>CM031242.1:627900173-629100173 GCA_018340775.1 Taxus wallichiana var. yunnanensis | reverse complement strand
TCAGCAATGGCCTGGCCCTTAATGGACTTTTGGTGAATGAAATCAAGGTCAAGATCAACTAAAATCATGAGCCAACATGTGGCACATTGATATTGATAGGGTTTGGCCTACATGAAGCTTAAAGGTTCGGTGTTGGTCACAACATATGTTTTGTGGTTGAGTAGGTAATGGCGGAGTTTGGTGGCAACAAAAACTAAGGCTAAGAAAAGATTTTCTAGGTGGTTGTATTGGGTTTCATAGTCCAAAAGAGTACAACTTATGTAATAAACTGCTTGCTCCCTATGCTATTCATCATGATGAGTGAGCATGGCTCCCAAGGAATGATCGTAGCTGATATGTATAGGTAAAAAGGTTGATCGTATTTCGGTGGAATGAGTACAGGTGGTTGGAGAAGGTATTGTTTTAAGGCCTCAAAAGCTTTGTGGCAGTCATCATCCCAATTAAAAGAGATGTCCTTCCTAAGCAGATGATGAAATGGTTGACACCGATCTGATAATTATGAAATGAAACGGTGAATACACTTTGTAATTTACCTTGTAGGCTACGGAGTTGTTTGAGGTTCGTGGGTGGAGGCATTTCCAGAATGGCCTTGAATTTAGCTGGGTCAACTTCTATACCACGTAAGGAAATGATAAATCCTAGGATATTTCCTAAGAGAACCACGAAGACACACTTTTTAGGTTGAAGGCGGACGTAATATTTAATGAGGCGATCAAAGATGGTTTTAAGGATAGCGAGGTGCTCAAAGATGGCATTTAGATTTAGCCAAGAGATCATCGATGTAATCTTCAAATATGTGATGCATGATGTCATGGAAGATGTAATTCATAGGACGCGATATGTAGCACCAACATTTTTAAGGCCAAAAGGAAAGACTTGATAGCAAAAGGTTCCCAAGGAGTAATGAATGTGGTCTTGTGCTGATCTCTGGAGCAAGCAAAATTTGGTTATAACCGGAGAAACCATCCATGAGTGAGAGCATCTCATGACCCACGGTAAGGTCCACCAGTTGATCAATATTGGGCAAGGGAAAGTCATCTTTTGGGCAGGCAAGGTTGAGGTCACGGAAGTTCATGCAAATATGGAGTCCCCCTGTTGCTTTAGTGACAGGGGAAAATGTTAGAAATCCAACGAGGATAATCAATGGGTAATATGAAGGAAACCGAAAGAGGCACTAAAGTTCTTCTTTGATGAGAAGAGCAATGCCGAGTGTATTTTCCTCGAGATTTTGTTTGATAGGTTTGGCATTGGGAATGGTTATGATATTGTGGACCACCATGGTGGGGTCAATACGAGGCATGTTTGCATAAGACCAAGCAAAATCATGGTTATGAGCTCGGGAAAGGAGGTGATGGCTTCTGTTCAAAGAACATCTAAAGATTGTCCGATCTTTAGGATGTACGGTCATCCCGAGTATGAATGTTGATCTGGATCATCGATTCATTCAACGTGGTTTGCATCTTAGAGGGTAACAAATGATGAATATATAATTCTTCCGCACCAAGGTAGGTGAGTATGAATTCATCATCCCGACATTGAACGTCGTTAATGGTCGGTGTGTCGTCATCGATCATCTCAGGATACGGAATGGGAGAGTGGAAGGGGCCCCACCCTCACGTTAATAAGTCAAAGGCCCCAAGGAAATGGTGTTTATGAAAAAAATTTAGGAGGGAGAGATTTAGAATCCATCGACTGCTGCCGGTGAGTGTGGTGATGAAGGTGGAGAAGGGCTAGGGTCCTCAATGAATTGAATGTGGACTGTTTCGTAGAAGGGTCATGGAAGCCAATACCACTCTAGTCATTATGTTTATGGGTGGTACATGGAATAATGGTATGGCGACCTTACTCGTAGAAGCCAAAACCATAACCCTTCCACGCACAAAGTGGTACATGAAGGTGTGGGCAAAACGGTGATTGGTAAGTGATTGGAAGTCATTGAAAATGGGCGGGGTTGTGATGGTGGTTTAGGTGTGTACATGGTAGTATCAAGTCCCCCATAGGTGAGACTAGTATGAATATGAGGAGCACCATAAAGAAGGCATTCTCTATACGGTGATCACAACAAGGGTGTTGGTGAAGGATTTCATACTCGCACGGAGTAAGGAATGTGTTGACGATATATAGGTGGTATTCCCTAGAGTGAGGCATTAAAAACACCTTCTAAGGGATCAATGGTGTATGTGGGTAGCTGGTATGGATTATGTGTCGGAGGTCGATGCGGAGGTGGTTTTAATGGATTGGGCAGCTAATGGGTTAGCCATGGAGGTTATAGCGGTGGTAGGTGTGGAGGAGGTATGTGCAGAGAAAGCAACTTGGCTATCTTGGTAGGTGTGGGTGTAGGTGTAGATGAAGTAGTATGGGTTGCGGAAGTAGACGGCTTGACCGGTACAAGTACATCATTGGGTCGATAAAGCATGTTGTATGTTTTAAAAGGTGATGGGTCATTTGGAATGGTATAAGTGTGTCCTTTGTGGTCAAAATTTACACAACGATGCAAAGTGGAAGGAACAAAACCCTTTGATAGATCTAGGGTATACCAAGCAACAAGTTATATTGGAATTCCCTCCAAAACATAAAAATTTCTAGAATAGTGCGGGGCCCACGTAAATGTGCAAGATGACAGTGCCTAGTGTGGAGGTGATAGCATCGTTGAATGAACACAACATGACCAGATGCTTGTGCATGTAATTTTTAGTTATGCGCATTTGAGCAAATACATGGGATGAAATGATGTAAATGCTAGCACCTCCATCAATCATCACATGGCATACTCGTATGTCATTAATGTGTATAGAGATGAAGAGGGCTGGGTCTGGGTCATCATTTTGGTATGGCATGATCTCTACCTCTGAGAAGTTGAGGGAGGCCACTTGGTGAACAAGGTGAGGTGAGGATGAAGGTGGTAATTTGGTGAGAGAGGCTACATGATGGGGTATGATAATGAAATCTACGGGTGTAGGGTCATTGGGTAAAACCTCGCTAGATTGAAGAACCTTCATGAGGGCTTGACGATGGGATTCTAAGGTTTGGATGAGGTCATATAAGGACATTTTGAGTGGAGATTGGTGTAATTGTTTGAGCATGGTGCGATGTGTGACGCCATTAGAAATGGGGTATGTGGGGGTGTGGATAGTTATCTTAGGTATGGGTGCAGATGGTATGTTGGGTATAGGATTGGTTGGTGGGTCAGCTGCCTTTTCTTTACCCTTCTGTGCACATGTAGTAATGTGTACCATGTTGATTTGAGGGAATTTGTCAAATGGAGAGGGTGTAGGGTAAGTGGTATAACAACATGAAGGGAAAAAACCTATGGGAGGAGAAAATCCTGTGAGGTTAGTTGGGCACACGACATTTGGGTGGTGGCATGGAAAGTTCTCTAATGCGAACCATGTTAATTTTAAATTTTGTGTGTGGTTCTAGGAGCTGTGAGGGTGGAGGTTGTGGTTGTTGAGTGCGCAGTGTGGGAATGGGTGTTGGTGAAGCAGGATCCTCATCAAGAAGGTCATCATCATCAAAGTTGGTTTCAGGTGGACATAATTGGATAAGGACAGTTTTCAAGGCCTTATAGTTCTCCACATCATGCCTTGGCACATGATGGTATGTGTAAATTTTGGTATCATCAAACCCCTTTGGCTTGGGTTTGAGGGGGTCATAAGGTCAGAGTGGCGGTAATGTGATAACAAAAGTCTCAAGGAGGTTGGTTAAAATTTTGGCATAGGACCCTGCTAGTGGATCACAATGGGAAGTGAATGTGGGTTTGGGTGTAGGTGTGGTTGGTTATCCTGGGATTATTTTTGGAAGGGTAGGAACAGGTTGAGTTATGGGTTTAGGTGCCGGTGTGGTTTGAGGTATCGGTCGGGTTCATTTAGGTATGGGTACAGTAGATGGATGGGTAGGAGGGTGTGGGGTTGTTTTGACTACCTTGTTGTGGGGTAGTGGGATTTTGTTTTTGGGTTGCACTTTCTTGGGTAAAGGTGATGTGGGTATATAGGGTCTAGAAGGAAAAGTAGATGGAGGAAGAGGGTGAGTTACCCACGGTGATAACGGGGTGCTATGAAGGTAGATGACGCAGGTCGTGCTTGGGGTGTGAGGGATAATGACTGAAGTGTAGTGGGTAGTGAAGCAATGGCTAAAGGTATAAGAGGTATTGGTGGTAAAGAGAGTATAGGTGAGGATAGGAGTCATGTTGTGTGCCCAGGTAGGCTAGCGATTTGTGAGGCGGAATGGGTGGTTATGTTATTAGGTTATGAATGGGTGAGGGGTGCTTGACCATGTTGGGCAGTTGAGGTCTTAAGACAGATGGGACAAGTGTGGGTGTGATTGGTGTGGTAGGGGTATGAGGTTAATGAGTTTGTTTCTTTAGTTTGGGTGTTAGAGTAGGTGTGGTTTTAACGTTGGAGGATGTAGCTAAATCTAGTTTAATAGGTGGATGAGTAATCTGGTGGTCGGGGTAACCCCTAAAGTGGTAATAGGTTTAGTGGAGGTAAATATTGTGGGTATGGGTTTGGGTTTAGGCATAGGTTGGGTTATGGGTAAGGGTGTGGTGTGAGTGCTAATGGGTATCATAGAAGGGGTTGCAACAACAGTGGTTGTATGTGGTTTGATGGGTGGAAATGTGCTTGGGTAGATAGTGGAGGTGTCATTGAGGGATCTCTACATTTGTGTTGAGATAGGGAGTAAGAGGCCCCCATAACAAAGCCCTATCCACATAATCCAAGTGATCAGACAAATGTGAGAATGACATGTTTGTGGGTGGAGTTAGTGAGGACCTAATGGGAATTCCCGTAAAATGCATCTTGGAGATGGGGAATCGGATGGCTTCAACTTCCATGGGTAAGAGAGATGAAAGTAGGTCTATTGGATGTCGGGTAGCAGATGGAGAATGCTCGCCAAGAGGAAAAGGTATCCCCACCGGGTCTATGATGGGTGGAAGGGATGATGGGAGTTCCTTTATGAGGGGAGGAATGGATAGGTGCTCCTTTATGGGTGGAGGAGATAATGGGTGCTCCTATGTGGGTGGAGGAGATAATGGGTGCTCCTCTGTGGGTGGAGGAGATAATGGGTGATCCTCTTTGGGTGGAGGAGGTAATGTGTGCTCCTCTATGGGTGGAGTTATGGTAGGTAAAGGTTCGTTAAGTGAAGAAGCTAGGGGTGAGATGATCTCAATGTTAGCAGAAGAATCCTCCATAGGTGATGTAGGAGATGAAGGGTGTTCTTCTATTGGTGAAGGAACAATGACGGTTGGTTCCAATGTGGAAGGAAGATTTTGAGCTAGGATTTCCTCTATGGAAGGGATGTGAGGTAATTGAGATGTGATAGGTACCTCATTAAAGATCGCATGAACCTCACGAGTATGGGTATCGTGAGTGGATGTCTCACCTGTTTGATTGGATGAAGGGGCATGATTGGGAAATGGTTTTTTAAAGATTTGTAGATTTTGGTTAGGGCGGCATTGGGATTATCCAAAGTCAACTCACCTTTCTTAAGCATTTCTTGGACAATATTCTTAAAAGTGATGCAGTTGCCATCATTATGACCCTTTACTCGGTGATAGTTATAGAAATCTTGTTCCTTATACCATGCGGGTATGGGGTGAGTAGGGTCAAAACCAATGTGTGGTTTTATGGGTGGAAGGGTGATGGCACTAGCTTTGATAAACTTCTCTAAGACAGAAGAGTAAGGTTTGCTGATTGGGGTATATTTTTACTTCTCTTGTCTGAATCGAAAAGCCCTGAATGGGTGATAGATTATATGAGGTGTAGCTTGATTGGATGGATGAGTGGGCCGGCCTTGAGTACCACCGTGTTAGCGGTACCTTTAGCCTTTGAATAATTGGTTGGTGGTTTGGAAGAAGAAGAGGTTTCATTGACTAGAATGCCAAATTATTATTTCATAATTGGATTCTCTTCTCTTCGATGGCGTGAATCTCTAACTTTTGTGCCATAGTGAATACCTTATCGAATGTTCGAAAGTTTGGACTGCAAGTTCGGAGATATATGTCCAGTGCAATCTCATGTGAAGAGCTAGATGAGTTAAGTTTGTGGCAGTTGAAAGGTAAGTTGATTGATCAGGCTGTGCCAAAGAGCAACAAAATCTGTGATAGATTCATCCTCGATCGATGTGTGGAATATAGATCGGTCATGGTAAATTTCTTGGTGATATTGATAGAGAAATGATCCAAAAATCTTGGACTACTGATTGAATGAAAATATGGAGTGTTTGGGTAACCCACTATACCAGTCTAATGTAGGTCGATGAAGGGACACGGGAAAAGTTATCAAAAGTAAGGCATCATCATGAGAAATAAAATAACATCCATGTTTAAATGAGTGCAAATCTTGTTGTGGGTCTTCCTTACTATTGGAACGATTGAATTTGGGCATTTCCCAATGCATCGGGTATGAAGCAGATGGGAATGGATGCGTGAATAGGCTCATTACAAATCTCATCATAAGTGAGAGTGTTGCAGGAGCGAAACCGATGCTTCCAAAGTGTTTGCATTTTATCCATCATCAATTTAATTAGTTCGTTGGTGGGTTGTGATGATTGGATGCGTCCTATAGCGTGAGGAGGTTGGTTTTGGGTGTATAATGAGGGTGGCATTCCCGTATATGGGGCTGCCATGTAAGGTGGTGGAGAAGAAGGTAATGAAATAGGGGGTACGTACCTGAAATGAATGATAGATGAAACAAGCGGTTGTTGGTAGTATGTATATGGGGGAGGAAGGGTTGTGGTAACCCTAGTGGCAATAGGGGCTAATGATTGTGGAATGGAAAGAACTACATTCTAAAATGGGGTAGAGGTCACCGACACTAGAGGTGGGAACGTAGCTATAGGTATGTGTGAGACATGAGGGATGGATGAGGTTGTGTTTGGGGTAATCATCGAGGGTATGGTGGATGTAATGGGTGCCATAGAGGTAACAGACGCGGAAGTCATAGCGGGTATAGGACCTAACTATGAAATGACTAGGGGTAAGGTGGATGCAAGTAGCACAGAGCCAAATGGGGCTGATGTAGAAGTGGGTGCGAGAGTTGGGGGATAGATACGGGCATGTCATATATCAATTGACCCGAGGCGTCTTGAGTGGATGAATGGGAGAGGTAAAATTGCAAGGCGACAGGGTTTTGGTCAAGGAGTCGTGTGAACTCCTCATCTCCAGTAGTGATATTAGTAGGCTGGATGGGATCCATGGTTGGTGATAAAATAGAAGGTGGTGACGGATTAGGTGGGAGTGGTTGGCAACTGGCGTGGAACATGAGGGTGTTCGCTTGTCATCGGGTCAGCACCATGTGAACCAGTATTGATCAGGTAGGACTGCCTTTCTATAAATGATACAGAGAACAACAGGAACATGTGAATATGGTGATAAAAAAATGGATGACATAACAAATGGTGGGTGGAATATGAAACAAGGTAACCGATGCTGGTTAGGGAAAACCAACGTTAGTCGGGGTAACTCACTGCTGGTCACCTTTGAGAAAATAGGTAGTGAGTAATCGGTGAAGTAGAAGGAAAAACCTAACAAATATGTCAACTCGAGGATGTGTAAAACGTCAATGGAAAAATAATGAGAGTGACATAGGCTATGGAAAGTGGAAGAAAGTGAAGTGAGAATGTCCTTTTGAGTAGGTTAGCAAAAGGACCTAGAACCGATGTCGGTTGAGTTTAACCGATGGCGGTTAGAGGTAACCGATGATGGTTACTGTGAGATTGAAATAGTGATGAGAAAAAGTGGTTGTGAATTAGAATTTGATGTGGAATTAGACCTAAAATTCTGGGAATGATGGTGATATGGCCTAGGCACACTCAGGTGAAGCCGAGAATACACCAGCTATGATGAGGAGCGTGTAAGGATGAACAAAAAAGTGATGAATGTGATCTTTCACCTCAAAACACAAGCCAAGTAGAAACACTAAGAAAATGTGATCCTAAGAGTGCCCTTTTCTATTATGTTTGTTTAGCTTATGCTATTTAGGGACTGACACATGAATTGTGAAATAGAGTTTTGGTGAGTATGGCTTCCTACAAAAAGGAGATCTAAAGGGTGAGGTTTGAGGTTTTTATGGTGGAGGCGGGCTACAATATGAAGTATGACTTGACAGAGCAAAGTGAGCTAGGTGCCCACCGTGCCGTGATCATGTGATCACCTACAACTTCTTCCGTAAGATGTTGTTTAAGAATGTATGTATTTGAATTTTTGTGTGGTTTGGTAAGACTCGAGAAAAGAGAACGGATAGAAGTGATTTTCTAGGATTCATTTGTCAACCATCGTGGTAATGACTTCGGCATATAAGTTGCCCTCATTTAATGTGAGATAGTGCAGAAAATTAGAATGGAATGCAATTGTTTTTAAACCCAAATCGAAAATGTGAAATTGGAAGACATAATAAGATGAATAGGAAGAGGGATGCTCTTTCAAGAAATGCGAGAAAACATGAAGAAATGATTCTTTTTAAATACACCAAAAGAAAAGTTTCCTTTAGAGAAAATAGAAAGAAGGAGTGGATTACCAAGGAAGAAAATTAGTGTGTATGCTTTTAGAAGGGAAACAAACACAAAATTTTTTCCTAGGAATGAATGAAATGCAAGGAACCCCGTGATGGGTCCCACCGGGTGTGCCAAAATGTTTCACCTTTTTCTTAGATTGTTTCTTTGAATTTTTGATGAAATAGATAGGGTAATGGGTGTAGGAGGAACACTGTTCAAATGTCGATTGATGGGTTGTTGCACACGTATGACTTCCGAATCCAAAGCTGACCGTGAGAGATTCCTTTTGGCTAGGAGGAACTACCTGTAATGAAAGCAAGACCACCAGAAAGAATTAAACAATATGGGCGGTGAGGCGCCTAGTGTGAGCTAGATCCGAGAAGTATGGTACTTTTTAGATGGTCATCGATCCACTATTTAAAAAAATTAATGCTGAAAACAAGGGAAATCCTATTTTTATTTTAAAATGATTTAGGTATCTCACTTAAAAACACAATAAGAAAATAGATCTAGTCTAACAGGCTAAGCTAGAATAGAATCCATAGGTCAAATGGTTGGTTTTGGGTTCTACAGGTCTGATAAAGGTCTCGGGTAAGTCACAAGTAAGTGAGGGTGAGGTAAAATTAGGTGGATAGGTCTTTGTTTAAGGCTATGTGGGAAAATAAAGAGACTGATGTCGATTAGGGGTGGTGACCACGGTTAGGTATAACCAAGTGCGGTTCATTGTGAGATCTGGAAACGTCATAGAACAGGGTTTTGGTCTCCTTTGTGATTGTACAAAGGATTTGGTTAATTGGGGTGAGGTATTGGGTGACCTGGAATATGTTTTTAGGAGGTTTTGGTGGGTCTATGGAGGTACAAAATGTTGGAGATGGTCAATAGGGAGCAAGATAAACAATGGGTGATAAAACAATGATGAAATGAAATAACTAGGAAACTATGATATTGTACTTACTTGGATTTCATTCCGAATGTCCATGTATGAAGGATGGAGGTGCGATGATGGGTTTGAAGGCTAAAAGTGATCACCAATGAAAAAAATCTTTTGTATGGGGTGTATGCACACTCCTCTTTTACTTGGGTAGATCAAAAGGTGGATGGGATGGCTATGTAGGAGAATATCCTCAATCTCCTTCCTCGGATGTCGATTCTTGCTAGAATTGACTCTCACGAAGATGCGTTATCTCTCCGAGATTTGTTCTTGCTTGTCAAATTTCTTGCTTCCAACTTCCAAGTTCCAGCTTTGAGAAATAAGGTTGTTTTGGTTTAAAGGGGGTAACGATCATTGCGGTCGGCTTAACCAAATGACGGTTAGAGGAAACCGACATCGGTCAAGGCAGGATTTTCTAGGTTTACTAAACTTAGGAAGATCCTCCTGATTTCTTGAGACCTTATGTTGTTATCCCACGAATTAGGGTGGGAGCTTGCTTTGTGAGCATGCGGGAATGTGGTTAGAGGGATTGGTTTTTAAGATTTGGGTAAGTCTTAATTAGTTATGGTAACTTGTTAGGAATAGGTCTTAAGTTGAGTTAGCTTGGTGAGGTGTCTAAGTGAACTATATGTGTAGGTATTATTTAAATAAGATATTTAAATAATAAGCATAGTGAGGATAAATCATTATTTTAATTAAATTAATTAAATTAATATTAGTAGGGTGAAGGGGGTCATGGCTAGCTAGATGTAATAAAGAGGGGCTTATATGTTGAAGAACGAAGGGGAGTGTGACCTAATTGTAGTGTATACATTTTCCCCTTTTTGTTATGTAGCTTGTATTGGTAAGCAATGCTAACAAAAATAAGATGTGGTTGGCCCATGCGGGTGAAGGTGATCCCTCTCAAACCAGGCGACGAAGCAACAGTTGAGTTGAAGCGGTGAGTGGTTTGATAAAAGGTAAATGTGAGGAAAAGGTAAGTGGGTGTAGGGGAAGAGGGTAAAAGGTCTACTTAGGATATCTAGGTAATGGGTTAGGGTCAAAGGTAATGTGAGTCAAACGCATGCACACGTATAAACTACATCACGTTCTTTGGGTTGAAGAGCAGAAAACTCTACATCGCCAAGGTCGATAGGTTTGTCCAAAAAAGGGTGAAATGAATCCGGTATCCAAGGTATAGGATAATCTTAGGAAACACAACGTAGGTTACGTGCGGGAATGTTAGGTATGTTCTAGTACACCAAAGGAAGGGTTAGGATAAATAAATCACAACAATAGGCTAGGTAAGGTCATTAGGTCAATAACATAGGTACTTGATGCCGTAAGGTATAGCAAACACATGAGGTCAAAGGTAACTAGTGATGGTCCAGGTCAAAATATCGAGATCATGGAATGGGTAAGGCCGAGGTAGGGGTAAAATAATAAGGCGTCAAAAATGGATGTGAGGAGGTTGAAGAAGGTGGAGGGCCAGGTGGGAGACAGGGGTCATAGGTACAAGTTGAGAGGGTAGAGCCATAGATACAGGTAGAGAGGCGAGAGCCTCAGGTACAGGTACAGGAGGAGGATCCCGAGTTGCAGATATTAGTAGATGGTGTGATGAGACCACCACAGACAATCTCAAGTGAGTAGACATAGTCTCACACGTATAGTGTTGAGAGTGTAGGTGGCGGTGAGCCCAAATGAGAGAGCACAGGACATCTATCAGTGCATGTGGGTCAACATCGATGTCATTCCATCTAGTGGTAGATTGAGAGTAGCAAGCCGCCGCTCCGGGTTAGAGGGACTATCGACACTATAGATGAGGTAGATATGTTATAGCAGATGTGAGACAGTATATCACCTATTTTTGTATTTTTGGATTTTGGATGTATACCAGCCTATGAGCCAAAGAGATATTGTATTTATGATATTTTGTATATGATATCGGCTGTGAGTTGAAGAGATATTGTATTTATGATTTTTTTGTACATGATAATCCGGCCTGTGAGCCAAAGAAATTTTTGTATTAGATAGTGGCCTACGAGCTGATGATGATTATTTATTGTACATCGGCATACGTGCCGACATTTTTGAGATGATGGCCATGATGAGATATGCATGTTTATTGAGATACACATTTATGTGATATAGGTGTACATTGTATTGATACACACATGTATATATGAGGAGATAGATGATATTCAGGTGATGCTATTGTGATGTGTATGAGTTTTACTTTATTATGATATGGATGGAAAATATATGAGCTAGGCATGATAGAGTCAAGTCATAGGCATGGATCGAGTTAGGTTGGTATAGGCATGGATCGAGTTAGGTTGGTTTAGGCATGGATCAAGTCAGGTCGGTTTAGGCATGGATCAAGTAATGTTAGTTTAGGCATGGATCGAGACAGTCGGTGTAGGCATGGATCAAGTTAGGTTGGTTTAGGCGTGGATCAAGTCAAGTTAGTTTAGGCAAGGATCGAGTCAGGTCAGTGTAGGCATGGATTGAGTCGGGTTGGTGTAGGCATGGATCGAGTCAGGTCGGTGTAGGCATGGATCAAGTCAGTCGGTTAGGCATGGATCGAGTCAAGTTGGTTTAGGCATGGATTGAGTCAGGTTGGTTTAGGCATGGATTGAGTTAGGTTGGTTTTAGGCATGGTTGAGTTAGGTTGGTTGTAGGCATGGATGATTTAGGTTGGTTTTAGGCATGGTTGAGCCGAGGTTGATATAGGCATGTATGAGTTAGGCTAGTTTTAATAACAAATGGCAATATAAATGCATGAGATAGTGTAAAATGTGGAAAATGTTGGTTATGTATGAAAATGTGAAATAATATAAGTGGTAAAAGTTATGTGGTATATGGTTTAGATGGTGAGGTTTTTGATATGATTAGGAAATCAAGTAAAGGTGGGGAAAATGGTGAGGGTAAAGAGTGGTCGAGCTAACCTTCCAGGCCCCATGCCCCTGGAAGTGCTACCTACATTCCGATGAAAAGGGATATCGGACCAATGTAGTTCTCCCATAAGCTAGGGAAGAAGATGAAAATGAGGTGGTCGGTTGGTGGTCATGTTGTGGGTTTAGGTTTAATAGGTGGGGGTAGATGATAGTAAAAATTCTGCAGGTGAGGGTGATTATGGTGAAAGGGGAGGATGACCCCAAAAGGTAAGCGTCGAGGACCCTGTCTGTATAAGAAAATCAAAAGGTAAGGAAGAAGAGAAAAGATAAGAGGGGGAAAGAAAACCACCGGATTGGCAAGGATCAAAACGTATGAAACACATATATAGATAGGCTAATGAACGTAATACCCTAAAGACATTACATGATTGATAATTATAAGAGTGAAAATATTCACATGATCACCAAATGTCATAGGTTGGTAGGTCACTTGAGGTATGAAGTGAAAAGACATCGGGTAGAGAGGTGCGCAGTAATTGGGTCATAAAATGGGAAGTAGAATACCATGAGTAATAGAGCCAAGATCACGATAGGTAAATCCGTGATGAAAAAGATTATTTTTATTTATATTTTCTTTTCTACTTTGTAGATAGAATGATCGATGTGGGATGTCTACATGGGATGAGTATATGTCTCCTTGAGGTCTTCGTGAAGTGATCGATGTAGGAAGCTTCGAATTTTGATTTTGAGAAAAAAATAATCTTCTTTTTGGAAAAACTATGTAGAGAGTTGTGAGCTTTTATAGTTGTCATTCGAGGGAGTAGTCTACTTATAGTGAAAATTGAGGGTGGAAGATGTCCTTTTGATGGATTCATCTTTTATATTGGAAGTTTGACTCAAGGAGGTTGATCACTTATTTTGGAAGATGTCCTTACGAGGGATTCATCTTGTTTTTTTTTTTGGCTTTTAAGTCATGGATGAGACTATAACGAAGCATTTGGTTCTTGTTGAGAAGGAAAGGGTGAATGACCATGGGATCTCATCTAAAAGAAGATGAAAAGTATCCATGAGAATCATGTCATGTGCATAGCCGTGGTGCACATATTTAAGATAAGGTAAAAGGGTGACGGGTAATCACATGATCCTTGTTTAATCGTTGGAGATGAGATGTGGAAAAGGTAAATGGTGCTCAAGGGATGTGCATGAATTAGATAAATAGTGATGTAGGACTAGAGGTCAATAGTACAATGGTTGAAGATGTAATGCATTAAGGGGATCAGGTTTGGGTTTACCCTCAAGCAAGGAAAACGATAGGCACCCGATCCATAGGTATGAGTTACGATGCATTGTCCAAGCCAATTAGGAGAAAATTTTCCCCATTTTATTTTCTCTGCTTTAGTTACATGTTGATTTTATTTCAAAACAAGGTCACCAACTTGGAAGTTTCGTTCATGAACATGTTTTTCATAATCACGTTTGATACATTGTTGATAAACTTGAAGGTGATCCAGAGCATTAAGACGATGTTCATCTAATAACTCTAGTTGTGCTAAGTAGTTCTGATGAAATTCATCATCAGTAAGCATGTCATGGAGAGAAATGTGGAGTGAGGGGATTTGGACTTCGAGAGTTAGAAAATCCCTGCATGTAGACCGATGAAAAGGGTGTAGCCGCAGTGGCAATGCGAATACTAGTATGGTATGCCCATAGAGAAAAAGGAATGTGCGTATGCCAATCATTCCCTGTATCATCAACCACTTTCATGAGAATTTTATTGAGGGTTCTGTTAGTGGATTTGTCTTGGCCATTGGTTTGTGGGTAATAAGGTGAGGAGAAACTAAGCTGAATGCCGAAGGCATCGCAAAGTTTTTTTAATTTTTAGTTTTGAATTGTTTTCCATTGTCAGTGATGAGTCAATGAGGGACACCAAAGTGACAAATGATGTGATGGTTAATGAACTCACATATTTTCTTAGCTTTCATGGAGATAAGTAGTATGGCTTCTACCCATTTTGTGTAGTATTCGGTAGCGGTTATGATCCATTGATGGCATTGGGAAGAATGAGGATTTATTTCACTGACAAGATCCAAACCTTATTGAGAGAAGGGACAAAGGTCACGAGCGACCTATAAGGCATGAGTGGGTGTATGATGAAGGTTGGAATGTTGTTGACATTTCATACAACTTTTGACATAGTCGCAACAATAATGGTTAAGGGTCGGCCCGTAATAGCCTAGGCGAAGAATACACTTAGCAGCAAGCAAGGCCACTAAAATGACCTCCACATATGCCATCATGAACCTTCTTGATGGTTTAAGGAATTTTAGAACTTGTGAGACATAGTAAGAGAATACCATCAAAGCCACACTTATAGAGGAGTCCCCGGGATAACGAAATGGGAGACCTTCTTAAGGAAGACATGGTGTCCGTTAGGGGTGAGATCGGGAGGTAAGATGGAGAGGGAAAGATAGTGAGTATTGTTTATACAAAAGGTCACCAGGTCGGGGGTGTAAGTAATGATTGAGTAAAAATCATGATGTAAATAAGAAGGTGAATGGAGGTGTTGTACAGTGACAAATATTTTGGAATCGGTAAGGGAAGCGGGTATTTGGGAAGCTAAGCGGACCATGGTGTCCGCAAATTTGTTGGTTGATTGTTGGATAGTTTGAAGGGTGTAACGATCAAAGGTGGTCAAAAGTATGTCTACGTGATGTTTATACTTTTGAATTATCTCGTTACGACATTGGTACATACCATTGACTTGGTTTATGACCAATTTTGAATCACCAAATATGTGGATTGATTTGACATCGAGGGCATAGGCAGTCTGGAGACCTAGTACGAGTGCTTCGTACTTGGAAATATTGTTGGTGTATTCAAAGTCTAGTTTGAAAGACAAAGGCATGGGTTATCCATCCAGAGGGATGATGATAACACCAGATCCACCCCCACACTGACACTTAGAACCGTCAAAGAACAATGTCATTTGGTAAGGGGGTTCATCTAGGGAAAGGGTAGCAATGGATTCATTGGGAAAGTCAAAATTAGAGGGTTGGTCCTCGGCAATAGGTGAGTCAGCCAGTTGGTCAGTAATAGCCTAGCCCTTAATGGAATTTTGGTGAATGAATTCAAGGTTAAGATTAGCTAAAAGCATGAGCCAACATGCGGCATGTTTATTTTGATAGGGTTTGGCGTACATGAAGTGTAAAGGGTTGGTGTTGGTCACAACATAGGTTTTGTGGTTGAGTAGGTAATGGCAGAGTTTGGTGGCAACAAAAACTAAGGCTAAGAAAATATTTTCTAGGTGGTTGTATTGGGTTTCATAGTCCAAAAGAGTACAGCTTATGTAATAAACTACCTGCTCCCTATGCTATTCATCATGATGAGTGAGCATGGCTCCCAAGGAATGATCGGTAGCTGATATGTATAGGTAAAAAGGTTGATCGTATTTGATGGAATGAGTACAGGTGGTTGGAGAAGGTATTGTTTTAAGGCCTCAAAAGCTTTGTGGCATTCATCATCCCATTTGAAAGAGATGTCCTTCCTAAGTAGATGATGAAATGGTTGACACCGATCCGATAATTGTGAAATGAAATGGTGAATACACCGCAATTTACATTGCAGGATACGAAGTTGTTTGAGGTTCGTGGGTGGAGGAATTTCTAGAATGGCCTTGAATTTAGTTGGGTCAACTTCTATACCACGTAAGGAAACGATAAATCCAGGTGATTTCCTGAGAGGATCGTGAAGATGCACTTTTTAGGTTGAGGGCGGATGTAATATTTAATGAGGTGATCAAAGATGGTTTCGAGGATAGCGAGGTGCTCAATGCGGCATTTAGATTTAGCCAAGAGATCATCCACGTAATCTTCTAATATGCGATGCATGATATCATGGAAGATGTAATTCATAACACACCGATATGTAGCACGGTGTTTTTAAGGACAAAAGACATGACTCGATAGAAAAGGTTCCCAAGGAGTAATTAATGAGGTCTTGTGCTGATCCTCCTGGGAAAGCAAAATTTGGTTATAAACCGAGAAACCGTACATGAGGGAGAGCATCTCGTGACCGCGGTAAGGTCCACCGGTTGATCAATCTTGGGAAAGGGAAAGTCATCTTTTGGGTAGGTGAGGTTGAGGTCATGGAAGTCTATGTAAATATGGAGTCCCCTGTTACTTTAGTGATAGGGACAATGTTAGAAATCCAACAAGGATAATCAATGAGTGATATGAAGGAAACCGAAAGAAGGCATTGAAGTTCTTCTTTGTGAGAAGAGTAATGTGAGGGTGCATTTTCCTATGCTTTTTTTATAGGTTTGGCATCGAGAATGGTTACGATATTGTGGAACACTATGGTGGGGTCAATACAGGCATGTCTGCATAATACTAAGTGAAAGCGTGATTATGAGCTCGGGGAAAGGAGGTGATGGCTTCCTATTCAATAAAGCATCTAAAGATTGTCCGATCTTTAGGATGTGTAGGTTGTCTTGAGTATGAATGTTGATCTCGATAGTCCATTCATTCAACATGGTTTGTGTCTCAGAGGGTAATAGCCAATGAATATATGAGTCTTCTGCACCAAGGTAGGTGAGTATGGATTCATTATCCTGACATTGAATGACGTTAATGGTTGGTGTGTCATTGTCGATCATCTCAGGATACGAAATGGGAGAGTGGAAAGGGCCTCACCCTCATGTTGATAAGTTAAAGGCCCCAAGGAAATGGTGTTGGAGGGAGTGTCCAAATGGATATGTATTTTACCACCATTCCCATTGAAATTAGCCTTGTAAAATTAAATGGAGAGAAGAAGATGTTGCATCTAATTGAGGATCCAAACAACGCTTCTTATGAAGTATTATTTGCTGATGTTGATGTTGATAATTTTACTGGGTTTGTTCATGGTAAGGGACACAAGATGGACCAGTATAAGTGTCTTGAAGAAGTAGGCTCTCCATGGACTTTGTTATTTGATGGATCTTGCTCCAAATTTGGTAATGGTGTTGGTGTTGTTTTGATCTCTCCAAACAAAGAGGAATTTGTTTTTTCTTTCAAACTTAAATTTGAATGCACCAATAACATAGCTGAGTATGAGGCATTATTGTTAGGGTTGAGGATTTCTTGGAAGTATGGCATAAAGGATGTCATTATAAACGGATATTTTGAGTTGTTTGTCAAACAAGTTAGAAAAGCGTATGAAAAAAAAATCAGCGAATGAAACAATACAAACATGTAGTTTGGGATATGATTGAGATGTTTGATTCCTTCAACATTGTTCATCATGAAAAAAGTTTAAATATGATTATAGATAGGCTAGCAATGTTGGGGTCAAGATTTGACAATTGTACTGTTTCTCCATATTGTGAATATGATGTAGAAATACTCACTAGGCCTACAGTTCCTAATAACATCAAACATTGGCAAGTATTTGATGATGATGCTCAGGTTCAGAGGTTTTTATAGAAACAAGGTGAGTTTATGGATCAATATATTGATTTGGAACCATTGGTCTATAATGTTGATGGAAAAGAAACCTTGTTTGATAGGGATATCATTCAATTGAAGACTAACACCATCCCTAGAGGGCTGGTTGCTCTTGAGTCAAATTTTAACAATGCTGATTGTATAATCAATAGAAACATGTTTACATCTAGAGATGTTGAAGAGCATGACTTGGGAACAAAGGAGAAACCAAGGAAGATTTGGTTAGGGAGTGGTTTAAACAAGGAAGAAAAATAGTCCTATATCCAATTATTGAAACAATATCAGGACTGTTTGGCTTGGTCTTATTCTGAGCTGAAAGCATATAGAGAAGACTTGTTCCAACATGAAATCCCTCTTGAGAAAGATGCCAAACCATTTAGATAGAAGAAAAGGCCAATTAACCCACTCCTTTCTCTCAAAATGCAAGAGGAATTGAAAAAGTTGAGAGATGGAGGAATCATTCAACCCACAAGGTATTCTTCTTGGGTTGTAAACTTGGTGCTGGTCAAAAAGAAAAATGGAGATATCAGACTTTGTGTGGATTTTAGAAATCTAAATAGAGCATAAATGAAAGATAATTATCCTCTACCAAACATGGAAAACATGCTACAATTAGTGACTAGTTCTGAAATGCTTTCTACCTTGGATGGTTTCTCCGGTTATAACCAAGTTGTTGTCAAAGAATCAGAGAGGATTAAAAGTACCTTTACTACTCTCTGGGAACATATGTTTTGTCAGGATGCCCTTTGGTTTAATGAATCCTAGAACTAATTTTCAAAGGGCCATGGACATTGATTTTACTGGCTATATCAATGATTTTATTGTTGTTTATCAAGATGATAATACTATTTTTTCTAGCAAAAGATTTTACCACTTGCAACATTTGGAAAGAATGCTGATCGGATGTAGAGAATATGACATTTCACTCAATCCAATGAAGTGCCATTTCAGAGTGCAAAGAAAAAATACTTGGTCACATTGTTTCTAAAGAAGGAGTTATGATTGATCCACAAAGGATATAAGTTATCGCAAGATCCCAGCCCCAAAAAATAAGAAAGGAATCCAATCCTTCTTTGGTCAAATCAATTTCATTAAAAGGTTTGTTTCTAATTTTGTTGAGTTGAATCTCCCATTATTTTCATGTTGAAGAAGGACCAAAATATCAAGTGGGAAGAGGCTTCCCTTAAAGATTTTGATGGAATCAAGGAAGCATTGAAGCATGCTCTGTTCTAAAGCAGCCCCAAATTACAAGAAACCATTCCAAATCTTCTCCTTTGCTTCGAGCACAACATTGCATCTGTTTTTTTGCAAAAGGATGATGATGGAGATAAAAGAACTATTTCCTTATTTAGTAAGGCATTGGAAGCAATTGAGCTAAGATACACAATCATGGAGAATAAGGCATTCGCCTTGTAAAAGCAACAAGAGTTTTTAGACCTTATATTTTGAGTTCCAAAATTGTTTCTTATGTTCCTCACACAATGGTGAAAGACATCTTATCAGAGATGGAGATCTCAAGCAAAAGGTGTAGATGGGTCAAAAATTGTAGGAGTATGATATGGACATCCAGACCACAAATCTAGTAAGAGGTTTGGGTCTTGCCAAGCTCATGGCTGAAAGCAATCTACAGAATGCTAAAGTAAATGAGGTAGAGGAAGAAAGGGCAGATGTTCTTGAGAAATTGTTGAGTTCGAATGGTACAAGGATGTAATCTTTTATCTCAGATGTTTATGCTGCCCGAGGCATTTGAATAAAAATTAGAAAAGAGCCCTCAAGTTGGCTTCTCAAAAATATATCATTACAAACTTTGGGTTGGCTTGGAAGAACCCGAAGGAATCCTCTTGAGATGTGTGACTAAAGATGAAGCTCCCAAAATAATTGCTGATTTCCATGGGGGAGTTTGTGGAGGAAATTTTTTGGAAGAGTTACTGCACACAAAATTTTGAGGGCTGGTTATTGGTGGCCAAATCTTTTCAAGGATGCAACTCAGTTGATTAGAAGATGTGAGAGTTGTCAGCGTTTCTTTAGAAGATTGAAAGCTTCAAGATCCCTTCCTTTGTAGTCTGTATGAATTAAAGCTCCTTTCAAACAATGGGGCTGGAATTTATTGGTGAAATCTATTATTCATCAAGTCTTTGGACAAAAATGGATTTTGGTAGCTGCTGATTTTTTCACAAAATGGGTGGAAGCAATCCCCACTAGGAAGGCAATGCACCAAGTTGTAATGGGATTCATATTGAATTATATCATCTAATATGTTCTTTGATTATTGGAAATCATGCTTGATATGGATAGTATTAGAACACTCTTAAGATCCTTTGATATGAAATTGGTATGACTTCTTTGAATCCATTTTTCACTTTTGGTAGTGTTTTGCAATCTGGTTTAAGAGTTGTAAACTTGTCTTTTTATCGACTCATCCTTGGATCAATTTTAAAGTGATCCAAGGAATGTTTTAAAACTACTTGAATGAATGAATGGTAAAATGACATTCCATGAGTTAAGTTTAGAGTACACTTGACTATTGAACTTTGTTGTTGCAAGTTCTTTGTTTCGTGTGAACGCACTTCCATTCACAGGTAGTAGGTTTTGGCTTGGGTCTTTGAAGATCGACCAAGACAGGTCATTGCTTGATAAAATAGGAATGCACTTATTCACACACATGAGCATAAGGGATACCCAGGACCCTATTGAGGATTGACTTATGGAATCCTAAGCTAGGTGAAAGTATTTCCTACCTAAGCTATGTTACTTGATACAATTATGTTTCTAACCTAAACTGGTACTAAAGAGTTAGAAGGGTTGCTAGGTATAAAACTAGAACCTAACACTACAAGGTTATTTGGTGATCTAACCTAGTTTCTAAAAGCTATTGTATTTTTTATTACTTACCTATGTGGAGTTATCTAACCTAATTGCTAAGGACCTATGTTGGGGGTTAGTGGTTAGTGTTATATCCTAAGGTATAAACTTTAATTCTACCTAAGATCTAACCTAAGCCATTAATCTATCCTAAGTTAATGGCATGAAGGGGAACCTAAGGGGGTCACAAGTATTGGGTGACGGTTCCTAAGGCATTAATGTTGTTGATAAGGATGAATGGACATGCAGGACTGCCAACTTTGGTAGGGGTTAGTTGGTTTGGCGAGGAGGCTTAGGTGGCAAGTATCACTAGAAATGGAAACACATGTTATTTTTGATTTGGAACTCACCAGACTTGGCAGGTGGTGGAAAGGAAGATTGGGTGGGAGATATGGAATTAATGCAATTAATGAACTTTGTTTCATGAGCCCAAACCACTTTGGTAGGCATGCCAATGGATTTTTGTTTGGTTGTTTCATTTTGCATGCTCTCGATTTTCTTTCTACATGCACTCTAGTTTTTTGAACCAGCAGTTTAAACTGCACTGCATGGCTATTTTGGAGGTTTCAAATCTATTTTTGTTTCATGGAGAGTATATGAAGCATTGTGGAAGAAGTATTTGGTTGTTTGATCTTTCGTGGAGAAGAGGAGAAGAAGCGAGCTCAACTAGAGGTCTTCTTGATTTTATAATGACACTATCAGGCATGATAGGCCCTAACTATTAAAATCTCTTGCTTTCCTCTAAGTGTTTTCATTAAAACAACTTTTCTCTGATGAGTTTTCTGTGCATTCATGCTTAATTGGTAAATTGATAGATGGGTTTTGTAAAACTTGTATTTTGGGTTTTGAATCTGTTTTACATGATTCTATTGAAAGCTTACTTTGCATTGCCTTTTTCATAAAGGAATGCTATGTATACGTAAAAAAAGTTGGTGGTAACTGTTTAGCTTCTTTGGTTTTGAAATTGTTGTTGGTTTGACTTTTTTACAATGGTCTTTAATTAGTTTTAAAGAGACTCTTTCTCTGTATTTGTTGAGTTTAGTGTTGCAATGTTGTTGTTTGTTTTTGAGAACTCTTGTGTCTTATGATCTCGAGTTGGTAAGGAACTCTAGTCTTATGGAAATCTTGTTGCAAGTTTGAGCTATTTGATTGGAAACTTGTTTTTGGTAGAGTGAACTATAAGAGATTCTTTTGTGAAGCATGCGTTTTGATCCATAGTTTAATGGTTTATGGACATGGATAAACCTAAATATGGTTTTGTTTTTTATTTCTTCTTGAAAAACATTTTGACTATTATTGAAATTGCATGCATGCACTATGGATAAACCTATATATGGTTTGTTTTGTATTTCTTCTTGCAAAAAACATTGACTGATATTGAAACTTGCATGCACTGGAAAAACCGTATATGGTTTAGTTTTTGTATTTCATCCTGTGAAAACTTGATTTTTTGGAACAATATTGAACTTGGAACTTGGGTTTGTTATCTTGGATAAATTGTACTATTTTTGAAGCCGCTTAAGGCATGGTGCTTGTGAACTATTTCCTTATGACTATTTAACTATTACTGTAGGTTCGTTATGAACCCAACTTTCATGTTTTGTAGTCGTTTGGACCGAACTCTGTTAAGTATCTTACATTCAGTATGGGAAACTGGGTTTGAAAGGATCTTAACGAAAATGGAAGCTAGTTGTTTGTAGAATGAACTATTTTATAAGAAGTTTCTTCTTACTTGGATCTAGCTTTACGATGCTAGTGTATTTAGGGATTTGTGATTGTGATATTGTGATACATCCTGTACAATCGTTTTGTTACTTGGTGTTTGTAATTGAAAAGGTAACCTGAACGATGTGTTGGTTCAGATATTATAATCTTTTGATTATTTTATAAACTATTGAAGGAACATGTTGTTACCCTAACTTGGTTACATGTATTTGAATGATCTTGATTCCTTCGATGGCATTTATGCTTTGCATTGTGCTTGGAATTGTAATTGAGTCTTGGACTGTACGTATTATTTTTGATGTTTGATCTTGTCTTTTGTTGGAAACCCAATCTATAGTTCTTGTAGTGATGTTGGCATACCGTTGAGATGGTTCTACTTTTGCTTGAACTATTGGGAAGTTTTGAGTGTTAGAAACTACTCAGATTTCTTACCTCTTGTTGGGTCCAATAAATGAATGTTATGTCTTGAAGATTTTTGTGATTCAAAAAATTGATTTGGATTGTTTTTGAACTTCACTATTTTTTATCGAGTTTAAAAAGAGAAAGTTAATGGGAAGGATTGATAGCACTTCATTGCTTGATAGTAAAGGTCCTAAGAAAGAGAAATGTTAATATGATTTCTTCTTATCTTCAGGTTGTTCTGGTTCAATAAAAATGTTAAGTCTTTTAAAAAACATGAAATTCAGAAACTTTATCCTTGTGTGTATGAACTTCATTATTACAATGTTTCAATGGATGGCATAATTCAGGCATTATAATGTGAAGATTTGGAAGGGAAAGTAGAAATTAGTTTTCTTTTCCTTTAAGTTGATCTTGTTCTCTTTCTTTGGAACTATTGCAAGAGCTTAAACGGTATGCATGAGAGGAGGTAAAACTATTTTAATTAAGTTGTAAAGAAAATGATTAAATTGGGATCATATTCTGTTAGGTCTCCTTTTCTAGTACAGTTGGGTTAAGTTCTTTGGTTGGAACCTCCTGATTTTTATTCTTATTGGAAAAGGAAATCAATGTTTATTAGTCTTGTATACTTTTCATTTGACTAAAATGAAGTAGAATGAGATTGAAGTTAGGTTGGAAAAAGAAATTGTAGCTTGTTGTTGACTGTTAATCCATCACTTCTTCTTGGATTTCTTTCATATGGATCTATTTTGATGAATACCTTAAATTGTTAAATTTTAAAGTAGAGTTACTTTAAAGGAACAGTTTAAATCATGATATACACTATTTCAGCTTTGCTGATGATTATGTACTTTGGCAAATGGAATGCTTTCTTTTCTTCCTTACTTGAAAGTGAGATGAAACATCCAAGAGGGAATATGTGTAAACACTTCTGTATCTTATAGTAAAGATATGAGTTGTATTATATTTGGTAGATTGGAAACAATGATATGTTATGTTTTGTTGTTTGGTAAAGATAATTGATGGAATCAATTATACTTTAATTTATAGGACAGGTATTATAGATTATATTTTGTTCTTCTTTTTGTTAAACTTGTTTAGTATTGCTCTTCTTTTTATTGATATTACTTATGCTTAGGGAGTATGAATTACTTGTTGTTCATTAAAAAAGGTTGTTTTTTATTGGAACAATTAGTGGAATGCACTTCATTTTAAGGATTAGTGCTTATCATGCTCAGTTCATTGAACTGACCCATGCTAGCAATTTTTGCAGATGGACTTCGTAAGTGATAAAAGAAGGCAAAAACTTATATGATGCATTGGCTGATCTAAGTTGATTCTTGAGAAGAATTTTGATTTGTTCTTAAGTTGTATTGAAAAAGAAAAGTTATTCTCTTTTGAATGAAGGTTGTTGTCATGCAGTATGTCTGAAATGCATAAGTTGTAAATGTATAAGTTTTGAAAAGGAAATGTAGAATGAGAATTTACTTGCATGGATTATGTAAATTATCTTGTACTTTTGCAAAAGAAATGGAATCCTATTTTGTTGATGTTCTTCATGTTATTTATATGTTTCAATGAGTGTTCTTGGATAAGTAGGAAAAAGGGAATTAGAGTATTTTCCTAAATGTGAAGCAACTAAATAAGTTGCAGATAATCAATGTTCTTATCTAAACAATTCATATTATTAAGGTAACGTGTGATGAACTTACAATGAAAACTATAGAATTTATAAAGGACATAAAGGGTGTGTTAAACCCTAGAACTTAACTATGAAGAGGAAGACTCTTCCTCTCTTATTAAAAAGTAAGCAAAAAGGAGATATGAATACAATCATTAGACTTCATTTAATAAAGTCTACTAAGTTACAACCTCGGTGGTTGTTACACTTCCTTGAATAGTTAAATCACATTGAATGAAACTTAAGAGGTTGTTGTCCTTTTCTTGGTAGTTGTTTGTTAAGCCAAAGTTAACGAACATCGAAAGCAATCTTAAGTTAAGGAAGTTCTGCAAGGGTTAATGGAACCTGATTTGGAAAAGAACTTAGGGAGAGTTGGATTAGAGTCGGGTAGGGTTGCTGAAATCTTTCCTTTAGGAATCCAAATTAATTTAACTTTAATAATCTCCTAAGGGTATGTATATCTCGATGAGGTTGTCTTTGTAGGATGTTGGCACATGCCAACTATAGGTTGTACCTTCGAGAAGATTAGGATCTTCTCGAGGATACAACAATGTAGTTGACATGTGGCAACACCCTTCTGCATTGATCATCTAGATCTACACACTTTTGGACTTGAACTTAGTTTCTCTCCAGGACTAGGGTAGTAGCGTAGTTATGATATGAAGTAGCCCTCTAGGACTCAGGTATCTTGGCACATGGGGTTGACTTAGGTTGACCCAGTATGCCAATCTATCCTAAGTCTTTGTGAGCTCCTTCCTATCATAACCTACGATGTTAACTAGAACTAGGGATAAACCTTGGGCAAGAGGAATGATGGAAGTCGGTAAAGGACATTCTAGATAACAATAGAGTGGGGTGAAGGATGTATTCTGGATTGATGAGTATGCCATCAAGGAATAAGTAATACAAAAGTATGTTAAAATATTTGGCCAAAGTATCGCAAGTTACTGATTGGTTGCGTTGTCCTATGTCACCTAGTCTAAGGATCGTGATGTAGATGAATATTGGTAACAACTATTTAGTTAGGTTCCTTAGATAGATCACTCAATACCTAGAATAGGGTAAGAGAACCAAGTATACGTAGTATACAGAAAAGTATTCAATACTTAGTGTTAAACATGAATAGATCGGTAGTTTACCGAGTCATGAAATGAATAGATCGGTAGTTTACCGAGTCATTACAGCTGCATATGGTTATCTATTATAAGAATGGTTGTTTTTGGAATGTGTGTTCTAAATTACGTATTTAGAACAGGAACATTACTCAAAAAAAAATTTTTTTCCCTTGTTTCTAAAGTCTTAAAATGGGAATGTTACATCTTGGTATCAGAGCTGAAGGTTGTAGCTCTTGGACCTATTGTGTCCATAATCTGATAAAATTGAATTTTCTTGTAACAGAAAATGGTTAGAACAAGAGGAAATGTTTGTGAACAATGCTCCACCTGAGGAAGGAGCAGCAACAACCCAAAAACTTGATGAGATCCTTGCTGCCTATTGGACACAAGAGATCATTTGACTGTGCTCGAGCAACAAGTGATGGGTAATGAGGAGGAAGAAGAAGCTGGTAATAACAATCAGCCACCTCCTGAGGACAACCCCAATATGGGTGTTGATAATAACAATGTTAATGTGCCTGACCAGCCAGAAAACAAAAAGGCTAGGTTGGCTGCTGAACTCACTAATGATATAAAAAGGATAAGTCCACCTAAGTTTGATGGCACCACATTAGGTGATGGAGCTGAGAATTGGCTCAGTGAGATGGAGAAGTACTTTGCAATAAGGAACTTCTCAGAAGAGACCAAAGCTATTTGGGGAGCATATCAGCTTTCCCATGAAGCATCTTCATGGTGGGACAACCGGAAGGATGAGCTAAACATTGATGAAACTAACATCACTTGGGATCAATTTAAAGGTTATTTTAGGCAACGATGGCTGCCAAAACTTTATTATGATAGAAAATGACTGAATTTTCAGAACTTAGCTCAAGGGAAGTTAACTATAATTGAGTATTGGGAATGGTTTATGAAACTACTCAAGTATGTACCTCAGTATCAAACTGATGAGAAGTTTAGGATATGGAAATTCATCATGGGGTTGAATCCCATTATTGGGGGAGAGGTTGATGTTCACAGCCCAACCACTATGGAAGGGGTTGTTGAAAAATCCATAAGGCAGGAACAAAATTAAAGGCTATTTTTGCTCACAAAGAAGAAGTATGGAAGAAAGTTCCAAACTCTTCTTCAGCTTCTCTTGCACCTAAGAAAGGACCATGGAAAAATTTTGGTAACAAAAGTAAGTTTCCAATTGATATTAATAAGAAAAAAACAATGAATAAGACTGCTGGTAATACACGAAACAATTTTTCCAGAATAATAATAATGGACGAAAACCCTATGGAGGTCAGAATGATAACTACAAGGCTGGAAATAATTCTGAGCCCAAAAAGGGACTAGTAGGAGGCTGTTATAACTATGGAAAAGATCATTATGTGAATCAATGTCCTTTGAAGAAGGATGATCGTAATCAGCAGCACAAGATACATGCTGCAGTAGCTGACAAGCAAGTTGAAAAGCAAGTTACACCTATGAAGTTCCTGGTAAGTTATTCGGCATACCTGTAACTATTCTTTTTGATACGGGAGCTACTGAATGTTTTATTTCTAGTAAACTTGCTTCAAAACTTAAAAGAAAAGCTGGAAAAATGGATAAATCATGGACTATACATTATGGTAATAATTCTATTCATACAGTTAGTATGTGTCTTTTCGGAGCAGTCCTTGACTTACCTAGCTTTTCCATAGAAGTTGATCTCTATGTAGCACCTTTGGGATCTTATGATATAGTCATAGGTGTAAATTGGTTAGTAGAGCATAAAGCAAAAGGTAGACTATTTTGAAAAACATATTAGTTGTTTAGATGATCTGCGTAGAAAACAACAGAGATTCAAGGTGTAAAATGAGAAATTTAGTTAGGAAATTATCAGCTATGCAACTTAAAAAGGCCAAAAATAAGGGTTGTACCTTATATGTAGTAAAAATTTTTGAATCTATGGAAGAAAACAATGATTTCATGGAATGTTATCCATTGTTATAGAACTATGGTGATGTGTTTTTAGAAGAATTACCGGGATTACCACCCAAAAGGGAGTTTGACTTCACAATTGAAATCAAACCAGGTACTGAACCTATTTCTAAAGCACCTTATCGAATGACTACCATAGAGTTAGTAGAGCTTAAGGCTCAGTTACAAGAACTTTTGTCTAAGGGTTTGATTAGACCAAGTGTTTCACCTTGGGGAGCACCAGTGATCTTTGTGAAAAAGAAGGATGGAACACTTAGATTGTGCATTGATTATAGGATGTTAAACAAAGCAACAATCAAGAATAGATACCCACTTCCTAGAATTGATGATCTATTTGATCAGATGCATGGAGCATCGGTATATTCTAAGATAGACCTTGGTCTGGATATCATCAATTATGAATTAAGGAAGAGGACATTCATAAAATGATTTTAGGACAAGGTATGGACATTATGAATTCATGGTTTTACCCTTTGGATTAACGAATGCACCTACAACTTTTATGAACTTAATGAATAATATCTTTCAAGAATACTTGGACAAGTTTGTGCTTGTATTCTTGGATGACATTCTCATATATTCTAAAAGTGTGGAGGAGCATCATGAACACTTGAAAATAGTTTTGGAAATTTTGAGAAAGAGACACGGTTATATGGTAAGTTGTCCAAATGTTCTTTCTATGACACTGAAGTTCACTATTTGGGTCATGTTATAAGTAAAGATGGGATTGTTGTAGATCCTTCTAAAATTGTAGCTATAATCGAGTGGCTGCACTAAAGAATGTACATGAAGTTAGAAGCTTCATGGGCCTTGCAGGTTATTATAGAAAATTTGTTAAGGATTTTTCTAAGGTGGCTGCACCAATAACTTCATTACAGAAAAAGGATAAGAAATTTGTTTGGAATGATAAATGTGAAACTGCTTTTAAAAATTTGAAAATTTAGTTGACTTCAACACCTATTTTAGTTGTACCTGATCCAAATGGAGACTTCACGGTTGTAACGGATGCATCTGGGGAAGGTCTTGGAGGTATTTTGTTACAAAATGATCATGTCATAGCTTATGAAAGTAGAAAACTTAAGTTACATGAGTTGAATTATGCTCCACATGATTTAGAGCTTGTTGCCATAGTTCATGCACTTCAAGTTTGGAGGCATTATCTACTTGGTAAACCATTTGAGTTGAAAATTGATCATCTTGGACTGAAGTACATTTTTACTCAGCCAAATCTGAATGCAAGACAATGAAGGTGGTTAGAGTTTTTTGTCTCAATATGATTTTGACATAAGTTACATTAAAGGAAAAGAGAATAGAGTGGCTGATGCTCTAAGTCGTAGGAAGCACATTTATGCTCTTATAACACTAAGAACTCAGTTTAAGGATGAAGTAAAAAGTGTTATGGAATCTGATTCTTACTTTCAAGCAAGTAAAAAAGTAGCTTGTTGTAGATCCAAAAGATGAAAAGTATAAAGGTTTTCACTTTGATAATGAGGGAATCTTACGATATGAAAATAGAGTATACGTACCCTTACCTAATGATTTGAGAAAGAAATTGTTGACAGAGTTTCACAATTCACCTTTTTCTAGACACCCTGGCATTACAAAAATGCTTGCTGATATAAAACAACAATATTTTGGAAAGGAATGAAAAAGGATGTTATAGATTTTGTGACTCATTGTCTGGAATGTCAACGAGTAAAAGTGGAACATATGCATCCAAGCTGGTTTATTGTATCCTCATAGCATACCATAGTACAAATGGTAGGTAATAAGCATGGATTTTGTACAAGGATTGCCTATGTCAAGAAATAAACATGATGTTATTTTGGTAGTAGTTGACAAACTAACAAAAGTAGCTCATTTTATTGTTGGAAATCTAAAGGATGATTCTCCTGTTTTGGCTAAAATATTTGTACACAAAATTTTCAGATTACATGGAGTACCTGAATTAATCATATCTGATAGAGACCCTAGAATGACGTCAAGGTTTTGGCAAATGCTTAACGCAGCTCTAGGAACTAAATTGAATTTCAGTTCTGCGTATCATCCGGAAATGGATGGATAGACTGAAAGAGTAAATCAGGTTTTGGAGGATATGTTACGGATGTATTGTATGGATCAAGCAAGTATAAGTGGGAAGAGTACCTTCCATTAGTTGAATTTGCATACAATAATACATATCATGCTTCTCTTAAGATGGCACCTTTGAGGTGCTTTACGGAAGGAAATGTAGAACCCCTATTAGTTGGGATAACATTGAGGATAGAGAGGTAATTGGACCTGAAATCCTTACGGAAATGGAACAACAAGTTAAAATGATTCGTGAATGCTTGAAAGAAGCAACAGATAGGAAAAAGAGTTATGCTGACTTAAAGTGGGTTGACAGGAAATTTGAACTTGGAGAAAAGGTTTTTCTTTGGGTTAAACCAAAAAAGAGTTCCATAACTTTTGGCAAGGCTGCCAAGTTATCACCTCGTTATGTGGGACCTTTTGAAATAGTTGAAGTAATCAACCCTGTAGCTTATCGTTTAGCACTACCACCTACTTTGTCATGAATGCATGATGTTTTCCATATTTCTTTTCTTAAGAAATACATTTCAGATTTATCACATGTGTTAAATTGGAATTCCTTGCAGGTCCAAGACCCAAGAATAATTGTGGTTAAGCCCATTCGAGTGTTGGAAACTCACCAGTTGCATTTAAGAAATAGAGAAATAAGTCAATGTAAGGTCCAGTGGGACCAGTTTAACAAGGAGAGTGCAACTTGGGAAAATCTAGAGGATATGAAAACTACTTTTCCATATCTATTTGAATAGAATTGAATTTGTTGACTGATAAATTTTTATGAATTTATCCTTTATGACATTAAGTAAGCTAGTTTTGGGTAGATATTTACTTGATTTGAATAAAAAGTTATTTAATACTGATTTTTGGAACTATAAGGTTTTGAAATATTTGACTTAGGATAAGAGAAGTGAATGAATTGACTATCCTTGATGTAATTTGTTAAAGGATGTAATCATCGGGATGATGATTCTTTTAGGAGGGAAGCATGTAACACCCTTGACTGTTGTTATTTTCCTCCTTTGCATTCAAGTGTTGATATGTGATTTTCCTTATATGGATATGTTCTTCTGATTATTGGAAATCATGCTTGATATGGATAAGTCTTTTCTACTCTTAAGATCCTTTGATCGAACTGGTATGACTTCTCTGAATCCATTTTTCACTTCTGGTAGGTGATTTGCAATCTGGTTTAAGAGTTGTAAACTTGTCTTTTATCCGACTCATCCTTGGATCAATTTTAGTGATCCAAGGAATGTTTTAAAAACTGCTCATTGAATGAATGGTAAAATTGACATTCCATGAGTTAAGCTACACATTGGACTGAACTTTGTTGTTGCAAGTTCTTTGATTTTTGTGTGAACGCACTTCCATTCAGTAGGTTGTTTGGCTTGGGTCTTTGAAGATCGACCAAGATAGGTCATTGCTGATAAAATAGGCATGCAGCCTGTAACACATAAGGGATATCCAGGACCCTATTGAGGATTAACTGAATCCTAAGCTAGGTGAAAGTATTTCCTACCTAAGCTATGTTACTTGATATAATTTTGTTTCTAACCTAAACTTGGTACTAAAGAGTTAGAAGGGTTGCTAGGTATTAAAACTAGAACCTAACACTACAAGGTTATTTGGTGATCTAACCTAGTTTCTAAAAGCTATTGTATTTTTGATTACTTACCTATGTGGAGTTATCTAACCTAATTGCTAAGGACCTATGTTGGGGGTTAGTGGTTAGTGTTATATCCTAAGGTATAAACTTTAATCTACCTAAGATCTAACCTAAGCCATTAATCTATCCTAAGTTAATGGCATGAAGGGGAACCTAAGGGGGCATGCACAAGTATGGGCGATGGTTCCTAAGGCATTAATGAAGATGATAAGGATGAAAGGACATGTGGACTGCCAACTTTGGGTAGGGGTTAGTTGGTTTGGTGGAGGCTTAGGTGGAAGTATCACTAGAAATGGAAACACATGTTATTTTTGATTTGGAACTCGCCTAGACTTGGCAGGCGGTGGCAAGGAAGATTGGGGGAGATATGGAATTAATGCAATTAATGAACTTTGTTTCATGAGCCCGAACCGCTTTGGTAGGCATGCCAACAGATTTTTGTTTGGTTGTTTCATTTTGCATGCTCTCGATTTTTTCTCTCCATGCACTCTGGTTTTTCAAACAGTAGTTTAAACTACACTGCATGGCTATTTTGGAGGTTTCAAATCTATTTTTGTTTTGTGGAGAGTATATGAAGCATTGTGGAAGAAGTATTTGGTTGTTTGATCTTTTCGTGGAGAAGAAGAGAAGAAGCGAGCTCAGCTAGAGGTCTTCTTCGATTTTACAATGACACTATTAGGCATGATAGGCCCTAACTATTAAAATCTCTTGCTTTCCTCTAAGTGTTTTCATTAAAACAACTTTTCTCTGATGAGTTTTGTGCATTCATGCTTTATCTGGTAAATTGATTGATGGGTTTTGTAAACTTGTATTTTGGGTTTTGAATCATGATTTTATGTGATTCTGTTGAAAAGCTTACTTTGCACTTCCTTTTTCACAAAGGAACCATGTATACGTAAACAAAAGTTGGTAACTCTGTTTTTAGCTTTTAGTGGTTGAAATTGTTGTTGGTTTGAATTTTTTTGGCCTAAAAAAATTTTTTTATCGAGATCTTCTCGTATTTGTTGAGTTTAGTGTTACAAACTTGTTGTGTTTTATATACCCGAGTTGTAAGTGAACTCTAGTTTGGTATGGAAACTCAAACTTGGTTGAGCTATTTGATTGGAAACTTTTTTGGTAAGATGAACTATTTGAGAGATTCTTGGCTGTGATTTGTTTTGATTTCATAGTTTAATTGGATATGGAATAAATTTAATATGGCTTTTGTTTTGTTTCTTCTTGTGGAAAATTGATTATTTGATCCATTTAAATGCACTATGGATAAGCCAGTATATGGTTTGGTTTCTGTATTTCACCTTGCGTAAAACATTGACTGATATTAGAACTTGCATGCACAGGAAAAAAAACGTATATGGTTTAGTTTGTATTTCATCTGTGAAAACTTGATTGTTTTTGGAACAATATTGAATTTGGAACTTGTGTTTGTTATCTTGGATAGATTGTACTATTGTTCGAAGCCGCTTTAGGCATGGGTGCTTGTGAACTATTTCCTTATGACTATTTAACTATTATTGTAGGTTCGTTATGAACCCAACTTTCATGTTTTGTAGTTGTTTGTCTGAACTCTATTAAGTATCTTACATTCAGTATGGGAAACTAGGTTTGAAAGGATTCTAACTGAAATGGAAGAGTTAGTTATTCGTAGAATGAATTATTTTATAAGAAGTTTCTTCTTACTCGATCTAGCTTTATGATGCTAGTGTATTTAGGGATTTGTGATTGTGATATTGTGATACATCCCTATACAATCATTTTGTTACTTGGTGTTTGTAATTTAAAAAGGTAACTTGAACGATGTGTTGGTTCAGATATTATAATCTTTTGATTATTTTATAAACTATTGAGGGAAAATGTTGTTACCCAAACTTGGTGACAAGTATTTGAATGATCTTGATCCTTTGATGGCATTTATACTTTGCATTGTTTTTGGAATTGTAATTGAAGTCATATTATGGAAAATACGTATTATTTTTGATGTTTGATCTTGTGTTTTTTTTTGGAAACCCAAATATGTAGTTTCTTGTAGTGATGATAGTTGGCATACCATGAGAGATGGTTCTACTTTTTACATGAACTATTGGGAAGTTCTTGAGTGTTACAAATTACTTAGATTCTTACCTCTTTTTGGGTCCAATAAATGAATGTTATGTCTTGGAAGATTAATTGTGATTCAAAATTGATTGTATGATGTGTTTGAATTTCACTATTTTATCATGAGTTTAAAAAGAGAAAGTTAATGGTAAGGATTGATGGAACTTCATTATTGATGGTAAAGTGTTCTAAGAAGGAAAAATGTTAACATGTTTCTTCTTATCTTGAGGTTGTTTCTGGTCCAATAAAAGATTGTTAAGTCTTTAAAAGAAATAACTGAAAACTTTACTATCCTTGGACTGTGTATGACTTTTCATTATACAATGTTTCTAATGGATGGTAGAATTCATGCATTATAATGTGAAGATTTAGAAGGAAGATATTTTAGAAAGGAGGAAAGTTGATCTTGTTCTCTTTCTTTGGAACTATTGCAAGAGCTTAAACTATATGTATGAGAGGAGGTAAAACTATTTAATTAAGTTGTAAAGAAATGATTAAATTGGGATCATATTCTATTAGGTCTCCTTTTCTAACAGTTGGGTTAAGTTCATTGGTTGGAACCTCCTGATTTTTATTCTTATTGGAAAAGGAAATCAGTGTTTATTAGTCTTGTATACTTTTCATTTGACTGAAATGAAGTAGAATGAGATTGAAGTTAGGTTGGAAAAAGAAATTGTAGCTTGTTGTTAATTGTTAATCCATCACTTCTTCTTGGATTTCTTTCATATGGATCTATTTTGATGAATACCTTAAATTGTTAAATTTTAAAGTAGAGTTACTTTAAAGGAATAGTTTAAATCATGATATACACTTGTTTTAGCCTTGCTGATGATTATGTACTTTGGAAAATGGAATGCTTTTCTTCCTTACTTGAAAGTTAGATGAAACATCCAAGAGGGAATATGTTGTAAACACTTTTGTATCTTATAGTAAAGATATGAGTTGTATTATATTTGGTAGATTGGAAACAATGATATGTTATGTTTTGTTGTTTGGTAAAGATAATTGATGGAATCAATTATACTTTAATTTATAGGACATGTATTATAGATTATATTTTGTTCTTTTTTTGTTAAACCTGTTTAGTATTGCTCTTATTTTTATTGATATTACTTATGCTTAGGGAGTATGAATTACTTGTTGTTCATTAAAGCAGGGTTGTTTTTATTGGAACAATTAGTGGAATGCACTTCATTTTAAGGATTAGTGCTTATCATGCTTAGTTCATTGAACTGACCCATGCTAGCAATTTTTGTAGATGGACTTTGTAAGTGATAAAAGAAGGAAAAAACTTATATGATGCATTGGCTGATCTAAGTTGATTCTTGTGAAGAATTTTGATTTGTTCTTAAGTTGTATTGAAAAAGAAAAGTTATTCTTTTGAATGAAGGTTGTTGTCATGCAAGTATGTCTGAAATGCATAAGTTGTAAATGTATAAGTTTTGAAAAGGAAATGTAGAATGAGAATTTACTTGCATGGATTATGTAAATTATCTTGTACTTTGCAAAAGAAATGGAATCCTATTTTGTTGATGTTCTTCATGTTATTTATATGTTTCAATGAGTGTTCTTGGATAAGTAGGAAAAAGGGAATTAGAGTATTTTCCCTAAACGTGAAGCAACTAAATAAGTTGCAGATAATCAATGTTCTTATCTAAACAATTCATATTATTAAGGTAACGTGTGATGAACTTACAATGAACTCTATAGAATTTATAAAGGATATAAAGGGTGTGTAAACCCTAAGAACTTAACTACGAAGAGGAAGACTCTTCCTCTCTTATTAAAAAGTAAGCAAAAAGGGAGATATGAATACAATCATTAGACTTCATTTAATAAAGTCTACTAAGTTACAACCTCGGTGGTTGTTACACTTTCTTGAATAGTTAAATCACATTAAATGAAACTTAAGAGGTTGTTGTCCTTTCTTTTTGGTAGTTGCTTGATAAGCCAAAGTTAACGAACATCGAAAGCAATCTTAATTTAAGGAAGTTCTGCAAGGGTTAATGGAACCTGATTTGGAAAAGAACTTAGGGAGAGTTGGATTAGAGTCTGGGTAGGGTTGCTGAAATCTGCCTTTAGGAATCCAAATTAATTTAACTTTAATAATCTCCTAAGGGTATGTATATCTCGATGAGGCTATTCTGTAGGATGTTGGCACACATGCCGACTATAGGGTTGTACCTTTGAGAAGATTAGGATCTTCTCGAGGATACAACACTGTAGTTGACATGTGGCAACACCCTTCTGCATTGATCATCTAGATCTACACACTTTTGGACTTGAACTTAGTTTCTCTCTAGGACTGGGTAGTAGTGTAGTTGTGATATGAAGTAGCCCTCTAGGACTTAGGTATCTTGGCACATGGGGTTGACTTAGGTTGACCCAGTATGCCAATCTATCCTAAGTCTTTGTGAGCTCCTTCCTATCATAACCTACGATGTTAACCAGAACTAGGGATAAACCTTGGGCAAGAGGACTGATGAAAGTTAGTAGAGGACATTCTAGATAACAATAGAGTGGGGTGAAGGATGTATTCTAGATTGATGAGTATGCCATCAAGGAATAAGTAATACAAATAGTATGTTAAAATCTTTGGCCAAAGTATCACAAGCTGATTGATTGCGTTGTCCTATGTCACCTAGTCTAAGGATCGATGATGTAGATGAATATTGGTAACAACTATTAGTTAGGTTCCTTAGATAGATCACTCAATACCTAAAATAGGGTAAGAGAACCAAGTATACGTAGTATATAAAAAGTATTCAATACTTAGTGTTCTCGGGCTCTCTATCCTTTCAAAAAATCATGTTTTCCCGTTCCCTCTATTGTCATAGTCATAATTTGTGTTCTTGACATTTCTACCTTGACAAATACTTGAAGAAGAATGAGTTGATGTGTCCCTAAGGATCATGTTTGAGCCTTGCAACAATCTAAACTCTCTGTCATTGAATAAAAATTCATTTTCAGGCTCAAATACTCGTGGTTCTATATTTTATGGTTTTGACAGCATTTTCTCCAAAGTCAAACTTGCATCCTTGCATCTACAGGGGACATGGAACCTTTTGGTTGGATGTGGCTTAGCTAAATACTTCAAAACTTCTATAAAAGGCCTCAACTCGAAACACATGGGTGAACGATGCTTGTTTGAGAATCAAATTTTTGGTCTGACTTTGAAGTAGTACTAGGAGGACACGTGGAGGTTTGGTGGAACAGACACATGGTGAGCTCATGCTCATTCGTGGTCTTCGTTTTGGGCACCATCTTGAAGTTGCACTAGGATGACACGTGGAGGCCTCCACTTGCTTTACATTTTACTTAGAATTTTCAATGTACATGCCAAAGGAAGACTACCTCGGAGTATGACATGTGGTTCCTTCCTCTAGGTTTCAAGCATTCTGAGACAAATCTTGCTAGAAAGGGACACGAGGTGAGCCCACACTCGCTCAAGGTATAAAATTTTTGGGACCACCTCAAGGTGTGCCGTGGTGACATGTGGTAGTTTGAAAAGTCAAAGAGGCAGGGAGGCGGACCATCGAGGGCAACTTGGAAATTTTTCCTCTTGTATTCAAATGACTCAAAGTATAAAACTAACCTGCAAGCCTGAGTGTACAAAGTCAAAATCCATTTGATAAGTCAATAGCGAAGGTGTGGGCTGGCAGAGGAAAAATGAAATTTTTTCCTTTTGGGAGTTAAAGGCATAAAGGGACCCGGGGTTCTACTGGGACCCACTTTAGAAACTTGAAATGGAGGTGTGGGCTGGCGGAGGAAAATTGAAACATTTTCCTTTTTTCTAGAAAGATGCAAAATGTGTAAAATTGAGCTGTGAATCCGTATCTAGTCATATTGTGCCACGTGTCAGGCTCAAATCTCATCGGCGGAGTGGCAGAGGAAATCAAGAAATTGTGTAAATTTTCCAAAAGTAGTAAATAGGTAAAAAGACGTCCCAGGCCCGTTTTTACTCAGATCTGCCACATGAAGGGCTCAAATTTGAATTTAAGGAACAAATCGATGATAGCTATGCATTTCACCAATTTGGCCACCATTTGAGCTCCAGGAGGTTTGGAGATGCATTTTTGCATCAATCTTCATCGATTTTTTTGCCAATTCATGTCGTTTTGGCCTACAGGGTCCGAATTAATCAATTTGGGGTTCAATTTGTGAATCCAAGGCATTTTTCAAGTGAATTTTTACTTTGGTTCGTAAAAAATGTGAATTACTAGATCCAAAGTTACAGAGTAAGAATTGGGAAGGAAAAAGTTGAAATAATGAAATGAAAGGGATCTACATGCGTGGGAAATGAAAAGTGTGCTTCCACTTTGAATAATGATGAAATTTTTGTAATGATTCACCTTTTGAAAGAACAACTGGAAACTTTTTGCGAGTTTGTTAAATGTCATTTTCTAGAAATATTGCAAAGCAAAGGTGCTTCGAATATTCCACTTTTGGAGGGAATATTTGAGGGGAAAAGTGAGTGAGTGAGGAAAAGTTATATATTGCATGAATTTGTCATGCAAATAGGTGAGTTCATTTTCATGAGAAAATTTTGAGAAAAGCTCATCCTTTGAGAAAACTTTATGAGAAATCAGGTTAACTTCCTCTATGTTATATTTTCATTCATGTTGAGTTTGTTACAAGCGTATAGCCATCAATAAGCTCGAGATTGTTTAAATAACTTTCCTTCTTTGATGAATCGATGAATTTTGAGTTAATTTGTGTCAAATCTCTAACAAATTTTGTTTTTATTTCACTTTGGATCGTCTGCAAGTATTTTTCTTGTTCCTATTGCAATCTTTTATCAAAATATCTTTGAATCACACAGATCTCAATCCTTGTGATAGTTTAGTGGCATCTGCAATTTCATTTTTAGAAGAGATTTCATCTGGGAATGAAATAAATGATTTAAAATCACTTTTATTTCATCTGTTGATAGAGATTTTTGTAAGCCTTTGGGTGTACCTCAGGCATGATTGATCTTAGATTTTGATGTTTTATTGGGTCTTGTAACTCAAGCCTTTGTGCTAGAATCTCAAAGATTGTGTGAAAAAGTGCATGTCTGGGCCTCCATTGATGCACACCTTCTGGTTGAAGGAATGTTTTAACTATTTTGAAGATTTATGTTATTGATTTCTCCATTGTTGTAAAGTTCCTCAAGGATCTAGCAAATTCCAATCTATCTTCTTGATCTCCCACCAAAACATTATTCAAATAACCAATCCTACCTTAAACTACCCTTGTTTTACTTTGTATATCCACAAAAGAACAAAATTCATTTGCTAATGTATGTAGAACAGTCAACGGAGGGGCGTGTAGGAAATGCATCAAGATTCCAAATGTCTTTGATTACCTTAGCCTTGTGTTTGAAAATATATCCATAATCTGGAAGTGACAACTCATGAGAGTCAAATTTGGTGTGTTGATCATATTTTCCCCAAGGTCTTCTTTATAAAATTTGTGTAAAAGAAAGGTATCTACGTCTCCTTCAATAATAGAGGTTACAAAATAGGTTCTCTTACCTTGGTTGAAAGAAATAACCTAAAATAGTTAGGATAAGATCAAATCCTTTTAAGGTGCTACCCACTTCTTTAAAGCATGAGTGCTAAAAAGTTAGATAAATTGCTTCCCCAGCTACAAAATGACATACATAATCATTTATCTACTTTTGAGTGTCCTGTCAAATCCATGATTGCTAAAGTTGTGAAGGAGATTAAACTGGTACCAACAAGTTCCATGCACGCATCGGTATAGATCACCATTATTATAAGGATATTCTATGTTTATTAATAGATGGAAGATATTGGTTAAATCTAAGTGTCATTCTATATGTAACTAAGTATTCTATGTTTTTGATTCAATCATGCTTATTGTTTAATCTTGTTCTTTCCTAGATCCGAATATAGCATGTATTGTAGAATGATGGATTAGTTATGGATCTATAGGTTTCTTCCTTCATCACGCTAACATCCTACTACAACAACCCTAAAGAGGGACCTGGTACCTTTGTGTGCTTCAGATGAGTGCTCAATCTAGGCTGAGTTATGTGTTAATGCGTTTAGGGTGTTATCTAGTAAATTCTAGGCTGAATCATTGGTTTTGTTACCGGGACCTCTTTTTAAGGTGTTTTCAGGATGATTCGCGATGAAGATGTACCGGTTAACTCTAGCAAGTATTGAGGAGTGGATACATGATTTAGAGGAAGAATATGCACGACAGTTCAACATTGGATTTGAGTTTAACACACGCACTTGGGTAGAACAGAATATTTATGACAACTTATATGAGATCTTTTTGCTATCTTTCCACTAGAATTATACGAGTGGTTGATTGCTTATGCATCTAAGCAGAATTGGAGGTATCGTGCACTTATCTGGACACAAGAATAATTTTAAGCCCTTTATGATGTTGATCTGATCTGGACTCACATTGTGGATACATGGTTTCATGGTGTTCTAAACAGTTATATTTTGGAATATTCAATTTTAACATACTCTTGCCGGAGGTAGCTGAATTCTAGTTTTTGCGGTATCCAAGAGGAGCATATCTGCAAGGTATTCCACTAGTGATTAAGATCTTGATGGTAACTTTGAACCTGGAGAGTAAACCGATGGCTAACTAAAACCTCACCATGCGTGAGGGTAGGAATAGGTTTGATGAAAGATGGTAGACCTAGTGGTAGAAATCTAGAGAGAGTAAAGGTGGCTTAAGTATAATGAGGCATGCAAGAGGGAGATAGAGAAGCAATATTCCATTACATAAAGTATGGCATTGAGGAGATAGATGGGTCATGAAGGATTTGAATATCACGTAGAATACTTGGAGCCAGAGCATTAGGAACTCCCCCATATTAGAAATCATGACAGATATCCCCCCTTGGTGTCACACGGAAGTGCGCTAATAGAGACTACCCGAGCCGTGGGTGCGCATCTTAATCCACTATGTGACCTAGCCCTTATGCTTGGTTTTCAAGTATCTAGTACGACAAGTAATCAACAAGTGGATTTGGGAAACAGGAGAACTAGAGTAAGTCAGAAAACAATTACATCAATGGTAGGATAGATGACTTCAATGTTATTTGGATGAATGTTTTCAGTGCATCATCTACACAAAATGTAAGCACGCCAAATGTTGGATTCACCTCTGGAAGTGGAACTACCACACGGATCGTAGGGGTTTAGTATATTACCACTATCGGAGCACATGGAAGTAAATCTATAGGTCCTATTCCGAGATACGGTGGAGGATTAGGAGGAATAGGTGGTTCTAGTTCGATGGATCTAGTGGTTCTAGAGGTAGGGGAAACACAGGAGGTTTTGGATCAGGTGGTCAAGGCCCGTAACAACCACAAAATATCTATATGGAGATGTCTCTTCTTCTTCAAGAGTATAGAGGCATAGACAATGCTGTTGAGCATGTGCATATGTGTGAAATATTGTGGCGTGTGAAAAGGATCATGAATTTTGAGTGTAAGGCAAGTCAATTTGCTACTAAATTATAGGGGTGTACACACATCTGGTATATGAAGTTTGACCTTGATCAAACTTGCGTGGATTATGTAGCACTAAAGGATGTGTTCTTGAAAGAGTTCTATATCCCTTAATTTGAGCAGAAGAGTATAAGTGCACTCAAGGATATCAAACAAGGCACTATTGAGAGTGTACGCGAGTATGATTCCTGCTTTAAGACACCTCTATCTAAGTTGTCTTATGATATTGATGCCAGCCAACATGCATAATGGTTCTTTGGAGGATTGATTACACCATTTAGAAGAGGACTGTCACATAAGACATACACTGATCCATGCAAAGCACTAGAAGAAAATTTACGTGTTGAGGTAGTTGGGAGCATTGAAACTGGCATTAGTCCATTCTTAGAGGCATATATTGCAGCTATGGAAAAACAATTAGAGAAGCTATCAGCCAATTCAGCCCATGAAATGTGCTTAGGGATTTGGTGTACAGATTGTGAAGTGGAAGGTCACACCAAGGATAGTTGTCCTTGTAGAATAGTATGCTCATTACTGTTGGACTGTGAGATCTATCATTTGAATCATGATTCTAGTCACTTTCCTTTGTTACAGTGTGTGATAAGGAAGAATGTATCCTACTTTTGTAAGATTTACAGTCCACGACCCATGATATTGAGGATTGTTGATTGATTGGTTAGATCCATGATGCTATAGACATTGGGGTACGACAGACAAGTGTAACAGATAACTCTAAGAACAAGAATGAGCACCAGGATTGGGATCATAATCAAATGTGCTATGACAGGAATGAGGGCCATTTGAAGGAGGTGTAGAAGAGGACGTGGATATCGCGGTGGATATGGAGGACGAGGCCATGGTGGAGGAAGAGGTGAGTTCCCTCATGGAACATGTTATACGTGCAGATCTCCTGACCACTATAGGCATGAATGTCCTTAGAATATTACATGTTCTTTCTACGGAAAGAACCATAGCTATGAAGAAAGACCAGACTTATATGATAATCTTATTAAGCAACATAAGTAAGAAAAAAAAAGGTGTTGGGATGGTTAGAATCTAGTGCACGGTAGAAGATCAATGGATTCCCAAGATAGCACTAGGACCTGAGGCATTAACAGTGAAGATTACTACATGACCAAGCGGTAAGACACATAAGAGAGGCATTGCACAGAAGCCTACAATCACCAAGGAGGAGGTTTTGCATGCAAGGTACCCAGATCCTACTCATCAAAAGGAAGTTTATCAGGATACCATGGAAGTGCTAAGGAATCTTCAGGGTGAGATACAATACTTAAAGGAGAAAAAGAAAGAATTAGATAGTTGAAACTGATATCGATGATCCGAGAGAAGTGATAAAAATGTTGTGCCAGGAGAACATCTTTCCAAAGATTAGGAAGTTGGATAAAAGGGAACATTCAAGTGCAAGTATTGAGACCGGATGGCATATCCTGCATGTAAATATTTCTCCTGATAGCATTGACTATGACAAGGAAATTACTTTGAATGTTGTTGTGGATGGATGGCTGCTAAGCAACATATTGATTGATACAGGTGCGGAAGTAAATGTGCTTACATTAGATGCATGGGTACAAATGGGGATGCCTCCATTACAACCATCATCTAATGTGTTTTTATGACAAATTGGACTAAGGCCACTCCCATAGGAGTTTTGAAGGATGCATCTATAGCCATACAAGGGCTAAGTTCACTAGGGCTTTGAGGTATTAGCACTTACGGAAGGGAGAAAGTTTTCCAGCCTTGCTTGGACACCCTTGGTGTTATGCGAATAATGCTAACTTTAGATTCAATAAGGGGTATATCAGCTTTGAGAACAAGGAGGAAAGGGCTGTGATACCTTTGATAGATGGAAATTCTACACCATATGTTGAGCCTCTAAGTGAAGAGGACTTAAATAGAATCTATGTACACACTATTCAGGACTCCGAGGTCAATGAGCTATCAAAGGAAGGAATCCTATAGTGGGAGGATTCTCATTCTATTAGTGATACTATGAGTATTGCTTATGACAATTGGGCTCATGGTACATATGAACTAGTAGGGTGTGTGGTAAAAAGCGTGATTACGTGCAAGAATGGAATTCATTCTGTTCATCGGATAGGTAGCACAATACCTTGGTATATAGGTGCAAAAGATCTTCCTATATTTTTGAAAGCCATGGAAGCACAAAGTGGAAAGATCAAATTAAGAGAAGAGATATGTTAGTGTATACCTTATGTGGGACAGCAAGCGCACTAGTGGGTAGTCCACAGAGATAATCTTATAGAATGGGAGGAGATTGGAATCACCCTATCTACTAGGTTTTTAAGGAGCAATGCACCTATGTAGATCTGCACTTATAATGGTGATCAACCTATTCAACATCACATTCAGCAGTGTGAGAGACTCTGGATAGTGGGATAGGAAGCATTACCACCTTCACTGGGTGCATAGATTGTACTCTATAAGGATGCACACACGCCTGGTATGTATATGCATAACTACATCGAGAGACTGGGAATTGGTAGAATTTGATTACTTCTTGACTAAACCTCCATTTGAAGAAGCATTAAAATTTGTCAAGTGCTTAACTATGGGAGATAGTGCAAAGGTAAAAGAGCATATTCAGGAATTATTTGGTGAGATAGAGTCCGGAGCACATTTTGAAAAGGAAGAAGAAATGGACTCCATACTACTTGAACGTGCTTTCCTTGAGAAAGAGAAAGGGAAGATGGTGTACATTGTGGATGATGAGGAAGTTGAGAACTTGGATATTGAACATTCACAAGGGGTGTGCGAGGTATTTGACAAAGTGTAGATAAGGATACACACACCTATCACAAACCCATGAAGACAAAGAAGGTTAATATATGATCGGAGGTTGAGCCTAAGGAGGCCATAATTGGAGACTATTGGTCAGAATTGGAAGTGGAAAAGATCATTGATTTAATCGGGGATTATCATGACCTATTCCTCGAGGGTATCATGAAATTAAATGGGTGCATGAATCACTTGGGGAAATGAAGATAAATCTTAAGGATGGTGCACACCTAGTTAGAAAGAGAAATTACAGAATGAACCCCAATTTGCATGAAAAGGTCAAGGAAGAGATTGATAACATGTTGAAATCTAGAATTATCAAGCCCCTTGATGAGTCAGAATGGGTTAGTCAAATGGGGATCAATATCAAGAAGGATGGAAGAATTAGAATATGTGTGGACTACATGGATCTGAATGTTGCATGTGTAACAAATCCCTTCCCTATGTAATTTACTCGAGGAAATACTAGGAGGAGTTACATGTGTTTCACTTGGAATGTTTCTCGCTTCGGGAATAGAGTTACTTCTATCCTTTCATTCCTTTTAGAAACAGATAAGGTTAGGGCTAGGAGGAATACCTGTTGAATGTCGAGATGGTGTGCGCGTACCGTAGAGAAAGATCAAAGTTGATCGCAAAGAACTCCTTTTGTCTTGGAAGGACTACCTGCAAATAAGAACACAAGACCACAAGATTTTGATTAGACAATAAATGAGGGAACTGCCTTGGGCCCAAGAAATATAAAACTTCCTTTCGAAGGTGGTCAGTTCCCCTGCTAATATGAATTAACACCAAAAACTGTAAAATATCAATTAAATTGCTTCGTTGAGACGGGTAGGGGAAAGGCTGATTTCTGGTTTTGAGTCACAATAACCGATACCGGTTGCTGATAACCGATATCGGTATGGTCTAGGATCTGTAGGTTGGTTGTTTTATGGGGTGGTTGTGTCGTAGGGTAATGGTGTTGTTGGTAAGGCTGGTATATGAGTGATATTAGGTAATGAGATGGTGAGAGGTAAATGAATGATAGTTAGATGCAATGACACGTTGGGTAGTGGATCTAGGAATGGATTTATGGGGACTGTGATTCAAAAAGTCTAAGAAATGTTATTAAAGAGGACATGCAAGATGTAACTTACTGGTTATAGATGAAGATGCAGGTCCAGGAACTCTGATGACAAAGGCAGAACTTAGGTAAGATGGCTTGACACACAGAAGATGAGAGATCTCCCTCCCGATGATCAGCTGAGTATCACAGTTTTCGGCTATTCCGTTGTAGTTTTGGGCTTGATCTCCTTTGCTGCAAACTCTTCTGGTTTCTTCACTCGTCTCTGCTCGGCCAAGTAAAGATCCGGATTCTCTTGATCGCTCCTGCTGATCTCTGTTGATCCAAAAATCCTTCCACCTTTGTTTTTGGCTTGGGGAGCCCATTTATAGGGAACCGATGGTGGTTACGTAACCGACGGCGGTCGAGTAGGAACCGGTATCGGTTAGGAAAAAGTAGGCTATTTTTAGTAAAATCGCCCACTTTCCCTGCTTTTCTCCCGAGAGATTAGTTGTGGGCTTGGTCAAGTGACTAGAAGGTCGGTTTTGGGTGCGAGAAAGGGGTCATTAGTCATGGGTGTAGGTGTGGACCAAGTTATAGGTCTTAATTAGGTTAGTTTAGGGTTAGGACTAGGTCATGATGAGGTGGCAAAATGAGGTGGCAGGTAAGGTGATGTGGATTTATCAATTACAAGGTAATTAATAAATAATTGTGTAAGGTTTAGGTGATGAGGTTAGGTTGCGAAATGAGATGCGGGTCACAAGGGGTCGTAAGACACAAATTTGGTGTCTACATTAGCCCCTTATTGTTGTGTAGCTTGTTTTGTAAAGCTGCACGGACAATAATATGAAGTGGTTTCCCCTGTTAAGGGTATAGGTAATCCCCCTCAAATCTAGCACAGATTGAGATCGCGTGAAATCAGGGATAGGGTTGATAAAGGGTAAATGGTGTAGAGATGATGGTGAGATGGTGGGGTAGGTCCAAGGAAGCAGACGCACGTTGAAATGCAATAATGTGACTAGGGTACATGATTTGATGAGCAAACCAGCAATGCATAGGCAAAGGTCGATAGTTTATCCAAACAAGGGTGATATAATCCTGGTATCCAAGGCATAGGAAGTAGCTCCAGGGTATATAACAGGTAAGGTACAGGAACGTTTAGGCATGTTCGGCAGTACCAAATGGTTGGTTTGGTTGAGATAAACGTCACGGTCGAGGTCTAGGCAAAGTTGGTCGGCAGAGCAAGTCAGGGACCCTAATCATGCTAAAACACGAACAGGTGAGCTCGATTGAACAAAAAGCTATATGATGGGTGGATAAAAGTGTATGTTGCTGATGTTGGGTAAGGTATTGAAGTGGTACGGCCGTGGTTCGGGCCAAATTGTTGGGTGGCGGCCTTGGGTCGGGCCGGATGGGAAGGGTGAGGCCTTGGGTCGGGCCAAATGGGTAGGGTGAGGCCTTGGGTCGGGCCAAATGGGTAGGGTGAGGCCTTGGGTCGGGCCAAATGGGTAGGGTGAGGCCTTGGGTCGGGCCAAATGGGTAGGGTGAGGCCTTGGGTCGGGCCAAATGGGTAGGGTGGGGCCTTGGGTCGGGCCAAATGGGTGGGTGGGGCCTTGGGTCGGGCCAAATGGTTAGGGTGAGGCCTTGGGTCAGGCCGGATGGGTAGGGTGGGGCCTTGGTCGGGCCAAATGGGTGGGTGGCGGCCTTGGGTCGGGCCAGAGTGGTTGGGTGCGGCCTTGGGTCGGGCCAAATGGGTAGGGTGAGGCCTTGGGTCGGGCCAGATGGGTAGGGTGGGGCCTTGGGTCGGGCCAAATGGGTGGGTGGCGGGGCCTTGGGTCGGGCCGGAGTGGTTGGTTGCGGCCTTGGGTCGGGCCGGTGAAGTCAAAAACGGCTAAAGAGCAATGGAGCATATAGGCGATGTGGTAAAGAGGCAATGTGGTGGGAAAGGGAAAGTAGTGAATAAGGGCAAAAAGTTGGGTAAAAAAGGACAAAACCGATATCGGTTATCTATGACCGGTACCGGTTAGATAACCGACGCCGGTTCCTTAGGGCACGATTTGACCGGTATCGGTTCTATGTTAAAAACCTATAAAAAGAAAAATACGGCCGGTCATTGTCACTTTGTCAATTTGGAAACCAAATTAAGTTGTCTGAGGTGGAATATTGATATTGGTGTATTTGTTGGCTGAGGTGGCACTAGTTGAGTGGAGAAGTGAGGTGATTGGCGGGCCCGAGTGAGGAGGAGGCAGTAGTTGATTGGTTGAGGACCCAGAAGAGGACATTTGGAGCCATGGCACAGCCAGGAGGAGCAGGAGGAGCTGGACCAGCTGGACCACCACCACCCATCCCACCACGACGACGTGTCGTCGTACCGGTAAGTTCGAAACCTTGCATTGTGTTCATTTGATGTTATTAAGCTAGATTTGGGGTTTGGGTAGGAATGTACATGTTTTTAGGAAATAATTAGAAAATGGAAATAATTTGAAAAAGGGAGAGGGTAGATAGGTGAAATAAGCCGAGGCGGCTGGGTGGGTAGGTTTTTAGGGTGTTTGGGTGGGTAGAGAGGGAGAAAAATGAAAAAATGTAGGTTGGGGGCGCGCGGGGGTTCGGCTCTAGGTAAATACAGCGACCGATGTCGGTTGCTAAGCGACCGGCATCGGTCGCAAATTTTTAGGTGACGTGTGGTTTGACGGTACCGTATATCATAGCGCCGGTGGGTGTTGTGTGTTTATGTTGTGGTTGTTTTTGTTTTTTGTTTTGTTTTTGTGGTTTGGTTGTTTTTGTTTTTGTTTTTGTTTTTGTGGTTTGGTTGTTTTTGTTTTTGTTTTGTTTTTGTGGTTTGGTTGTTTTTGTTTTTGTTTTTGTTTTTGTGGTTTGGTTGTTTTTGTTTTTGTTTTTTTTTTTTTGTTTATGTGGTTTGGGTGTGTGGGCGTGGTTTGGGTTGTGTGGTGGAGTTAAGTTTTTGGGTATAGTTTGGGTGTGTGGGCGTAGTTTGGGTTGTGTGGTTGAGTTGAGTTGGTGTTTTGGTATGATTGGGGTGGGATAGGGATGTTTTGATATGATTTAGGTTGTGTCGGTTGTTGGATTTGGTTGTTTGGGTATCGTTTTGGTTGTGTGGTAGTATGGTGGGGGTTGTTTGTTTGGGTGTGAAGAGGGAGTGGGATATTGGAGAAGATAGGTGGGTAGATAGGAGGGTACTGGAGAAGGTAGGTGGGTAGAGGGGTGTTAGGGAGTCGGGGTGTGGAGAAGGTAGGTGGGTAGAGGGGTGTGTTAGAGAGTCGGGGTGTGGTCGGGGGATAAAAGGGGGTATAGAGGGTAAAGTAGATGTTGTGATAAAGAGTAGGGCTAAGGTTGTGGGTTGGTTTTGCAGCACGTCAGCAGATGACGATGCGAGACAGGATGCCCCCACTGTTGAGCCGGATGTGACCACATGTGTCTGCAGCACACTGGGCTATCATGCGCGAGGTGGGACTCGGCGGAGTCCAGCGATACAGAGCGATCGACAAAGATCATAGTTTGATGGTTGCCCTCATCGAGAGATGGGATCCGGCGACCAATGTGTTCCATCTCCCGACTGGAGAGATGACCATCACATTGGAGGATGTGTATCACATCCTTCGATTACCTATCGATGGAGAGGCAATCTTTCAGGTGGATGCAGAGACAGCCATGGACAGCATCCTACAGGTTTTTGGGGATGCAGCCGCGCTATTGACATATCACAGCGCGAGTATCGGGTATGGGGATATGTACCGTGCGCACCGACATGAGACACGGCTTGCCGTGTTGATGATGATCGGGATCACCTGCTTCGCCCTCCCAGACTCAGAGGGAGGCCACTTTCCACGGGCGCTGATGGGGGTGCTACATGAGATGGTGGAGGAGCACACATGTTATGCTTGGGCACCAGTATACCTGGTGCAGTTATATAGAGAGCTGTGGGGCTATCGCCGGATGAGGCGATTTGGGATTTGTTCGACATTTTTGCTTCACTGTTGGGCATATGAGCACATCATATGCATTAGACCAGTAGGATTACCCCAGCAGCCAGGGCCACAGGTCATATATAGATACGGCTTTCAGAGGTGGTTGGGGGTCATGGGTCAGCCACGAGCAGTGCTTGCAGGGCGAGACGTTACTTACTACAGGCATTTATTAGAGGGCCTGACAGCGGTAGATATTGTATGGAGACCATATAGAGGTCATCACCCCCGTGGAGGAGCCCGAGGATAGTTGCAGTGGATCCAGTACACATTCTGGATAGCGGGACGGAGGCCGGGAGAGTATGAGAGGATACCCCTGGAGAGGGGTGCAGCAGCAGATGGGGCTACACATGCAGGATGAGCCCCCTCGCTTCCCTCAGTACCGGAGGGATGATGTAGAGGCCCCACTGCCTGCACCACAGCCCGTGGATCCAGATTGGGTTGCTGAGAGGCCGGCAGATGACACTGTAGATGATGCTGGCTGTACGGGAGCATATATGGTTTGGTGGCTGGTCGAGAGCAAATGAGGGTAAAGCATGACTACCGCATGTACCCTGACTTGGCAAGGTGGTGATGGCAGAGTGAGATCAGCTCAGGGGTTAGGTGCAGCTATTACATAGGCGGCTTGGTCACGCATGCGTACGTATAGGTGTTTTACAGGGGCAGCTAGCCCAGCTCAGTATTGTGACAGCATGAGCACCACCACCGGTGAAGCAGTACATGCCACGGCAGCATGTATACTGTACAGCATTGTGCACAGCATGTGTACCACCACCACCACCAACAGTACCTGGCAAGATAGCCACACAACCTCTAGGCACAAAGATGTGCAGTACAGTACCATACCACAGCACCACCACCGGCAGCACAAAGCACAGTGGGGCACTGGTAGTAGGTGTCAGGGGACCAGCCCCAGTACCTACGGTGGCTCGAGAGCGTTACATGGAGGCTAGAGCGGAGGCCCGATACTATCAGGATATTCTTGATGGTACCGGGGCTGATTATCAGCCCTATGCGGCACATAGAGCAGAGACCTCTCGGAGCCAGAGGTCTCAGGGAGGGGCAGCCACAGCTGGTGGGTCCGTCACAGGCAGGAGGCGAGAGGCAGGACAGGGACCAGCAGGCAGACAGGCAGAGGGAGGTGGAGAGAGCTGAGGGGTCCCTGCACTTTTTGTATATTAGACATGGGCACCGGTCTGTGAACCGGTTGTGTTGATAGAGGCCTGCGTGCCTACATATTATTCATTGATTCATTCATGTATTTATTATACCGGCCTGCGAGCCGAGTACGGGTTGTACAGTTGATACCGGCCTGCGAGCCGAGTCTGTTTTTGATATGAGAGACCGGCCTGCGAGCCGTGTTGAGGTTTTTGACGGTTATTGCGGCCTGCGCGCCGGCTTTGTTGTATTATGAGATCACAGAGGCCCCGATGCAGGGCACATTGTATATTTGAAACCTTGTATATATATATAGATATGATGTTTTGATCCACATGTTGTGTTTAAAAATGCGTTAAATGTTTTGTCGATGGTTTGTGATATTTGATGTATGATGAGTTGGATTTACATGGTGTTATATATTAATGATGTTGATGTCTTTTGTGGATGGGATGTATGTAGATATAAATGATGAGTTTAATTGACATGTTGTATTATGAAATGTTGTATGTTTTGTCGCTGATTTTATGAAAATGTATGTATGTAGCTGTTAAGTTGGATCCAAATGGTATATAGATTAATGGTTTTTGATATCGTTTGTTGATGATTTGTTTGTTTTGGTAATGTGGATAGATGATATGGATGAAATCGTAATGAGATGTGGATTTGATGAAAAGATTATAGCTATCGGTGTTGGTATGCAGGAAAAAGAGGTGGGCGCCTCCAAAAATTAGATAAAAAATAAAGAAAAGGACTATGTTTTGAAAAAGGTGGGTATGTGACCGACGTCGGTTAGCTAACCGATGTCGGTATAGAATAGACCGATATCGGTTAGGTAACCGATACCGGTTATTCCAAAATGAGATTTTTCTAAAAATAGAAAAGCGTAGGTGGCAACTGAAGTTCTTATTTTGAGAGGCATGCAAGATGTTAAATATGCGAATGCGACGCTATTTTAACGACTGAGACAAGTAATTGCATGAGAGATTTGAGTGATAAGGAGGAAAGAGACAGGTAACGTGATTGTGGGCTGAGATCAAGAAGATAGAAATCCAAGCTATATTTGAAGAGGGTGGTGAGCATGGCTGAACGAGGAGAAGCATCCAGCAGGCATGGACGAGAGGGAAGACAAGTTCCACCGCAAGCTGCTGCAGCCCAAGAGGTAAACGATTTGGTTGTAATTTGGTGTTTGCATGTTTTGTAAATAGGAGGAGGGAGATTAAGTGGGTAGATATGATAAAGAAAACGTGATAGCAAGGGTTATAGGTGAGGTGAGTGTTATGGGGTAGGTAATCAGGGGTTTCGGGTATGTCTGTGTATACAGGGAGGAATAAACGATCAATTTATTGTCGTAGGTGGTTGTTTAGGCAAGGTGTATGTAATTGATGCGGTGGACCGATAGCGTTTAGGATAACGGTATCGTTATCGAACCGGCATCGTTATTTATAACCGATACCGGTTACTGGAGGAATTTCCAGAATGTGAGAAAAAAACCTTTAGGGATTCGATGGATTGAATGGTTATTTGTTGTTGTGACGTATGCAGGCAGAGGCAGGGCCGAGGATGAATGATAGTGTACCAGCGCTGTTGTCACGAATCCGAGTGGATGTAACACCAGCTGAATGGACATTGATAAATCGTTTGGGGTTAAGTGGAATCCGCTATTATTCACGAATCACACATAACCATGCTATGTTGCAGGCGTTGATTGAAAGATGGAATCCAGAGAAGAATACCTTCTATCTGCCAACAGGGGAGATGACAGTAACATTGGAAGATGTGTTCCATATTTTGAGACTCCCTATTATAGGAAAACCAGTATATCAGGCATTACCTAGCGTGGCGCGGGGAGCGATAACAGCAGTATTTGGTCCATACGCACGAGATTTGACACAGCGAGGTTTGACATTCACATATGGGATAATGTATGCAGCACACCCTGAGGAGACAAGGTTAGCAGTGATATTAATGATAGCGGTAGGGTATTATGCATTACCGAGGGCGGATGGGGGAAGATTTCCAAAGGCATTGATGTGTGTTATTTGGGAGATGATAGAAAGGAACGTGACTTTTGCATGGGCACCTGCATATTTGGCGGAGTTATACAGGGGTTTATGGGCTTGTAGGCGAAATCACAGGATGACACTGGATTGTTCATACTTATTACACTGTTGGGCCTATGAGCACATTGTTTGTGTGCGACCAATAGGCCGACCCATCCAGTCAGGAGAGACCGGAGTACAGAGGTTGGGATTCAGATGATGGGTCCAGTCAGAACAAGAGGCAAGATCCCAGTGTCGTGATGGGTGACATTGAGTATTACAGGCAGGTATGGGAGAGGGTGACGATTCATGGATATCTGTTGGAGGCCTTACGGGAACTATATGGTAACAGAGAACATAGCTGAGGAGTTGAGGGGTGTAGAGCGATTGAGGTGGATCGCAGGCACATGCACTGGGTGAGTATGAGAGGATTCCTCTAGATCGCGTGCGGCGACAATTGGATTTTTGTGCAGATATACCCCGGCTTATAGACCATATATGAGGATCGATGCCGAGGCAGCATTCTCACCTCCCCGGCCAACACCTCCAGAAGGGCCAGAGGAGATAGCAGCCGATCGCAGGGTAATGGATGTAGGAATGACAGAGGCCTATAGGTTATGGTGGGTAGCAGAGCTGCGAGGTGTACGTGATCGCCCTGACATAGCTGTGATTATAGCGGAGAGAGATCGTCTGCAGAGTTTAGTTCATCAGCTCCAAACGCAGATGAATGAGACAAGAGGATTGTTAGCGGTTGCGGAGTCACGAGCAGAGAGACTAGAGGCTGGATTCCTCCATGCGAGAGGGCGTATTCATATGTTACAGGAGAGATTGGCAGATCAGTGGGCGGTACCAATAGCCGTGGTACCTTTGAGGATGGAGAGGCCCGGCGAGAGGCGTCGACGATCACGATCATCTCCTGGGTCGGGATGAATCGTGAGGGTCTAAGTAAATGTTATAGAGGTATAAGAATAAATAAGGATGCCGACCTGCGTGTCGATGATAGAGAAGATGTATTTGTTTAACATCTAAATAAGACTGAATATGTATGTTGATTTGAGTTATGATAATAATAAGAATGTTTGCGTTGTGATTTTTGGTGTTTTGAAAAAGGATAAAGAGGAATGTGATTAAATAGAAATACACAAAAATATTTATATTTACCACACATGATAGGTTATGGTAGGGGATGGTCGAGCTAACCTTGGGAGACCCCATGTCTCCTAAGTGCTGCCTACATAGCCCATTGCACAAAGCAAGGAGGGGCCTCAGACCGATGTAGTTCTCCCTTAGGACCAGGGAGAGGTGAATTTAGGCAATTTGGTATGGTTAGGCAATTGGTTGGTTGGTAAAAGTATTGATATTAATATTGGTAAGGTAAGGGTGATGGTGTTGGTAACGAGTTGGTGATGTTGTAAAAGGTATAAGGGAAGTGAAAGTTAGCCTACCCAAGTGGTAGGGAACCATGTCCTGATTAAGATCAACACACAATCCTAGATACGAGGCAAAGAGGAAAGAGTGCTCCGTAGGTAAAAAGAGCTAAACAAACCACATAACGTAGAACGAGCTTGAACCCCTAGGTACCGTGCATAGACGAGAAGTCAATAGGTGAAAAGAGTTGTAAGATCACAATATATCGGGTGTACGTCACGTCCCTTGAGTTGAAACAAATGGTGAGGTGAGGTGGATGATATAACGGAGGTACAGAGAACTTGTTACAAAGCGAGTGTTCTGACGAAAGAGAACCTACCCTAAATAGACAAGTCCATGACTCAAAAGTTCTTTTGAATGAGGCTTTTATTTTACTGAATATAGACTGATCGATGCGGGAAGTCTACAAGGGATATTGATTGTACTATTCTTGAGGTCTTCACAAAGCTGATCAATGCGAGAAGCTTCTGATAAAGGCTGACTGTGTATAGCTGTCCTTCGAGGGAGCAGTCTATTTATAGTAGCAGATATGATTTTAGTGCATAGCTGTCCTTCGGGGGAGCAGTCTATATATAATAGTAGCAATAGTTTGGCCTATAGCTGTCCTTCGAGGGAGCAGTCTATATATAAGGTAGATAGCTAGATGTCCTTTTGACGTGAAGCATCTAGTTTTTGTAGGAAGTTTGACTCAAGAAAATCCCATAAGAATACGGCTTATTTTAATACTTTGAAGTCATGGACTAGACTAAAAAGGGAAGGCATTGCTGAGGTGAAGTGAGAATCAAACTATGTGAGCTTGATTTTTATTATGAGGTGTAGGGAACAAAGTGTATGTGGTGGTAAGTGGGCTCAAGGGACGAGCGGCAGGTAGATAAGAAGTGATATAACACTAAATTCAACAGTAGAATGGTCGAAGATGCAAGGCATTAAGGGGTTCAGGCTCAGTTTACCATTAAGTGAAGCTAAACGATAAGTGCCTGATCCATAAGTGTGAGTGATTATATAAGGCCCAATCCAATTAGGAGCAAATTTTCCACGTTTGCTCTTTTCTAGTTTGGTTACATGTTGATTCTCTTTGAGGACAAGATCACCAACCTTAAAGGTACGCTCATGAAGTCGCTTATCATAAGCACGCTTGATACGTTTTTGATAGATTTGGAGGTGATCAAGAGCTGTAAGACGACGCTCGTCAAGAAGCTCCAATTGGGCTAACCGCTCTTGGCGGAAATCATCGTTGGTGAGAATATCCTGAAGAGATATTCTAAGGGAGGGTATTTGTACTTCGAGAGGCAGGACAGCCTCGGTACCATATACCAAAGAAAAAGGTGTGGCATTAGTGGAGGTACGAATGCTAGTACGATAAGCCCAAAGGGCAAAGGGGATGTGATCGTGCCAATTTCTTCCGGATTCATTGACAACTTTCATGAGGATTTTGGTTAGGGTTTTATTAGAGGATTCAGCTTGTCCATTTGCTTGTGGATAGTAGGGTGATGAGAAGCTGAGTTTGATACCAAAGTTGTTGCAAAGGTCCTGTAACAACTTGTTTTTGAAATATTTTCCATTATCTGTTATCAGGCGATGAGGAACACCAAAACGACAGATAATGTGGTGGTTAATGAACTCTACAATTTTTTCTTTTTTAGTTGAAATGAGCGGAATAGCCTCCACCCATTTTGTGTAATATTCGGTTGCTGTGATAATCCATCGGTGACGTTGCGAAGAGGATGGATGAATCTCACCAATAAGGTCTAAACCCCATTGTGAGAAAGGCCAAAGATCTCGGGCGACCTGTAGCGGGTGGCTAGGAGTATGTTGAAGGTTGGCATGTTGTTGACACATAACACAATGCTTAACATATTCATAGCAATCGTTATTGAGAGTAGGCCAATAATAACCTAGGCGGAGGATTCGTTTGGCCACGGCAAGGCCGCTAAAATGTCCGCCACAAATACCGTCATGGACTTGTTGGATGGTATGGGTGACCTCCGCACCGGTGAGACATCGAAGGAGGATGCCATCAAAGCCACGTTTATAAAGGAGTCCCCCCATAACAACATAACGAGAAACACGTTTAAGAAATGCACGTTTTCGGTACTAGTAAGGTCAGATGGGAGAATAGAGGTTGTAAGGTAGTCGTGAAATTGGTGATACCAGGTATCCTACGAATTAACAGACACATTATTTATCGTACAAACAACCGAGGCTGAATAAGATGGGGCAAAGAGTTGTTGGACCAAGATGAAAATGTCAGAGTCAGTTGATGAAGCTGGAATTTGCGAGGCTAAGCAAGCCATAGTATCTGCAAATTTGTTAGTGGAGCGGGGAATGGTTTGGATAGAATAGTGAGTAAATAAGGCTAGAAGTGAATCCACGTAGTGTTTGTACTTTTGAAGTTCCTCATTTTTGCATTGGTAGATGCCCATAACTTGATTGACTACCAATTGAGAGTCGCCAAAAATATTGATAGATTTGATACCTAAGTGTAACGCAACTTGGAGACCCAGAACAAGGGCCTCGTATTCCGCTGTATTATTAGTGCAAGGGAAATCGAGTCGGAATGAGAGAGGCATAGGCTCAGCGTCGAGAGGAATGAGAACAACACCGGCTCCTCCGCCGCGCTGGCATTTGGATCCATCGAAGAAGAGGGTCATTGGATACGACTCCTCCCTGAGTGAAAGAGTGGCGATGAGTTCGTCGGGGAATGTAAAATTGGTAAATTGTTCCCCTGGTAAAGGGGCTTCCGCAAGTTGATCTGCGATGGTTTGTCCTTTGATTGATTTCTGGTGGACAAACTCAAGGTCGAGGTCGGCGAGGAGCATGAGCCATCTGGCGATGCATTGGTTTAGATGAGGTTTGGCATACATGTAATGGATGGGGTCCGTGTTGGTGATGACGAAAGTTTTGTGATTCAGAAGGTAGTGTCAGAGTTTGGTGGCCACGAATGATAGGGCTAGGCACAACTTTTCTACATGTGTATACCTAGTCTCATAGTCCACCAAAGTACGACTTATATAATAAACGGCTTGTTCTCGATTCTCAGAGTCACGATGTGCAAGCATGGCCCCTACAAAGCGTGGTCGGTGGCGGAAAGATAAAGGTAGAAAGGGCGGTCGTCCTGGGGTGGGATAAGCATGGGTGGCTGCAAGAGATAAGCTTTAAGAGCCTCAAAGGCTTGGTGGCATTCGTCACTCCATTGAAAGTCAATGTCTTTTTTAAGGAGGTGATGGAAAGGTTGACATCGATCCGAGAGTTGGGAGATGAAACGTCGGATAGATTGGAGCTTACCTTGTAAACTACGCAATTGTTTAAGATTGGTAGGTGGGGGCATTTCTAGAATAGCTTTGACTTTAGATGGGTCGACCTCAATGCCACGCAGAGAGACAATAAAGCCGAGAAGTTTTCCCGAAAGGACACCAAAGACACATTTCTTTGGTTGAAGACGGACAGAATATTGTAACAGGTGATCAAAAATAATGGTTAAAACATCGAGATGTTCACTGCGATGTTTAGATTTGCCAAGAAGATCATCGACGTAATCTTCAAGGATAGTGTGCATAATGTCATGAAAAATGTAGGTCATAGCCCGCTGATAGGTTGCACCAGCATTCTTAAGGCCAAATGGCATTACACGATAACAGAAGGTTCCCCAAGGAGTTATGAAGGTAGTTTTATGTTGATCGGCAGGGGCAACCAAAATTTGGTTATATCCTGAAAAGCCATCCATGAGAGAGAGCATCTCATGGCCTGCAGTGAGATCAACAAGTTGGTCAATACTAGGTAGGGGGAAGTCATCTTTAGGGCAAGCGAGGTTAAGATCCCGAAATCCGTGCATATCCGAAGTCCCCCCGTCGCTTTAGTGACAGGTACGATGTTAGAAATCCATTGAGGATAGTCAATAGGCAAAATGAAGGAAACAGAAAGGAGTCGTTGAAGCTCCTCTTTGACCAAGAGGGCAATGCGTGGATGCATTTTTCTCAATTTCTATTTAATTGGCTTGGAATCGGGTTTCAGTGTAATGTTATGGACGGCAATGTCAGGATCAATTCCTGGCATGTCAGCGTAGGACCAAGCGAAAGCTTGGTTGTGAGCATGGAGAAAGGTAGTAAAGGCAACTTGTTCTGATGCGTTAAGGGATTGTCCGATCTTCACAATGTGAGGATCCTCCTCCATGTGGATGTTGATTTCTATAGTAGATTCGTTCAGCATGGTTTGAGTTTCAGATGGTAAGGCGCGTTGAATATAAGAGTCATCCGCGCCAAGGTAAGTGAGGATGGAGTCATCATCCTGACACTCAACAACGTTAATTGAAGGTGAGTCCTCTTCAATCATGTCTGGATACAGAAGGGGGATAGAAGAGGGGTCCTCATTATCGCGTTGATAAGTGAGAGGACCTAGGAAGATAGCATTTATGAAAAAAAAAAGTTAGGAGGGATAGATTCGGGATCTATCGACTCTGTGGGTGACGAAGGCAAAATGGGTGATGATGGTTCGGTAGGGGTGACGTCGTTGTCTTCTAGAAGACAACTGACACGAGGTTCCTTCGGTGTAAGTGTTCCCGAAACCGAGGCCACTACGATCATTGTGCTTACGTGTAGTTATGGGGATGATTGTATGTCGGCCTTGTTCATAAAGACCAAAACCAAAGCCTTTCCAAGCACAGCGAGTCAAGAAGGTGAGGGCGAAACGATGATTTGTCAGGTATTGAAAATCGGATTGGAAAGGAACCACACCAAGAGGGGGCTCAGGGGCAACGGAAGATGCGTCGACACCCCCATATGTTAGGTTAGTGCGGCAGTGAGGTGGTCCGTAGGGGATTACTTCCCCCACACGACGGTCATAGGTAGGATGTGCATGTACCTGTCCGTACTCCTGTGGGGTATGGAAAGAACTAACGTTATATAGGCGATACTCCCCCAGCGTAAGGCGTTGAAAAACATCTACTAAGGGGTCTGCGGTTGGGATATTAGCTGCAGGAAGGGAAGTGGTTTTTGTGACAGTGGTTTCATTTGAAGGTGTAGGTGCGGTTGAGGTGGATGGTTGAGGCACATTTGAAGAGGATGGTTGGGTTGAATGAATGGGTGTCTTGATTGGTACAAGCACATCATTAGGGTAGTATATCATATTGCAGGTTTTAAAGGGGGGAGGATCAACTTTTACGGTGTAGGACTTCCCCTCGTATTCAAATTTTATGCATCTATGTAAGGTTGAGGGAACGCATCCCATAGCCCGAGATCCAAGGGCGACCTAGCAATATATTGTATTGAAACTCTCCCTCAAGGACATAGAAGAGTTCGGGTAAAGTACGTGGTCCTACACGAATGTTAAGGATCACGGTGCCTAAGGTAGAGGTAATAGCATCATTGAAAGACCGCAACATGATGGGATTGGCACACATGTAGCTAGAAGGGATATTCATTTGTTGGAAGGATTTTGAAGAGATGATGTTTAGGCTAGCGCCCCCATCAATCATAACACGACGTACCGAATGTCTCGGATGTAAGCTGAGATGAAAAGAGCAGGGTCAGGATCTTCTGTACCAAAGTCAACAATTTCATCTTTGGAGAAACTGACTACAGCAGCTTGTTGTACAGAGATAGAAGTGGTTGGGGCAGTGGGTTGTTTGGTGAGAGAAGCAATGTGATTGGGTGTAAGAATGGAGGTAACAGGGGGTTTCATTAGGTAAGACCTCAATCCCTTGAAGAATTTCCACGAGAGCTTGTCGATGAGATTCAGAAGTCTGAATGAGATCATATAGTGTCATTTTTACGGGTGATTGGTGAAGCTGTTTGATCATGGCTCGATGGGCAACTCCATTGGAGACGGGGTAAGCGGGTCCACGAATAACCACTTTGGGTGGTGGTGCAATCGGGATGGTGGACGGAGAAAGAGAGGACGCAGGTGTGCTATCTTTCGCTTTCTCATTGTTTTTCTGCGCTCGAGTAGCAACACTAATCATATTAATCTCGTAGACCTGAGATGAGGAAGATGGTTGGGATAAATCATGGTCTTCAAGAGGTGGGGTTGTAATAATGATAGATCTTGGTGAGGCGGGGACAGATGGTATAGGAGAGGGAATTGAAGCTAAAGGTCTCTCCCTTCGTAAGTTGTCTTTCTTAACCTTTCTATCTGGGAGAGGTGACTGACGAAGGATGGTTTTTAAAGCTTTGCATCCCTCCACATCATGTCCTGGTGTGCGGTGATAGGCGCAGATTTTAGACTCATCATAACCTATAGGTCGAGGTTTAGACGGGTCATAAGGTCTAAGTGGGGGTAGGGAAATGGTCGCATTCTCTACCAACATAGCAAGGATTTTGGCGTAAGATCCTTTGAGTGGGTCAAAATCGGAGGAGGATGAGGGTATTGGTTGTGCGGGTTTTGGTAATGTTTGGGCGTGGTTGGTTCGTACGGGCGGTGGTTTAGCCAAGGGGTGTTGACACGTGGTTTTCACTAAACATGGTTTCTTTGGCGCAGGAGCTACGTTCAGCTGGTTAGATGATGAGGCTACAGATGACGTGGTAGCGGGGAACAACCACGGCGAAAGGGGAGTGACAGAAAATAAATCCTTTGATGATGGAGTTCGTTTAGGGTTGATGGGTGGACCGGATACGTGGGGTGACAACGTTGATATATCCTTTGATCTCTGTATGGGTGTAGGAGGCGTAGGTCGTTTTGAAGAAAACGCAGGAGGTATGATATATTGATGCAAGGTGGAGGGATGAGGTCCCAATATGGAAGGTAGGTGTGACGATGATGGTTTTGATTGTGATAGAGGCACGGATGGAGTTTGTCTCCTAAGTGGCGGGCGACTTTATTTTTGGATAAATCTAGTCGCTTAGGCGGGTGTGTTAGGCTGGGTATTGGTGAGGTCCCAAGTGTAGGGGAAGATTTGGTTAGGTTAATAGAGGTGGATGAGATACTTGGTATAGATGCGGGGGATGGAGATGAGGACATAGGGATTTTGAGTTTCTGTAAACACTTAGGGTATATGGTAGAGGTGTCTGGATCGGTCACCTGCATTTGAGTAGAATAGGGGGTACTCAAACGTTCCCATAGGACTCGTCTATCTTCTGGAGAATGACAATCTTCAGGCGTGAATTGTAAATTTGGTACGGAAGAAAGACGGGTTGTGATTCCAGTCCACTGTGGGTGTGATACAGGGGGTAGATGAGGCACTGTATCAATAGATGTTAAGAGATCGACTGGTCGTTGAAAAGATTTAGGCGATGAAGAACTAATAGGCAGGAGGGCATGTTTGAGAGGGTCTGTTATGGTTAAAGAATTCGGTGATGTCGGTGCGAGAGATTGCTCATCTAAGGATGACAAAAGGAGTGGCGAGCCTTCCTCTTGTGCAGCAAGAGCGGAGGAGGAGACGTTTGGGAAATAGATAAGTTAGATAACATCCGTTCGCAGTCTTGTAGGGATGTGGTATAAGAAGACTCATCGATGAGAAGAAAAGTCTGGGTAGTTAACTCCTTTATGGGTAAAGGAATGATTTCACCTTGGTTTGATGGTGGTGAAGGAGGTTCGGGCCCCTGCGTTAGTGAAGAGGCTTGATTCAAAATTTTCTCGATAGAGGCTTTTGGCTGGGAGTCGAAGACTGCATGGATCTCATGAACACTTTCCTCGGCTAAGATATCCTGGTTTACGTTACTGTTAGAAGAGTGATTTGGGAATGGTTTGTTGAATATTTTCAGATTTTGGTTGGTAGGGGCATTAGCGTTATCGAGGGTTATATCACTGCATCAACCATTTCGCACTATGTTTTTCAACATCTTGCATTTCTCACTATCGTATCCCTTCACGCGGTGGAAGTTACGTAAGTCATTTTCTTTGTACCAGAAGGTATGGCGTGAGTGGAATCAAACCCGAATGAGGTTTAACAGAGGTAAAGTAATGGCTCCGCTTTGAGCAATTTTTCCAATATCACACCATATGTTTCTCCCAAGGGAGTGTAGTTGATGGGTTCTGCTTTATACTTATAGGTGGTTTTTGGCGGGGTATTAGACGGTGGTTGGGATTTGACCATCACTACGTGCACGGCCCCTTTTGATTTCGAAGCGGTCGATGGGTGAGGATTGGTGGTGTTAGGTTTGTTGGTGGAATCTTGGGTTCAGAAAGTGGGGTTTTTGTTGCGAGAACCGCAATTTCTCTTCTTCTAAGGCTCGAATTTCTAATTTCTGAGCCATGGTAAAGGCCTCATCAAATGTATGGAAAGTTTGAATTTGGAGGGTAGGAGAGATGTGCAAGCGCAGCCCACGTAAAAGATTTGATAAGTTTGGTTTGAGGCAAGGCATACGTAAGTTGGTTGATAAGGCCCCGCCATCGTCCAACAAAATCTGTGATAGATTCGTCCTCAAATTGTCGGATGGCATAAAGGTCGGTGATAGATACTTTCTTGGCAATGTTAATGGAGAAATGATCCAAGAAAGATTGGGCTAGTTGGTTAAAAGAGAAGATTGAGTGCTGGGTTAAAGCACTGTACCACTCCAAGGCGGGTCCTGATAAGGACATGGGAAAGGTGCGGAGTAACAAGGCATCATCATGAGCAATCAAATAACAAGCATGTCTAAATGATCACAAGTGTTGTTGAGGATCCTCTTTACTATTAAAACGAGTAAATTTCGGCAACTCCCATTGAGGAGGATATGAATGAAGGGGGACAGAAGGGTGAATAGGCTCCTGACAAACTTGCTCGTATGTCAAGGCGCTACGACTTCCTGAAACAGAAGCCTCCAGGTTTTGCATTTTGTCCATCATTTGTTTAATTAAATCAGTAGTTGGATGAGATGATGGTGTGGTTGTGGTAAACGGAGGCAAATTGGGCCAAGGGCCACCGCTAGACACTGGTGGGGTTAAGTGTTGATAAGGTATGGAGGATGAATATGTTGAGGTGACCGAATAGGGATGTCCCATATAGGATGTTGAGGTCACTGGATACGTGTATGGGAATGAAAAGGTAGGCGGAGCTTGAGAAGGAAAGCTCGTGTGGATAGGTGGCAGAGAGCAAGTCATAAACGGAGCGGTCTGCAAGAGAGATGAGGTAGGGGCAGTCGGTGGTAGTGATATGTGGGGTCCAAGATTAACCAAAGGAAAGCTAATCTGGGTCGTATGAACCTCTGAAGCCATCGGATTGGGAGACGGGGCTAAAGATGCGGGAAGCAAGGCGGTGTCATCAGGCGGAGTGGGAGCTAAATGAGCAGCTATACTAATAGGCATACCAACAAGGAGTTGACCATCGAGCGTACGGTCAGGGGCATGAGACAAATAGTATTGTACAGCGCTAGGATTAGCATCCAAAAATTTGGCAAATTCCTTATCTCCTACAAGAATTTTGGGGATCTCACTGGTGTCTGTAGGGTTCCCTATAGAATGTGAAGGGGGTGATTCAGGCAAAGAAACGGAGCAAGCATGTGAAACCATGGCGGCGGCTTGCTTTGAGTGATGACAACCATGGACAGGGGTTCACAAGAGGGTTTCAATCGTCAGAATAGAAACAAACTCGATCGTAAAGTTGGTAGGTTCTTTGGTTTGTCAGAAGGCGAAAAGAAATAACCGATATCGGCCTCGATAACCGATGTCGGTTATACTATAGCCGACGTTGGTCAGGTAACCGATGTCGTGTAATAAGACTGGTATAAGAAAATATAAGAAGTCATTTGATTTGCTCAAGATATTTATCAAATTGTTCTAAGGTAATCACGTAAGTCGGCAGTATAATGTAGAAAACAAAACCGAAAACAAACAAGATGCACATGCAAATCCAGAGATTAACCCTAGGGTTAATTTTAATTATTGTGGGCTTATGCCTTTAGACGTGGAATGATGTCAATCCTAAACAAAAGACTTAGGGGAAATGTCAAGTTGTTTTGGCTTATAAGGTTACCTCAATTGGGCGGAGGAATACCGTGGAAAAGGGGGATGTTTGAGTGTTGAGTTAATTGTGAAGTGATTCGGTATGTGTTGTGCGGTGAAAGTAAGATTAATTTCTGTCAATACCGTGGATATCACCCCACGTGTACGACATCGTTACTTAATCTATGTTCACTAGAATTGAAAACAGCAAGCAGGAATGCAATGCACGTGTTTTAAACCCAAATCGAAAATGATATTCGATGAAGCAAAAGAAATGACTTTCACTAATGCAAGATGAGGAAGAAAGACAAATTCTTTTACCAAAATAATAAAAAGCCTTGTGAATATCTTTAGAAGAATAAAACAGCAAGTATGCTCCCTATATGAAAGCAAGCAAGAAAGAAAGAAACCCAAAATGGGTCCCACCGGGCGTGCCAAAATGTTTCACTCGGAATGTTTCAGCTTCTGGGAATAGAGTTACTTCTATCCTTTCATTCCTTTTAGAAACAGATAAGGTTAGGGCTAGGAGGAATACCTGTTGAATGTCGAGATGGTGTGCGCGTACCGTAGAGAAAGATCAGGTTGACTGCGAAGAACTCCTTTTTGTCTTGGAAGGACTACCTGCAAATAAGAACACAAGACCACAAGATTTTGATTAGACAATAAATGAGGGAACTGCCTTGGGCCCAGGAAATATAAAACTTCCTTTCGAAGGTGGTCAGTTCCCCTGCTAATATGAATTAACACCAAAAACTGTAAAATATCAATTAAATTGCTTCGTTGAGATGGGTAGGGGAAAGGCTGATTTCTGGTTTTGAGTCACAATAACCGATACCGGTTGCTGATAACCGATATCGGTATGGTCTAGGATCTGTAGGTTGGTTGTTTTATGGGGTGGTTGTGTTGTAGGGTAACGGTGTTGTTGGTAAGGCTAGTATATGAGTGATATTAGGTAATGAGATGGTGAGAGGTAAATGAATGATAGTTAGATGCAATGACACGTTGGGTAGTGGATCTAGGAATGGATTTATGGGGACTGTGATTCAAAAAGTCTAAGAAATGTTATTAAAGAGGACATGCAAGATGTAACTTACTGGTTATAGACGAAGATGCAGGTCCAGGAACTCTGATGACAAAGGCAGAACTTAGGTAAGATGGCTTGACACACAGAAGATGAGAGATCTCCCTCCCGATGATCAGCTGAGTATCACAGGTTTCTGGCTATTCCGTTGTAGTTTTGGGCTTGATCTCCTTTGCTGCAAACTCTTCTGGTTTCTTCACTCGTCTCTGCTCGGCCAAGTAAAGATCCGGATTCTCTTGATCGCTCCTGCTGATCTCTGTTGATCCAAAAATCCTTCCACCTTTGTTTTTGGCTTGGGGAGCCCATTTACAGGGAACCGATGGCGGTTACGTAACCGACGGCGGTCGAGTAGGAACCGGTATCGGTTAGGAAAAAGTAGGCTATTTTTAGTAAAATCACCCACTTTCCCTGCTTTTCTCCCAAGAGATTAGTTGCGGGCTTGGTCAAGTGACTAGAAGGTCGGTTTTGGGTGCGAGAAAGGGGTCATTAGTCATGGGTGTAGGTGTGGACCAAGTTATAGGTCTTAATTAGGTTAGTTTAGGGTTAGGACTAGGTCATGATGAGGTGGCAAAATGAGGTGGCAGGTAAGGTGATGTGGATTTATCAATTACAAGGTAATTAATAAATAATTGTGTAAGGTTTAGGTGATGAGGTTAGGTTGCGAAATGAGATGCGGGTCACAAGGGGTCGTAAGACACAAATTTGGTGTCTACAACATGGTGTGAAATATATTCCTTCACAGATGGGTTTTCCAGGTATCACTAGGTTAGGATTGTTGAGGAGGATCAAGAAAAGAAAACTATTACTACTCGAATGGGGAAGTTTTGCCTATACTACGAGGCCTTTTGGACTGAAAAATGTGCCTTCCTTATTCTCATGGATAGTTGTTCAGAATTCAAAGATTTTATTCATAACTTTTACAATTTTATCTAGATGATTGGACAATATAAGGGCTTGTGAAATATCACTGTGACAATCTACGCTTAATGTTTGAACAATGTCAGCGGTTGAGTATCTCTCTCGAACATCAAGAAGTGTATATTTGATACACCTTTTGGAATAATTTTAGGACATATAATCTGTAAGGAAGGTTTCTTGGTTGATTCAACTAAGGTTGTAGTCATTCTAGGCCAGAAGCTCCTCCCAGTCAAAGTGAGGTGCGTGGATTTTTGGGTCACACAGGATATTATCAGAAGTTCATCAAAGGGTATGCAAAAGTTTCTACACCCTTGGAATAATTACTAAAATGGAAAGGTACATTTTATTGGGGAGAACCGAAGCAGCGCGTGTTTGAGATATTAAAGGAGAAACTTACTACCACACCCATTCTGCACTTTTTCTCATGGGATAAACCAATTCATGTGCATGTGCATGCCTTTGGCATGGCCATTGGTGTTGTGTTAGCTCAACTTGGTGAAGGTATTGTAGACCATCCAATTTTTTTGGCTAGTAGGAAGTTGACTCCTACTGAACATAATTATACAACTAAAGAGCACAAATATTTGTCAATGATCTATGCATTACACAAGTTTTGACAGTACTTGTTAAAAAAACCAGTTGTGTTTTATATAGATCACATGGCATTAAATTATTTGGTGAACAAACTGGTCTTGCAAGGGCGCATATGTAAATGGGTAATCCTCTTTCAAGAGTTTTACTTCACAGTTATGGTGAAGCTAGGGAAAAGTAACTCTGGACCAGACCACTTATCTAGAATTAACTTAGGAGAAGAAGCACAAAAATTGAAGAAACCATGCCAGATGCATAGTTATATAGGTTACAACACGTGCCATCAGAGTTAGAAGACATTGCTATCTTTCTACGAACTGGTGTGGCACCAGAAGGAATGAAGGCATTCGTAAAGAAACAGCTTTCTATACGCACGACACCATTTATGTTAATCAGTGGTGACCTCTACAAGTTAAGAAAAGATGAAGTATTACGTCATTGTGTATTAGAGTTTGAGTGCAAGGATATTATGGAAGAAGCCCGTGGTGGTATTATAGGGGCCACAATGCGGGTGATGCAACTTCCCAAAAGATCCTACTTGCTGGATTATGGTGGGAGACACTGTATAAAGATTGTAAAGCATATTAAAAAGTGTGTGACCATTGTTAGCATCTAGGTAAACTAGGGAAAAGAGATGAGATTCCTTTGAGACCAATTAATAGTGCTGAACCATTTGAGAAATGGGCCATCAACTTTGTAGGACTTATTTTTCCAATCGCGTGTAGGACTATATCACGCTATATCATTACTTGCACAGATTATCTCACATGGTGGGAAGAAGCAACACCTATGAAGGACTGTACAATGGCTACAATAGCTAGGTTTATATGGGAGAATGTTCTTACAAGATATGGATGTCCTTTAAGCTTGACAAGGTATAGGGGTAAACACTTTTGATTGAAACAATTAGGATCCTATTAGATGAATTTTCAGTTGCACACCATAAGAATACACCCTATCATCCTCACGCAAATGGAAATGCTAAGGATTTTAACAAGATTTTGGGCCAGACATTGACAAAAAATTTTGATGTTGGAAGAAAGGATTGGGATGATAAAGTTTTATTTGTTCTTTGGGCATATAGAACAACTTACAAGAGACTGAACAAATCCACACAATTTTAGTTGGTGTTTGGCACAGAATCCATTCTCCCTATAGAATTTATGTTACCTTCTTTACGCATTGCACGTGCTAAAGGTCTAGCTAATGATCGGGATTTAGAAGATCGTATTGAGAAGATGATTCAATTTGGATGAGTGAAGAGCCATAGCACGATAGAGTCGAAGTAGTAAAAGGCCGGCAGTAGAAAGCATGACATGACGAAACATAAGGGATAAGAAGTTTGATATTGGACAAATGGTAATTCTTTATGACTCTAAGTTCTTGTGCCATCTAGGAAAGCTCAAAGAAAATTGGTTGGGGCCATATGTCATCACTTACATACTTGAATCGGGTGCTTGCTTGTTAGAAGCACTTGATGGAACACGATATACTGGTTAGTTCAACGGGAGTAGGTGAAGCCCTACTATAAATAAGTATTTTTTTGTTTGTAATAAGGAAGTATTATCATTTAGATTAGGTTTCCATTCTATATTTCCTTAATGTATTTCCTTCATTGTCATTATGCTCTATCAATTTAGTTGTTTTTCTTGTGTAATAAGTGTGCTTATGTGTATGAAGCTAATTACTATGTGAAGAATGTTTATGTGAAGAGGACTGCACATACTTTTAGTGTGGGGTGGTTGTTGATATCCAAGTACAAGATTGTGGGAATTGAAAGATGAAAAGAATAAGCTACTACAGGTGTTTGCCAAAGTAAAGACATTGCTCCTCAAAAGTGACCAAGGATGGAGATGAATGAAGGAACAATATAACACGAGGTAAGCAGAGGCCATGATAGCTACCAAGATAAAGTACAGTGATGAGGTTGGGTGCAAGGATGCACGCTGAAGAGAAGTATATGACACGAGGGTAGGAATGCGTACTAGAAGGTTATAGTTAGGGTGAAAAGATGTACCATGCGGAGCGAATGAATTTGGTCAATGAATGAGAGGATATTTGGTAGGTGAAGGAGCAAGAAATGCATAAAAATTTAAAAAATTATATAAGGATGAGATGCGAATTCATTTTTACCATCATGCGACTAAGGGTATTTGAGTAAAGAGCTAAGTGCAAAGAGCCAAGTGATCGGGTTAAGGTGCAAAGGGTGTGAAACCAAACGAGAAAAATAGATATATGTGAAAAGAAGCTTGCATCCCGATGGTAAAGGGTTTGAGTGAAGCAAGGAAACATAGCGGAGTTAGGGCACAAAGTTTCCACCTAGGCACAATTGAATCGAGCTAGGTTTGATTCACAAATTTCAGAGTTAAAGAAGAGACGATTGCAAGGTAAAAATTGTACCCAAGAAGGTAGTTGTAGTAGGAGCAAAAGGAAAGAAGAAAATGGTCTTCTAGAGGGAATAATGACCTCAATGTCCAACATTGTGTTGGGTCCGCAAAATGAAAAAGGGGATATTGTGAGGGTGAATTAGTGTCCATTGCTATGGACATTCTAGAAAAAGAACTTGCTGAATGGGCAGCCTTAGAGGTCGGAATAAAGGATGAGTATTTGAGTAGATCCTTCAAACTGATATAGAGGAGATCGCCTCATAAAACTTCTTTATTCATCTACATTCTTTCTTATTCTATCCATTCAAAATTCCTTACTTTAGTTTTGGAGATAACCATTATCGAGACGATAATGAGATTAGTGTGGGGTAATGTTGATAAGAGAATAATTATTAGAGATCACACAAGAAGTCCGCACGGAGAGAAGACCAGGATCAAGGGCGCGAAGGGATAGGAAGAATCCACACGCAGAGGAAAGTTCAAATTTCGGGACTTTTGAGCACGAAGACCTATTTTTAGAAGATTGCATGTAGAGGACATAAACGAGGATGTTGATCAAAGAATACTTGTCAAGGATCACACAAGGAGTTCATGGCGGGATAGAAGGCCAAAATCAAAGGCATGAGAAGGTCATGAAGAATCCACACGTGGAAGACAAGTTCAGATTTTAGGACTTAGCTGATTTTTAACATGAGGATCTATTTTTAGAAGATGGCATGGAGAACACATCAACAATGCAGAGATGTGCATGCCATGCATTTTCTATATTTAGAAAAGTAGTTCAAAGCATTAATACATGGAGGAAAGCTAAGAATAGACTTGACACTTACGTTAACTACAAGATAACTATAGATAGTACACTTGTATGTGTGGGTATGATTGTAAATGGCATGTGACCAATAATAGCATGTGACCTATTTCGGAGTAGTTAAGCGGTGAAGTGAAACTACCCACCCTATATATATGATGTTAGGTGCATAGTAGATAGATAATTTTGGTATGTATCATAGAGAGTGGTGTATGTATGATTTGGAGGTATGAATGTGTGTATCGAGATCCATACGAACCTTGGTATAAATTGACAAGATGAAGAAGGAGCTTCTATATTTATTAATAAATGGAAGATATTGGCTAAATCTATGTGTCATTTTGTGTAATTGAGTAGTGCATGTTATTAATTCAATCATGATTATTGTTTAGTCTTGTTCTTTCATAGATCTGTGGGTAGCATGCATTGTAGAATGATGGATTAGTTATGAATCTATATGTTTCTTCCTTCATTATGTTATCATCCTATTACAGAACCCTAAAGAGGGACCTGGTACCTTTGTGCACTTTAGGTGAGTGCTTAGTCTTGGCTGAGTGATGTTCTAGTGCGACTAGGGTATTATCTTGCAAATTCTAGGCTGCATCATTGGTTCCATTGCGGACCTCTTTTCAGTTTTTTTCAGGATGTTTCATGATGAATATGTCTTGGTTAACTCTAGCAAGTATTGAGGAATGGATACATGATCTAGAGGAAGAATATGCATGATGGTTCAGCAATGGATCTGAGTTTAACACACACACTTGGGTAGAATAGAACCTGTACGATAGCTTATATGAGAGATTTTTTGCTATCTTTCCAGTAGAAATATATGAGTGGCTTCTGGTGTATGCATCTCAGCGGAATTGGAGATATCGTACACTTGTTTGGACACAGGAAGAATTTCAGGCTCTTTATGATGCTGATTTGATTTGGACTCGCACGGTGGATATGTGGTTTCATGGTGTTCTAAATCAGTTATATTCTGGAATACTCAATTTTGACGTACTCTTGCCCAGAGGTCACTGAATTTCAGTTTTTGAGGTATCCAAGAGGAACATATTTACACGGTATTCCATTGGTGATCAAGATCTTAATGGTAACTTTGAACCTAGAGAGTAAACCAATGGCTAACTAAACTTCACCATGCGTGAGGGTAGGAACAGTTTGGTATTAAGATGGTGGACCTAGTGGTAGAAAATTAGAGAGAGGAAAGGCGGCTTAAGTATAATGAGGCGCGTGAGAGGGAAATAGAGAAGCAATGTTCCATTGCAGAAAGTATGGCATTGAGGAGAGAGATGGCTCGTGAAGGATTTACGGCTCACATAGAAGATGTGGAGCAGAGCATCAGGAACTCCCCATCTTGGAAAGCATGATAGAGATCCCTTCTCGGCCTCACACAAAAGTGCGCTAGTAGAGACTACTTGGGCCGCAGTGTGCATCTTAATCCACTTGGTGACCTAGCCTTTGTGCTTGGTTTTTCAGTATCTAGTATGACAAGTAATCAACAAGATAACTTGGGAAGTAGGAGAGCAGGAGTAAGTCAAGGATCAAGTACATCAATGTGGGACATACAACTTCAATTTTATATGGAGGAGCATTCTTAGGCGCATCATCCACATAGAATGTGAGCGTGCAGAATATTGGATTCACCTCTAGAAGTGGAGCTACCTCACAGACTGTAGGGGTTCAATATAAAACTACTATCAGAGCACAAGGGAGTACTTCTACAGGTCCTACTCTAGCTATAGGTGGAGGATCAAGAGGTATAGGTGGTTCTAGTTTTGGTGGATCTGGTGTTTCAGATTAGGTGGTCAAGGTCCACAACAACCACATAATATTTATATGGAGATGTCTCTTCATCTCTCGGAGTATATAGGTATAAAGGATGCTTCCGAAAATGTGCATATGTGTGAAATATTGTGGTGCGCTAGAGGGATTATAACTAATGAGTGAAAGGTAAGTCAATTCACTACTACATTATAGGGGCACATGTACAACTGGTATAAGAATTTTGACCTTGATCAAACTTGTGTGGATTATGCAGCACTGAGGGATGATTTCTTGAAAGAGTTCCATATCCTTGAGTTTGAGTAGAAGAGTATAAGTGCACTCGAAGATATCAAACAAGACACTACTGAGAGTGTACGTGAGTATGAAGCTTGTTTTAAGACACTTCTATATAAGTTTTCTTATGATATCCACGTTAGCCAACATGCATAGTGGTTCGTTGGAGGATTGATTACACCTTTTAGAGGGCGCTTTCACAAAAGGCATACACGGATCCATGCAAAGCACTAGAAGTAACTTTACATGCCGAGGCAATTGCATGAGAGCATTGACACTAGTGTTAGTCCATTTCTAGAGGCACTGATTACAACTATGGAAAAGTAGTTAGAGAATCTATCAAAGTGAATTCAGCCGAGGAAATGCGCTAAAGAATTTTGTGTCTGATTATGAAGTGGAAGGTCACACCAAGGATAGTTTCCCTCGCAAATCTGTATGCTCATTACTACTGGACTGTGATATTTTTCATTTGAATCATGATGCGAGTCACTTTCCTTTGTTACAATGCACAATAAAGAAGAATGTATCTTACTTTTTAAAGATTTGTAGGTCCATGACCCATCATACTCAAGGCTTTTGGTTGATTGGTTAGATCTAGGATGCCATAGACATTGGAGTATGATAAACAAGTATAACAGATAATTCTAAGGGTAGGAATGAGCACCAGGATCGGGATCATAATCAAACGTGCTATGACAAGAATGAGGGGCATTTTGAAGGAGGTCGTGGAAGGGGATGTGGATATCATGGTGGATATGGAGGATGAGGTTGAGGTGGAGGAAGAGGAGAGTTCCCTCATGGAACATGTTATACATGTGGATCTCCTGACCACTACAGGTGTGAATGTCCTCAGAATAATGCATGTTCTTTTTGTGGGAAGAACCATAGCTATGAAGAGTTCCCAAACTTATATGAGCATCTGAGTAAGCAGCATAAGAAAGAAAACAAAGGCACTTTGGGATTGTTAGAATCTAGCACGTGGTAGGGGATTAGTGGATGCCCAAGATAACATAAGGACTTAAGGCATTGACAGTGAAGATTACTACACGTACTGAAGTTTAGTGCACGTGAGAGGAATTACACTAGAAGCCTATGTTTACCAAGGAGGAGGTTTTTCATGCGAGGTATCCAGATCCTGCTCATCAGAAGGAAGTTTACCAGGATACCATGGAAGTGCTAAGGAATATTTAGGGTGAGATACAGTACCTAAAGGAGCGAGAAAAAGGCATCGAGAGGCAGTCCAAAATGATATCGATGATCTCATGGGAGGTGTGCAAGATGTTTTGTTAGGAGAACATTATTCCACTCTTAGGAAATTGGTTAAAAGGGAACAATCCATGCGCAAGCCTTGAGACCAGACGATAGATACTACATGCAAATCTTCCTCCTGATAGCATTTACTATGAGAAAGAAATTACTTTGAATGTTGTTGTGATGGGTGGCTTTTTAGCGACATATTGATAGATACAAGTGCTAAGGTAAATGTATTGATATTAGATGCATGGGTACAAATGGGGAGGCCTCCATTGTAGCCATCATCTAATGTGTTATTTATGGAAAAAAAGACTAAGGTCACTCCCATAGGAGTTTTTAAAGATGCATCTATCACTATACAAGGGGCCAAGTTCACTGAGGATTTTGAGGTGTTAGCACTTGTAGAAGCAGACAATTTTCCAGCCTTGCTTGGATGCCCTTGGTGTTATGCGAATAATGCTGACTTGAGATTCAATAAGGGGTATGTTAGATTTGAAAACAAGGAGGAGAGGGTTGTGATACCTTTGACAGATGGAAAGTCTATGCCATATGTTGAGCCTCTAAGTGAGGAGGATTTAAACAGAGTTTATGTATGCGCTATCTAGGACCCAGAGGTCAATGAGCCATCAAAGGAAGGCATCCTACAGTGGGAGGATCCTCATTCTATTAGTGATACTACGAGTATTGCTTGTGATAATTGGGCTCATGGTACATATGAATTAGTATGACACGAGGTAAAAAGAATGGTTATGTGCAAGAATGGACTTCATTCTATTCAAAGAATAGGCAACACAATACCTTGGTATATAGGGGCAGAAGATCTACCTGCATTTTTGAAGGCCATGGAAACACAGTGGACAAATCAAGTTAAGAGAAGGGATATGTTAGCATATACACTACGCGGGACAACAACGCGCTAGTGGGCAGTCCACAGAGATAACCTTATACACTGGGAAGATATTGGAATAGCTTTTTCTACTAGGTTTATAAGGAACAATGCACCTACGCAAATTTGCACTTATCATGGTGATCAACTTGTTCAACATCACATTTAGTAGTGTGAGAGACTCTAGATAGCAAGACAGGAAGCATTACCACCTTCACTTTCTGGGTGCATAGATTATATTCCACACTCTAAGGATGCGCACGTGCTTGGTATGTATATGTAGAACTACATAGAGAAACTGGGAACTGGAAAGATTTGGCTACAGGTATGATCCAGACATTTGACTACTTCTCAACTCAACCTCCTATGGAAGAGGCATTAAAATTTTTCAAGCGCTTAACTATGGGAGATAGTGTAAAAGTAGAAGAGCATATTCAAGAATTATTCGGTGAGACAGAGTTCGGAGCATGTTTTAAAAAGGAAGAAGATATAGAATCTAAACTACTTGAACATGCTTGCCTTGAGAAAGAGAAGGAAAGATTGTCTACATCGTATTGACGAGGAAGTTGAGAACATGGATATTGAACATTCACACGGGGTGCACGAGGTCTTGGATAATGCATAAAAGGATACACGCACCTACCATGAACCCATGAAGACAAAGAAGATAAATATGGGGTCGAAGGTTGAGCCTAAGGAGGCCATAATTGGAGATCACAAGTCGAGACTCGGAGGTAGCAAAAATCATTGAATTACTCATGGATTGTTAGGACTTATTCCCTAGAGGATATCATGAACTTAAAGGTGTGCATGAATCACTTGGGGAAATTAAGATCAAACTTAAGGATGGTGCATGACCAGTTAGAAAGAGACCTTATAGGATGAATCCTAATTTACACAAAAAGGTAAAGGAAGAAATTGATAAAATGTTGAAATTTGGAATTATCAAGCCCCTTGATGAGTCAGAATGGGTTAGCCCAATGGTGATTAGTATCAAGAAGGACAGACGGATTAGGATATGTGTGAACTACGAGGGGAGTTGAATGTTACATGCATCACAAATCCATTCCCTACGCCATTCGAGGAAATACTAAGAGTTGCGAGGCACGAAATATATTCTTTCACAGATGGATTTTACGGTTATCATCAGGTTAGGATCACTTAGGAGGATCAAGAAAAGACAACATTTACTACTAAATGGGGCCATTTTGCCTATCTTGTCATTCCTTTTGGATTGAAAAATGCACCTCTTTGTATTCTTGCGAGATAGTTGTTCGGGCATTCAAAGATTTTATTCATAACTTCTTACGGGTCTACCTAGATGATTGGACAAGATATATATGGGCTGGTGAAAAATCATTGTGACAATCTGCACTTAATGTTTAAATGATGCAGATAATTGAGTATCTCTTTGAACATCAAGAAGTGCATATTTTCTACGCCCTTTAGAATCATTGTTAGAGCATATAATCTGTAAGGACAGTTTGATAGTTTATCCGGCCAAGGTTGCAGTCATTTTAGTCTTGGAAGCACCTACCAATCAAAGTGAGGTGTGCGGATTTTAGGTCATATAGGATATTACAAAAAAATTATAAAAGGGTATGCCAGAATTGCTATACCCTTAGAAGAATTACTAAAGGGGAAAGGTACATTTTATTGGGGCGAACCGCAATAATGCATGTTTGAGGTATTAAAAGAGAAACTTACTACCGTGCCCATTCTATGTTTTCCATCATGGGATAAACCATTTAATGTGCATGTGGACGCTTCTAGTATGTCCATTGGCACTGTGTTAGCTCAACCTGGTGAAGGTATTATTGATTATATAATTATTTTTTCTAGTAGGAAGCTGACTCCTCTACCGAACGGAATTATATAACTACAGAGTGCAAAGCTTTTTCAATGATCTATGCATTGTACAAGTTTCGACAATACTTGTTAGCAACACCATTTGTGTTTTATACAGATCACATGACATTGAATTACTTGGTAAACAAGCCCGTCTTACAGGCGTGCATATGCAAATGGGTACTCCTATTTCAAGAATTTGACTTCATAGTTGTGGTGAATTCAAGGAAAAGCAATCGTGGAATAGACCATTTATCTAGAATCAATTCAGGAGAGGATGCATAAATAATTGAAGAAACAATGTCAGACGCACAATTATATAGGTTATAACATGCACCCATGGAATTAGAAGAAATTTTTGTCTTTCTACGAACATGTATGACACCAGAAGGAATGAAATCATTAGAAAAGAAGTAGCTTGCTATATGCGTGACACCATTTATGTTAATTAGTGGTGACCTTTACAAGCTAGGAAGAGATGAAGTATTATGCCATTGTGTGTTAGAGCATGAGCATAAGGATATCATGGAAGAATCTCATGGTGGTATTGCAAGAAGGCCATTATGCAGGTGATGCGATTGCTTGGAAGATATTAATTGCTAGATTATGGTGGGAGACACTGTATAAAGACTATAAAGACTATTGTAAGGCATGTGATCATTGTCAGCACCTAGGAAAACTAGGGCAAAGAGATGAGATGCCTTTGAGACCAATTACTAGTGCTGAACCATTTGAGAAATGGGTCATTGACTTTGTAGGACCTATTTCTCTAGCCGCATGCAGGAATGGATCGCACTATATCATTACTTGCATGCATTATTATCTTACACGGTGGGTAGAAGTAGCACCTACGAAAGACTGTACAGTAGATACAACCACTATATTTATGTGGGAGAATGTTCTTACATGATATGGATGTCCTTTAAGCTTGACAAGTGATAGAGGTACACACTTTTTGAATGAGACAATCAGGATCCTATTAGATGAGTTTATGGTTGCACACCATAAAACTACACCTTACCATCCTCAGGAAAATGGAACTGCTGAGGCCTTCAACAAAATTTTGGGACAAACTTTGACAAAAATATGTGATGTTGGAAGAAAGGATTGGGATGAAAAAGTGTCAACTGTTCTTTGGGCATATAGAACAAATTACAAGATATTAAACAAAGCCACACCATTTCAGTTGGTGTTTGGCATGGAAGTTGTTCTTCCTATAGAATTTATGTTACCTTCTTTGCGCATTGTGTGTGCTAGAGGTCTAGCTGATGAACAAGATTTAGAAGAATGTATTGAAAAGATGATTCAACTAGATGAGCACCAAGCCATAGCGCGGTGGAGTCAGAAACAAGAAAAGGCCACAAAGAAGGCATGAGATGAAAAAAACATAAGAGATAAGAAATTTGAGATTGGTAAAATGGTCCTTCTTTATGACTCAAAGTTCTTGTGCTATCCAAGTAAGCTAAAAGTACATTGGTTGGGGCCGTATGTTATCACTTCTTTACTTGAATCAAGTGCATGCTAGTTAGAAGCACATGATGGAATACAACTACCTGGTTACTTTAACAGGAGTAGGTTGAAGCCCTATTATAAATAAGTCTTCTTGGTGTTTGTAATAAGCGAGAGTATTGCCATTGAGTTTAGGTTTTCAATTATGTATTTCCTTAATGTATTTCCTTCATTGTTGGTATGCTTTGTCAAATTTTTTATTGTTTTTGTAATAAGCACCCTTGCGCGCATGAAGCTAATTCTTGCACGAATAATGTTTATACGTAGAGAGGACTCGCACATAATTTTAGTGTAGGGTGGTTGTAGTGATCAAGAGAAAGACAAAAAAGACTGTGGGAATTGAAAGATGAAAGGAATAAGCTGCTATGGGTGTGCTTTAAGTCAAAAGAAGATTTCTTCTCAAAAGGTGACCAAGGATGGAGATGGATGAAGGAACAATATAACGTGAGGTAAGCAGAGGCCATGATAGCTACTAGGAGAAGGTACAATGATGAGGTACTTGGGTACAGGAGTGTGCTGAAGAGAAGTCTGTGACCAGTGGGTAGGAAGGTGCACTAGAAGGTTATAGTTGGGTGCAAAGATGTACCGCGTAGAATGAATGGATTTGGTTAATGAATGAAGGGATATTTGGTAGGTGAGGAGCAATAAATGCATCAAAATTTGAAAAATTTATATAAGGATGGGATGTGGATTCATTTTTACTATTGCAACTAAGAGTATTTGAGAGAAGAGCCAAGTGCAAAGAGCTGAGTGATCGAGTTAAGGTGCAAAGGGTGTGAAACCAAGAGTGACAACCAAATCTATGCTATAAGAATCTTGTGTCCCCTGGTGGTGAAGGGTTTGAGCAAAGTAGAGAGACAGAAAGGGGTAGGTTACAAATTTTCCACCTAGGGCATAATTGAATCAAGCTAGGGTTTGATTCGCGAAGTTGTAGAGTTGAAGACGGGACATTTGCAGGGTAAAAATGGCACTGAAGAAGGCATCGACAACAATGGTAAAAGGAAAGAATAAGGTAGTCATTGAGGAAGAAGGCATGACACCGAAAGTCATTTTTTGGAGATGCAATACCCAAAAGGATTCATTATCGGCCAAGAGTGGGATTCACCCATTAGAAAGAGTAAAGTGAGTGAATATAATCATAGGACTTCGGAGAATAAGAAGGAGCTTGATTCCTTTCTCATGGCTAGAACAAAAAAATGCATGGTAGATGACATGCCAGTATATGATGATGCGGGTGAAAATATTTTGAAGAGAATTGGGGTATATTAGTTGTATGAGATTCCATATTTCGGGAAGTATGAGCCCTTGTAGCAGAGGGTACACAAAGACTCCTTCTACTTTGTAGGACGTAGAGTTAGAATTTCATCGGCACTGGTTTCATCAGTTATAGGTCTGAAGGCCACAGGAGAAGACATAAGAGGTGATCTTGTAGATAAAGCTATGATTTTATAGACCAAACAGGAGTTGGGATACCTGAAGGGTCCGCACGGAATGGACATAGATAAATTGAAGAATTGTCTAATTGTACAAGCTGCAACACACCTTGTTACTAAGTTAAATGATCAGAGTGGTGGTTGTAGAGTAAACACTATGTGGTTACATGTGGCACGTAAGATGTCAGAGGGGATGATCTACAACATTTTAGGCTATATTGGAGAGAATATAGTCAAAGAAGCGTACACAGGGGGAAGATCAGCTTTGGGGCTATTCTACTATCACTGGTCTTCATGGAGATTAGAGTACTAAATGGACCAAAGGAGAAAATATGGGAATACCCCATGGAGAACAAGTCCCTAGCTGAAAGATTCAGCAAGTACCTATGTAAGGGGACCATGACAGATGAAGTAAAACAAAGGGCGGAGAAGTGGTATGACAGGCTCCACGTGGCATTTGGGGAAGAGTGGTGCATTCCAAAGGACCTACCAGTAGTGGTAGGAAAACAAGTTCGATTTTTCGTATACCAACATTTCTGCATCATGTGCTTTCCAATGAAGGATGGAATCTAGATCCCTTGGTGCAAGTTACCATATGCATTCACTGTAAGGTATTTTCAAGAATCTATTCATAGATTTACTGAGACATGCGCAGACTGATCTTTAATGCAGACAAGGTAGACTATGACTACCATACATTGAGGAAGAAGTATGTATATCCTGGCAGAAGCACCTATACAGAGAGAATTATTTTAGAGGTTTTGAACATCAAACCAATAATTTTGGTTGTAGCAGATGTGGGGGCAGCCTTGGTGTATCTCCAGCTGAAGCCAAAAATGGAGAATAACAAATATGTGGAAGGTGAGTTTGCACTTCTAGCACCACTGAAAGGAAAGCATACAATGGAGAATATCCCATTGCATAAGCCCATAGAGAAAATCAAAGTGCAGGATGAGGAGGAGGAGTGTGAAGATAGTGGTGGTTTGGAGCATAAGGGCATGAGACATCCTACAAGTCAGAGTGAAGTTGAGCGCCTTTGTTATACCACCTCGGCCACAAGAGGGGGATGATGAGGATCTGAATGTAGTACAAGGGGAGCACAGGTTTAAAAGGGTATTCAGGAGAACAAGGACCCAAGGTACTACCCCAACCTCTATGCGCAAATCACCTCAACTCTCCCCACAGAAGGAAGTGACCACGTAGAGAAGGAGGAAGGCTAAAATTGAATGAGGAGGCAGAAGAATCAGAGGAGAGCACACCTACATCTCCTACACTTCTATATCATACAGAAGAGTAGGGTGAGGCATCAAAGGAGAAGGAAGAGGAAGAGAAAAGACTAGAGGAAACAACTGTAGAAGGTGTTTAAGACATGGAGACACAAGCCCCAAATTTGGAGGCTAGAGTTCCTAAGCAAAGAGAGGTCTACAGAAGGGTAAGTGGGAGCACATCCCACCAGCCATGGGGTATGTAGAGGATGCAAGAAAATTTTCTAAACTCGCTTGTAGAGTATGATCACGTAAAAATATTTATTTGGCTGGGAGCTGATGGATGAGGATGTGGCGATTGTGCACACACAAAAATAACTATCGTGGTCAATGCACACCCACATGGATGAGCCTAACTTCGATGTGTGTGAAGAGTCATGCATTTTGAGGTGACTCGAAGAAGGAACCTAAGGCTAGAAACATAACAAGAAATCCTACTATCATGTCGAGATGATTAGGGGATCATTTTTTAAATTTCCTAAAACATCCCTAAATGGTTTCAGTGAAGAAGATCATCTCGAGATCTTTCCAACGACTGTAAGAATGCGACAAACGGACATCGGGAGCTCTAGATATGTTCGGTCAAAGTTCGGTCAACAGGAAAGTCAACTATGGTCAACTGGTCAATATTTGGACCAATCGCACTGTGACACGTGGCTTGCCAACACTCGTCGAATTCGCTCGATTTTCCTATCGGGAGACGACAAGTGGACTACAGGATTACCAAGTTGATTATTTCTAGGCCACATTATATGGGTCGAAATAATATTATTTTTGGTAAGGTCCTTGTCCGAAATGCCACATATATATATATTAATGTTAAAACATTAGTATTAAAACATGCATATGTTTTGAGCAAGTTTAATGGCCCATGCGTGGACTGTCCCACGTGGAAGGAGGATGAAGCGGTTGTTGGGGGCGGTTTTTCCAACGTGGTCTTTGACCACTTCATGCGCATGTATAGGCTTAATAAAGCCTAAAACCTTATCATGCCGCGCCAAATTTGGGTTTTAACCCATTTCAAACCAAAAAGCCGCTCCAATGGGGATTTAATCCCTTTTCTAAAATGCATCCGCCACTATGGGATTCTTATATCTTATTAAACGTGCAAAATTGGGATTTTATCCCATTAAAACAAATGACAAACAAAATCGCCAAAAATGTTGGCCGCTGGGATTTGATCCCCCGACCTCACCGCTCCAAGCCTAATCCTCCAACCAACTCACCTAGGGGCTTGGGCGCACTATAAAATGGGGCGCTTATTCTTATACTCGGGAGGTACAGTGTGTGTGTAAAAGGAGGTTAAGGACCAGATTGTAGAGAACTCCTTTTGTGAAGGCCGTGCACTCAGATTGGGCATTCAGAGTAAAAAGATGAAATGTAGAGAATTCTGAGACAATTCCAACGATATAAGGTTTGATATTTTTGATGATTTTAGCCCTGTTTTTGGAAGCTTTAAATGCAGATTTTAACAGGATCTTCAAGACAAATGCCAGTTGGAAAACACAAATTTCAATGCACTTCTAGTCCGAATTGTGACTTGGTGTAAACATGAAAAATGTTCAGAATTCAGATCTGATCTCAGAAATATGATTTGTTTTCATGGAATGTTTTTAAATCTCCATTTGTAGGTGTTTTTCTAACACAGTTGCAGGGAGATCACATTGTGAAAACATTGTAGGAGCCACGGATCGTTCTTGGGACAGTTTCTGCTATTTTTCAGAGTTCTTGGGACATTGATCAGCTCATTTGCAGGTTTTGATTCATTATTGGTTGTTTGTAAGAGTTATTGTACTTGAATTTCAATATTATTAATGGATCGGTTCAATCTGAACCCGGGGACGTAGGAATTCCGAACCCCGTAAACAATCTCTTTTGTTATCTGAGTCTTTTCAGTTTTTTGATTATTTCTTTGCTACACAAGTTTTCCACACTTCTATGGATGCAAAATAATCAGAATTTAATCAATTGTGGATTCAAGAATACTTAAAATTGGTTAAAAAAATCATGATCTTTGGAAACTATAAAAGTGATAAAAATTACAACATCACGTTTTCAGATCAAGTTTGGTATCAGAGCAGTTAGATTCTTTGGATTAGCTTCTAATTGTGTTTGGCTTGATTTCAGTATTGATTTCAGTTTGCCAAAGTGTGCGAGACATTTTGGGGCTTGTTAATCTTCTTTTGCAGTGTGCAGTTTTGGGAAGTACAGGTTGTGTTTGCAGGAACCGGGAATCATGGGCAAGTCATCCAAACAAGAGCAACTGGATGAGCTTGAAGCCATAAACCGCCAACTCCAAGAAGAAAACTCTTTCTTGAGAGCTAATTTTTATTCCTTAGAAGAGGAAATCGTGCGGTTAAAATCTGAGCCACAATCCTCTATAACCAAGAAAGAGGAGTATGTCAACAAGATGCTTGAAGAGAGCAAGAAGTTGATGGGCTTTGTGAAAGAGTTGCAGGAAGAAATACGAAACAAGGATAAGGTGAACACAAGAAGGAAATGCCTTCCAAATCAGATGCAGGTACTATGACAGAATGCACTGTAAGTTGTTCACATTTTAATTCTTCCTCTCATTCAGTTTCAGATGTTCCTTTGGGTCAGTTTGAAAAACACACTAAGGGAATTGGGTCTAAGCTAATGGTTAAGATGGGATTTAACGGAACGGGCCTTGGTAAAAATGGACAAGGTGATGCTAACCCAATACAGGTAGAGGATCAGCCTCGGTTTGCAGGTTTGGGTTATTCTAGTGGGAAAATGGAAATTGGAGAAAGTTCCAAAGCAGCTGAAGGAAGACAAGCTTCCAACAGCCAAGGATCTACACCACTAGAATTGCAGGATTCCGCCATCAGGAGGAACAATGAAAGGTGTAAGAAAACAGGTAAAAGAGGTAATCAGATTCCACCTCCTTCCACTTACACTAAAAATAGCACTAAGGGAAAATCAAATCCTAAAACTTCTAATACACTCTTTCAGTTGGAACAATATAGCTTTGGTAGGCAGAAATATGCTTTCCCTTGCACATTTTGTGAAGGTACTAATCATTCTGTTGCATATTGTTGGAAGAGGAAAAATTTGATTAAGAAGTTAACGCCTTTTGTGAATGATAAGGTAGGTGCTAAAGACCAATCTCACCAAGGAAAGGTGAGAAATGGCAAGAAGGTTACCTCTCCTAAACAGGGGAATCATTCTCGTAGACAGAGTTCTAAGAATGGTAAAATGGGTAAGATTCCTAAAAACAGGGAAGTTAAATTTTGTTCCCATTGTAATAGGAATGGTCATGATGTTAAGGTTTGTTGGTTTGTTCCTAAACAACAAAATTGGAAAGTTGTTAAAAAGAACAGTATTGTAAAACCAACAGTGCTAAACCTAACTAAAACTCATTGTGGTACTGAGGAGGTAAAACAACCAAAATGGAAAAACCCAAGTGATTGATTGGGAAAAACACTCCTTAACTTTATATTTGCACTACAGTAAATTGTTGATAGTAGGCAAGCAAATTGTTTTTCAGAGCTATATTTTAGGGATTCCTGTTGATTGATAAGGATTCATTCCTAAGTTGATATTTAAGCTTTGAAAATGAATGGAAACAGCTGAAGAGAAGATTTGAGTGATAGGTTCATCATACTCATGTTTTGTTTTCTCAGATTGGTTGGTAGTTCCATTGTTGAAAACACTATGCAGGGATAGGCATCAGTAGCATGTCTAAATTTGAAACTTGCAGTAGTAATCAACATAATCACAAAGTGTCAGTTGAACACTAGCTTCTGTTATAGATGGGTGTTATTATCTGACTTATTATTTGTGATGGCGATACAGTGTTTTGGCATATTCATGTTGATTCAGTTATTGACTATAGCTTTTTTGGGCGTTGATAGTCTATTATATTCTGATAGTGAATACTTGCAGTGGTTACAGTTTCAGATGGGCAGTGGGCACTAGCCTAAATTTGGGGCAATTTAGATGTCTTGTATACTGATCCGTGTTATGGAATTGTACTTTTTGGTAATCGGCCATATCACAAAGTGACAGTTGAACACTAGCTTAATTGGGTGTTATTATCTGGTCAGTTATTTGTGATGGCATTACAGTGGGGTATGACAGTTCACAGTTGTGCGTAGAGTTGTGAGGTTGCAGTGTTTGATTGAACACTAGCTTAATTGGGTGTTATTATCGATCGTTATGTGACTAGCTAATCAACTATTTGCGTTTATTTAACCTATAATGATATTTTGGGTTCTTGTATGTGTTTGTGCAATGCAGGAAGAGATAGCATGTTTTGTGGGTTGATAAACAACTTTTTGTGGACAAAAGCCTTTCTCAGTGGGGAGGTGTGATCAGGGGATCATTTTTGAAAGTTCCCAAGACATCCTTAAATGGTTTCAGTGAAGAAGATCATCTCGAGATCTTTCCGACGACTGTAAGAACGCGACAAACGGACATCGGGAGCTCTAGATACGTTCGGTCAAAGTTTGGTCAACGGAAAGTCAACTATGGTCAATCGGTCAATATTTGGACCAATCGCACGCGTGACACGTGGCTTGCCAACACTCGTCGAATTCGCTCGATTTTCCTATCGGGAGACGACAAGTGGACTACAGGATTACCAAGTTGATTATTTCTAGGCCACATTATATGGGTCGAAATAATATTATTTTTGGTAAGGTCCTTATCCGAAATGCCACATATATATATATATATATATATATATATATATATATTAATGTTAAAACATTAGTATTAAAACATGCATATGTTTTGAGCAAGTTTAATGGCCCATGCATGGACTGTTCCACGTGGAAGAAGGAGGATGAAGCGGTTGTTGGGGGTGGTTATTATACTCCAACGTGGTATTTGACCACTTCATGCGCATGTATAGGCTTAATAAAGCCTAAAACCTTATCATGCCACGCCAAATTTGGGTTTTAACCCATTTCAAACCAAAAAGCCACTCCAATGGGGATTTAATCCCTTTTAAAATGCATCCGCCACTATGGGATTCTTATCCCTTATTAAACGTGCAAAATTGGGATTTTATCCCATTAAAACAAATGACAAACAAAATCCGCCAAAAATGTTGGCGCTGGGATTTGATCCCCCGACCTCACCGCTCCAAGCCTAATCCTCCAATCAACTCACCTAGGGGCTTGGGCGCACTATAAAATGGGGCGCTTATTCTTATACTTGGGAGTGCAGTGCTCCAGTGTAAAAGGAGGTTAAGGACCAAATTGCAGAGAACTCCATTTTTGAAGGTGTGCACTCAGATTGGGCATTCGGAGTAAAAAGATGAAATTGTAGAGAATTCTGAGACAATTCCAACGATATAAGGTTTGATCTTTTTTGATGATTTTAGCCTGTTTTTGGAAGCTTTGAATGCAGATTTTAATAGGGATCTTCAAGACAGCCAGTTGGAAAACACAAATTTCAATGCACTTCTAGTCCGAATTGTGACTTGGTGTAAACATGAAAAATGTTCAGAATTCAGATCTGATCTTAGACATATGATTTGTTTTCATGTAATTTTTTTAAATCTCCATTTGTAGGTGTTTTTCTAACTGATTGCGGGGAGATCACATTGTGAAGACACTGTAGGAGCCACGGATCGTTCTTGGGATAGTTTCTGCTATTTTTCAGAGTTCTTGGGACATTGATCAGCTCATTTGCAGGTTTTGATTCATTATTGGTTGTTTGTAAGAGTTATTGTACTTGCATTTCAATATTATTAATGGATCGGTTCAATCTAAACCTGGGACGTAGGAATTCTAAACCCCGTAAACAATCTCTTTTGTTATCTGAGTCTTTTTCAGTTTTTCTGATTATTTCTTTGCTACACAAGTTTTCCGCACTTCTATGGATGAAAAATAATCAGAATTTAATCAATTGTGGATTCAAGAATACTTAAAATTGGTTAAAAAATCACGATCTTTGGAAACTATAAAAGTGATAAAAATTACAACATCACGTTTTTAGATGATCGACGAGTAGGTCGAAATCCATTTGGTGAAAGTCTCTACGGAGGTGGCTAGAAGACACATGGACAAATATGCCAAAATCAAAGCACCGTGTGAAGAATTTAAGAAAAAGGACGCAGAGATAACATGCATAACAAAATAAAGGGACTTTGTGAGTAAGAAGAATGAAGTATTCATAAGCATCGCATAGGATATTGGGGACAATGTAATCAAAGCAAGGCCACACTTAGGAACCAAGGTACCAAATACATTTCCTTCGGTAATACACTATGTGGGAAATTTTATGGACTTGGTGCTTGAAGATGAAACTTTGCATATGCAAGCCCCAAAATGATCAAAGAAGGATGCCAAATGGGAGAAAGCATCTCGTGATGAAGAAAATTGCATCTTATGAAGGTCTGTTGTAGGCATTACAAGAAGTGTTGAAGAAAGCATACCAAGATTTAAATATATGCATAGCTCCAGAGGCGCTCATCAACATTAAGACCTTGGAAGAGAACAATGAGGTCTAGAAAGCCATGAAAGATGAAACATTGGGCCATGTAGAAAGGTTGTCAATAGTTAAATAGAAGTGTGAGGCCCTGGAAACAACACAAGAGCCACACAAGACTCAGCTAGAAGAGCTTGGAAAGTTGATTGCGTAGAAGATGGACCTTTTGGAAGGGAGGATGACATCCATGTCCAGTGTTGTGTTGGTTCTACAAAATGAGAAAGGGGAAATTGTGAGGGATGAGTTGGAATCCATTGTTGTGGACATCCCAGAGAAAGTGGAACAGGCACTCACTGAATGACAGGTTTTGGAGGCTGTAATAAAAGAGGAGTATCCAGAGCTGATACTACAAACTGATACTGAGGAGGTTTCTTAAATAACCTCATATAAATTCTTTATTTATCCACATTCTTTCATTCTTATTCTTTCATTGTTATTCTTTCCTTCAAATTTTGGAGATGCCCATTGTTGAGACGACAATGAGATTAGTGTGGGGTAATGTTGATCAAAGAATACTTGTCAAGGATCACACAAGGAGTCCGTGCGGGATAGAAGGCCAAGATCAAAGGCGCGGAAGGACAGGAAGGACCCACACGTGGAAGGCAAGTTCAGATTTTAGGACTTAGCCAATTTTGAGCATGAGGATCTATTTTTGGAAGATGGCATGTGGAACACATCAATGATGTAGAGATGTGTGCACCATGCATTGTCTATATTTGGAAAGTCCCCATCCTATATATATGATGTTAGGTGCATAATAGATAGATGATTTTGGTATGTATCACAGAGAGCGGTGTATTTATGAATGTGTGTATCAGATCCATAAGCGCCTTGGTATAAATTGACAGTACTATAAGGAGCTTCTATATTTATTAATAGATGGAAGATATTAGCTGAATCTAAGTGTCATTTTGTGTAATTGAGTAGTGCATGTTATTAATTCAATCATGATTACTGTTTAAGCTTGTTATTTCATAGATCTGTGGGTAGCATGCACTGTAGAATGATGGATTAGTTATGAATCTATATGTTTCTTCATTCATCATGTTATCATCCTATTACAACAACCCTACAAGAGGGACCTGGTACCTTTGCACGCTTTAGGTGAGTGCTCAGTCTAGGTTGAGTGATGTGCCAGTGTGACTAGGGTGTTATCTTACAAATTCTAGGTTGAATCAAAGGCACAAACATGCGTGTCATGCATTGTCTATCTTTAGAGGATCAGATCAAACCGTTTTTCATGGAGACAAACTAAGAATAGGATTCTCACTTCAATTAACCGCAAGAGGTCTATAGATAACACACTTGCATGTGTGGCTATTCCTATAAATAGCATGTGTCTATTAGTACCATGCAACCTATTTTTGGAATAGATAAGCGGTGAAGGGAAATTCCCACACTATATATATGTAGTGAATTACGAGAGATGAGATGATATATAGGTATATGTAGAGCGTAAGAGGTAAGCATAAAGAGATATGTGCATATGACTAGATTACTATATCAGATCCATGCGCGCATCGGTATAGATTTCCATTATTGTAAGGAGCTTCTGTGTTTATTAATAGATGGAAGATATTGGCTGAATCTAAGTGTCATTCCTATGTATAATTGAGTAGTCTATGTTCTTGATTCAATCATGATTATTTTTTAATCTTGTTCTTTCCTATATTTGATAATAGCATGCATTGTATAATGATGGATTAGTTATGGATCTATATGTTTCATCCTTCATCACGCTAACATCCTGCTACAACAACCCTAAAGAGGTACAGGTACCTTTTCATGCTTTGGGTGAGCACTTAGTCTAGGATGAGTGATGTGTGTCGGTGTGTCGAGGGTGTTATCTCGGTAAATTCTAGGTTGCATCGAAAGAAAGAATGAGGAACTATGGTTATTTCTGCAAGAGGAGAGGAAAATCTTTTGTTAAGTCACCTCCGAAACTTATTCCAAGTGTTGGCTTCATTTTGTGCTCTTTTCCAGAGGTTCTTTGAATAGGGTGCTTACCTCCTCAAAACCAAGTCCATCTCCTTGAGTATTCATCATTTCTACCACTCCTAGTTTCTTTCCCACATCCTCAAGTGCATCCATCCCCTTTGTGATTTGTGGGTACATCTCCTTTAGCTTGATTTTGATTAGAACTCGTAAGGATTCGACTTCTTTTCAACATTGGCTAAGGTCCTATCCCACTCTTCTCTGTTCCCTTTGTTCTTTTCTTTGAATTCTTTGAGCTTTGCCTCATGAGTGGTGACATGAATGCTCACCACTCTATCCCTCTCTGTAAAATTTTCATACGCGGCCTTAGTATTTTGGGTAGCAATTTTTACTTTAGCAAGAACCTTGTTGTACTTGGTGATGGTTGCTACAACATTTAGTTTATCTTCCTTCTCCATGCATGCTGATACTTATTCCATGGATTCTAAGGTCAATGGCTGCCTTTCCATTGTGAGGATGCATGTTAAGTCCTCTAGGCACTCCAGGGTAGATCCATACTTTTATGTGGGTGGTGCCAGGTCTGGATGCTTCAAAATAATGACACCTATGATTAATTATACCTTCTTGGATACCTCACGCACCCTTTCCTTTTCATCCCTTAGTTAACGCTTTAGCTGAGCGCTGACTAATTATTCATGTTCTCCCTAGCTCTTTCCAAGAGATCCTTATCCTTCTTCTCTAGCTTTTCCTCTAGATCCTTCACTCTGTCGTTTCTCCCAAAATTCCTAGCTTCTACCTCGACCAAGACTTTGTTGAGTGCATTACAGATTTTCTCATTCAAAATTTGTTGGGTATTTACCAAGGGGTTGGTTCCTTTAGACTCTGGAATTTACATTAATGCCCCTTGGCTCACTTCAAACTCTGGCTCATCGAGGTGGGACTCAAATGCCCACGAAATCATTTTCCTTTTCCATGAGTATGCACCTTCTGCATCAAATGATGTCATGGCCAAAATTTTCTTTATTGGAATGGTGCTTTGGAAACTCGCATACAACACCTTTTACGGATCATCAACATAGTTCATTCTTGGTCTTTGGATCTCCATGTGCTTTCCTCCTATGTGTGTGCCCTTAGGAATACATACCATCAAACTGGGGCCTCCTCTTGTGCTGCTATGATCTTTTCCCACACTTTCTTCTTTATCTTCATTTATTATTAATTCAGTGTTGCGCTCCAACTCTTGCACTACTAAGGCTTCAATGATTTTTGCCGCTTTTTTCTACCGCCCGTTTATGCGCTCCCGCATGAGGCTTGGAGTCTGATTTTTATACTCACTTCTTTGCTTTCTCCCTTATCTTAGGTGCCTTCCTCCTCCTGGATACCCTTCCTCCACACAAAGAGAAAGTCATTTTCCTCTTCTTCACCCTCTTCCTCTGAATCATGCACCTCAAACACTGGTGGTCCCTAGGCTCCTTCAGGTTCATCTTCTTCATCATCATCCCTCTCACCTCTGTAGGATTCCAAGCTCTCTGTGTCCTCCGAATCAGCCTCCTCCATCACCTTTTGTTTCTTCCTAACTAGGGATTCCAATATAGGAGATTTTGCCCTTTCTTCTTCCTTCTCTGGTGACTTCTCTTTTGCAATAGGATTTTATTGTTCTAACATCTTCTCTTTGATTGGGGAACTCTCCCTATGTGTTTAAGTACTGGTCCTAGCACTGGTCCCTGAGGTGCCCTTTGTTGGTGTAACTTGGAAACTTGGTGCATTTTTCCCTTGCACCTCTTCTTTTCCTTCCTTTTTTGGCGCGGGCTTCCTTCTACCTATGGGGTTGTCAAGTATGGAGATATTATTTTCTAGATATTCTCCCTTCTCAAATTTTGGCCTTATGTGAATATATACACTCATCGCGGTCCTCCCTATAATTAGAATAGTTAGGGGTCTCATCATTTGAACTTTGTGCAACACAAACTTTTCCACGTATGCACGCTTCTTGGTGTAGACCAAATTTTTGCTCATCTCCTGTGGTCGATACACTTCACTAAGGTCAAACCTTAGTTTCTTAGATTCCTTTAATCTATTTAATCCCACTTGGAAGTATTGAGTGTTGAAGGAAAAGGGGATTTCGCACCATGGGATCATGGTTTCATCTTCCAACCGGAACCTACTGGGTTTGGTGAATCTTTGTGTTGTTTGGATTTGTATCCATGGAAAAAATAGTGATGTTTGGAAACTACCTTTTTATGCAAGTTTTATGACTAGCATGCAAGTGAAAATGGTATGTGAAACTTGTTTTGTATCTCTGTTTTTGCACTCTAGATCTTGTTATCAAATTTGTTGTGCTTTGAACTGATCTTTGTGGTAGTATAGGAATCTGAGCTTAGGGAAACTTGAGTTCTATTTGATGTTGCTTCTGGGTTGTGTTTTTGATGTAGACTTGTGTTGGAGCTTCGTTTTGATTGGAACCAGTGTTTGGAAAACTTATGCATTTTTGAACTGTTTCTTGGAGTTCGTATTTGCATCAGTACTCTATTTAACACTTGAGTGTTATGAGCTTGTATTTGGGTCGATTCATTTGATTATGTTCTAGTATTTTGTATTGGGTTATTATTTTATTAAATGATTAAGCTTATAACTCTTTATTTGAGCAACCTACCCACAGGGAACTGGGTGAAAGTTTGTTTGAGTCGTTTAAAATATCTTCAAGATTTGGAACTGGAATGTCTTGCTTAAGGAATGTAGAACTTCAGTTCTATGATTGTATCAAGATGGTATGGGCATGGGAATTGGAGGAAGTGTTCTTTCCCTCTGTTTGAGGGAATCCCATGTTTTGGGTTGACTGTTTTGTTTTGTACCAAGTCACCTCTGTCGCAATCTTATGGTTGTGAAGTTTTGTTTTGAATTTCCATTTCAGAAAGCAAAGTGGAAATTGATTAGGACACCTTCTGACTTAAACATTTTTGGTTCTTCCTCTCTTTGTTGGTGTGATTTATCCTATGTATTAGAGGGTCATCTCACATGGGTTAGGTTTAGGGTTTGTTATTGAGTCATGCACTAGGGTTACTTAGCACCCTATATGTACCCTTTCACTATTCATTTATGAGAATGCCAAGACACTCCACTATCTTTCTCTATGTGCAAGCTTTGTTCTGTTATGTAAGATTGTTCAATTCTTGATCGATTCTTCTTGTGATTACGTTGGATCCATTACGATTTAACTAAAGTGAAACTTGATCATGGTGCATAGTTTTCGATATGATCCGTCAACTCTTTCACGGTATTAGATATGAGATCGGGTAAACGTGCACTTGTTTTTTTGAGTTGAGATCACTCTTGTTTTCCATTTTTAACTCCTCGTGCAAGTTTTCGATCTTTATTTTCTAGTTTTTCTTGCTAATGTATCTAACATTCTTGTTATTGGAAAGTTTTCTGGTTTCTCTATGTTTTTTGTATGTTTTTTTGCGGAGAATACGGAGTTTAAATTTTGTGTAGAGAGCTCAAGGGTTGTTCTTTAGCTAGGTGAGCTAGTTTAGGCTTGACCGAGTCCTTTCTTCCACCGGGATTCCTCTCCAACCAAGATCCTTCCACCTGGTTGAGTGTTCTTCCCTAAAAATGCTTCATTGCTCGCTTGGCTAAGTTGGTGAGTTCCTTGTTTTACCCGTGAAGACTCCTTGGCTCGCTTTTTTTGCTTGGCGAAATCTTTTTGCTTGCGACTCATTTTGCTCTTCCCCGTGTCGTTCACCCCTTCGGTCTTTGCTCTCACGTTTTCCTGTTTGTTTTACCCCAGCCACTCCCTCCCTCCTCCCTGCTCCCTCCTCCCTACCCTCTTATGCATCGTCCATGCTTCCCCTAAAAACCTATGTTTTTTTACACCGCCGCACTTTCTCTGGTAAGCACATTTTTATTTTTTTCTTGTTTTTTCAATGTTTCTAAAGTTTAAGTATTTTTTAAAATACTTGCTAATTCTTAATTCCAAAGCAATAAAGCTTTTTTAATATTCTTTCCAAGCTTTTTAAAAATAAAACATACTTGCGTTTTTTAAAACCTTCCTTTTTTTACTTAATACTTTCTAAAAAAAATTAGTTAGTATAATTTTTTAAATAAAAAAGGGAAAGTTTTTTTAATTAGCATTTAATTAAATCTTAATTATTTTTTTATTAGTTGAAATTAATTAGATTTAATTTAATTAAATCTAGTGTTATTAATTTCAATTTTCTTCATTACGATTAGTGAAGTTTTTAATTATCGACATTTAAAATAATGTTCTACTCGTTTTTTTGTCCTAAACTGCTCTAAATTTAGCTAACCTGGACATTTCGAATGATACTTTATTACACGTTATTGTCAATTTTTTCTCTAATTGTGCGTTCAAGTGTGTAGCGACATTTTGGGCCTTCTTTTGTCTTCCAGAGCATTTTCAACCTTCTAAAGATCATCTAGACTCATTCCGAGTTCCTCTAAACTCTTTGTATTTTACCCTTATTATTGCTTGCGACTAGTGAGCGCGTCCACCACAGTCTGCAGCAAGGGGTTTTCATTTGCGATGTGAGACACTTTTTCTCACAACTAGGATTGGCTTTCACCTCCTTCCTTGTTTTTTTCTTGTGCTTGTTTACGGTGTCCTATTTGTTGTGCTCCATGAAACACTGTTGTGGTCTCCTCTCTTATGCATTATTACACTGATTGCAAGATGAGTTACCAAGTGTTTCTAACTACATGCATAGACTCGATTGTAATCAACACACTAAACTATAAAGTGTCGAAAGCAGGGGGTTGTTATATTGTCCTAGGTGGTTGTGTTTCTTTTCTACATTTCTTCTTTCTCTCTTCACTATGGATGCACTTTCAATTCCTTTGCTTACGATGTTTAAATTTTTGAAATGGAGATCGAAAATAATAATGAAACTAAGGGGTAAAGGGTTATTTCACATCACCATGGGAACTGAGACTGAACCAGATGACGAACCTGAAAAATATAAGTGGTTAAACCGTAGTGATGAAGCTTTAGGTCTTCTTTGCATGTCTATTTCTCCTGACTTGCTCTTCCACATTGAGGCATTCAAAAAAACTAAATCTACGTGGAAAACATTAGATGCGATGTTTGGACAACTAGATGACATGAGAGCGCATGATGTGAAAACAAACTACTAGGGTTAAATCCTGGTGACTTTGAAAACCTACAAGCTTTCTTTTCAAAATTTGTCCACATTAGATTGTCGTTAAAAGGATGTCAAGTAGAGAAGAAATATTCTTAACTGATCTTGTTGATTCTCTCTAAGCTAGGTCCCGAATATTTTGTCTTCGTGTCAAGTTTCTATGCTACAAAATCTGCTTTGGGTGATACTTGGCTATGCCCTCCTTTGACTATTTTTCATCCCAAATCATTTGAGAACAGACAAACTCATTCAAATGGGGTCTCTCAAGTCCAAGTCACATGCCTTTGTAGCAATTACTAGCAAGGGAAAGAAGAAAGAAAGAAAGGATCAACCTAAGAAAGAAACCAAGACCAAACCTAAAAATGACACAAACACTTCGACTTCTAAGCCTAAGGCACAGAAAAGAAAGTTTTTGTGTTCCTATTGCAAGAAGTTTGGTCACCATTGTTTTTGGAAATAGATTGATCACTTATCTCATTTACTTGAGAAAAATAAAATAAGTGTTCCTGAATCCATAAAACAAAGTGCTCCGAAGGCCGAGTCTTCTGCTACAAAAGGTTCTAAAAATGATAAGAAGAAAGGAAAGGCCCTTGTAGCTAGAGTTGCTCCTTCATCGATGTGGATTATAGATTCCGGTGCCTTGCACCACATGGGTTCTTTACATGTTTAGTTTTCTAACATTGAACCTTGTGGAATGTCCCAAATCACAATGGGTAATGACACGATAGTGTCGGTTTCGATAGTGGATCGGTAGAGATGGATGGGGGAACATTTAACCAAGTGTTGAGTGTTCTTGATCTCTCTACCAATATCCTATTGGTTTACCAAATTACTCACCTTGGTGAAGGAATACGAGTGGAATTTGGTCCTAACTTAGTGATTATTCATGAGCTTAACAATGACACTACAGTGGCTGAGGGAAAGGCTGATCACCATTCACGGTTATATACCTTTTCCCACTTTACTTCTGATTCTACGCCCACTACCTTGCTCACTCATGCAAATGAGGTTAGTAAGCTATGGCATGAGCGTTTTAGACATCTAAATTATCACTACCTTGAACAATTGAGCCAAAACAAAATGGTCAACGGGTTACCCTGCGTCAAGTTTTCTAAGGGTCTTTGTGAGGGTTATACCCTTGGAAAGCATCTTGAAAAGAACTTTGACAAAGGAAAAGCCTAGAGAGCTACTCATCCCTTGGATCTTGTTCATGTGATATTTCTGGTCCATTTCCTTCTCCTTCATTTACTAGAGCTCTTTATGTGCTAACCTTCATTAATGAATTTTTGTGATATACTTGGGTATATTTTCTTAAGCCTAAGTCTAAAGTATTTGAACATTTTTAGGACTTTAAGGCTCTTGCTGAGAAACAGGTGGAACGGTCTATCAAGGTTCTTGAAACTGACAATGTAGGTGAATATGTAAATAATAGATTCATGGATTTCTATACTTTTGAAGGGATCTCTTTGCAGCATATAGTTTCTTATAGCCCTTTGTAGAATGGAGTCACAGAAAGAAAGAACCGTACTCTTAAGGAGATGGCCACTTGTATGATTCACTCGAAGTTTTTTCCTCCGTAGTATTGGGATGAAGCAGTGAATTATACAAATTACATTTAGAACCATGTTCCACACAAAGTAGTAAGTGGGATGACACCCTTTGAAGTCTGGTTTGGATGCAAGCCTGATGTTGAGCACTTTCAAGTCTTTGGATCTAAGGTTATGGCTCAAATTCCCAAGAAGAAATGCAAGGCCTTGGAACCACAATCCAAACCTTGTATCTTTATAGGGTATCCTAATGGTATGAAGGGATATCAATTGATGAATCCTACTTCTCATGAGCTATATATTGAGAGAAGTGTTAAGTTTGATGAGTCTTCTTCGACTTCTACTTCTCCACCTATTGAGGTTCTTTAGCTCATTGATTTGGATTCTAACTCATCAGATGATGATGTTGTTGAGTGTGCTCCTCTTCTGGATCCTCCCGACCATCAGACCTTTGAGTCTTCTGATTCTAACAGTAGTGATGATGAGGACTATGTCCCTTCTCACTCAAGTGAAGAATCTTTCGACTCTGAGCCTGATCCTCCTGGTCCTCTTTGGGCTAGGAAAACTTTACAAAGGAGATTTGGAGATACTTCGGATATGAGACATAATCGCTCATATTTTGTTGGAACCCACTCTTTCTTCACCTTTACTTTTGATCCATAGTATTTCCAAGAGGCTTCTAGTATTCTGAGTGGGATTCTACCATGGATGAGGAGTATTCCTCTCTCATGAAGAATGATACTTGGGATCTCACCCCTCTTTTGAAAGGAAGAAAAATCATTCGGTGTAAGTGGGTGTTAGAACAAAGTATGGAGTAGATGGAGACATTGAAAATTTTAAAGTGTGATTAGTAGATAAGGGTTTGTCCCAGATAGTTGGGGTTGATTATACTAAAACCATTGCTCCGGTTGTGAAGATGACTTCTATTCGACTGACCCTAGCCATTGCCGCAACGAACAGATGGAAAGTACATCAAATGGACGTTAAGAGTGCCTTCCTTCATGGTGACCTAGAGGAAGAGATCTCTATGGAAGCGACCTCCGTGTTATGTCCAAGAGCCCTCCTCGTTTTTAAGTTAAATAAGTCTCTTTATTTCCTCAAAAAAGTCCCTCGGGCTTGGTATGCCAAGATGGACTCATTTTTACTTACATCAGAGTTTACTAGGTCTCACTCTGATTCAAATGTTTATATTCTATGGCAAGATAACTTCATACTCATTCTTGTTCTCTATGTTGATGACTTGTTGATCATAGGAAGCTCTTCCTCTATTATTGATTATGTGAAGATCACCTTGGCCAATAGGTTTTCCATGACTGACTTAGGTCTACTTCATTACTTCCTTGGGATCTAGATTTCACAATCTGACTTAGGAATTTTGATTTCGTAACCTAAGTATGCTCTTGATTTTCTAGCTCATTTTTAGATGTCTAATTACAAGTCTTCTCCTACTCCTTTTCTTTCCAGGGTTAAGTTGGTTTCAAATTTCTCTACTCCCTTGGTTGATGGTACTCTTTATCGACAGTTGGTGGGGAGCTTGATTTACTTGACTCACACTCGACCAGATTTATCATATGTTGTTGGGATTGTGTCTAGATTCATATAGGAGCCACATGAGCTACATTAGAAAGTAGCTAAATAGATCCTTCATTATGTTTGTGGCACTTATACTGATGGCATTCACTATCATGGAGGGGTAGATATTGACTTGATTGGGTTCACAGATTCTGATTGGGCTGGTGACTTAGATCATCAAAAATCTACTTCTGGCTACAATTTCTCTCTTAGTTCAGGTCTTATTAGTTGGTCTAGTAAGAAGCAGAATGTAATTGTGATATCATCTACAGAGGAAGGATACAGAGGAGCACTTAACGTTGTCACGAAGCTATTTGGCTATAGGGTATTCTCAGAGTTTGGTATCCACTTCCGATGGCCTACCATTATCTACCATGATAACACGAGCATTATATCTATTTACGTAAATCTAGTTCAGCATCGCGAGATGAAGCACATTGAGATCCATATGCACTTCATATGATATCTTATTCATGATGGCATCATCAACATTCAATACATTCGCATACAGTTCATCAGATTGCAGATTTATTTACCAAGCCCTTCACTGAGATGAAGTTTCTTCACTTATAGTCTCTTCTTGGGGAGAGGGCTTTGTAGCTACTCATCTTCTTCGGGCTATGTAGTCCTTTTATCAAGCCTTTAGTTTCAGTGCCCCGTTGACACATCTTTCTTAGTTGTTTAGAGTGTCTTCTTTTTGTTTGACTCATCATATCTACTACCCCAACTTCGATGAAGGCGGTGTTGGTGTGAGTTATCCTATGTATTGAGGGTCATCTCACATGGGTTAGGTTTAGGGTTTTCTATTGAGTCATGCACTAGGGTTACTCAACACCCTATATGTACCCTTTCACTATTCATTTATGAGCATGCCAAGACACTCGCTATCTTTCTCTATGTGCAAGCTTTGTTCTGTTATGCAAGATTATTCAGTTATTGATCGATTCTTCTTGTGATTACGTTGGAGCCATTACAATTCAACCAGAGTGTAACTTGATCATGGTGCATAGTTTCTGATATGATCTGTCAACTCTTTCACTCTCTCCTCGATTCTTTAAAATAAATTTAGGTCTTAGTGGAAGATTTGGGTTATTACCTTGGACACTAAAATAATCAGGAAGGATACCTTCTCCATTTAGTTGTATTGAGTTTGATTCTTTTGAATTATGAACTACTTACCTTTTTGTATTTAGTGGTGAGGCAATTGTAAGTCTCTAGTCTTGGGTTCGTAGGTAATTCTAAACTTTATAATTTACTATTTTGGGATGTTATTCTCGATATAGTGATTGAGTCTTTGGCTTCTTTTTGAGAAAGAAAATATATATATTCGTATTCTTTTGAGATCAGTATATTGTTCGGGTCTGCAATATGCTTTCATCCTGAATTGGTTTGAAACTAGAACTTCTTTGTTTAGTAGAATGAAATGATTTATCATTGGTTCTTTCCTTATTTGAGTTACCATTTCTCTGTCTTTGGATAAGCTCATTGTTTGAACTTCTCTATACTTGATTCTCTTTTGAGATGGTGATTTCTTATGACCTATTGGTCTACCTTATTCAAATCATTGTTGAAATAATGTAGAGAACTAGTAGCCAAGAGGGTTCTACTGATAAGTAAATTTATACTTATGGGTTCAACTATTGTTGACTAGTCTTGCCTAGTTTATATGGATAGGAGTAGGTTTTTCTCTTGTACTCTTTATATTTTGTGAAGAACTTGAGTAGAGATTAACTCCTCTTTGGGGCTACTTTGTTTGTGAACATTGTTTTCTGATCTTTGATTGATAACTTCTTACATGAAGAGTTGGAATTAGAATTGTAGTTGGACTGTTCTGATTTTCTATACCTTCTTGTATTATTATGGAATTCTATTTTGATGTATATTCTAATGTTGAATTTACAATATTGTTATCCCGAAAAGGAATAGGTAATTCATGTTATGAATCTGGTCTATTTTTCAGATGTTATAGGTTTGGACATGGTACATAATGGTTCTTCTTATTCTTGCTTAGGATATAGATGAATAATCCTAGAATGAACCATGTTGTTTACACTTCTTTTGTCTCATAGAGAAGATAAATGTGGTATTCTATTAGGATAGAATTATGAAATAATGGGATGGCAGGATTTATTGTTTGTTTACAAGCCATTGATAGGATCAATAGAACTTTAAGTTCTTAGGTAGATATTGTTTATTATATTCTTCTCTTCTCTTAAAATTTGATCGAAATTTATTAATATACTTCCTTTCTATTTGATATCACTTATGCTTATTGTATGATGTTTTAATTGTCTCATTAAAGCAATGTTGCTTTAATGAAACAATTAGTGGAATGCACTTTATTTTAATGCTTAGTGCTTATCATGCTCAGTTCATTGAACTAACCCATGCTAGCAATTTTTGCAGATGGACGACGTAAGTGATAAAAGAAGGCAAAAACTTATATGATGCATTGGCTGATATATGTCTAATTCTTAGTAAAGAATTTTGATTCATTCTTTTGTTGTATTGTAAAAGAAAAGTTGTATACTTTATAGAATGAGGGCTGTTGTTATGCAGTATGCCTAAAGTGCATAGTCTTGTAAATTTATAAATTGTAATGATGAATTATGAGTTGTGATTTATTTGCATTGGTTGTGTAATTTATCTCATACTTTTATAAGAAGATGAAAGTTCTATCTTGTTTATATTCTTCATATTATACTATGCTTATCTTGTTATCTTTGATAAGATGGATAAAGGGAATTGGTTCAATTTCCCTTATAATGGTGCAACTTGTTGAGTTGTATAATATGATGTGTTTTACCTAAACAATTTAACATAATAATGTGATGCATAATGAACATGCATTAAGAAATATGGATATTGTGAATGATAAACCCTAACACTTAATCATGTAGAGGAAGACTCTTTATCTCTCAATTGAATGTAAATCTAAAAGGTTTGGATACATGACTATTAACTATTAGACTTCATTTTGTATGAAGTCCACTTAGTTGGATATATGTGGTTATTAAACCTTCCGGAAGTTGAATTACATTTTAAGAAAACTTATGGTATCAATCTGTTTTTGTTAACTAAGCTGTTGGTTAAACCGAGAAAACTAACATTAAAAAGCAATCATAAGTTAAGGAAGTTCTTCATGGACTAAATGAAACAAATTTAGGAAGGAACTTATGGAGTGTTGGATTATGGTTCAACAGGTTGTTGTAATCAAGACATAATCCAAATTAATTATTCATTAATGATCTCCTTGGGGTATGTACATCTCGATGAGACAGTTTTTGTAGGATGTTGGCACACGCCAATTAGGCTATAATTTTGAGAAGAATTAGGTCTTTTAGAGAATAAAACATTGTAGTTGACATGTGGCATCACCCTTCCGCAATGATCATCCAGATCTACACACAATAAGAACTTGAACTTGGTTTCTCTCTAGGTCAGGTTAGTGGCATACTTAGGATAGGAAGTAGCTTCCAATGGCTCATGGTACCTTGGCACACCCGAGTTGACTTAAGGTCAATTGAGTATTCCCATTTACCCTAAGTCACTATGAGCGTCTTCCTATAATAAGTTATGTTTCTAACTAGGGCTAGGGTTAAACATGGGACAAGTGGATTGACGGTAGTCAGTAAAGACCAATCATGATAATAGAGGGGTGAGGTGAAGGATGTATTCCAATATGATGAGTATGCTATCTAGGAATAGTGACATACACAGTATGTTGTAAATATTTGGCCAAAGTATCGCACGCTGCTGGTTGCATTGTCCTATGTCACCAAGTTTAAAACAATGTGATATCAGATGAATATTGGTAACAAATATTCAAATATATTCTTTAAACGAGCACTCGGGACCTAGTGTAGGGTAGGAAAACCAAGTATACGAAGTATACAATATGCATTCAATACTTAAAGATAACATAAATAGATATGTAGATTACCGAGTTATGAAATGAATAGATCGGTGGATCAATGAGTCATTTACAGCTACATATGGTTATCTATTTGAAATCGAATGGCATGTAATGTTTGTTCTAAATAATGCTTTATTTCTAAATATATATATTTATTATATATATATATATATATATATATATATATATATATATATATATATATATATATATATATATATAAAATTTCCCTTGTTTCTAAAGTCTTTAAATGGGAATGTTACATGTTGGTATCAGAGTGAAGGTTGCAAATCTTGGACCTATTATGTCCATAATCGATGAAACTTAGAACAAGAGGAAATGTTGCAAATAATCCTCACCCAAGGAAGGAGTAAAGAATTACCTAGAAACTTGATGAGATCCTTGCTACTGTTGGACATAAGAGATCATTTGGCTGTACTTAAACAATAAGTAATGGGTAATGAGGAGGAAGAAGAAGTTGATAACAATAATCAGCCACCTCCTGGGGACAACACCAATGTGGGTGTTGATAATAACAATGTTAACATACCTGTTTAGCCTGAGAACAAAAAGGCTAGGTTGGCAGCTAAACTCACTAATGATATAAAAAGGATAAGTCCACCCAAGTTTGATGGCACCACATTAGGAGATGGGGCTGAGAATTGGCTCAGTGAAATGGATAAATACTTTGCAATAAGAAATTTCTTAGAAGAAACAAAGGCGATATGAGGATCATATCGGCTTTCTCAGAACCATCTTCATGGTGGGACAGTGTAAGGATGAATTGAACATTGATGAAGCTAATATCACATGGGACCAATTTAAAAGTTAATTTAGGAAATGGTGGCTACCAAAACTCTAATATGATCAGAAAATGACTGAATTATAGAATATAGCTCAAGGAAATATATAATCAGAATCGAGTAATTGGGAGCAATTCACAAAAATCCTTAAGTATGTACCTCAAGTACTCAAACCGATGAGAAGTTTAGGATACAGAAATTCATCATGGAATTGAATCCCGTTATAGGGGGAGAGGTTGATGTTCACAGCCCAACCACTATAGAAGGGGTTGTTGAAAAAGCCATAAGGCGGGAAAGAAATTAAAGGCAATTTCTACTCACAAGGAGGAAGTAAGGAAGAAAAATCACAACTCCTCTTCATCATCTCTTACACCTAAGAAAGGACCATGGAAGAAATTAAGAATGAAAAGTAAGTTTTCATCGATACTATTAAGAAAGAAGTAATAACCAAGTTTGATGTTAATGCATGAAACAATTTTACGAAGAACAATAATAATGGACAGAAGTCCTATGGGGGTCAGAATGATAACTCTAAGGCTAGAAATAAACCCGAGCCTAGGAAGGGACCTATAGAGGCTGTTATAATTGTGGAAAATATCATTATGCAAATCAATGTCCTTTGAAGAAGGATGATTGTAATCAGCAACACAAGATACATGTTGTAGTAGCTGACAAGTAGGCTGAAAAATAGGCCACGCCCATAGAAGTTCCGGGTAAGTTATTTGGCTTACCTATAACTATTCTTTTTGATACCAGAGCTACTGAATGTTTTATTTCTAGTAAATTAGCATCAAAACTAAAAAGAAAAGATGGAAACATGGATAAAACATGGACTATACAGTATGGGAACAATGTTGTTCATACGGTTAGTATGTGTCTTTTAGGAGCATTCCTTGATTCACCTAATTTTTCTACTGAAGTTGATATTTATGTTACACCTTTGGGGTATTATTATGTAATCATAGGTGTTAATTGGTTAGCAGAACATAAGGCTAAAGTGGACTATTTTGAAAAATAGATTAGTTGTTTAGATGACTTGTAGAAAACAACAGAGATTCAGGGTGTGAAACATGAGATTTCTGTTAGAAAACTATTAGCTATGCAACTTAAAAAGGCCAAAAATAAAGGTTGTACCTTATATGCAGTAAAAATTATTGAATCGACAGAAGAGAATAGTAGTGTTATGGAATGATAACCACTATTACAAGACTTCATTGATGTATTTTCAGAAGAATTTCCAGGTCTTCCACCCTAAAGGGAGTTTGATTTCACAATTGAGATCAACACTGGAAATGAACCTATTTCTAAAGCACCGTATCAAATGAATACTACGAATTAGTATAGCTTAAGGCTCGGTTGCATGAATTTTTTTAAAGGCTTGATTATACCAAGTGTTTCATCTTGGGAGCACCTACAATTTTTGTGAAAAATAAAGATGGAACCCTTAGATTGTGCATTGATTATAGAATGTTAAACAAAGCAACAATCAAGAATAGATGCCCACTCCCTAGGATTGATGATTTATTTGATCAGATGCGTGGAGAATCGGTATATTCTAAGATAGATATTTGATCAGGATATCATCAATTGCGAATTAAGGATGAGGATATTCATAAAACATCTTTCATAACAAGGTATGGACATTATGAGTTCATGGTTTTACCTTTTGGATTAACTAATGCACCTACAACATTTATGAATTTAATGAATAATATTTTTCAAGAATACTTGGAAAATTTGTGCTCATATTCTTAGACAACATTCTCATATATTCAAAAAGTATTGAGGAACATCATGAGTATTTGAAGATAGTTTTGGGAATATTAAGAAAGAGACGGTTATTTGGTAAGTGTCTAAATGTTCTTTCTATGACACGAAGTACACTATTTGGGACATTTAATAAGTAAGAATGGAATTGATGTAGATCCTTAAACAATTATAGCTATAACAGAGTGGCCTCCACCTAAGAATGTACATGAAGTTAGAAGATTCATGGGACTTGCTAGCTACTATATGAAATTTGTAAAAGTTTTTTCTAAGATAGCTGCCCCAATAAATTCCTTACAGAATAAAGATAAAAATTTTGTTTGGAGTGACAATGTGAAATTGCATTCAAAACCTTGAAGAAAAAATTAAATTCAACACCTATACTTACAGTAAGACTGATCCTAATGGATATTTTATGGTGGTAATCGATGCATCGGTGAAGGTCTAGGAGGTATTTAGTTACAAAATGGTCATGTCATAGCTTATGAAAGTAGAAAAATAAAGTTACATGAGTTGAATTATGCTCCACATGATTTAGAGCTTACATGCCATTGTTCATGCACTACAAGTTTGGAGACATTACCTACTTGGTAAACCTTTTGAATTGAAAACTAATCACCTTAGACTGAAGTATATCTTCACTCAGCCAAATATTAATGCAAGACAATGAAGGTGGTTAGATTTTTTATCTCAATATGATTTTGACATCAATTATATCAAGGGTAAAGAAAATAGAGTGGCTGATGCTCTAAGTCATAGGAAGCACATTTCTACTCTTATAACGTTAAGAACTCAATTTAAAGATGAAGTAAAAAGTGTTATGGAATCTAACTCTTACTTTCAACAAGTAAAAGTAGCACTTTCTGCAGATTCAAATGATTTGAGGTATAAAGGTTTTCACTTTGATAACGAAGGAATTTTACGATTTGAAAACAAAGTCTATGTACCTTCGCTAAATGATTTGAGAAAGAAATTATTAGCAGAATTTCATAATTCAAATTTTTGGACACCCGGCATTACCAAAATGATTTCGATATAAAACAACAATATTTCTGGAAAGGGATGAAAAAGGATGTTATAGACTTTATGACACATTGTCTTGAGTGCCAACATGTTAAAGTGGAACATATGCACCCAACCGGTTTGTTGTATCCTCATAGCATACCGCAGTACAAGTGGTAAGTAATAAGCATGAATTTTGTACAAGGGTTTCCGATGTCAAGAAATAAACATGATGTTATTTTAGTAGTTGTGGATAAAATAACAAAGGTAGCACATTTTATTGCTGGGAATTTGAAGAATGATTCTCCTATATTGGCTAAAAGATTTGTACACAATTTTTTTAGATTACATGGAGTACCTGAATTAATCATTTCAGATAGTGATCCTAGAATGATGTCAAGATTTTGGCAAACGATTAATACAACTCTAGAGACTAAGGTGGATTTCATTTCTGCATATCATATGGAAACGGATGGATAGATTGAAAGAGTAAATCAAGTTTTATAAGATATGTTACAAATGTATTGTATGGATCAATAATATAAGTGGGAAGAGTATCTTCCATTAGTTGAATTGCATACAATAATACATATCATGCTTCTCTTAAAATGGAACCTTTTGAGGCATTATACGGAAGAAGATGCGAGAACCCTATTAGTTGGGACAACATGGAGGATAGAGAGGTAATTGGACTTGAAATTCTTACCTTTGAAATGGAACAAGTTAAATTGATTCATGAACGCTTGAAAGAAAGAAGAATTGAGATAGGAAAAAGAGTTATGCTGACTTAAAGAGGGTTGATAGGAAATTTGAACTTGGTGAGAAATTATTTCTTTAGGTTAAACCGAAAAAGAGTTCTATAAATTTTGGCAAGGCTGCCAAGTTATCTCCTCATTATGTGGGACCTTTTGAGATAGTTGAAGTAATCAACCCTGTAGCTTATCGTTTAGCATTACCTCCGCTTTTTCATGATGCATGATGTTTTCTATATTTATTTGCTTAAGAAATATATTTCAGATTTATCACATGTGTAAAATTGGAATTCCTTGTAGGTCTAGGACTTGGGAATAATCATGGTTAAACCCATATGAGTGCTTAAAACTCGCTAGTTGCATTTGAGAAATCGTGAGATAAGTCAATGCAAGGATCAATGCGACTAGTTTAATGAAGAAAGTGCAACTGGTAAAACCTAGATGATATGAAAACTACCTTTTCTATAACACCCTCAACAATTTTTATATTTCTCCTTTGCATTTCAAGTGTTGATAGGTGATTTTCTTTTAAATATGTGTTCTTTTGATTAATGGAGATCATTCTTGATATGGATAAATCTTTTCTTCTCTTAAGATCATTAGACTAAAATGGAATGGCTTCCTTGAATCCATTTTTCACTTCTTTTATAGTTGCAATTAGTTTAATCTCTTAATCTCGACTCGGGAATGTTTTAAATCTGCTCGAGTTGAATGAAGGGTAAATTGACATTCAGTAAAATTGAGAGACATATCGACTGAAACTTTGTTGTTACAAGTTCTTAGATTTTGTGTGAACGTGTTTCCATTCAGTTGTATGTTGTGCTTGGGTCTTTGGAGATTGATCATGGTAAGACATTGCTGACGTAAATGAAATACAACCTATTCACGGCATAGGAAAGATTTGGGATCCTAAAACTAAAGGATTATCCTACGGAATCCTAAGCTAGGTAAGAATATTTTCTACCTAGCTATGTTACTTAATAGAATTCTTATTCTAACCTAAGCTTCCTATTCTACTTTGTTTGGTTGGCATCCTAACCTAAGCTTTGTGCTAAAGGATTATGGAGAGATTGATTAGACTATTTTAATTAACCTAATGCCTAAAACTATAAGGTTGAAAATAAATCTAACCTAAAAGGGAAATTACCTAAGGCTATGTGTTAAGACCTAAGGTGGTAATTTATTGTTGGGGTTATATCCTAAGGTTATATATTATAAGCTAACCTAAGATCTAACCTAAGAAATTCTATCTATCCTAAACTAATGGGTATGAAGGGGAAATTGGTGGTCACATGGCTCTACGGCGATGGTTCCAATGGCATTTAATCTTGAGGATAAGGTTTTAAATGCATAGAGTACTACCAGTTTGGCATGGGCTATTTAAAAACTTGGAGGAACCTACGTGGTAGTGTCTCTAAGTTTAGAGATGCATTTGGAAGCTCAATGTGGTCTCACCAACTTTGAATGGTGGTGGTAAGGAAGGATAGGTGGGAACATGTAATTAAATGACATTAACTCGCCTCGGTTCTTGTGAGCAAATTGTCTTGGAAGGCATGCAAGTGGATTTGTCTGGGGTTGTTTTACTTTGCATGTTTCACGATTTTTGCTCTACATGGAGCTATCTATTTTTTGAACCAGCAGATTGATCTGCACTTAATGGCTATTTTTGAAGTCTTAGATCTATTTTTGGTTCGAGGGGTGTATAAGAGGCATTGTGGAAAAATATTATGGTTGTTTGACCTTGCTTGGAGAAGAAAGGGTGTTGGAAACTTGGCTGGAAGTCTTCATCGAATCGTAGAGGCACTATCAGGCATGATAGGCTCTACCCATTAAGATTTCTTGCTTTCTTCTAAATGATTCATTAAAACAACTCTGCTCACTGGAAATTCATATTTGCATGATGTATCTAGTTATTTACTTGCATGTGTTCATGAAATCTAGGTGGGTTTTGGAATATGAATTCTTGATGATTAATGTTAGTTATTGGGGATCTTTCTCTGCAATGGATGTTAGTGATTTCTTTGCATGTTAGTATAAAACTCTGTGACTCGTACTTGAAGCTTGCTGCTAACATTTGAGACTACTGTTGAGTGAATCAGCTTGTAGCTTGTTTGGTTCTCAATCTCTGGTTGGTCTTGTATTTTGTGATCTTGAAATTGTGTTTCGTATTTGTTCTTAGCTTATATTTAAGCTTCGACTTTGGTCATGGGTTGTTATTTGGACCTTGTATTGTTTTGGTTATGTTGGAGCTAAGTTAATTTGGAATATGGGTTGAATCCTTGTATTCAATAGTTATACTCATGTTCAGTTCTTTGAATGCCGAACTTACTGTCGTTTGGTTGAGCTTTGTTACTTACTTGTGTTCTAAATGGGAATTTTATTCTCATTTAGGGAATTTGAAATACTGATACTCCTATTGAAGCCTTGGTGACTTGGTTTAAACCCATATTTGGGCATCGTGTTTCTCTTAGGATTGTATATTATGTCAAGTTTGACTGAACCAAGTGTGGGAGTCTTGTGAGGCTGAAACTTGTGTTGAAGCTCATGATAAACAAGGTAAGGTTTTCCTTGATTGTGTGTTCTAGCTTATGTTGGAATCAAAGTTGTTACCTATTTTGCAAGATGGGTTTGGTTGGGTTTTAGTTTAAAATCCTTTCCTCCTTTTGGACTATGCACTATAGGAGTTTGAGTGTTAAATTCGGTCGACGCTGATCTGGCGATCTCCTTGAAATCTTCTTCACTGTTTTGAGTGAAACCGTGTTGTGTGGGAAGCTTGAATGTGGTAATACTTTCTTATCGACACATAGGAATTAGGACCTGTAATGGGTCTAGTTGGTCTTTTATTGTGGTAATAGACAAGTATTTTGATGTCACATGAAGTTGTATTACTCTCTTTGTATCTTCTTAATTGGTTTATTGGAATTTTTGGAAGATGAATTTGAAACTGATATATCAAATCTTACTTGAGAATATATAGGTATAAAACCTCTGTTTGGATTACTTTGTATATCTATTTTGTTTGGGACTTGAACTTCTTACCTTCTTTTATCGAGTTGTATAAGCCGTGTAATAAGAATTCAGTCCTGGAGTCTGCAATTTCCTTCTGCATTTATTATATATCTTCTCTGTTCATGAACTCTTATTCCTTTAAGGGACTATGGAACAAACCTCGGGTTTTAGGAGAAGAAAGGAATACAAACCTTGGGGATAGTATATAACTAGGGGACTGTACGATGTATGTATTTCTGAGATTTGAATTCATTCTTGAACTAGGTAAATGGAAATAGGAAACCAACTTGATAGTTTTGATTGAAAAACAAATTGAAGTGTGCATTCTTTGACTGTGCATTCTTTGATTGTGCATTCTTGACTGTACATTCGGTTCGTGAACTCTTTTGGGAAACTAGTTGATGAATTTCTCTAGTTGTATTAGATAATAGATTTCATTTCATAGTATAAATGAAATGAAATATTGTATAGGTTCTTAAACCGAATTTTCTTTATTGACCTTCTTCGGAGATGGAAATTTTCTTGTGGATTGGTTAAGAGATTTAGGTCTTGAGTATAGCTTGTATTTTAGAAAAGATATTGGCTATAGACCTTTTTGAATTATAATCTTCTAATAGATTGAAGTTAGTAAAACTTTCAGTTAGACCGTTTAACCTGCTTGGTATGAATTGGTATTCTTGTTTCATTTTCACCTCTTTATTTATGAACTCCTTATTCTCATCATTGTGGACTGAGGAAGTGGTGTGAGAATTCTAAACTTGAATCTTACCTCCATTGAAATTGGTTAGGAAATAGACACGTTTTGATTCTCTTCTTTGATTACATGGAAGGATGAAGTATACTAATATAAGTTATGTTGTAACTAATCTCCTTGTTGTTGGGTAAAGATACATGAGTATTTCTTCTCTACCAAGTTTATGAATTAATTGAATGGTAAGACTGATTGACTACTTAAAGTGATTGATAGGATCAATTAAGTTTTATGATATAATTCTGATGTTGTAGGTTATATTATGCTCCTTACTTTATAATGAAAGTGGATTCTCTTAATTGTTGTTCTTTCTGAAAGTTGTTACTTTGGCATATTGTATGATGCATATTAATTGTTTCATAAAAGAAGAGTTGTTTTATGAAAAAATTAGTGGAATGCACCTCGTTTTAATGCTTAGTGCTTATCATGCTCAGTTCATTGAACTGAATCATGCTAACAATTTTGTAGATGGACATCGTAAGTGATAAAAGAAGGAAAAACTTATATGATGCATTGGCTGACTTAAGTCTGATTCTCTAAAAAGAATTTGATCCATTCTTGAGTTATATTGCAAAAAAAAGAAATGTTTTATTCTTTTTAGACTGAAGGCTATTGTTATGCAGTATGCCTTAAAAGCATAAGTCTTGTAAATGTATAAGTTTTAAAGAGGAATTGAAAGTTGAGAATTTACTTGTATTGGTTGTGTAAATTATCTTGTACTTTTATGAAAAAGATGGAATTCTATTTGGTTGATATTCTTCATATTATTTTTATGCTTAATTGGATATTCTTTGATAAGTTGGATAAAGGGATTTAGATTAATCTCCCTAAATAAGATGCAACTTGTTAAGTTACAGAATATGATAATGTTTATCTTAATAGTTAACATAACAATTGGTGTGTAATGAACATGAAATAAAACTATGGTAATTGAGAAAGATAAAAAGGGTATGATAACCCTAAAACATGTAAGTGTGTAGAGAAAGACTCCTCCTCTCTCAAAATAATGTAAACTAAAAGGAATGGTGATATGATTGCTAACTAATAATCATTAGACTTCATTTAGCATGAAGTCTACCTTAATGGACCTATGTGATGCTACACCTCCTTAATTGGTTAAGATATGTTGTAATGAAATTTATGACATTGCTGTCATGTTTTTGGGATAACTATTTATTAAGCCAACTAAACAAGAAAATAAAGAAAACAAGTGTTAAGGAAGTTCTTTATCATTTAATCAAATCTGATATAGAAAAAGAACTTAAGGAGTGTTGGATTAGGGTTTGGCAAGGTTTCTGTAATCTATTTTTAATAATCCAAATTAATTAAATAGTAATAACCTCCTAGGGGTATGTACATCTCGATGAGGTTGTTTTGTAGGATGCTAGCACATGCCAACTACAATGTTGTACCTTGAGAATATTAGGATCTTCTCGAGGATACATAGTGATGCAGTTGACATGTGGCAACACCCTTCTACATTGATCATCTAGATCTACACACATCAGGACTTGAACTTAGTTTCTCTCTAGGTCTAGTTAGTAGCATGTTTAGGATAGGGAGTAGCCCACTAAGACTCAGGGTACCTTGGCACAGGTTGACTTAGGTTGACCCAGTATGCCCATTTACCCTAAGTCTTCGTGAGCCTCTTTCTATCATAACTTATGTTGTTAACTTGAACTAGGGTTAAACCTTGGGCAAGTGGACTGACAGAAGTCAGTAAAGGACATTCTAGATAACAATAGAGTGGGGTAAAGGATGTATTCTAGATTGATGAGTATGCCGTCAAGGAATAGTAATATAAAATATGTTAGAAATATTTGGCCAAAGTATCGCAAGTTGTTGGTTGCGTTGTCCTATGTTACCTAGTCTAAGGATCATGATGTAGATGAATATTGGTAATAGATATTCAGATAGGTTCCTTAGATAAATCACTCAATACCCAGAACAGGGTAAGAAAACCAAGTATACGTAGTATACGGAAAAGTATTCAATACTTAATGTAATCATGAATAGATCGGTAGTTCACCGAGTCATGAAATGAATAGATCGATAGCTCACCGAGTCATTACAACTGCATATGGTTATTATTATAAGAATGGTTGTTATGTTCTGTGTGTTCTAAATTATGTATTTAGAACAGAAAACATTATGCATGCAAAAAAAAAAATCCCTTGTTTCTAAAGTCTTAAAATGGGAATGTTACATCTTGGTATCAGAGTTGAAGGTTACATCTCTTGGACCTATTGTGTCCATAATTTGATGAAACTTAAATTTTCTTGTAATAGAAAATGGTGAGAACAAGAGAAAATTGCAAATAACCCTCCACCTGAGGAAGGAGCAGCAATAGCCCAAAAATTGATGAGATCCTTGCTGCCCTGTTGGACACAAGAGATTGTTTAGTTGTGCTTGAACAACAAGTAATGGGTAATGAGGAGGAAGAAGAAGCTGATAACAATAATCAGCCACCTCTAGGGAAATGCCAATGTGGGTGTTGATAATAACAATGTTAACATACATGTTTAGCCTAAGAACAAAAAGGCTAGGCTAGTAGCAGAACTCACTAATGACATAAAAAGGATAAGTCCACCCAAGTTTGATGGCACCACATTAGGAGATGGGGCTGAGAACTGGCTCAGCAAAATGGAGAAATACTTTGCAATAAGAAATTTCTTAGAAGAAACAAAGGTGATATGGGGAGCATATCAACTTTCTCACGAAGCATCTTCGTGGTGGGACAGCCACAAGGCTAAGTTGAACATTGATGAATCTAATATCACATGGGACCAATTTAAAGGTTACTTTAGGAAACAATGGCTGCCACAACTCTACTATGATAAGAAAATGACTGAATTTCAGAACTTAGCTCAAGGAAAGCTAATTGTAATTGAGTATTGGGAGTGATTTACAAAACTCCTTAAGTATGTGCCCCAGTATCAAACTGATGAGAAGTTCAGGATACAAAAATTCATTATGGGATTGAATCCCATTATAGGAGGAGAGGTGGATGTTTCACGCCCAACCACGATGGAAGGGGTTGTTGAAAAATCCATAAGGTAGGAACAAAAATTAAAGGTAATTTCTGCTCACAAGGAGGAAGTAAGGAAGAAGAATCCCAACTCCTCTTCATCCTCTCTTGCACCCAAGAAAGGACCATGGAAGAAATTTGGAATGAAAAGTAAGTTTTCATCTGATATAAATAAGAAAGTAGCAACAAACAAGTTTCTTTAGTAATGCATGAAACAACTTTGCCAAGAACAATAATAATGGACAAAAGTCCTATGGGGGTCAGAACGATAACTCTAAGGATGGAAATAAACTTGAGCCTAGGAAGGGACCTATAGGAGGCTGTTATAACTATGGAAAAGATCATTATGCAAATCAATTTCCTTTGAAGAAGGATGATCACAATCAGTAGCACAAGATACATGTTGTAGTAGTTGACAAGTAGGCTGAGAAATAGGTCACACCCATAGAAGTTCGAGTAAGTTATTTGGCTTACCAATAACTATTATTTTTGATACCAGAGCTACTGAATGTTTTATTTCTAGTAAATTAGCATCAAAATTAAAAATAAAAGCTGGAAACATGGATAAAACATGGATTGTATAGTATGGTAATAATGTTGTTCATACGGTTAGTATGTGTCTTTTTGGAGCAGTCCTTGATTTACCTAACTTTTCCATAGAGGTTGATCTTTATGTTGCACCTTTAGGGTCTTATGATGTAATCATAGGTGTTAATTGGTTAGCAGAACATAAGGCTAAAGTGGACTATTTTAAAAAACACATTAGTTGTTTAGACAACTGTAGAAAAAAACAAGAGATTCAGGTGTGAAATGTGAAATTTCTGTTAGAAAACTGTCAGCTATGCAACTTAAAAAGGCCAAAAATAAAGGATGTACCTTATATGTAGTAAAAATTATTGAATCAACAGAAGAGAGAAGCGATATTATGGAATGATATCCGCTGTTATGAGACTTCAGTGATGTATTTCGGAAGAATTGCTAGGTCTTCCACCCAAAAGGGAATTTGATTTCACGATTGAGATCAAGCCTGGAACTGAACCTATTTCTAAGGCACCGTATCGAATGACTACTACAAAATTAGTAGAGCTTAAGGCTTAGTTGCATGAAATTTTGTCTCAAGGTTTGATTAGACCAAGTGTTTCACCTTGGGGAGCACCCGTAATTTTTGTGAAAAAGAAAGATGGAACACTTAGATTGTGCATTGATTACAAAATGTTAAACAAGGCAACAATCAAGAATAGATATCCACTCCCTAGGATTGATGATTTATTTGATCAGATGCGTGTGGAGCATCGGTATATTCCAAGATAGATCTTCAATCTGGATATCATCAACTATGAATTAAGGATGAGGATATTCATAAAACAACTTTTAGAACAAGGTATGGACATTATGAGTTTATGGTTTTACCTTTTGGATTAACTAATGCACCTGCGGCATTTATGAATTTAATGAATAATATCTTTCAAGAATACTTGGAAAAATTTGTGCTCGTATTCTTGGATGACATTCTCATATATTCTAAAAGCATTGAGGAGCATCATGAGCATTTGAAAATAGTTTTGGAAATTTTGAGAAAGAGATGGTTATTTGGTAAGTTGTCTAAATGTTCCTTCTATGACACAGAAGTGCACTATCTGGGACATGTAATAAGTAAAGATGGAATTGTTGTAGATCCTTCTAAAATTGTAGCTATAACTAAGTGGCCTACACTAAAGAATGTACATGAAGTTAGAAGCTTCATGGGACTTGCTAGCTACTATAGGAAATTTGTAAAAGATTTTTCTAAGATAGTTGCACCAATAACTTCCTTACAGAAGAAAGATAAAAAGTTTTTTTGGAGTGAGAAATGTGAAATTGCATTTAAAACCTTGAAGGAACAGTTAACTTCAGCACCTATTCTTGCAGTACTAGATCCTAATGGAGATTTTATGGTGGTAATTGATGCATCCGGTGAAGGTCTAGGAGGTATTTTGTTACAAAGTGGTCATGTTATAGCATACGAAAGTAGAAAACTTAAGTTACATGAGTTGAATTATGCTCCACATGATTTAGAGATTGCTGCCATTGTTCATGCACTTCAAGTTTGGAGGCATTATCTACTTGGTAAACCATTTGAGTTGAAAACTGATCATCTTGGGCTGAAGTACATTTTCACTCAGCCAAATATGAATGCAAGACAATGAAGGTGGTTAGATTTTTTGTCTCAATATGATTTTGACATAAGTTACATTAAAGGAAAAGAAAATAGAGTGGTTGATGCTCTAAGTCGTAGGAAGCACATTTATGCTCTTATAACACTTAGAACTCAGTTTAAGGATGAAGTAAAAAGTGTTATGGAATCTGATTCTTACTTTCAACAAGTAAAAGTAGCACTTGCTGCAGATTCTAATGATTCGAGGTATAAAGGTTTTCACTTTGATAAAGAAGGAATCTTATGATTTGAAAACAGAGTCTATGTACCTTTGCTTAATGATTTGAGAAAGAAATTGTTAGCTGAATTTCACAATTCACCTTTTTTTGGACACCCTGGCATTACTAAGATGCTTGCTGATATAAAACAACAATATTTCTAGAAAGGAATGAAAAAGGATGTTATTGATTTTGTGACACATTGCCTTGAATGTCAACGTGTTAAAGCGGAACATATGCACCCAGCCGGTTTGTTGTATCCTCATAGCATACCACAAGTACAAATGGAAAGTAATAAGCATGGATTTTGTACAAGGGTTACCTATGTCAAGAAATAAACATGATGTTATTTTGGTAGTTGTTGATAAACTAACAAAAGTAGCACATTTTATTGCTAGAAATCTGAAGGATGATTCTCTGTTTTGGCTAAAATATTTGTACATGAAATTTTTAGATTACATGGAGTACCTGAATTAATCATATTTAATAGAGATCCTAGAATGACGTTCAAGATTTTTAAAAATACTTAATGCAGCCCTAGGAACTAAGCTGAATTTCAGTTTTGCGTATCATCCGGAAACAGATGGGCAGACTAAAAGAGTAAATCAAGTTTTGGAAGATATGTTATGAATGTATTGCATGGATCAAAAATATAAGTGGGAAGAGTATCTTCCATTAGTTGAATTCACATACAATAATACATATCATGCTTCTCTTAAGATGGCACCTTTCGAGGCATTATATGGAAGAAAATGTAGAACCCCTATTAGTTGGGATAACATAGAGGATAGAGAGGTAATTGGACCTGAAATTCTTACTGAAATGGAACAAAAAGTTAAATTGATTCGTGAACGCTTGAAAGAAGTAGCAGATAGGCAAAAGAGTTATGTTGACTTAAAGAGGGTTGATAGGAAATTTGAACTTGGTGAGAAAGTCTTTCTTGGGTTAAACCGAAAAAGAGTTCTATAACTTTTAGCAAGGCTGCCAAGTTATCACCTTGTTATGTGGGACCTTTGAGATAGTTGAAGTAATCAACCCTATAGCTTATCATTTAGCATTACCTCCTACTTTGTCATGAATGCATGATGTTTTCCATATTTCTTTGCTTAAGAAATATGTTTTAGATTTATCACACGTGTTAAATTGGAATTCCTTTGTAGGTCTAGGACCCAAGAATAATCATGGTTAAACCCATACGAGTGCTGAAACTCACTAGTTGCATTTGAGAAATCGAGAAATAAGGCAATGTAAAGTCCAGTGGGACTAGTTTAATGAAGATAGTGCAACTTGGGAAAACCTAGAGGATATGAAAACTTCTTTTCCATATCTATTTGAATAGAATTGATTTGTGGATTGTTAGAAAATTTTGTGATTTTTTTTTCTTTGTTTATGACTATAAGTATGCCAGTTTTGGGTAGATATTTATATAAACAAACAACTATTTAATGTTGATTTCTAGAACTATAAGTTTTTGATATATTTGACTTATGATAAGAGAAGTGAATGAATTGATTGTCATTGATATAAATTGTTAAAATGAGGTAATCATCGGGATGATGATTCTTTTTAGGAGGGAAGCATGTAACACCCTCGACAATTGTTATATTCCTCCTTTGCATTTCAAGTGTTGACATGTGATTTTATTTTAAAGATGTGTTCTTTTGATTGATGGAGATCATGCTTGATATGGATAAATATTTTCTTCTCTTAAGATCATTAGACTGAAATGGAATGGCTTCCTTGAATCCATTTTTCACTTCTTTTAGATGAGTTGCAATCTGGTTTAAGAGTTGCAAACTAATCTCTTAATCTGACTCAGGAATGTTTTAAATCTGCTCAGTTGAATGAAGGGTAAATTGACATTCAATAAAATTGAGAGACATATCGGACTGAACTTTGTTGTTACAAGTTCTTAGATTTTGTGTGAACATGTTTCCATTCAGTTGTATGTTGTGCTTGGGTCTTTGGAGATTGATCGTGGTAGGACATTGCTGACGTAAATGAAATACAACCTGTTCATGACATAGGAAAGATTCAGGATCCTAAAACTAAAGGATTATCCTATAGAATCCTAAGCTAGGTAAGAATATTTTCTACCTAGCTATGTTACTTAATAGAATTCTTATTCTAACCTAAGCTTCCTATTCTACTTTGTTTGGTTGGCATCCTAACCTAAGCTTTGTGCTAAAGGATTATGGAGAGATTATTAGACTATTTTAATTAACCTAATGCCTAAAACTATAAGGTTGAAAATAAATCTAACCTAAAAGGGAAATTACCTAAGGCTATGTGTTAAGACCTAAGGTGGTAATTTATTGTTGGGGTTATATCCTAAGGTTATATATTATAAGCTAACCTAAGATCTAACCTAAGAAATTCTATCTATCCTAAACTAATGGGTATGAAGGGGAAATTGGTGGTCACATGGCTCTACGATGATGGTTCCAATGGCATTTAATCTTGAGGATAAGGTTTTAAATGCATAGAGTACTACTAGTTTGGCATGGGCTATTTAAAAACTTGGAGGAACCTATGTGGTAGTGTCTCTAAGTTTAGAGATGCATTTGGAAGCTCAATGTGGTCTCACCAACTTTGAATGGTGGTGGCAAGGAAGGATAGGTGGGAACATGCAATTAAATGACATTAACTCACCTCGGTTCTGGTGAGCAAAACATCTTGGAAGGCATGCAAATGGATTTGTCTGGGGTTGTTTTACTTTGCATGTTTCACGATTTTTCTCTGCATGGAGCTATCTATTTTTTCGAACCAGCAGATTGATCTGCACTTAATGGCTATTTTAAAGTCTTAGATCTATTTTTGGTTCGAGGGGTGTATAAGAGGCATTGTGGAAAATAGATTATGGTTGTTTGACCTTCTTGGAGAAGAAAGGGTGTTGGAAACTGACTATTTGGAAGTCTTCATCAAATCGGCAGAGGCACTATCAGGCATGATAGGCCCTACCCATTAAGATTTCTTGCTTTCTTCTAAATGATTCATTAAAACAACTCGCTCACGGAAATTCATATTTACATGATGTATCTAGTTATTTACTTCGCATGTGTTCATGAAATCTAGGTGGGTTTTGGAATATGAATTCTTGATGATTAATGTTAGTTATTGGGGATCTTTTCTCTCGCAATGGATGTTAGTGATTTCTTTGCATGTTAGTATAAACTCTGACTGACTCATACTCGAAGCTCTTCTGCTAACATTTGAGACTAATGTTGAGTGAATCACTTGTAGCTTGTTTGGTTCTCAATCTCTGGTTGGTCTTGTATTTGTGATCTTGAAATTGTGTTTTTATTTGTTCTTAGCTTATATTTAAGCTTGACTTTGGTCATGGGTTGTTATTTGGACCTTGTATTGTTTTTTTATGTTGGAGCTAAGTTCGGTTAGGAATATGGGTTGAATCCTTGTATTCAACAATTATACTCATGTTAGTTCATTTAAATGCTGAACTTACTTTTTTTCGGTTGAGCTTTACTTACTTGTGTTCGACGGGAATTTTATTCTCATTTAGGGAATTTAGAAATACGATACTCCTATTGAAAGCCTTGTGACTTGGTTTAAACTTGTATTCTAGGCATCGTGTTTCTCTTAGGCTTGTATATTATGTCAAGTTTGACTGAACCAGTGTGGGAGTCTTGTGAGGCTGGAACTTGTGTTCGAAGCTCATGATAAACAAGGTAAGGTTTTCCTTGATTGTGTGTTCTGGCTTATGTTGGAATCGAAGTTGTTACCTTGTTTTGTAAGATGGGTTTGGTTGGGTTTTAGTTTAAAATCTTTCCTCCTTTTGGACTGTCTGCACTATAGGAGTTTGAGTGTTAAATTTGGTCGACGCCGATCTGGTGATCTCCTTGAAATCTTCTTCACTGTTCTGAGTGAAACCGTGTTGTGTGGGAAGCTTGACTATGGTAATACTTTCTTATCGACACAGGAATTAGGACCTGTAATGGGTCTAGTTGGTCTTTTATTGTGGTAATAGACAAGTATTTTGATGTCACATGAAGTTGTATTACTCTCTTTGTATCTTCTTAATTGGTTTATTGGAATTTGTTGGAAGATGAATTTGAAACTGATATATCGAATCTTACTTGAGAATATATAGGTATAAAACCTCTGTTTGGATTACTTTGTATATATGTTTTGTTTGGGACTTGAACTTCTTACCTTATTTTATCGAGCTGTATAAGCCATGTAATAAGAATTCAGTCCTAGAGTCTGTAATTTCCTTCTTGCATTATTATATATCTTCTTTGTTCGTGAACTCTTATTCCTTTAAGGGACTATGGAACGAACCTCTGGGTTTTAGGAGAAGAAAGGAATATGAACCTTGGGGACAATATATACAGCTGGGGACTATACGATGTATGTATTTCGAGATTTGAATTTGTTCTTGAACTAGGTAAATGGAAATAGGAAACCAAATTGATAGTTTTGATTGAAAAACAAATTGAAGTGTGCATTCTTTGACTGTGCATTCTTGACTGTGCATTCTTGACTATACATTCGGTTCGTGAACTCTTTTGGGAAACTAGTTGATGAATTTCTCTAGTTGTATTAGATAATAGATTTCATTTCATAGTATAAATGAAATGAAATATTGTATAGGTTCTTGAACCGAACTTTTCTTTATTGACCTTCTTCGGAGATGGAAATTTTCTTGTGGATTGGTTAAGAGATTTAGGTCTTGAGTATAGCTTGTATTTTAGAAAAGATTGGCTATAGACCTTTTTGAATTATAATCTTCTAATAGACTGAAGTTAGTAAAACTTTCAGTTAGACTATTTAACCTGCTTGGTATGAATTGGTATTCTTGTTTCATTGTCGCCTCTTTATTTATGAACTCCTTATTCTATCATCTGTGGACTGAGGTAGTGGTGAGAATTCTAAACTTGAATCTTACCTCCATTGAAATTGGTCAGGAAATAGACATGTTTTGATTCTCTTCTTTGATTACATGGAAGGATGAAGTATACTAATATAAGTTATGTTGTAACTAATCTCCTTGTTATTGGGTAAAGATACATGAGTATTTATTCTCTGCCAAGTTTATGAATTAATTGAATGGTAAGACTGATTGAATGCTTAAAGTGATTGATAGGATCAATTAAGTTTTATGATATAATTCTGATGTTGCAGGTTATATTATGCTCCTTACTTTATAATGAAAGTTGATTCTCTTAATCGTTGTTCTTTCTGAAAGTTGTTACTTTGGCATATTGTATGATGCATATTAATTGTTTCATAAAAGTAGAGTTGTTTTATGAAACAATTAGTGGAATGCACCTCATTTTAATGCTTAGTGCTTATCATGCTCAGTTCATTGAACTGAATCATGCTAACAATTTTGTAGATGGACATCGTAAGTGATAAAAGAAGGAAAAACTTATATGATGCATTGGCTGATTTAAGTCGATTCTCTGAAAAGAATTATGATCCATTCTTGAGTTGTATTGCAAAAAAAAAGGAAATGTTTTATTCTTTTTAGACTAAAGGCTATTGTTATGCAGTATGCCTTAAATGCATAAGTCTTGTAAATGTATAAGTTTTAAAGAGGAATTGAAAGTTGAGAATTTACTTGTATTGGTTGTGTAAATTATCTTGTACTTTTATGAAAGAGATGGAATTCTATCTAGTTGATATTCTTCATATTATTTTTATGCTTAATTGGATATTCTTTGATAAGTTGGATAAAGGGATTTAGATTAATCTCCCTAAATAAGATGCAACTTGTTAAGTTGTAGAATATGATAATGTTTATCTTAACAATTAACATAGCAATTGGTGTGTAATGAACATGAAATAAAACTATGGTAATTGAGAAAGATAAAAAGGGTATGATAACCCTAAAACATGTAAGTGTGTAGAGGAAGACTCCTCCTCTCTCATAAGAATGTAAACTAAAAGGAACGGTGATATGATTGCTAACCAATAATCATTAGACTTCATTTAGCATGAAGTCTACCTTAATGGACCTATGTGATGCTACACCTCCTTGACTGGTTAAGATACGTTGTAATGAAATTTATGACATTGTTGTCATGTTTTTGGGATAACCTGTTTGTTAAGCCAACTAAACAAGCAAATAAAGAAAACAAGTGTTAAGGAAGTTCTTTATTGTTTAATCGAATCTGATATAGAAAAAGAACTTAAGGAGTGTTGGATTAGGGTTTGGCAAGGTTGTTGTAATCTATTTTAATAATCCAAATTAATTAAATAGTAATAACCTCCTAGGGGTATGTACATCTCGATGAGGTTGTTCTATAGGATCATTGGCACATGCCAACTGCAATGTTGTACCTTCGAGAAGATTAGGATCTTCTCAAGGATACAGTGATGTAGTTGACATGTGGTAACACCCTTCTGCATTGATCATCTAGATCTACACACATCAAGACTTGAACTTAGTTTCTCTCTAGGTCTAGTTAGTAGCATGTTTAGGATAGGGAGTAGCCCACTAAGACTCAGGGTACCTTGGCACACATGGGGTTGACTTAGGTTGACCCAGTATGCCCATTTACCCTAAGTCTTCGTGAGCCTCTTTCTATCATAACTTATGTTGTTAACTTGAACTAGGGTTAAACCTTGGGCAAGTGGACTAAGAAGTTAGTAAAGGACATTCTAGATAACAATAGAGTGGGGTAAAGGATGTATTCTAGATTGACGAGTATGTTGTCAAGGAATAGTAATACGAACAATATGTTAGAAATCTTTGGGAAAAGTATCACAAGCTGTTGGTTGCGTTGTCCTATGTTACCTAGTCTAAGGATCATGATGCAGATGAATATTGGTAGTAGATATTCATATAGGTTCCTTAGATAGATCACTCAATACCTAGACAGGGTAAGAAAACCAAGTATACATAGTATATGGAAAAGTATTCAATACTTAACATAATCATGAATAGATCGGTAGTTCACCGAGTCATGAAATGAATAGATCACTAACTCACCGAGTCATTATAGCTGCATATGGTTATCTATTATAAGAATGGTTGTTATGTTCTATGTGTTCTTTTAGAATAGAGAACGTTATGCATGCAAAAAAAAATTCCCTTGTTTCTAAAGTCTTAAAATGGGAATGTTACACTTTCCATATTTATTTAAATAGAATTGATTCTATTGACTGATAAAAACTTGTGATTTTATCTTTATAATACAATAAGTATGCCATTTTTGGGCAGATATTTATTTATTTTGAATAAACAGCTATGTAATGCTGATTTCTGGAACTTAATAATGTTGATATGTTTTTGACATATGGTAAGAAAAGTGAATAAGATGATTTTTCCTTGATGTAATCTATTAAAAATGAGATAATCATCGGGATGATGATTCTTTTTAGGAGGGAAGCATGTAACACCCTCGACAACTGATATATTCCTCTTTTGCATTTCAAGTGTTGACATGTGATTTTCTAGATAAAGATGTGTTCTTTTGACTATTGAAGATCATGCTTGATAAGGATAAATCTTTTCTATTCTTAAAAATCATTAGACTAAAATTATATGGTTATCAAGAATTCATTTTCACTTTGGAAGGAGGAGTTGCAATTTGGCTTTAAGAGTTGCAAACTTATTTCTTCTTCTGACTCATCCTTGGATCAATTTCAGTGATCCAAGGAATGTTTCAAATCCTCTTCATAGATTGAATGATAAATTGGCATTCAATAGTTTAAGGGACATTGAAGACTGAACTTTGTATGATACAAATTCTATGGTCTTATGTGAATATGTTTTTGTTCAGCTGTATGTTGTGCTCGGGTCTTTGGTGATTGATCTTGGTAGGACATAAAGGATGTAAGTAAAAATTCAATTCATAGAGGAGGATTTCAGAGTCCTAAAACCTAAGGATTATCCTAACGGTAGCCTAAGCTAGGTAAGAACACCTATGTTCTAGCTATGTTTACTTATTTGAATTCTGATTCTAACCTAAGCCTCTTATTCTATTTGTTGGGTTGGCGACCTAACCTAAGCATTGTGCTAAATGAATAAGGGAAGGGGTTACTAAAGTAATACTAGGCTATTTTAACTAATACCTAATACTAAAGGGTTATGAATTGAACCTAACCTAAGGTGGGAATTCTAATGGAAAATGTTTTAAGACCTATGTTGGTAATTGCTAAACTAACCTAAGTTCTATTTGAATCCATCCTAAACTATTAAAGGGAACCTAAGGGGTCGCATGTCTCAAGGAAATGGTTCCAATGGCATTTAAATGAGTTGATAGGGTTTAAATGATGGAAGTACTGCCAGATTTGGCAGGGGCTAGTAGACTTGGTGGAGGCTTACATGGAAGCTCCACTAAAAGATGGAATTGTATTTTTGTATTGAATTGGCATTCACCAGATTTAGGAGGCGTGACAAGGAAAGATAAGTAGGAATTTTGGAATGAATGACATTTATGGCATTTATGAACCTAGGTCTTTGTGTGTAAACCATCTTGGAAACTTAGAAGGTGGGTTTGTAGGAGGTCATTTGGTTTTGCATGCATGGTGGATTTTTCTCTGCATGGAGCTAACTGGTTCTTTGAACCAGCAGTTTGACCTTCACTTTAAAGCTATTTTGGTTTCCACGGTCTATTTTTGATCGAAGGAAAGTATATGAGGCATAGGAGGAAAAGATGTTTGATTGTTGATCTTTTGTGGAGGAGAAAAAGAGTTGGAAGTGTGGCAAAAATTCTTCTTCAATTTGGTAGAAGCATTATCGGGCATGACAGGCTCTAACTATTAAAATTCTTTGCTTTCTTCTAAATGATTCATTAGAACAACTCTACTCTCATGAGATTCTTATTTTCATGTCTGTCTAGTTTTTTTCTTGTTGGGTTTGGTGAATCTTTATGTTGTTTGGATTTGTATCCATGGCAAAAATAGTGATGTTTTGGAAATTGTCTTTCTGTGCAAGTTTTATGACCAACATGCAAGTGAAAATGGTATGCGAAACTTGTTATGTATCTCTATTTTTGCACTCTAGATATTTTTATCAAATTTTTGTGCTTTGAACTGATCTTTGTGGCAATATAGGAATCTGAGCTTAGGGGAAACTTGAGTTCCATTTGATGCTGCTTATGGGTTGCATTTTTGATGTAGACTTGTGTTGGAACTTTGTGTTTTGATTAAACTTGTGTTAGAGCTTTGTTTTGATCAGAACCAATGTTTGGAAAACTTATGCATTGCTGAATTGTTGCTTAGAGTTTGTATTTGGAATTGTACTCCTATTTAACACTTGAGTGTTATGAACTTGTATTTGGGTTGATTCATTTGATTATGTTCTATTATTTTTATATTGGGTTAATATTTTATTAAATGATTAATTTTATAACTCTTTATTTGAGCAACCTACCCACGAGGAACTCGGGTGAAAGTTTGTTTGAGTCGTTTAAAAATCTCTTCGAGATTTGGAACTAGAACGTCTTACTTAAGGAACGAGAACTTAAATTCTATGGTCATGATCGAGATGGTATGGGCATGGGAATTGGAGTAAGTGTTCTTTCCCCTCTCTTTGAGGGAAACCAATGTTCAGGTTGAATGTTTTGTTTTGCACCAAGTCACCTTTGTCACAATCTTATGGTTGTGAAGTTTTGTTTTGAATTTCATTTCTGTAGCAAAGTGGAAATTGATTGGGACACCTTCTGACTTAAACATTTTTGGTTCTCTCTCTCTCCTCTGATTCTTTAAAATAAATTTAGGTCTTAGTGGAAGATTTGAGTTATTACCCTTGGACACTGAAATAATTAGGAAGGATACCTTCTCCGTTTAGTTGTATTGAGTTTGATTCTTTTGAATTATGAACTACTTACCTTTTTATATTTAGTGGTGAGGCAATTGTAAGTCTCCAGTCTTGGGTTCGTAGGTAATTCTGAACTTTATAATTTACTATTTTGGGATGTTATTCTTGACTGATACAGTGATTGAGTCTTTGACTTCTTTTTGAGAAAGAAAATATATATATTCGTATTCTTTTGAGATCGTATATGGTTCGGGTCTGCAGTATGCTTTCATCCTAAATTGGTTTGAAACTGGAACTTCTTGTTCAGTTGAACGAAATGATTTATCATTGGTTCTTTCCTTATTTGAGTTACCATTCCTCTGTCTTTGGATAAGCTCATTGTTTGAACTTCTCTGTACTCGATTCTCTTTCGAGATGGTGATTTCTTATGACCTGTTGGTCTACCTTGTTCAAATCATTGTTGAAATAATGTAGAGAACTAGTAGCCAAGAGGGTTTTGTTGATAAGTAAATTTATACTTATGGGTTTGACTGTTGTTGACTAGTCTTGCCTAGTTTATATGGATAGGAGTAGGTTTGTCTCTGGTACTCTTTATCTTTTTTGAAGAACTTTAGTAGAGATTAACTCCTCTTTGGGGCTACTTTGTTTTTGAATAGATCGGTGGACCACTAAGTCATTTATAGTTGCATATGGTTATCTATTTGAAATCGATTGGCATGGAATGTTTGTTCTAAATAATTCTTTATTTAGAACAGAGAACATTATATATATATATATATATATATATATAATTTCCCTTGTTTCTAGAGTCTTAAAATGGGAATGTTACAAGATCTTGGTCCTAGCACTAGTCCTGGGGCACCCTTTGTTGGTGTATCTTGGAAATTTGGTGCCTTTTTCCCTTGCACCTCATCTTTTCCTTCCTTTTTTGGTGCGGGATTCCTTCTTCCCGTGAGGTTTTAGGTATGGAGATATTGTTTTCTAGATATGCTCCCTTCTCAAATTTTGGCCTTAGGTGAAGATATACACTCATCGCGTTCCTCCATGCAATTGGAAGAGTTAGGGGTCTCATCATTTGAACTTCGTGTGACACATACTTTTCCATGTACGCATGTTTCTTGGGGTAGACCAACTTCCTGCGCATCTCCCTATGGTCCTGATCCACTTTTCTAAGGTCAAAACTTAGTTTCTTAGATTCCTTGAATCTGTTTAATCTCACTTGGAAGTATTAAATGGTGAAGGAACGGGAAGTTTACACCATGGGCTCATGGTTTCATCTTCCAACTAGAACTTGCTAATGCGAAGTGTTTGTATATTGTAAATTTAGCTTCTCCCTCTATAAGTGTTGGCAGTTGTTCTAGGATCCTTCACTCCACCCCGAATGAGTCCCTTAAGCACTTATACCATTTCTCCAGGTGTGCCTTGTGAGCAGCCATCATGCATTCGCAAGTGTACTTTGCGAATATTTTCGTAGGTGAGGGTTTTTCCTCTAGATATTTCCAAACAAACTTATCTTCCGCATCTGGCACTTTGATTTTTGAAAACACAATTTTCAAGAGGACATTGCCAAAGCATATCGTGTCTCCTTCCTGTGTGCTACTGATAATTTCATCTATGATGAAGGAAGACAAATTGTAGATGGTGCCTTCTGATATTTTCCTGCACACATTTAACTAGGCCTTATTTACTTGCGTCCACCTTTCTTGGTCATTTATCTTTGTCACCAGGCACACGGCCATTCTCATGATAGGGTCTGGGATCTCCCAATATCAAAGTATTGTGAACTCTTCTTATAATCATATGTGGCAACAGTTTATTTCATGGCTTCCTTTTCACTCAGGTTGTCATCTATACACTCTCCTTCATAGATGAGGCATGTGAATTTTGAAATCAGCTGAGGAGTTATGCACATCTTACACCCCGTGAAGTAAAAGTGGTCCTGTGTGTACGTGTGACATTAACCATTGATAGAAGTGCTCAGTTTACCAAAAATAAGACAAATCATAGAGTTGCAACAATCCCATCTTCTCAAAATTTATTTTTACCTTATCACTATAGATAGGTAAAACCTTTGGTGTCCTCTTGTTTGTCGGGTGCACTAACTCCAGTGCCATTTCCTTTTCTGTCATGTTTATGTGATGGTTTTAATCACTCACCATCATTTTTCTTAAGTGGGACTCCCATTCCTTCCCGAGTAATACCCCATCCAGGTACTGCATCTCTATGTACCATTCTTCATTCATGCTTACGGGGGTTTCTAGTTATTTTCCCTTGCCCTTTCCCTTTGGATTCTTAGGTGATATAGTTGGTTTCTTAGGTGTCATGGTTTAGGTTATCTTAGCACTTAAAATTATCTTACTTTCTCTAATTTTCTACCCTCTCCAAGCTCAGACCTCAAACTTGTGAAGAAACCCTTTTCATCCCATGCCCTAGCTACCAAACCCTAACTAGAATAACCTCTTTCACAAGACAACGCTTCTCCATAATTTTGTTTTTCTATGCCCATGAAATTCTTTCCTTCTAGTTTGTAGATCAAATCTAGTCACTCATGCCTTAATTCCTCAAAATTTTCTTCACACAGATCAACTCTAGAAACCCTAGTTTGCAAGAGCTCTTTTTTTTCTTCGTATTTGCAATGTCAAAAATGAAGTGCCCAACCTCCTATTTATAGTTTTCCCTTCTTTTTAGCATTAAATGCTACTTCACCTACCACCATAATTCAACACTTATTGCAGATTTTTCCACTAAGCTAGACTCTAGTGCCCCCACTCACACGCCCAACCTTGCGCGGACAATCCTACAACCTTCTGGCACGGCATGCAAAAATCTATCTCGACCAAAGACTCTTACGCAGCCTAGAGGTACTTATTCCTCCCTTATACGTGGAACCAAGATGTAGTCTTATCCTGATACCAACCATCCTCGTTCACCTTTTCCATGCGCTCCCTTCCATAGGGCCATTCACCAGGATTTCCAACACAATCCTTCCTGACACTTTGCATCTTGCACTTTATTTCACATTATTCCACCCCACACTTAAACGATGTATGGTCCTCTACAAATTCAAAACCCTTAAAAATTAATGAGGTTACCGGCACCCAAGGCACAACACAAAACAACAACGAGAAAGGGAAACATAAGAAAATAAAAATACATTAAAGGAAATCCTAAACTATCTGGCAATACTGCCTTATTACAAACACCAAGAAGACTTATTTATAGTAGGGATTTAGCCTACTCCCATTGAAGTGTCTTGGAAATCTCGTTCCATCCAAAGCTTGTAACTAACACTTACCTAAGTCAAGGATGTACGAGATGATGTAAGGACCCAACCAATGGACTTTTAACTTCCCAAGATGGTGCAAAACTTGGAATCATATAATAACACCATCTACCTAACCTCAAAAATTTTGTTCTTAATGTGACGATCATGCCATGCCTTTTTTTTTTTTTTTAGTCTTATGACTCCACCTTGCGAGTGATCATATTTCATCTAGCTTCATTAAATCATCAATTCTTTCCTCCAACAGCTTGATCACCACCAATCCTCCTACACTTGATATATGCAGAGAGGGTAACATGAATTCAACTGGAAGGACAACCTCTGTGTTAAACACTAATTGAAATGGTGTGGCCTTATTTAACCTCTTGTAGGTTTTCCTATATGCCCAAAGAATAATTGATACTTTTTCATCCCAATATTGTCTACCAACGTCACAAATTTTACTTAAGGTATGACTTAGTATTTTGTTAAATGCCTTGCAGTTCCATTTTCTTGTGGATGGTAACGGGTAGTCTTGTGATGAGCCACCATGAATTTTTCTAACAAAATCCTTATTGTCTCATTTAAGAAATGTGTACCCCTATCACTAGTCAAACTCAGAGGGCACCCATACCTTGTAATAATGTTTTCCCATAGAAACCTTGTTGCAGTTGCTATTGTACAATCCTTTTTAGGTGCTTCTTCTACCCACCTTTTCAAATAATGCATGTAAGTGATTATATAACATGACCCCAGTCTAGGTGCGAGATGGTGCAATAATGCCTACAAAGTCTATAGCCCACTTTTGAATGGCTTGGTGCTGGGAATAGGGTAAAAAGAAATTTCATGTCTTCACCCTAGTTTTCCAATGCACTGACAATGATCGACGCCTTGCGATACTCCTTGCAGTCTCTATACAAGGTCTCCCACCATAATCTAGCCATCAATATCTTACGTGCAGTGGCATCGCCTTCATAGTGCCCACTTGCACTACCTCTGTGCACCTCTTTTATGATGGTTAGGCACTCATGTTCTAGCACAAACTAGTGCAAAATATCTTCACATCCTAATTTTTATAAATCCTCATTAATAAACATGTAGGGCATGACGTGTATAGCTAACTACTTTTTATCCAATTCCTTCATTCCTTCTGGCGCTACACCTGTCTTGAGAAATAGTGCAATATCTTCTAAGTTTGAGGGCACATGCCATAACCTAAATAGTTGTGCATCTGGCATGGTATCCTCAATGCTTTGCGTGTCCTCCCCTAAATTAATTCTAGACAAATGATCAGGTCCAGAATTACTTTTTCCTAGTTTGACAACCACCGTGAACTTGAATTCTTGGAACAATAGTACACCCACCTGGCATATGCACCCTTTTAGAAAGGGTTTGTTTACTAAATATTTCAATGTCATATGTTCGAGTGAAAAATATAAATGGGGTTTCTATCGATACTATCTAAACTTGTGAAGTGTGTAGATCATTGACAATGCCTCACGCTTAGTTGTAGTATAATTTTGTTCCACTAGTGTCAACTTCCTGCTTACAAAGCACAAAGGATGATCAACAATCCCTTCACCAAGATGTGCAAGTACTACTCTAATGGTAGTTCCTGAGGCATCCACATGAACATGGAAGGGCTTATCCCAAGAGGGGAATCATAATATGGGCATGGTGACAAGCCTATCCTTTAGAGTGTCAAATGCTTCTACTGCACCTCTCCCTAAAGGAAGGAACTCTTGTGTCTAAGTAACTCTTCAAAATGCACAGCAATCTTGGTGTATCCCTAGATGAACTTCCTATAGTAACCCATGTGTCCAAGGAATCCACATACTACACTTTGACTAGTAGTCTCCCCCAATCCCACAATTACTGCAACCTTAGCAGGATCTACTAAAAGCCTTCTTTACATATGATATGTCCCAACAAGGTTCCAAATGGGGTAGCAAAGACACACATTTTAATGTTGAGGGATATCCTTAATTGCGAACACCTTTCAAACATCAACCTTAAGTTTTCATAATGGTCCTTCACCAACCCATTTACTGTCAATCATCCAAGTAAACTTGAAGAAATTTATGGATGAAGTCCTGAAAAGATTGCACCACAATGCGTGAGAACATAGCAGGCGCATTCTTCAACCCAAAAGGCATGACCGTATAGGAAAAACATCCCCACTTAGTGGTGAAATTCATCTTCCTCTGGTCCTCCTTTGCAAGCCTTACCTAGTGATAGCCCAAGAATCCATTTGTGAAAGTAGACCTGCGTCCTGTCACTCCCTCTAAGATTTCTTTAGTAAATGGGGTTGGGAAAGGGTCAATGACAGATACTGCATTTACGTCCTTGTAATCAACATAGATCCTTATCCTCTTGTCCTTCTTGATACTAATCACCATTGGACTTATCCATTCTGACTCTTCCACAACCTCAATGATACCTGATGCTATCATTTTTTCTATTTCCTCCTTGACCTTTATACGTAAATTGGGATTCATCCGATATGGTCTCTTCTCGATTGGGTGTGAACCCTCATTCAAATTTATCCTCATATCCCCTAAGAAATGGTGGACACCTTTAAGCTCATGGTACCCGCATGGGAAAAATATTTGAATTCACGTAATGATTAATGATTTTAGAGAATTCTTTCTCTGACCAATAGTCTCCATTGATAGTCTCCTTGGGTTCTTCTTCTGAGCCAATGTTAACATTTTTCATATTTAAAGGTTGATGGTAGGTGTGCGCTTGTTCATCAAACACTATCTAAGACTTTACATGTCCCTAAAGAATGGTTAACATCCAAGCTTTCCATCTCTTTCCCATCAATAACATACACCATCTTCCCCTTTTCTTTTTCTATACACGTGCGCTCAAGTTGTATCTCTTATGTTTCTTCTTCATTAAAGCGTGCCTCTAGGATAGGTTCACCTAGCAATTCTTGTATTTTTTCCTCCGCCATAACACTATCTCCTATTTTGAGGTGCTTGGAAACTTGTATCGCCTTATCCATTGATGGCTTTGCACTCTGATACTCAAACATTTGAATGAGATCGGATGTCAATTATTTCAATTACTAGTTTGATGACATATCTCCAAGTTGATATACCATGTGCACGTATAACCTTGTAGGGTGGATTACAACTTATGAACCCACAATGAAGGTGGAAATGCTTCTGTACTTCCCATCCAGGCTGTCTCACATGCTTGGATATGGAAGAAAGTAGTCTCTCTACCATGGTAGTATTTTATAGCCGTGGGCACATTGCTCCTACAAAACCTTACAAAGAAGGTAATTCTCACCTCTTGCCATTCCAAGAGGTTCTCACAATGTGTTTCCCACCAATGTGCAATAGTTATGAGTAGGTTTTAGTTAAAATTTTTCCTCCTTTCCTCCTCATTTATCCAATGGGCCTCCATTTCTCATAAGAAATCTTCTAGATTATCCCCTCCCAAGTAACTTAGTAGTTTTCTTCCTCCTAGGCATTTGGTATGCACGTACCTTTGTCACCTTGTTTCGATCCTCTTAAATGTTGTCTAATCAACTCATAGATTCCATACACCCAATTATCACATGCTATACTAGTAGTGTCACTTATGGACTAAGCATCCTTGAACTGGATAACTCCCTCTATGGGATGAATTATCTCAGGATCCCTGATTGAGCGCACATATATTCTATCAAGGACTTCTTCTCCCAAGGGTTTGGTATAGGGTGTTGATTTCCCAATCAGCCATGGGTATAATGACCTTTTACTCCTTATTTTAAAAGCTTATGTATCCCTTATTGAACCGTAGGTCAACATTATTTTGGTAGCACCAGGAGTGCCCAAACAACACTAGAAAGTTATCCGCCTCGGTGAGCACTAACACCTCAAAGTCCCCAGTAAACTTGGCCCCTTGAATGGTGATATCCACATCTTTTAAGACACTGATGGGCATTACCTTTGTCTTGTTTTCATTTATAGCACATTAGAAGATGGATGTAATGCAAGTTTTCTCATTTGGTGCCATGCATCCAAGGTGAGAACATTGACCTCCACTCTTATGTCAATGAGGATGTTCCTAAGAAGCCACCCATCAACAACTACATTTAAGGTGATCTCCTTATCATAGTCAAGGTTGTGAGGGGGAAGGTTTACATGCAAGACCTACCTCTCGCACTCTACTCTGCAGTGCATGGTACCTTCTCCCGTAACCATGATCCTAACAAGGGAATAACATTCTCTTGCCTTAGCATTTTACATACTTCTTTGACCTCATCCATGTCATCTTTTGGGGCCTCAAAATTCCTCCTTTGCTCCTCCTTTCTAGATTTGCTCTTTTAGACATTGGATTTCTCATTGTAGACTCGAAAGACATCCATGGTTTCTTGATATACCTCCTTCTGATGAGTAGGGTTTGGTTACTTCCCATGTACCACTTCTTCTCTTGAAACTAGGCTCCTCTGCTTTGGTATTTCCTCGGCGCGTGGTAGTTCTAATCGTGTTGTTACTAGAAAAGTTCCAACCATACGACTCACGCATTACCCGTGGCATCCATTGTATGTTTTCCTTCTTTATGATCACCATTGCGGTGCCCTTTTCTTTCCATTACTGCTGACTCATGTGCTCAATAGCTCAAGGAACTCCTCATACTTGTGCTTCTTCCTGCACCATGAGCACTACAATAGCTCAGGCACTCACATTTTTAGTGTTCTGTAGACCCACGGTTAAAATAGGTTCTTTATGGGAACTCACTTCTTCCTCTGTAATTACCATGACCACAAAATACTCCATAGAAACCCCTTCCACGTGCGCCTTCATCTACGCACTCCTCATAATGGTGGTCATCACCCTTAGAACTACTTGCAAGACTATTCTGGCACACACCAAGATCAATAGTGTCATGAATCTGATCAATCAACCTATAATATTTGGTATCATGTGATGTAGATGTACATATCTTGTAATAGCAAGACACATTCTTACGGATTGTGCCTTGTAGTAGAGGGCACCTCTTCGACATCATGGTCCCCATGGAAAATTTCAGAATCTACAGCTACGGTATGTACTAACTTTTGAGGGTAGCTATCCTTTGCATGCCCCTCCACTTCACAGTTTGTACACCACATACCACTGCGAGTCTCATGGGATGAGTTCATAGATAACTTCTCAGCTACTTAGCCATAACATTAATTTGAGCTTCCATAAATGGGCTAACACCGATATCAATGCTTATGAGAGCTTTAACGTGCGAGCATCTTCTAGCACCTTACACGGGTGTCTGTGGAAGTCTTATGATATAATGCTCTTCTAAAGGGTGTTATCAACCCTCCAAAAACCATTGAGCATGCTGTGAAGGATGACTATCATATGATAATTTTAACAGGAGAGTTTTGAACTATGTATCATACTCTCACACACTCTTTACCATTTCCTGTTGGATTTCCTTTAGAGCACTGATGCTCTTCTGCTCAAACTCAGGGATGTGGAATTCTTCCAAGAAGGCATTTTTTAAAGCAGTATAATCCACCACCATCTGACAAGGGTCATATTTTTGGTACTAGCTATACACGCACCCTTGCAACATCATTGAAAACTGGCTTGACTTCCACTCTAGGCTAGTGATCCCTTTCGTGTGCCATAGTACTCACACTTGTGCACATACTCTGCAACATCTTCAATTCCCCTATAGTCTGGTAAGTGCAAAGACATCTCAAAAGACACTTGGGGTGGTGGCTAGTGTCTTTGTCCTCCCAAGCTAGAGCCTTGGTTTCCTCACGGTGTTTCCTTCATTGTTCCCTCCACCGAGATCTACCTAGACCACATGTTCCTGTTCCTCCCGACCCACGGATCCACGAGATCCACAGTCCGTTCCTCCTGATCCACCAGATCCATCAGATCTACCAAGTATTTTTCCTCTTGATCCACCACATCTTATAGTGGTCATGCCAAAGGTTCCCAAAGTTCCACCGAACTATGCATCGAAGGTCTATGATGAAGTCCCACTACTAATAGTGTACCCTGTGCCACTCCCAGACATGAGACCGAAGGCTTGTGTATCTGCACTCGCCCAAGAATTCCTCCAAACAATAGAATGGTATGTGCAGCCATAGAAGTCCTAAATAAGAAATTATATCTCTGGTGGAGATTGGTCACTTCCACCAATACCCTGTTGGGTTGACAATACTCTTCCCTAAATCGAAAGACAAAGCACCATGGATCGGTTCCACTGGTGGGTTCAAATGTGTGCATGACGAATCTTCTTTCTCCACTCAAAAATCTCATCAAAAGTTAAAGGGGCTTATCTTATCAAGATGGGCTCCACATCCTCTCTAGTGTGAACTTCAACGCCTTCGCAACATCTACCTCCATAGATCCATCACACTTTCTACCTTACATTGTCTAGTCATCTCCCTTTCACGAGCTTCATTATACTTGAGTCATCTCTCCTCCCTTTCCTTTTCAGCTACAATGTCCTCCATCTTCCTCCACCCTAGCTTCCTTTTCCTTGCACTTAGAGATCTTAGTTGGCCATGTGGAATGCTTCTAAACCCAAAGTAATGACTAAGATCTTTATAGCCAGAGGGATATCATGTAAAAATAATCCTCTAGGCTCCCGAGAAACTCGAACTCAGTGATCTATGGGCAAGAATATGTCGAAATGGCGTATTCCAAAGTATAACTAGTTAGCACCCTCTTCCACTAGTGATCAATAACACATGTCCATGTCGAGATCTAGATATTTTATCCTCTCGGTACTATTCTTGGGTCCACGCACGTGATCTATAATACTAAATTGATCTAGATGCATATGATGAGAGCCATTCATACATCTCTACTAGGAGACAACAAAAGAAATTTTCATAAAACTCATGGTAGAAGTTCTCTTCTACCCATCTGCGCATACTAAACTCATGCCCAATGATGAATCTCTGATAAAATTCTTCCTTTGTGCTCTTGAATCATGATTTAACACTTTCCAGAGTTAGATGTTCTTTCATCACTCATTTCACAAATCATGATGTATACCATTTCCCACTAAAATTGAAAAGATATCTTGGAAACAAAAGAACAAAAATGTAGTCATTTTTACACCACTAGAGAATAAGGGAATCCCATGCATGCGCCAACCTATCACCCGGTGAGGCGTTGGGTGCTTACTCGAGGCATGCGCATGGCGCCTGAGTCTCTCTTTTAAGTGAGTTAAGTGGGAAACATAATATTGATAGGAACTTGAAAAGAGTGAGTGGAAATGAGACATACATTTATCATAGAACTCAGAATGGCTTCTAGACAAATGCAATCATCCTAGACTAAATGGTACTTAATAGATTATAGATAGGAACCAAAACAAAAAGGAAATGCATAAGGATTTATATTTATTCCATAAAAATTCATGAATTAGAACTGTAAGCTACAAATATGGGCCAAAATCATTAATAATCATATTCAAATAAGTTTGGTAACCTCATCACATCCATTGGATCCATTACAAACTACCACAGTTGTGCAGACCGAAGTCATACATCATAGCTAGATTTATACCCCTCAGTTCTCAAGAGAAAATTTACAATCCCAACCCCTTATTACATTCTTTTCCTATAGATTTCTACCCAACCCTATAGGGCTCCTTACAGTATATATGCAGAGATCAATATTTACCAATTTATCTCTATCTATATCCCCATTCTTCTCCTCTACGAACGCTTCTATATATAGGCCTCTTGAATTGCCAAATTTCCTTTACGTGGCTTGGATCTGTTGCCAAGTGTCAAATTTGGTCCTCCATGGGGGCATGCTCCTTAGGCCCAAGCTCTCCATTCCTTGAAATGATGGTCTCCTAGAATCTTCTATTATAAGGTATATTCCTTTCATGGGCCTCAAATTTCTAGGATGGAACCTTATCCACTCCCACATGCTTGATCAGTCATGATTTTCTCATGTTCTCCCGATGCGTTAAATATGGCTAAGTCCTAAAACCTTTGTTCGCCTTACGTGCATGCCATTTGTTCTAATAAACGCTCCGAGAACCCCATCCTATGCAATTTCTCCTTGTATTCCCTTCTTTAACTATGCTTTATGCGCCCACGTGCCTTTTCTACTTGTAATCATTAACTCAAATTCACTGATATTTTAGGGGCCAATTCTTGTTGAATGATGTGTTGCCTTTGGAATTTTTGGGTATATTCTAGGCTACATCATTGGTTCTATTGCTAGGACCTCTTTCTTATCTATTTTTCAAGATGTTACATGATGAAGACGTACCAGTTAACCTTGGCTAGTATTGAAGAGTGGTTAGATGATCTAGAAGAAGATTATGCTCATAAATTTAGCACTGGACCTGAGTTTAATACACACATGTGGGTTGAGAAGAATCTATGTGATTCATTGTATGAGAATTTCTTCTCCATATTTCCTATAGAGTTGTATGATTCATTGGTTTCTTATGCATCTAAGAGGAACTAGAGGTTTCACATGCTTGTTTGGACAAAGGAATAATTCCATGACTTATATGATGTATATCTAATTTGGATGCACTTTGTGGATGTTTAGTCCCATGGTGTTTTAAACAACTATATTCTTGAGTATGCAATTTCAACTTATTCTTTCTTAGAAGTTGTTGAGTTCAGTTCTTACGTGAGCCCATGGGATCTTACTTGTACATTATTCCTTTGGTAATTAATATCTTGATCGTGACCCTAGATTTGGAAGCTAAACCTATGGCTATCTAAACCCCACCACACATAGGGACAAGAGTAGGTTTCGGTAAAGATGACGGACCTAGCTATAGAAATACAAAGAAAAGAAAAGTGGCTTAAGTTTAATGAAGCATGTGAGAGGGATCTGATGAAGAAGTGAGTGATCACAGAAAGATTGGTGTTGTGGAGAGAGATGACTCCTGAAGGATTTTGATCTCATGCAGAGGATGTCGAGCTAGAGAATCTATAACTCCCCCATTTGGGAAAGCATGGCAGAGAACCATCCTCATATTTGGATGATGGCGCATCAAAAGAAAGATCATGGACCATGTGCACGCATTTGAACCTACCTGGTGACCTAGCCTTTGTGCTTGGTTTTACAAATTATATGGTAGTTAATAGTAAGCAAGATAGTTAGGAGGTAGAGTTGCAGTAGATAGAGTCAATTTGCAGTCAAGTTCGGGATTTAATCAAGTAGCTTATTCATCTATGGTGGCACAATCATTGTTTATGTTATTTGGAGGAGTAGTTGGAGGTATATTTTACGGCATGTTGTCGCGCATAGAACACGGGTGTGTAGAATGTTGGTATAACATTTGGAAGTAGCACAACTTCATAGAATGTGGGAGTCTAGTTTAGCATGACCATTAGAACATAAGGCAATGCATCCTTTGGTTTGTTTCCTACTTTAGGAGGAGGATCAAGAGGGTTAGGTGGCTCAGGCACTGGAAGATATGGTGGCTCTGGAGGTGGAGGGAACATGAGAGGAAATACAAGTACTAGATTTGGTGGGCATGGTTTGCACCAACCCCAATAGATTTATATGGAAATGTATCTTTGTATTCCATAATATAGAGGCATTGAAGATTCATCCGGGAATGTTTATATATGTGAAATAGTATGGTGTGTGAAGGGAAGTACTTCTCTAGAGTGCAAAACAAGTTAGTTTAGAACTAAATTGCAAGGGCACACATAGTTGGTATAGAAATTTTGACCCTGGCTAGAATTGTGTAGATTATACCGCGCTACGGGATGCTTTCTTGAAAGAATTTTATATCCCTGAGTTTGAGTAGAAGAGCATTAGTGTGTTGAAATACATTAAGCAAGGAACTACTGAGAGTGTTCGGGAGTATGATGCTCAATTCAAGACCCTTTTTTCCAAGTTATCTTATGACATACACACAAGCCAACATGCTCAGTGGTTCATTAGAGGACTGATCATGCCTTTTAGAATGGAACTTTCACATAAGACTTATATAGATCCATGTGAGGCACTTGAAGTAGCTTTGTGCACTAAAGTGGTAGGAGTGTAGACATAAGAGTGAGCCCATTCTTGCAAGCTCAGATTACAAGCAATGGAAAAATAGTTAGAGAAATTATCAGCTAATTTGGTGCATGAGACATGCATATGGGATTTGGTGTACAAATTTTGAAGTAGAGGGGAATACTAAGGATAGTTGTCCTCATAAATCGGTGCACTCCTTATTACTAGATTGTGAGATTGGTCACTTTGACCACAGTTAAATTGGTGGCCATTGTTGTAACACACGATAAGAAATAATGTGTCATGTTACTACAAGATTTGCAGGTCTACTACTCATGATACTAAATATTGCAAGTTGATTGATCAGATTCATGATGCCATTGATATTGGTGTACGACAAAATGGTGTTACAAATAATTCTAAGGAGAAAAGTGAGCATCATGACCATGATCATAATGAAGGGTGCTCTAATGGAGGTCATGGTTATCGAGGAGGATTCAAAGTCCAAGGTCACAAAGGCATGGAAATGGAAGAGTTATTTACCTCATGGAACTTGTTATACATGTAGATCCCCTGATCATTACAAGTGTGAGTGTCCTAAGAAATTTGTTTGTGATTTTTTTGGGAAGAACAAAAATATGAAGAGTGCCCGGACATGTATGAAAATTTGAGAAATAAACAAAACATGAGAACAAGGGCGTGAAAATGGTTAGAGTATAGCGTTGTGGAAGATCAATAGATTCTAAAGTTAGTTCCATATTTTGAGTTAGTACCTATGAAGATTACTATTTTCACATTGAAGTTATACTCACCAACAAAGTTTCAAATAAAAGCTTGCTATTACCAAGGAGGAATTTATAAATGTAAATTATCCAGAACCTATGCATCAGAAGGAGGTTTATCAAGAAACCATGGAGGTGATTCAGAATTTATAGGGTGAGATACAATGTTTGAAAGAGTATTCACGGAAGTTAGAATAAAATAAGTAATTTCAGCTCCATCATATGAATGTTGATGATCTAAAGGAGGTTTGTAAGATGTTGCGCTAGGAAAAAATTATTCCTTTGCTAGGAAACTAGTTAAAGGGAAACACTCTTGCTTTGGGATTGAGCATGAAAGGTATATTTTGCATGCTAACCTTCCCCTCATAGCTTGGATTATGACAAAGGAGATCACTCTGAATGTTGTTGTGGATGGTTGGCTTTTAAGTAATATTCTAATTGATACAGGCATAGAAGTAAATGTACTCACTTTAGATGCGTGGGTTTAAATGGGAAGACCACCACTGTAGCCATCTTCAAATGTTCTATTTATGGCAAAGATGACTAAAGCCACACCTATTGGAGTTTTAAAGGATGCATCAATTACTATACAGGGAGCCAAGTTTACTAGGGAATTTGAGGTCTTAGTGCTTGTAGAAGCCGATAATTTTCCATCTTTACTTGGGCGCCCTTGGTGTTATGCAAACAACATTGATCTGCATTTCAACAAAGGGTATATAAGTTTTGAGAACAAATAGGAGCATGTCATTATCCCTTGACAGATGGGAAATATGCACCTTATGTAGAGCCCTTAAGTGAAGAATATTTGAATAAAATTTATGTGCACACCATTCAAGATCTCGGAAGTTATTGAGCCATCAAAGGAAGGAGTTATCCAATGGGATAATGCACAGTCCATGATCGATACTACAAGTGTTGCATGTGATAACTAGGCACATGTCACTTATGAAATGGTTGGGTGTGAAATGAGAAGTGCAGCTTGAGTGTAAGTAAGCCACACAATATCAAATAGTTGGGTAATAGCCAGTACCAAGGTACTTGGTGAAGAGAATCCTAAGGTAATGTTCTTGCTATGGAAGTTTGGTGGGAATGTCAGGTGGAAATAAGGAACATGGTAGTTTATACTTTGAGCGGGATGGAAATGTGTTTGTGGATGGTTCACAAGGATAATATTTTGGAGTGGAGAGAAGTGAGGATTACTTTATCTGCTAGATTTTTAAGGAGCAATGCATCTTCTTAGATCTTTGTATTTCATGGTAATGATCCTATTCAGAACTTCATTTAGCAGTGTGAGAGACTATATACAGATGGGTATGAAGCTTTACCAATTTCCCTATGGGTGCACAAGATTTATTTCACCTTGCAAGGCTACATGCATGCATGGTATATATACGTAGAGTTGAATAGAGAGACCAGAAATTGGTAAGAACTTACTGCAGGTATGATTCAGACCTTTGAATATTTATCCACTAAACCTCCGGTGAATGAGGCGTTATAGGTTATGAAGTGCTTAACTATGGGAGATAGTGAAAAGGTTGTGGATCTCCTTCAGGATTTGTTAGGTGAGTCAGACCTGGAGGTGTACTTTAAAGAGGAATAAATAGATGTTAAACAACTTGGGCATGCCTACCTAGACAGAGAAAGGGTGAGATGGTCTATATATTTGATGATGAAGAAGTGGAGAACTTGGATATTGAGCATACAAAGCATATGCATGAGGTCATGGAAAGTGTAGATGAGAATGTGCATTCCTACGATGAACCTATGAAGACCAAGAAAGTAAACATTGGAATGCATTTTGAACCAAAGGAGGCCATCATTAGAGATTATTAGTCTGAATTTGAAGTTGCTAAGATAATTTAGTTGTTGCGTGACTTCCAGGATTTGTTCCCTAGAGGCTATCATGAATTGAAAGGAGTACATGAATATTTGGGTGAAATGAGAATCAAGATGAAGGAAGGTGCATGCCAATTTGGAAGAGGCCTTACATGATGAATCTAAACATGCACTTCAAGGAAAAAGAAGAAATTGACTAGATGCTGAATTCTGGAATCATTGTGCCCATCGAGGAGTTGAAAAGGGTGAGCCCTATGGTGATTAGTATCAAGAAGGATGGAATAATCAAAATTTGTGTGGATTATAGGGAGTTAAATGTTTCATGTGTAATTGATCCCTTTCCCACACCATTTATTGAAGAAATTTTGAAGGTGTTGTAGGGCGTGAGATCTAATCCTTCATTGATGGATTCTCTAGATATCATTAGGTAAGGATAGCTAAAGAGGATCAAGAGAAGAAAAATTTCACCACTGAGTGGGGAATTTTTTCATACATAGTTATGCCCTTTGGATTAAAGAATGCGCCTGTAGTATTTTTGTGCATTATTGTATAGGAATTCTAGGATTTTATTCATAAGTTCTTACAGGTTTATCTAGATGATTGGATAGTCTATGGGCTTGTGAAGGATCATTGTGATAACTTAAGGCTCATGTTTGAGATATTTCGGTAGTTGAGCATCTCGTTAAACATCAAGAAGTGCATTTTTCCACACCCTTTGGAATTTTGCTAGGACATATCATCTGTAAGGAAGGTTTGCTAGTGGATCCTACTAAGGTTGTTGTTATTTTGGGCTTAGAGGAACCAACTAGCCAAAGTGAGGTGTGTGGATTCTTGGGGCACACAGGATATTATAGAAATTTTATCAAAGGTTATGCCAAGATCATTGTGCCCTTAGAGGAGTTATTAAAAGGAAGAGGAAAGTTTTATTAGGGTGAGGCACAACAACGGGCATTTGAGACTCGAAGGAAAGCCTTACTAAAATTCCTATTCTACGTTTTCCTTCATGGTCAAATCCATTTCACGTTCATGTAGATGAATATGGCATGGAAATTAGCACAATATTAGCCCAACCTAGAGAAGGGATGGTTGATCATCCTATTTTTTTGCAAGTAGGAAGTTAACTCCAACAAAACAAAGTTATACCACTATATAACACAAGGCCTTGTCTATGATATACACGCTCCATAAGTATCACCAATATTTTTGGCTACCCCATTCATCTTTTATACAGAACACATGGAATTGAAGTACTTAGTGAACAAGCCCATTTTATAGGGGCACACATGTCGTTGGGTTATGTTATTTTAGGAGTTTAACTTTACAGTTTTGGTTAAGATAGGTAAGAGTAATTCTGGTGCAGACAATTTATCTAGGACTCAATGGGAGAGGACATGCAGAGCATTGAGGACACCATGTTGGATGCATAGTTATTTAGGTTAAACCGCACACCCTCGGACTTAGAGGATATTTTTGTCTTTTTATGAATAGGTGTGGCACTTGAAGGTATGAAGGATTTAGAAAAGAAACAACTTGCCATTCACACCACACCTTACATGTTGATCAATGGAGAATTATACAAATCAATCCAAGATAAAGTTTTGTAATGGTGTTTACTTGAGCATGAGTGTAAAGCAATAATGGAGGAGGATCATAGCGGTATTGCAGGTGGACACTATGTGAGAGATGCCACTACACGTAATATTATATTAGATAGTATTTGGTGGGAAACATTATACAAGGATCACAAAGAATATTGCAAGGCATATGACCATTTTCAGTGCCTTGGAAAAACTAGGCATAGAGATGAGATGCCTTTAAGGCCTATTGTAAGTACAAAACCTTTTGAGAAGTGGGCAACTAAATTTTTGGGTTCTATTTCCCCACCCGCGTGTATGACTGGATCACATTATATTATAACTTGTATAGATTATCTTACAAGGTGGGAAGAAGCGATGCCTACAAAGGATTGCACAACAAATATGGTAATAAGGTTTATGTGGGAAAATATTATCAGCAGGTATGGATGGCCTTTAAGTTTAAAAAGTGATAGGGTTACTCATTCTCTTAATGAGACCATCGGAGTACTATTGGATGAATTTATGGTGGCACACCATAAAACAACACCTTATCATCCTCAGGTAAATGGAATTGTTGAGGCTTTCACAAGATATTGAGCCATACCTTGACTAATATTTGTGATGTTTGATGGAAAGACTAGTATGATAAAGTCTCTGTTGTACTTTGGGCATACGGGAAAACCTACAAAACATTGACTAAAGCCACACCCTTTCAGTTGGTGTTTAGCACAGAGGCTATTCTACTAGTGAAATTCACATTACCATCTTAGCGTATTACGTGTGCGAGCAGTCTAGTGGATGAACATGCACTTGAAGAATGTATTGAAAAACTGATGCATCAGATGAAAGGCACGCTATAGCATGATGGATTTAGAAGTAAAGAAAAGGGTAGGCGAAGGCATGGCATGATAGGCACATTAATGATAAGAATATTGAGTTTGGGACAGATGGTACTTTGATATGATTCAAATTTCTTGCACCACCTTGGAAATCTTAAGGTGCATTGGGTGGGACCGTATGTTATAACTTATATACTTGATTCAGGTGATTTCCAGTTAGAGGCGCTAGTTGGAACATGATTTCTGGTTACTTCAATGGGAGTAGGGTGAAGCCCTACTATAAATAAGTTTTCTTGGTTTTTATAATAAGGCAATATTGCTACTTAGATTAGATTTCCTTAATGCATTTCTTTTATATGTGTTTCCTTCATAATTCCTATGCTTTGTCAATTTAGTTCAGTGTTTTGTGTAATAAGTGCGCTTGCGTGCTAGAAGCTGATTACTATGTAAGTGTTTTCATGTGCAGAGGATTGTGCATACCCTTAGTGTGGGGTGGAATATATACAAGGTTCATTTCCAAGTTTGAATATTATCTAAAAACAAGTATGCATAGGAGAGAGTTGTGTAGGGGCTTGAAGGAAAGGAGTAGATAGAGAAAATTTTCTATAAATTGAAGACCACATAGGGATAAATGGACTCACAGTGTAATGTGAGTTAGGTTATGCAAATGGAAAATACTTAGTGAAAGGTGCAGTGGTGAAGTTCTTCAACACATGAGGGTGCATGAAAGGAGGTATGTGGCCAAGAAGTAGAAGGTGCGCCAGAAGGTTATGATGGGTGGTTGAGAAACAAATAACGTGAAAGAATTGAAGAAACACCAAATCAATGTTGAGTATGGTGGTAGGTGGAGAGCAATAAATGCATATTTTTTGGAAAACTATATAAGGATGTGTTGCAAAATCATTTCTACCTTTGCATATAAGAGAATTCGAGTGAGTTGAAGTCGTGTGAGCTAGCAAATGAGATGTGAAGTGTGGAGAGCCATGAATCAGTTGTATTTTTTCAGATTTGTGAACATGATAGTCTTGCACTCCATTTGGTGAAGTTTTTGATTAAAATAAAGGTGTGAAGGGAATAATATTGATAGCTAGGGTTTTGGATTTGAGCTAGGGCACGTGGTTTTGAGCGAGGGCACACAAAGTTGAATTACAGAGCTTGAGGTAGGTAAAATAACACACCTTTATAGTTATTATGGCACCTAAGAGAGTACCTAGAGTAGCCACAAGGGGAAGAAGTAGAAGGAAGTTGAGATCAAAATAGAGGACACTTTTGAAAGCCATTTCTTGGAAATGTAGTACCTAGAAGGTGTTTTCATGGGTTACAATTGGGAATTGCATGTTCACTAATGCAAGGTGAGTGATTATAATCACAAAATGACAGGATAAAAAGGATGAATTGGATAAATTATTGGTAAAGAAGATAAATAAAAGAACAACAAATGATATGGCCATGTATGATGACGCGGGTAAGAAGCTATTGACAAAGGTAGGAGCTTTACAGTTGTACAAACTCCTTATTTTTGAAAACCAGAAAAATTATACCAGTGGTTGATGAGTAGAGTCCATGAGGAATTTTTCTATTTTGTCGGGTGACGTATGAGGCTCACCGTGCCCTTGATTGGGAGTTTGATAGGTCTTGGGAGCTTAGGCATCGAGGTAAGTAGTGACTTGACAAATAAGGAAGGTATTATGGCGACACGAGAAAGTGCTAAGTTACCTAAAGGGAGGGCATAGGATGGATATTGGGAAGCTACAGAATTATCCTATGTTTCAAGTGGCGTGCACCTCCTCACAAAGATTAATTACAAGGAGCAATGGTCGTAGGTGAACACCTTATGGTTGCATATGACAAATAAAATGAGTGACGGGGTAACTTATAACTTAGAAGGATTCAATGTTGAAACTATCATTGAGGAAGCACATAGAGGAGATAAGATAAGTTTCAATACAATCCTGTTATCTCTTGTGCTTGAAGAAATTGGGGTGCCCAATGGGCCTATGGATAAAATTTGGCAATATCATGAGGTGAAGAAATATCAATAGATTTGAGAAGTATATGTGTGATGATACCATGAGTGGACCGTTTAAGGAAAGGGCAAAGATGTGGTATGAGGGCTTGCACGTTGCATTCGACAAAGATTGGAGAATACCAAAGGAACTTCCTGCATTATTGGGAAAACAAGTATAATTTACGAGTGTATCAACACTTCTACATCGCGCATTTTGGGATGAAGGATGGAAAATGGGGCCCTTTGTGTAAGCTTCCGTATTTCTTCACCGTGCGTTATTTTCAAGCATCAAGTACACAAGTTTTATGACATGTGCCAACTTCCCTTTAATGCAGACAAGGTAGACTATGACTACCACACCCTAAGGAAGACTTACGTGTATCTAGGGAATTTATGATGATATTAATATGAAGGAAATGAGTTTGGAAATTGGTGAGATAGGGGAAGCCCTTATATATATCCAACTCAAGCCTAGGTTGGAAAATGGGAAATATGTGGAGAATGAGTTCAAACTTCCTGGCCCACCCAAGGGGAAGCATACAGTTGGAACATTGCCGGATGAGGAACCGGCCTTGCCCCTTTTGGAAGAAGAAGGAGAAGAATAAATTCATGAATAAAGTAGTCGCTTGGAGAAAAGGGGTAGGAAATAACCCCTTGTTGGAGATAAGAATGAGTGTGAGGTGACCCCTCCATTGTAGGAACAAGATGATGAAGTATTGGAAACTAGTGCCATGGATATCAACATGGATCGGACCACCGAGGAGCCTCATTTTAAGAGGGTGCTAACAAGAACAAGGGATTAGGGTACGGTAACATCACAAAACCTTAGGAGATAACCTAGGACTTCCCTCGAGAAAGTAGCACTAGAAGAGAAGAAAAGGCACAAGTATAAACTTAAGGAGGATAAATCCAGGGAAAATGTGCCAAGTAATCGAACACATCCTGAGAACTCAGAGGAGCCTCGAGGAGAATAAATGAAGAAATATGAGGAGGAGATGAAGGAGACGTGTACATAAATAGATAAATGCGAGCCTTCAGGTGTGCCCCATACTACACAAGAAGGTGAAGGACCGGATCTGAATATAGGAGCTTGGATTCTAATGGGAAAGCAAACAAGGAAGGAGAAGGAGGAAGAAGACTATAAGACCCCTACGGATGGGTATGTGGATGACAAAAGAAAAATAATATGTAAACGGTTCCAAAGTACTTTGGAGCCTAAGGATTTGTATGGATGGGAGCTCATGGACATAGAAATGGTGAACACATGCACACACAAGTAATTATCTTGGTCTATGCTAGACTCATATGGATGAGCCTGATTTCAACGTGTGTGAAGATTCATGTGTTTTGAAAAGAATGAAGAAATCACTCCACTTTAGACATGTAAATGTAATGCCCATTTTCATGTTAGATGAGTAGGTAAGTAATGCTTTGGTGAAGGTATCTGCAAAGGTTGCGTGTAGGAACATAGATAAAGCAATAACCATTAGGGCATTGATGGATGATAACAAGGACAAAGATATAGAGATAAAGTGCTTAACAGCAAAGAAGGAAAGGGATTAGGAAAAGGTGGAAGCTTTGGTTAGTTTGGCAGAGGAAATTGGAGATGAAATTTTAAAGGTAAGGTGACACCCGAAATCAAAAATTCTAGAAAAGTTTCCTACTATGATGTATTACATAGACACACTAGTAAAGTTGGTAATATATGAAGCCCAATGCATATGTCAAAGCATAAGGATGCGGTAGAATAGGAGGAAAAGTTCAAGGAAAGTATTGCATGCAAAATTATTGGTTATGAATCCATTTTGTATACCTTACATGAAGAACTTAAGAAAGAAGATCTTACATTGAATATGTGTGAGGTCCCTCATGTGATCATCAAGAAAAGGACCATGGTAAAAGAAGATGAATTCCTTCAGGCACACAAGAATGAATCTCTTGGGTGCATGGAGAGGCTAACACTAGTAGAAGATAAGTGTGATGCATTTGTAGCTGCCCAAGTATCTTATAAGGAAAAAAATAAGGAAATTTGGAAACTCATCGTGGAGAGGATGGATTTAATGGAGGGAATGGTATTGAGTTTGGATAATGTTTTTAGGGTCTTGCAGAACAAACTTGAGAAGATGACTCTCGATGAAATGGAATCCATAGTTATAGACATTCGGATAAGACAAATAAAGTGCGAAGTGATTGGAATGCATTAGAGGTAGAGATTAAGGTTGAATATCCCGAGTTGATTATGCCCATAGAATAGAAAAGTGCCGAGATAGTTTCTCACTCTTTATCCTTTTCTTTTATTCTTTCATTCATTATTCATAATTCTTTATTCGTGGAGAGATAAATTATTACTACCCATTTCTAGGGACATAAATGAAATTAGTGTGGTGTAATGTTGAGCTGAGGAAATAAAACTAAGTATGAAAGTGTTGAAGGATTGGGCACGTGGACACAAGGCACACAAGAGCATGCAAAGATACAATGAAACAAGGCATGCCCATAACAGTTTGAAATTAGGACTTATCCATTTTAAAGATCGGGGATAATTTTTGACATGGAGTGAAGAACATGTTTTGTTAAAGACATGGATTATACACAAAGGATATTTTGGGACTAGTAGGAGATTGAGTGCTATGTAGAGTTTTAGAGATAATAATAGGATTATACTAAAATTTTATTATTAGATGATCTATTATTATTACTTGCATGCTTTTATATTCTCATGTAAGGGAGCATGGCTATTATTAGTATGTAGCCTATTTTTGAAGGTCCATGGGCGGTGAAGGGAAATTCCCCACCCCTATAAATATGTATTGATTTTCACAGTTTAGACAATCCGATGTTTTTTAGAGTGATGCTATTGGTTTATACACGCACATGAATCATGGTGAGATTATCATGTTGTATGAAGGTTCTGTGTTTTGCAATATTTAATATAATGGATCTTATTGGCTGGATAATGGTATTGGATATAACTGAGAATGAATATTGTATGGTAAATCTGATTATAGTAATTGTTTAGTTATTCCTTCATAAGATTAAGATCTAGATCTGGTTTATGCATTGTGGTTTAATCAATTATCTATTTTGGATCTAAAATATACATTCAATTGTGCTAACATCTTGTAAAAACATCTCTAAAGAGGTTTTGGTACCCTTGCATACTTTGAATGAACGTTCGATTCGGGGTGAGTGATGTGCCAACGCACCTTGGGATTTTATGGGTATATTCTAGGCTACATCAATTTCCTTGAGAATTACGAATGTAGGGAAACGTAAAAACCTACCATGACATATATCTTTCATGATATTATCCAAAAAACTTTATAATACCATGTTGATGACCTCTAAGGAAATCTAAATAACGTATAGATCATATCACCATCCTTGAATTGGTATTCACTTGAATTATCCAATATTTCCTTTGTCTTAACCCCAATAAGTGTGTTTTTAGTGTTCTCACCAAAAAAATTATAGGGTTCATCGTAACTATCGAGGCATTGAAGTAGACCCAGCCAAAATCAAAGAAATTATTGAAATGCCTCCTCCATCAAACCTCAAACAACTGTGTGGCCTTCAAGGTAAATTGCAGTCTATTTGACACTTTATATCAAAATTATTAGACCATTTTCAACCGTTTCATCACCTTCTCCTTAAATAAATTGGTTTTAAATGGGATCTTAATTGTCAAAAATATTTCGATGAACTCAAACAATATCTTTTATCACCATCTATTATCATACCTCCTCGTGAGTGGGATCCATTTTACCTTTACATATCCACTACTGAGATCAAACATTGGGTGTTCGATTTCTCATCACGATTAGAAAAGTCATGAAAAAGATGTCTATTACATAAGTCACACTCTCCACAAATATGAAACCTATTATACTTTACAACCTTTAAGCTACACCATTATCTTCTCAATCATAAAATTTATGTTGTCACTAGTTTTAACCCACTCAAAACCATGCACTCTAAACCATATCACAGTGATTGCATAACTCGGTGGCTTATTCTTATGACCGAGTTTGACCTTGAATTCATATAACAAAATTCCATTAAGGGCTAGGATGTTTTGGACCAGCTTCTTTGAAGCACCCCTTCACGACACTCAACTTCCTCATGAATAATTTCTTGACAAATCTATCAACACTATTGACGATCATGAATTCAATCCTATCAAAATGAACCTCTTATTCGATGGATATAAATGCCAACAAGGGGGAGGGGCTAGTATTTTCTTCACACACCCACGGGGACTCCTATTCCTCTATCATTCAAACTTAAATTTGAATGTACTAATAACATGGCTGAATATGAAGCTTTAATAATGGGTCTTTAAACTTCTAGTATGCTAGGTGGTAAAACATTGGAAATATATGGAGACCCATAACTTGTCATTAAAAAAATTAAAGGAGATTATCAATGTAAAAATGAAATCCTACAAAAATATAAAGCCAATGTTGAGTTTCTCCTCAAAGCCTTTGATCATTACACCATTCAAACAATTCCACAATCTTCTAATAAGTTCACACACTCCATGGCCTCTTTTGGTTCTCTCATCCCATTATCAACTGAAGAATAAAGCGATAACTCTAAAATATTCATTGTTATTCACACATTGGATCAACTTCACACAAAAATTAAGCGCCTTCTATCAACATTATCAAAAATCATATGATTGATCTATAATATTTGATTACCTTTCGAATCTAAATTTCCCTTTGACCTATCTTGAAATGCTAAGCGATCAATTTTTCAACACACTACCCACTACATCCTTATAATAATTATCCTTCATAAACATATTTTTGATGTCCATGAATCTAGTAAAGAAATTCAAGAAGTTCACAATGGTATATGTGGTGGAAATTTCAATGATATTCTATATAGCTAAACGCGTCTTACGACTAGGTTATTACTAGCCTACCATCAACTAGGTCTATTATGCATACATTAAGAAATTAATCAAATGTCAACAACATTCATACCTCATTCATGTTCCCAGTCAATCTTTACAACCATCTCATGACTTATGGCCCTTCTCACAATGGGGTTAGACCTCATTAGCACTATCAATCCTCGCTCATTGCAACAACATCATTCTATCATCACAACCACTGAATAATTTACAAAATGGGTTAAATCCATCCCCTTAACTTCAAATAAATAAAAAAATCATAAAATTCATCTACCAATACATCATATGTCACTTTGGTATTCCTCACAAACTTGTCATGGATAATGGAAAATCATTCAAAAGCAAGGATGTAAAGAAACTCTGCAAAACCTTCAACATCAAACATAGATTTTAATCACCATACTATCCACAATAAAATAGATAATCCGAAGCTTCTAACAAAACAATTAACAAAATCCTCATGAAATACTATAGACGAAGAAGACAGGAATTAATATCTCTAAATCTTGTTTTCTCTTCGGGCTTCGAATTAACATCCATACTCCTACAAGTGTTATTCCTTTCTCACTTGTCTTCAGCTCTGAAGAATTTCTACCCCTTGAGGTTCAAATCCCATCACTCCATGTATCACTCAAAGACTTTATCCCTGACGAAGAATACCAATAAGATTGTCTAGCACAATCGAGTTATTAGATGAAAAGTGTTTCATGGCTCTTGAACATCATCATGTCTACCAAGAAAGCATCAAATGCACCTCTGATAAAAAAGTAAACCTGGAAAATAAAATATTTCACTAATTTGAAAAGGAGTAAACTTGGAAAAATTTCCCCCAATTGGATCGGTCCATAGGTTATTACTCACAAGTATGGATCAAGAGCATATCACTTATCCTCCCTTGATGGTACAACTGAAAAGTAACCTCTAAATGTCTTACACTTGTGGCATTTCTACTATTAATATTTTTATCATCAAGATAGTAATTACATATAAGTCTTATTCCACCATCAACCAACCATTTTCTCATCATAATGATTTGAAAGTATGTATTTTTCAATAACTATCCTCAAATCCTTAAAGATGAGCACCACAAATCTATTCATCGCATATTTCACTTAGACAAGTTCCACCCTCTACGGGAACCCCATAATCATTACATTCATCCAACCTTATTTACTAACAAAAAAGTGTCATGGGGCACATATGTGTAGGTCGTGTACACATTTCTTCTCCCTTCCTTGAAACAGTCTATTAGGGTTTTCCCTTAGCTCAAAATAAAGTAAAAAAATCTATGGATGCATCTTATAAAAATCAAAAATCAAGATCGTATTATTGAAAAATAAATAAAGTACACGATACCTCAAAGGAAAACTACGTATTTAAAATCATAGACCAATCCCTCAAAGGATGACTATTTATAAAAAATCAAAAAGTCAAAATTCAAAATTTTAGACCACTCCCTCAAAGGATGGATACCCATGTAAAAAGGATTCCCACATCAATCATCCTTTAAAAATTCAAAATAACAAAGCATCCTAGGATATATTCCCAAATTGATCAACTTTCCCATTAAAAGAAGACTTCTCGCATCGATCGGTTTGCATCGAAAAAGCAAAATATGTATAGACAATGCATTTCTCTATGAAGCTGTTGAAAAGGAGAACCATATTCCCACACAAATTTCCAAATTTTAAACACTTTCATTTTCAAGGAAGGTACATCTTATCACTTCATCTCTATATTCGAGATCCACGTGTGTAACTACCTACCGATATTATCGTGTTAATGTTTATTGTTAAGGCAAAAAGTGCAAGTTCCTTCACCATATTTATACCCATCACATATGAATCAAATCTAATATCAAAGAAATCATTCCATTTTCCCATTTCAAAAAGTTAGAATACATTTTGATAAAATTTGGATCACATCTAAGTCACAATAATATTAGTACATCACCCTTCAAATCATATAAACATTCCACATTTTAATCTCGAAAACATCAATTAAAAATATTAAAAACATTAAAACATACATAAAAAAATCCATCATATTACAACCAACACAAAATTCATAAGTCAAACCATGTCATCACAGATAATCATGATCAAAGTCTCGATACATCATGAGGATTCCCCTCACTCCATATATCAAAAACTATATATCGAGGCTTCATAAAAGAGTCGTATACATTTTGAACCACAAATACATATAAAAACTATCCAATGAACTGGAAAGTGGTAAATAAATCACTTCCACAAACAATACTCCCCTAAGCCACCTAATCACCACCTCCTGTGCACCTCCATCCATCACCTTCATCTCCTCCATTTTGTAACACCTTGGACAAACTGTTATATTTCTCTTTGCATTACAAGCATTGGCATGTGATTTTCTTGAATGAGGTGTGTTCCCTTGATTGTTGAAAATCATGCTTGTTATGGATAAATTATTTCTGCTCTTGGATTATTTAGAATGGAATGATATGGCTTGCAAGAATCCATTTTCACTTCTTATTGATAAGCTGCAATCTAATTTTGAGAGTTGCAAACTTATCTCTTTTACTGACTCATCCTTGGATCAATTTCAGTGATCCAAGGAATGTTTTAAATCTTCTTAATAGACTGAATGGTAAATTGACATTCATTAGTTGAGAGACATAGTGGAATGAAATTTGTATGTTACAAGTTCTTTGGACTTGAGTGATCGTGTCTTCATTCGGTTGTAAGTTTGTGCTTGGGTCTTTGGGGATTGATCTCTACAGGAAATTTTTGGCGTAAACTAAATATAGTCTGCTTAAGACTATGAAGGGGATTAGAATCCTAAAACTAAAGGACTATCCTAATGGTATCCTAAACTAGGTATGAGCACCTACTTCCTAGCTATGTCTACTTAATTGGGGTTATAATCTAACCTAAGATTCTTATTCTATTTTGTTGGGGTGGTGTCCTAACCTAAGCTCTTGTGCTAAATGAATAAGGGGGGGAGATTACTATAGTAATGCTAGACTATATTAACCTAATGCCTAATACTAATGGTTGTGAATTTAATCTAACCTAAGGTGGAAACTACCTATGGCAATGTTTTAAGACCTAAGGTGATTTATTGTTAGACTAACCTAAGTTTTGGGGACATCTATCCTAAACTATTTAAAAGGAACCTAAGGGTCACATGGCACTATGGTGACAGTTCCAATGGATTTTATTTGATTTGATTGGGTTTAATGCATGAGGTACTGCTAGTTTGGCAAGGGCTAGTTAACTTTAGTTGAGGCTTATGTGGAGGCTTCACTAAATATGGAATTGCATGTTATTTTTGAAATGACATTCACCAGTTTTGGGAGGTGGTGACAAGGAGAGATAAGTGAGAGAATTAGGAGTAATGGAATTAATGGACCTCAGTTTTTTTGTGCAAACCATCTTAGAAACACGGGAGGTGTGTTTTGAGAGGTTGTTTGGTTTTGCATGTCTCCCGAATTTTTCTTTGTATTGAGCTATCTAGTTCTTTGAACTAGCAGTTCAACTTCTTCTTATTCTTCTTGTCTATTTTTGGTTTCTCTGGTCTATGTTCGATCAAGGAAATGTATATGAGACATTGGAAGAAGAGTTTTTGGTTTTGATATTTTTGGAGAAGAAAAAGAGTGGGAAGCTCATTTGGAAGTCTCCTTCGAATTGGAAGAGGCACTATCAGGTATGATAGGCTCTACCCATTAAGATTTTTGTTTTCTTCTAAATGTTTCATTAAAATAATTCTACTCACATGAGATAAATATTTGCATGATTTGTCCGGTTATTTACTTTCATGTTTTTATGAAATCTTTGTGGTTTTCGAAAAGTAAATCCATTGCTGGTAATGATAGTTTTTAGGAAACTTTCTCTGTGCTAGTTTAATGGTGACATGCATGTGAAACTTAAATTGGAAGCTTTGTATTTCACTCACGAAATTTTTATGCGAAGGTCATTTGTTGTGGTTCGAATTGGCATTAAGTTGTATTGTGTGGTCTGAGCTATTATTTGGATCCCTGTGTTTCATCGGAACTTGTATGGGAGCTTCGTGTTATGTTATGAGCTTGTATTTGAGCTTTGTGTTTGATTTGAGCCTATATTTAAGCCTTATGAGGTTATGAAATTTTATTCGAAGCTTGTTTTCGACACTATAATATTATTCCATTCTTGCATGTTCTAAACTTGAGTTGGAATCGACAGGTTTGATTCTATACTTGTATTCTGAGCTAGATTTTTTGTTGGTCGTCAAAAGGACTTCAAGAAGAGCAACAGTCAGGGGACAAGAAGTCCCTCCTCTTTAATGGGAGAGGTTCCCTTATTCAGAAACGAACCTATTTACACATATACAAAGTATGGTTTTCTTGTGGAACTTGGATATTATGAAAGTGTTTTCTATAAGGATCATCAATTACAAAAGGACCGAGGAATGAAAATGTGAGAACGAGCAGAAAGGCACCATTCAGAATTATAGATGACAGAGTAATTCCTTATGCATGTGAGGGTACAGTGAATTGGAACAAGATCATTTGTATCATATTAAGAAGATGAAATTTGAAAAGACACAAAGTTCTGTAAATAACATCTGCAAGAATACAAAGCTTCTCAGCATAATACAGACAAATGATCTAACAAGATTAAATGAATATCTTAGGAATAAAGGAAACCAGATAGACAAAGAATGAAAAGCCCTTCTGTATTGATTTATTTAAGATTTATTTACACTTTCGAGAAATAAGCCAAGTTCTTTCCTCCCTTCAAAATGGTGAGGAGAGGCCATTATATAGCTTACAAATTAGTTACTCCTAGTAACTACTTCTTTTAACTAATGATTAGTTAAAGGGTTGCTAATCGCAATACCCCAACTAATTACAGCAAATTCGAGAGAAAGAAGGGGAAGAGAAGAGAAGAATTAGGAGAAGAAGACAGGTGCTTATGACGGGACGAGACCCACCGAATTTAATATCCATCTGTTTGAATCTCTTCAATGTCTCTGCTATATCTTTACCATGTGGAACTGATGTGTTGGTAGTAGATTGAGTCCAAAATCTGAGGCACTTCTCCATTTCTTTGTCAAATTCGACATGAGTATGATAATCCTTGTTCGCTTCCTCTATAGCCAATTGAAGAGAGCTAGATATCTTTCATCTTTTCCTTGGAAATGGAACTCTCCTTAAATAGATCACCTTTGACAAAAGCTCTAAATTGAGCTTTGATTTCTTGTAAGGAGAGAGGCACACCAGAAGTCTCATCATGAAGATGGCAATGTATATCTTTAAAGGCAGATATAACTAGTGTTTAAAAGGCCTCACCCATACATCGGCTATTCTTTAATTCTCCCAAAGCCTCTTCCAACACCTTGATCTTCCATTCCACACTGTAGACCCAGGAATTTGACAAATTATCCTTGGCATCCTCGAAGACTTTGCTTGCCATCAAAATATTTTCATCTATTTGTCCCATTAGCTTGAGAGGTCTACTATTCAACCGCCCAAAAGTTTAAGTTCTTTATCAATGTTCCCAATGGTGGAGGAGAGCACATTACAAATTACTCACCTTTCCGTGGAGTTTGAAGGCTTCATCAATGAAGTTTATTCTTGCAACCAAAGCATATCATCCACCATGGCCTCCATAGCCCTTCCATATACAGAATACTTGTGCATGTCTTTAATACTCTGCACTTCATCCTGGCTCAGAATTATAGGTGGTGGAAGAGTAGTCAATGGGGTAGGATCCAAAACTTTATCTTTGGATAGCAGGGACTTGATGAAACTTGTAAGAATCTGGGCTTGTTCCTCCAACTGTTCAATGGTTTTCTACCCTTTCTCTACCCTCCCAATGACTCTGGTAACTATTTCCTGAAGATTGTGGATCTCACCTTCAGGGGTAGACTCTCCCATGGGAATTCTTGAGAGTTCAGGTCGGATGCTTGCAAATCTTGCTCTAGCTTATCTGTCTTAGGCTTGGCTATCTCTAGGAATTGCTGGCCTTGAGCGTCAGACACTATCCTCAAGGTAATTCATGCTTTTTTGGCACGAGAAGGAGGAGTAGTGCCTAACAAGGCTGCCACAGCATCAAAATTTGGTCCTGAGATCCGGGAGGAAGAATTTCTCTTCCTACTATCAACAAGAGGCTGCACCCATGCAAAAGAGGAAGAGGAGGAAGAAGGTGGGGCAAGAGGGCCAAGAGACAGAGAACTCATGGTGCCCAAGGTTTGCACTACTATTTCCTCGAGTTGAGATATGAGTGGAGTGCTTGGGGATCCTGGTGCAGAGGAATCAACAGTGCTTGGAAGTTCAGTGCTCTGGACCTCTTTATCCTTATCCATTGGAGCTTCAGGGGCACTTGTAGAGAGCGGCACTTCACTCTCTTCACTTTCACTAAGAACAATAATGTTCTCTAGTCCCGAAGGTAATTCTCTATGCTTCCTCAAGGGATCTTCTTCCACAGGCTCCTTTTTAACTTCTTTGACTTTCTTGATATACGGGTGGATGAGGAAGGAGTAAGCTGCAGTCCTTGAGTTGACAAGGTGGAGGGTTTGCGCAGTGCTTGATGCAGGTATTGATGCTTCCATCCTTGGTGTTGAAGCATCCTTGGAGGAGGATTCCCCTGAGTGCCTCCTGTGCTCATGAACTTTCCTATCAAACCATATCTTGGTCCTGACTAAGACCGGGGCTAGGATTTCAGCCAAATCATCCTTTTCCTTTTAAACCAATCCAAGTCTTCCAAGAAGTGCTTTTACCACGTTGTCATACTCATATGAGTACAAGTCAGAATTTTCATCCTGTAGCCCTTCAGGAATTTGGTACAAGCCAAGTTCTTGAATTAACTGTAGGGAAAACCTGCCATAATGCCTCCTTCTGGCTTCAAAATCATAAGCACAGTTAGCCCAATAGTCTTCTATGTCTACCCTATGATGATAGGTTATCTTAATGTTCTTCTCAATAAAATTCTTCAAGTCAACACATGTTCTTGGCTTGAAGAAATGGACAGTGATGGGAGCTAGGGCTCTTTCTATATTTTGTGCATCCAGGCATGTTTTGCAGGTGTAGTTTCCCAAAGAGATGGGGAAATGCAATCCAATAATTTTCTTATCCCTACAGGTTCTATGAAATTTTTCCAATTACTTACACACTTCTATCAAGGTCATTTTGTCATTGCAGAACATAGGAAGCTTGAGAGGAGTGCTCTCATAGCAAGCAAGCCTGATATAGGAAAATTTTCTGAATTGGATAAAATAAGCACCGTAGTGCGATATCGGACTCATGGATTCATCGAGAAAATCTTCTCATTGTGTCACTCTCAAGAATCCGGACAATGTACATGGTGAAAGTGCTATTCACCCTTCGAGAAATTGTGATTGCTTGTTTCTAGGGTGAAGCTCTGGGCGTAGAGCATACACGGGGTCATCCTTGTGAGAATCGATGTATGAAAAACCAAACCATTGCCTCGATCTTTGCTAGAGTATACATCAGGTATGAAGTCATATAGAATTTCTTTGTTTGTTGTACATTAGGCACACTGCTCCACTAGGTTCATACTGATGATCTCTGCCCAGTTGATATTATGAGTTCCCTTGCACACCATATTGATAAGCGGGCACATCCAGAAATGGAACTCATTAGTAGAGGGTAAGCCCATAACCCGAGCCAGTAGGATTATGAAATATGATAGTTCTTCATTGAAATCCACACGGAAAAAGGGTCTTAGACAGGTGAGATGCCCCCTTCTTAGGGTTTTTTAGCTAGGACTTCGCCACCCGCGCCTTATAGTTATCACTGTCTTGATCGAAAAGGGCATGGGCTTGATTCTGAGAGATAACTATAGCATTGTCCATTTCTGGAATCCTTAGTGCAGTGCCAATGGTGGCAGCATCAAGTTTGGCGATGAGCTCCCCGTGCACATTTGTCAACTCACTCGAATCAGGGTTGAAATGAGCCCCGCATGAGAGCACTGTGTCTGCGCATTGCACCGAGATAGGGAAACCACCAGCGAAAGCTAGACCACTGTCATGAATCATCTATGCCATCGGTGAAGGGTTCGTGTCTGTCATCCTTGTCCAAAAATCCCCAAAGTCAAGGTGGCGAACTTCACTGTCCCCGATATCGGGAATGGCGGACTCGAGTGGTGAAATTTGTTCCTGCCCCTGGAATTTGATCTTCATGTTGATAGTAACTCGGAGAGCAAAGCTGCAAGCTAGACTTGGGATGGAATTGCAAGGGAAATGGATATGCGTGCAGAAATTTTGGTTGCAAGGGTTCGAGCAATAGATAGCATGAAAGCAGTGTGTAAAAATACATAGGGGGTAGTTCATTATATAGTCATTTAGGAGAGAGAAAGGCAATAAATGTGCATTAAATACACATCTACCAAATTGAAAAGCAAGATATTCGGGTAGAGCGGGAAAAATTAGCACGAATGGCACTTGGTTCATTTGGGACACGAGGGACGCGAAAGCGTGAAGTACGCGGTTCGGCCAATTCAAGCGATGCGGGGAAAAGATGCACAAATGCTTTTGGGACATGCGGGGACGAAAGTACGAGAATACACACGATTCGGCCGAATCGGACGAAAAGGGAACAACAGTGCAGGTGAACTTGGGACATTTGGGACAAAAGTTTCGACGGGCCCGAAAAAAGCAGACTTCGGGTAAACCAGCCAATCAAGGAGCAGAGAGCCCGAATGAAATTGGGACACGCAGGACAAAAATGTCTCGATATGCCCGAAAAACACACAAAATGACCCAAAACGCAAATTTTCCCAATTTTTTGACTTTTCACATCACGGGACAACGAGAAAAGACACTTTGAACCTCAAAATTTTAATTTTCAATTTCTTAAAAGCAGGGGAATTTTGAGTGGACAACGGGTCAGCTTATACGGGGATGACTTGGCATAAATTCAAAGAATGAGACAAGGCAAGAATTTAGACAAACCTGGGGAAGCAGACAGTACCTTATCCATTGGGCCAGGAGTCATCGAGATCAAACTAATATAAAGGACAACACACCAAAAAAAAGGGAAAGAAAAACAAAATGCTATACAAAATATACAAAAAGACTTCCTAATCACCTATGACTTAAACAATTTAGTGCATCGCCCACTATAAGGAAGTGGGAGAGAAGAACCATCCATATAATCAAGGTAAAAAGAATTCTTACCAGCGAAGTGCCTGATCTTGAAAGGTCCGAGCCAAAGGGAATCAAACTTGTCATGGCTGCCATGAGGTTCATGCCTTTATCCCACAACAAAGCAGTGTCTCCAACTTGGAACTCTCTCGAACCGGCTTTCTTACCAAACAAGACCTTTACTTTCTATTGGTGAGTAGATATCCTATCAGCAACTTCCAATCTGTCCTCATTCAATTTGTGAAGATACATGATTCTTTTATCCAAAGAATCATTGAAACTGGTATCTTCAATGGCCTTCATTAGATGCAAGGTGGTAGCTCCACTTATTCTTGTCAATTGAGCTTCTACTCCATATACTACCGAAGAGAGACATCCCAATGGCTCTCTTAGGTGTGATCCTATCTACCTAAAGAGAAACATAGAGTTTCTTGTGCCAGTTCCGTTGGGATTCATTGACTAATTTGCTTATTATGGCCACCAGATTTTTATTTGTTGATTCTGCTTGTCCATTTCCCTGAGGATATTAATCTGAGGAGTAAGCCAGAGAGATGCCATATCCATAGCAAAAATACATCATCTTAGTTGAAGAAAAGTTTGAAGCATTATCTGTCACAATCTTGTTTGGCACACCATACCTTACCAAGATGTTTTCTTTGATAAAGCTACATACTACTTCTGAAGTAGTACTCTTTACTAGAATGGCTTCTACCCATTTGGTGAAATAATCTGTGGTAATTAATACGTGGCTATGACTAGCACTAGAAGAGGGATTAAGTGTTCCAATGAAATCTAAACCCCATTGCTGAAAAGGTTCTTCGATCACAACTGGTTTAAGGGGTAAGGAGGCCAATTTGGGTCTACCCACGAAAGTCTGACAAGCCTCACATTTATCAACCCATTTTGATGCATCCTTGAACAAGGTAGGCCAGTAATATCCTCCACGAAGTATTTTATGAGCAGTGACAGTTGATGAGTAATGCCCTCCACATGCCTGATCATGAAAAGCTGAGAGTAGCTTCTTCTGCTGCTCCTTGTCCACACATTTCAAAAACCTTCCATCTAACCCACGTTTAAACAAGGAATTTTCCCACAACACATATTGAACTGACCTTAGTTTAACTGCCCTCTTTTCTTTGGTAGAAAAATGAGAGGGGCATTCCCATAGGTGAGAAAATGAGCGATAGCAGCATACCATTCGTCAACTAAGCTAAGAAACAGAACAGTAGGAAGACCAACCTTATCCTCTAGTAACTCATGTCTAGCTCCTTCAGCGATGAGTTCACACAGGCCTTTTCCATGGATGAGCTTGGTTGGTTTGATGTCAATATCATATTCTTGAACCTTGGCCACCCAGTTCCCTCTCTTGGATCCAAATTCCTGCTATGTGAGAATTGACTTGATAGTTGTATCTGGTACCAACACCGTGGAGTGAGAGTTAAGAATGTAAAAATGAAACTGCTTGACAACTTTAACCACTGCAAAAGCATGTTTTTCCATTATGGTGTATTTTAACTCATGATCTTTTAGAATATTGCTCATAAATTCAATTGGGAGTTCGTGCCCATTAGAATCTTCCCGAGTGAAAACAACAACCAAGGTATTATTCGTGGCGTTGCAATAGATAATGAAATCTTTCTTTGAAATCGGGACATGCTAAAACAGGAGTTTTAGCAATAGCCCTTTTAATACCTTCAAAGGTTTCTTTCCCTTTAGGAGACCAACCAAACGTTTGTTTTCCTTTCATCATTTGGGAGATATTTAAAGTTAGCTCTGCAAAATCAGGATGAACCTTCATAGAAAGTTAATCTTATCGAAGAAAGAGTGCACTCCCTTTTTTTTGGTTGGAAGAGGAATTTGCTGAATAGCTTGAACTCGTTCAGATCGATTTTATACCATCTTTGGAGACAACGTGCCCCAATAATTTCCCCTCCGTGACACAAAAAATAGATTTCTTAGGATTCAAAGAGATCCCATGTTCTCTACATCTTAGAAGAACTGTCTCTAGATGCTAGAAATGATCCGCCCTTGTTTTAGAAAATACAGTCAAGTCATCAAGGTATACAACAATACACTTCCCTTTCAAACTTTCAAAGGCCAAATCCATAGCCCTCTGAAAAGTGGCACCGGCATTGATGAGCCCAAAAGGCATCCTTTTGTAAGCAAAGGTACCCCAAGGGGTAGTGAAAGTCGTTTTGTGTTGGTCTGTGGTATTAACTTCTACCTGGTTATATCCTGAGAATCCATCAAGCATAGACAACATTTCAGATCCCGTTACTGCTTGCAAGACCTGATCCATCATAGGTAAGGGGTAATTATCTTTTAAGGAAGCTTGATTTAGATTCTTGAAGTCAACACAGATACGAATCTCACCATTTTTCTTTCTAACAGGCACAATATTGGCAATCCATGTTGAATGATGGATAGGAAAAATGATTTTAGCCTTTAATAACTTCTGTATTTCCTGAAAAATTGTGTTAGCTATCTTAGGTTGTATTTCTCTCGCTTCTGTTTAAAAGGCTTAATCCCATGTTTGAGAGGAATAAAATGCTGCATCTCTTTTGGTTGGAAAGATTTTAAATCTTCATAGGAATAAGCAAGAACATCCTTATACTTCTTTAAAAGATCAATTACCTTCTTCCTCTCATCTGGTGTGCAACATTTTCCAATGTTCATGAGTTTAGGGTCAGTAGAACTCCCAATATTAATTTTGTCATATTCAGCTGATTGTTGAGGTCCAGTAGAAGCTCTAAACTTTACATACCTGTCGTGTTTATCAAACAGTTCCTCTAAACTCACCAATCCTTTTGGAATCTTGTTTCCTTTGAGTTTGATACATCCATCCTGATCCGCTTCTTCTTCTTGGGTGGCTTCTTTGTCAAAGGGCACACTTTCACGAGGCAAATTATCGCTCCCTTCAAAGTACAACTGTTCAAAATTATCCTTGAGTTCTAAGAAAGAAAGCAAGTGTTGATCATCATTGAAAACTTTCCAGTTACTTGTATTATCAGGTACACTAGGTCGATGGATCATCTCAATGGTGAACTTATCTTGAGAAAAGTCAGGATGAGGTATAAGCAATGACCCTGATACTGCTAGAGAATCAGCCCTGGTATTCTTCTCCCTAGGCACTGCTTCGATGGAGAAGGTGTCAAGAAATTCAATGGAGTCCCAAACCTGATTCCTGTAATGTTTCAACCTTCCATTCTTTACCTGGAAGAGGTTTCTAACTTGTTTAACAATCAATTCCGCATCTCCACGAGCTAGAAGATTCTTCACACCTTGTTCTGTTGCCACCTGGAGTCCAAGAATGAGAGCTTCATACTCTGCTGTATTATTGGTATTTTCAAATTGCAACTTGAATGAGAAAGGATGAATTCTTCCTTCAGCAACACCAATATGACACCAGCTCCAGAACCAGCTGAGGAACAACTTCCATCAAACTCTAATATCCAAACACCATTAGGATCTTTAGGTGAGACTTTGGGGAGTTGGATTTCTTCTAGAGACATAATCATGTAGTTGCCATGCCCCATATCCTCATAGAGTATTTGTGCTTTGGGATCATCGGTTTTTGTACAATATACTCGGATCGCTTCTTAGGCAAGTAGCTTCTTCATTTTCCCTTTACAGTATGAGGGCATGTGACCAATCCATTTGAATTTCTCCACCCACATCCTTACAGAAGTTTCTGCTTAGCATCATCCCATATGAAGGAGGAATGTCTGCTACTAGAATAGTAGCCAAGACTTTCTTATTAGGTAAAGTAGCAAAAGCCACTTGTGCATCCTTAATCCTTCCGACCAAGGGCACTTCCTTACTCTCCATGGAATAACAAGATCCATAAGTGCATGTGAGAGTCAAGCCTAAGGCGTGAGCTACTTTAGCAGGCATTACATTGTCGATGCTTCGAGGCTATGACATAATTTCGAGCCTATGGCCAGCTATAAGGAGTGTTACATAAAATGGTTTGATTTTTTCATTGGGTGAGGTGGCTGCTACTGCAGATTAGGTGTGGTGCATAAGAAGGAGTGGGTAAAAGGCCTTTAGAGGTAGTTTTAGAATGGGAATTAACAAAGTGAATCATTTTTGCAAAAGCCTTGGGATGGGTTTGATAATATTCAGCCTCTGAGATTTGAACCTTAGTCTTTTTTAGGTGATCAATAATATCAAAAGACCCAGAAGTGGACGGGTTATCATCACTTGAGATCCTAGGTTTATCAATTTTAGGGGAAAAAGAAGTAACTTTAGTAGCAGAATTGATAGGACTCACCTTTGGTGTAGATGAAATGGGGATCGAGATCCTCTTTTTGCAATTACGGGGATAGTTGTCGGCTGCTCCTTAGATTTCTTGGCAGGCTGCATCACTTTCTCCCTCTGATTTTTCTGCTCTCGAGTCATGACAGTGTATGATTCACTATTCATGTCTACTACTACTTCGTCATAATCATCCCCTTCATCAATTCCTTCAGTGGTGAAGAAATTAACTCGAGATCCCTCAAGTTCATCTGTTTCATCATCAACCTCTTCAACAAATTCCTCACAATCTTCATTAACCTCCTCATCCTCTGGTTCTTCAACTTCACAGGTTGCATTGACAGGAACTTTAATAGGAGGTCCTTCAAGCACTAGCCTTGTTTGAGAAGTAGGCAAACAATTTCTGGGCTGAAAATTCCTCCTTGGAACGTCTGCATAGGGAGTATCTTTGAGCTAATTGTTTTTAATGGCGAAGAGATCATTTGCAATTTTTGTACCAATGGATCGGTATTAGGTTTAGGCATAGAAGAGGAGGAAGAAGCAGACTTAGATTTAGAAGGGTCTCTCCTCAACTTCCCTGACATGATTAAATCATCTTCAACACTAACAGAAAGAGTTTGATCTTTGACCAATGTTGCGAGATTAGCCCTTCTCAGTGCATAACTAACTTCAGGAAATTGGGCATTACGGAAGAAGCATTTTTGAATTTGATCTACAGGTTGAGTATTCGGTGGAATTTTGTTAATCAACCTGTTGAATCGAGCCACAAATTCTCTCATGGGCTCTTGTGATTCCTTCTTTATTTGAGAAATTTGGGCTAACAAAGCATGCACGTCTTCTGCCGGTTTGAAACGGTTTTCAAACCTAGTTCTCATTGTGTCCCAGCTAGTGATAGCTCTAGCCAGAAGGTGATAGAACCAATCAGCAGCATTATCTTGTAAAGTCTCAACAAAAAGCCTCACGGAGACGTCTTCATGTTCAACTCCCAGAACTCTGCATGTAACTATGAAGGCTGCGATGTGTTCATCAGGATGTACTTTACCATCACCTTTGAATTTAGGAAAGTTCTTCCAGTTACCTCTGGGTAACTCATGCAAAGGCTGAGGAAGGGAAAGAGGCCCGACATGATGACCCCAGGGAAATGGTACCGCCATTCTTGGAAAAATGGCTTGAAGAGGAACTGAAACACCAACAAGAATCAAAGCTCGAAGATTAGGACTGATTTTCTCTGAAGGAATACCACCCGTAGGGATTCTATCTTGGATAGGTGGAGTGCTTATTGAACGAGCCTTACTATTTCTCTTTGTTGAAGGGAGACGAAAACCCTGTTGTTCCAAAAGCTGAAAATGAGAATCTTCAATACCAAGGGCCCTTCTCCCTCGAGTAAAACATGGAGTCAGCCAGATCAAAAGATGATCGATAAATGATTATAGAACTGGAATATGATTCCCCAGTGGAGTCGTCAAAAACTATTGGTCGTCAAAAATGACTTCAAGAAGAACAACAGTCAGGGGACAAGAAGTCCCTCCTCTTTAATGGGAGAGGTTCCCTTATTCAGAAACAAACCTATTTACACATATACAAAGTATGGTTTTCTTGTGGAACTTGGATATTATGAAAGTGTTTTCTATAATGATCATCAATTACAAAAGGACTGAGGAATGAAAATGTGAGAACGATTAGAAAGGCACCATTCAGAATTATAGATGAGAGTAATTCCTTATGCATGCAAGGGTATAGTGAATTGGAACAGGATCATTTGTATCATATTAATAAGATGAAATTTGAAAAGACACAAAGTTCTATAAATAACATCTGCAAGAATACAAAGCTTCTCAGCATAATATAGACAAATGATCTAACAAGATTAAATGAATAGCTTGGGAATAAAGGAAACCAGATAGACAAAGAATGAAAAGTCCTTCTGTATTGATTTCTTTAAGATTTATTTACACTTCGAGAAATAAGCAAAGTTCTTTCCTCCCTTCAAAATGGCGAGGAGAGGCCATTATATATCTTACAAATTAGTTACTCTGGTATCTACTTCTTTTAACTAATGATTAGTTAAAGGGTTGCTAATTGCAATACCCCAACTAATTACAACAAATTCGAGAGAAAGAAGGGAAGAGAAGAGAAGAATTAGGAGAAGAAGATAGGTGCTTATGGTGACCGGGAGGGACCCACCGACTTTAATATCCGCTGTCTCGAATCTCTTCAATGCCTCTGTTATGTCTCTGCCACATGGAACTGATGTGTTGGCAGTAGATTGAGTCCAAAATCCGAGGCACTTCTCCATTTCTTTGTCGAATTCGACATGAGTATGATAATCCTTGTTCGCTTCCTCTATAGCCGATTGAAGAGAGCAGATCTCCTTCATCTTTTCCTTGGAAATGGAACTCTCCTTAAATAGATCACCTTTGACAAAAGCTCTGAATTGAGCTTTGATTTCTTGTAAGGAGAGAGGCACACCAGAAGTCTCATCATGAAGATGGCAATGTATATCTTTGAAGGCAGATATAACTAGTGTTTTGAAGGCCTCACCCTTCTGCCAGCTATTCTTTAATTCTCCCAAAGCCTCTTCCAACACCTTGATCTTCCATTCCACACTGTAGACCCAGGAATTTGACAAATTATCCTTGGCATCCTCGAAGACTTTGCTTGCCATCAAAATATTTTCATCTATTTGTCCCATTAGCCGGAGGTCTACTATGCAACTGCCCCAAAGTTTAAGTTCTTTATCAATGTTCCCAATGGTGGAGGAGAGCTTCATTACAAATTACTCACCTTTCCGTGGAGTTTGAAGGCTTCATCAATGAAGTTTAATCTTGCAACCAGCATATCATCCACCATGGCCTCCATAGCCCTTCCATATACAGAATACTTGTGCATGTCTTTAATACTCTGCACTTCATCCTGGCTCAGAATTACAGGTGGTGGAAGAGTATTCAATGGGGTACGATCCAAAACTTTATCTTTGGATAGCAGGGACTTGATGAAACTTGTAAGAATCTGGGCTTGTTCCTCCAACTATTCAATGGTTTGCTGCCCTTTCTCTACCCTCCCAATGACTCTGATAACTATTTCCTAAAGATTGTGAATCTCACCTTCAGGGGTAGACTCTCCCATGGGAATTCTTGAGAGTTCCAAGTCGAGACACTTACAAATCTTGCTCTTGCTTATCTCATCTTAGGCTTGGCTATCTCCAGGAATTGCTTGCCTTGAGTGTCAGACACTATCCTGGAGGTAATTCTGGCTTTTTTGGCACGAGAAGGAGGAGTAGTGCCTAACAAGGCTACCACAACATCAAAATTTGGTCCTGAGATCCGGGAGGAAGACTTTCTCTTCCTACTGTCAACAAGAGGCTACACCCATGCAAAAGAGGAAGAGGAGGAAGAAGGTGGGGCAAGAGGGCCAAGAGACAGAGAACTCATGGTGCCCAAGGTTTGCACTGCTGTTGCCTCGAGTTGAGATATGAGTGGAGCGCTTGGGGCTCCTGGTGCAGAGGAATCAACAGTGCTTGGAAGTTCAGTGCTCTGGACCTCTTTATCCTTATCCATTGGAGCTTAGGCGTTTGTAGGAGCCGGCACTTCACTCTCTTCACTTTCACTTTGAGAACAATAATGTTCTCTGGTCCGAAGGTAATTCTACATGCTTCCTCAGGGGATCTTCTTCCACAGGCTCCTTTTTAACTTCTTTGACTTTCTTCTGATATACCTAGGTGGATGAGGAAGGAGTAGAAACTGCAGGTCCTTGAGTTGACGAGGCTGGAGGGGTTTGCACAGGTGCTTCTGATTTGGGTGTCGATGCTTCCCTCCTTTGTGTTTAAGCATCCTTGGAGGAGGATTCCCCTGAGTGCCTCCTATGCTCGCGAACTTTCCTATCAAACAGATCTTGGTCTTGACTAAGACCGGGGCTAGGATTTCAGCCAAATCATCCTTTTCCTTTTTAAGCCAATCCAAGTCTTCCAAGGGGGTGTGTTTGACCATGTTGTCATACTCATATGAGTACATGTCAGAATTTTCATCCTCGAGCCCTTTAGGAATTTGGTACAAGCCAAGTTCTTGAATTAACTGTAGGGAAAACCTGCCATAATGCCTCCTTCTGGCTTCAAAATCATCAGCACAGTCAGCCCAATAGTCTTTTGTGTCTACCCTATGATGATAGGTTATCTTGATGTTCTACTCAATAAAATTCTTCAAGTCAAAACAAGTTCTTGGCTTGAAGAAATGGACAGTGATGGGAGCTAGGGATCTTTCTATATTTTGTGCATCCAGGGTTGTTTTGCAGGTGTAGTTTCCCAAAGAGATGGGGAAATGTAAGCCAGTAATTTTCTTATCCCTATAGGTTCTATGAAATTTTTCCAATTGCTGCACACTTCTATCAAGGCCATTTTGTCATTGCAGAACATAGGAAGCTTGAGAGGAGTGCTCTCATAGCTAGCAAGCTTGATATAGGAAAATTTTACTGAATTGGATAAAATAAGCACCGTAGTGCGATATCGGACTCATGGCTTCATCGAGAAAATCTTCTCATTTGTGTCAATCTCAAGAAGCTGGATAATGTACATGGTGAAAGCGTCATTCACCCTTCGTAAATTACGATTGCTGGTTTTAGGGTGAAGCTGGGCGTAGGCATACACGGGGTCATCCTTGTGACCATCGATGTATGAAATACCAAACCTATGCCTAGATCTTTGCTAGAGTATACATCAGGTATGAAGTCATATAGATTTTCTTTGTTTGTTGTACATTAGACAGCTGCTCCGCTAGGTTCATACCGATGATCTACGCCGAGTTGAAATTCGAGTTCCTCGCACACCATATTGATAAGCGGGCACAACTAGAAATGGAACTCATTAGTAGAGGGTAAGCCCATAACCCGAGCCAGTAGGATTATGAAATATGATAGTTCTTCATTGAAATCCGCATGGAAAAGAGTCTTGGACAGACAAGATGCCTCCTTCTTAGGGTTTTTAGCTAGGACTTCGCCACCCGTGCCTTATAGTTATCCTTTGTCTTGATCGAAAAGGGCTTGGGCTTGATTCGAGAGATAACTACAGCATTGTCCATTTCTGGAATCCTTAGTGTAGTGCCAATGGTGGTAGCTTCAAGTTTGGCAATCAGCTCCCGTGAATGTTTGTCAACTCACTTGAATCGGGGTTGAAATGAGCCCCGCATGAGAGCACGTTGTGTCTGCGCATTACAGAGATAGGGAAACCGGTGAGAAAGCCGACCACCTGTCATGAATCATATGTGCCATCGGTGAAGGGTTCACATCTATCATCCTTGTCCGAAATCCCTAAATTCAAGGTGGAGAACTTCTTGTCCCGATATCGGGAGCGGCGAACTCGAGTGGTGAAACTTGTTCCTGCCCCTAGAATTTGATCTTCATGTTGATAGTAACTCGGAGAGAAAAGCTGCAAGCTAGACTTGGGATGGAATCGCAAGGGAAATGGATACGCACGCAGAAATTTTGGTTGCAAGGGTTCGAGCAATAGATAACATGAAACCAAAGGTCCAAAACGCATAGGGGGTAGTTCATTATATAGCCGTTTAGGAGAGAGAAAGGTAATAAATGTGCATTAAATACACATCTACCAAATTGAAAAGCAAGATATTCGGGTAGAGCGGGAAAAATTAGCACGAATGGCACTTGGTTCATTTGGGACATGAGGGACGTGAAAGCATGAAGCGCGTTTGGCCGATTCGGGTGATGCGGGGAAAAGATGCACAAATGCTTTTGGGACATGCGGGACAAAAGTACATGGAATACGCGATTCGGCCAAATCAGGACGAAAAGGGAACAACTGGTCCAGTGAACTTGGGACATTTGGGACAAAAAGTTCGGACGGTTCGGCTAAACCGCCGATCGGGGAATAGAGAGCCCGAATGAACTTTGGACACGCGGGACAAAATGTCCGACAGCCCAAAAACACACAAAATGACCCAAAAACGTAGATTTTCCCAATTTTTCGACTTTTCACATCACTAGGACAATGAAAAGACACTTTGAACCTTAAAATTTTAATTTTCAAATTCTTAAAAAAGGGGAATTTTGAGTGGACAACAGTTGGTATTATGGATTTGAAAAGCTTTAAATTCATTATTGGATTGTCTTCTTGAATGGGTCTTGAGAGATTTGTTTTAGTTTGAAGTAGACCTAGTAATCTCTTTTGAGATCTTCTCCTTGTAGCTTCTTGTTGGAATGATTGTGGTACTTCTGTTTTTGGAAATTGTACCACCTTCTTTGAACTTGTTAGGACGTGTGAATACAAAGTATATTCTTTCCTTCTCTTCCCTGAGTGGACCCGTGACTTTTGAAGGCTTGAATGTTATGTTAGAAGGATTAATGGACTGGAATTGTATCTTGTTTTGGGTTTGGTTTGATTTCTTTAGAGTTGTTGGAATAGTATTTTTTGAGTTTTTGAGGATTATGGTTATGTAGTATGCATTCTCCTTTTGTAATAGATGTTTGAAACAAATACCTTCTCTGTCACAATATTTTTAGATAGAACTTGAGAGTCCTTGTTGTGATTTTGTTTCAGTCACGTTGGAGGTAAGATTGGGACAATACTTGTCTTAAACGTATATTGGGTTTCTTCTTACCTTCAGATCCTCTTTATTGACTTTTTGGTTGTTAGGGAAAAGAGTTGATTACTCTCTCATGCTGAATCTTGTTGATAGGATTTATCATCTCTGGTTTGGGGTTGTCTCACTGAATTTGTCTTCACGATGACCACGAACTTTATGTCTCTATTATTTGGAGCTGTGTAAGACCTAGAAGTTGGGAATACAGTATCTATTGAGTTCATGAGTTGTATTGAACCTTGTATATCTTATATTGTTTGTGGATTTCTATTCCTTGATGGATTCATTGAATGAATCTCCAGGTTTTAAAAGAGAAAGGAATATGTTCTCTTGGGGATAGTATACTATTTTAGGACTGTACTATGTACTTCATTCTAAGAATTGAATTTGAACTTGTGCTTGATGAATGGAAATAGGTAAACTAGTTTGTAAGATTTGTAATGGAAAATTTGAAGTGTGCTTTCTTTAACTATGCGTTCGGTTTTGTGTTCTCTTTTGGGAACTAGTTAAAGAATTTCTAAGTTTGAAATAGAAATGGGAATTCATTTCATAGTATAAATGAAATGAATTATGGATTGGGTCCTTTTCTATTTGAGATCCTTTTTCTATTGTTTGGATAAGTTCATTTGCTGAGCTTCTCTGTATTCGATTCTCTTATGAGATGGAAATTTCTTGTGGATTGTTTGGTCTACTTTGTATAAGTCATTGGTTGTAATGATGTGGAAAGAGATTAGCTGAGTCAGTATGTTGGAAAGAAAATAATAACATGCTTAGACCAACTGTTTTTCTTGATTGAGTCATACTCCATTTGGATTGATATTGGAAGGTTGTCTCTTTTTACACTGTTTTATTATGAACCCTTCTTGGATGGACTGGATAAGAGATTAACTTTGTGTGAGTCTAGCTTTGGTTGTGGAACGTTTGGTTTCAGATCTTTGAATTATATCTTCTAACATGTGGAAGTTAGTTTAGACTTGCAGGAGGATTGTTTGACTCTCAACCCCTACTTGGATTGATTTGGGATTCTTGTTGGATGTTGATCCTTTAATGTTGAATCCTTATATTATTATCTTTGAACTAAGGTAGTTTTGTGTGTTCTAAACCTGTTTCTATCTTTCAAATGATTAGTGTATGGGGAATAGTATGTATTGATTCTTCTTCTTTTGTTGCTTAGAAAAGATAAATGTGTATTTCTATTCTTATAGAATTATGAAACAATTGGATGACAAGACCTATTGATTGTTTTAAAGTAATTGATAGGATCAATTAAACCTTATGATATAATGCAGGTGTTACATATTATATTATGCTCTTTTCTTAAAAGTGAATTCAGATTCTTTAATTGTACTTCTTTTATGGATGTTATTACTTATGATTATTTGTATGTTATATTAATTGTTTCATTAAAGTAGAGTTTTTTTAATGGAACAATTAGCGGAATGCACTTCACTTTAATGCTTAGTACTCATCATGTTCGAGTTCATTGAACTGACCCATGCTAGCAATTTTTGCAGATGAACATTGTAAGTGATAAAATAAGGCAATAAATTTTATGAGGCATTTGCTTATCTAATTCTAGATCTTATGTAAAGAATTTCGATTCATTCTTGAGTTGTATTGGAAAAGAAAAGTGATGTTCTTTTAAGATCTTAATTATGATTGACATGTAGAATGTCTGAATTGCATAGTCTTGTAAATGTATATTTATCTTCATGAATTGAAAGGTTTGTGTTGGACTCCAATTTGTGATGTGAATTCTTTTGTACTTGTATGACGGAAATAATAGTGATATCTTGGAGGTATTCTTTATATTTTTGTATATTATTGTTGTTATCAAATGATGAGTTAGATTAAGGAGATAGTATAATCTCCCTTATTATAATGAACTTGTTGATTTGCAAAATATGTCGTTCTCTAACTACACAACTATAGTTTAATAATGAAATATGCTTGGGACATACAATTAAACTATATAAGTAACGAATGATAAAAAGGTTATGTTAAACCTAACATCTAACCATGTAAATGAAGACTCTTCCTCTCCTAAAGACTGAAAGATAAAATGAATAGTGGTTATGCTCTTAATCTTTATAGCTTTGTTTATAAATTAAACACTAGTTGAATCTAGGTGGATGACATACTTGATTTGGATAACTAGGTTGTAGTAGGAATTAAACTTTTGATGGTTGTTGTCCTGTTTTTGGGATAACTGCTTGTTATGCCACGTTAATGAACAATAATGCAAACATGAATTAATGAAGTTCTTCATATCTAATCAAGCTAGTTATGGATAAAGAACTTAATAAATGATTGAATTAGGGTTAGGCATGGTTGTTGTAATCTAAATCTTAATCCAGTTTAATTATGAATAATGACCAATAAGCTGGTATGTATATCTTGATGAATCAGTTCTAATGGATGTTGGCACACGCCAATTGTAGGACTGTACCCTCGAGAATTCTGGGACTTCTTGAGGATACAGTGTTGCAGTTGACATGTGGAAACACCCTTTCGTATTTGTTCATCTAGATTTACACACATCTGGACTTGAACTTAGTTTCTCTCTAGGTCAAGTTAGTAGCATGTTTAGGATAGGTAGTAGCTTTCAATGACTCAGGGTACCTTGGCACATCCAGTTGACTTAGGTCAACCGAGTATGCCCATATACCCTAAGTCATCGTGAGCATCTTCCTATAATAAATTATGTTGCTAACCTAGGCTAGGGTCAAACCTTGGGCAAGTGGACTGATGGTAGTCAGTAAGACCATTCTAGATAACAGAAGAGTGAGGTGAAGGACATATTCCAAAATGATGAGTATGCCATCTAGGAATAGTAACATGAACAATATGTTGAAAATATTTGGCCAAAGTATCGCAAGTTGCTAGTTGTGTTGTCTTATGTCACCTAGTTTAAAGCAATGTGATGTCAGATGAATATTGGTAACAAATATTCAAATAGGTTCTTTAAATGAGATCGGTCGAGTACCTAGAAAAGGGAAAGAGAACCAAGTATATGTATTATACATAAAGTATTCTATATTTTAAGTTAACATGAGAGATCGGTTGGTAACCGAGTCATGGAATGAGAGATCGTAGTATACTGAGTCATTACAGTTGCATATGGTTATCTATTATGAGATTTATTGGCATGGAATGTGTGTTTTAAATGATGTTTTATTTAGAATAGAGAACATTATGTTTCAAAAAAAAATTCCCTTGTTTCTAAAGTCTTAAAATGGGAATGTTACATATTTGACCCTCAAGGTGGCTAACCCACACTCATTGTACTAACACTAGGACCTACCACCTATTCAGCTTGATGCTCCCCATATTGAAGATTAGTAGGAGTAACCTTAATCACCAAATACTCGTAATATGCTAACTCATCTTGGACCGAATGATAATTGGCATACTAACCATATCTGGTGCATCCATCGACTAGTGGCATGGGCTCGGGCTACCAACTCTTCACTTGACACGATGACCTTGTAATATCAAGATATCTTTTTAGGGTATCTTTTCAATGTTTGTACCTATCCCAATTGGATATGGCACTGTGCCAAATCTTTGTCGACACCAATTCCTCTCACCAATCAAGGTAGCTCTCACTCCAAACCATCTCTATTCACCTATAAACCATCTTTCTTAGTCTCCACTATGGCCTTCTCGGTTGTCAACTATGAAAAAATAACCTCTAGGTCTCCTCCATCCCCATCATCCTCCTCATCATCACTAACATCAACAACCTTTTGTGCCTCCTCTACTTAGAAACGTACCCTCCCCCTTTGAACTAATCATATCATATCAAACTTGACATAAGCACCAGTCCACCACTTCCTATAACTGCAGTCACTCCAACATCATCTATAGGCACTTAGTCGCCATGTTCATCTATACCCATGAATCCCTACTCATCAGGTATAACAAGAGGTGGTCCCACAACTACCTTGGGAGTATCCAAATCTCCCTCATCTCATCTATATGGTACTAGAACATCATGCAAATCTGTATCAAACCAAATTTCCATCTAACACAGCCAAATTTAACAATCGCCCACTCTTCCCCTCATCTCCCATGCACCGATTAACTCCTATTGTCCCATCAAACTCATGCTCTAACCCCAACCACATGGAAAAATCAAAATATGGTCTCTACAATACATCTCCCACTTGTAAACCCATATGAATCTCATTGTAATGAAAATCCCTCTCGCACCCCTCTCAATCATCCTGTGTCACCACGCCATGTAAAAAAGCTAGCCGATCTACCAATAATTTCCACACCTCCCCATGGTAAATCATGTGGATGAGCCACTGACAATATGCTTGAACACTCAAAATTTTAATAAAAATGCAAAATATATCCCAAATCTCTCGTGGAATCTCTAAGCCCACAACACTCTGTATTTCTATGCCGGTAGTGCGGGGCCAAAAAAAAATAGTACAATGCTCTATCATCTCTGCCACTCTGCAATCATCATCCATGGAAATATAGCATCTCTAGAATCAAGAAAAGCAAAAAAGCAAAATCCCTTCATCAACATCGTCATCTAGGTACAACCCTGTCTCTCAGTAAAATATAAAGACCGATAATAAAATTGAAGTATATCTCACATCCTCAACATCATCCCCATACAACCTCCTCATAACATACTCTCTCTCTATCTCATCAATACAATAGATGACCTCCCCATAGATTGGAATCCTCGTAATCCTGTGGACATCCTCTAAAGTGATAGTAATCTAACTTGTCATTAACCAAAATGTATAGGTTCTTTGGATCCCATTTATCAATCAATGCTAACACTAATCCATGAAATTTGTGAATGTGTTTATAATCACTTATACCTATGAATGTGTTTATAATCACTTATACCTATAAACCCCACTTTGCCTCCATATGACTCCAATCCTTATATGACATATCCTCTCATACCTTTACTAGGATCACTGGAATCCTATCTTGAATAGTCAACTTGGAATTCACCAATGAACCAAAACACACAAAACACACATTTTATTCCATATTCATCAAAACTTCATTCAAATAAGTGCTTCGCTAACAAATAAACACGGATGCATCTAAAATAGATAAGCCGCAAATGATTCACATGAATCATCGACAATCCACTGAATTTCCAACAATTCACATGAATATCGGTGATCCACCTGAATCACTAGTGATTTAAAAAATAAACCCTCTGTCTTGACTCTAAAAACAAAAAAATCAAAACTAACTAAAAACAATTAAAAAAAAACAAAATTAAATGCCTACCTCCACTTGTGTGAGCTTCGTATGTCTACTTGATGATGTCATATCTTAAAACTCCGTTTATCACTCACTTAAGCTCTCCAACTCACAAATCAAGTCACACAAATGAACTATTCATCCTCGAAATAGGGATTTTATAGCCTTTATGAAATTTTGCAAGAATCATCGATGATTCCTTAAATCGCTAACGATTCCTTAAATCCTTTGGTAATTCACCTAAATCATTGGTAATTCACCTAAATCACTAAAGATCATTATAAATCACTAGTGATTCATCACATTTTACCCTAAATAATCTTTTTCGAAATCAAAATCCCCCTATCACATTTTTTGACAACATGACTCATTTAAGAGACCCATCCTCCAAAAATTAAAATTCCTAGCAAGATCAAATTAGCACGGGATATGTCATATGTCTATGGGACACAAGCCCTTTGGTCCCCATCACTTGAATTCCCTATCCTTGTAGCCTACCCTTATGAATCATTTCAATAGGAAACAAACTCTTTGGTTCCCTTATCACTTGATTCGTGGTAGCACCTACCATTTGAAACCTCAACTTGGGCTAATTTTCCAACGAAACACATATAAAACTTATCCCAAACCCAACTTGTCAAACTAGTGTTCCTTACACTACATTATAGTCATCCAAGTGTAAGGGGGATCACCCATACAAAATAAATCAACCTATCAAAAATTAATTTTTTTGAGCACTTTTCCTACACCAAATTACTTGACAAAAAGGGACAAATGTAGAAAACTAAAAATAACACCACTAATTTCTTTAACCACATACACTATCTTCACAATAGTATTAAATCAAATCAATACATCTAACCATATTATGTAATACATGAACCACTTATCCTAAGTCTAAAATACTTCACAATATTTACTCCACCCCATAAATTCTACTTTATAGTTGTAAAATCTTATTTTCACCCTCTAAAAACCACCTAACCACTCTAAATCAACCTTAACCATTTCAAAACCATTAAAATCAATTTTTATTACATCTTAACCTCTACACTTCATCACCAACCTCCACTTAAACATTTACCCACATTAAAAACCAAAAGAATTTTTTTAGAAGTGGTTTTAACCACTTTCCAAGAACTTTCTCTGAAAAAGTGAATCGTCAATCAGCGATTCTACCTAATCCCAACGATCATACATAACACCTTTATGCCCTCTCTCAGGGATCTTCAATCTTCAATATAGGAACTCTTGTTCAATTACGCACCTTTTTTTCAACATTACAAAGTCCAAGACATATCCGGACATCATCAAAAATCTATATCAATCATTTACAACAACGTTTTTTAGCCATTTTCATCACTCAACTTCTAGGAAGCATGACAAGACAACACAACAACTTTGATCATTCCCACTAAAGATTTGAGGCATATTTTTCATCCTCATCTATCCAAAGTTATTATTGAATCTTTGGTTATCATTTACAAGTCATAAGAATCATTAGAAACAATCAAAAACATTTTTTTAGAGCTTTAACCCCTTTTTTAGCAAAAATCAATTTCACAGTAATCACTAGTGATTCACCCTACTATGCAAGCGATTGGCCTAAATCGCTAGCGATTCTATCAAAATTTATATATTTTTAAATCAATTTATCATATTTGCATCATTTTATCAATATCTTTGCATTTAACACGTTATTTCCAAGTATGACTCTTAGTTAGATGGCAAGTCCTTGCCCTTATCATCTAATCACAAGCATTTATGACCTTCCTATAGTCAACACCCCTTTTTATGGGAGAAATACAATATTATTTATGATTTGACCTTATGAAAAATATATTTTTATAGGCAGAAGAAGACATCGAAGATCAGATCAGCTTCCTTCACAAGATCAAGCAAGAGATCGAAGATTTTTGGTACAACTAGTTTTATTCTCGTATTGATTACATCCACACTTACTTTGCGCACCTTTGAAGCCACACAGGACCTTACTTTCAACCTTGAGTTTTAGAGCTCTACATTCATTATCTATCTATTATTGTCTATTATTATCATTATCTTTATTAATCTACTTAATTATTACAAAGAGAGATAACATCCTCAAAGGAAGTCCCTTTGGATTCCTGGAATCAGCCTTTGCCGACCAACTCATTTATCCATATATCTAATCCTTTTTGTTTAGTGTATTTTATCGCAGAGTGCTTTTCAGGATAGAAGGACTTGTGCTTTCATTTAGACTCAAAAAATTCAATCAACCACTATCATCAACATTCATCCTCGTGGGTATTGATAAACCACGTCATCTTCGAGGTCAATTTTGTTTTTGTTATTTCACTTCATTAATTTAAAGTAGGAAAGAAAAAAATTCTCTGAATACGATGTTTGAATCTACCTTCCCTTTAGAGATATTACACTCTCATCACTATCACTCACTCTTATGGTGAATTTACTGAAGACCATCTTAAAGCCCTTAATGATCATATCATTAAGAATCCCCAAGATCTAGACTTTTCTCTTATATGTTGTTCATGAGGAGGCCACCAATTTGGTGGAGCTTGTCGCTTCTACCGCCATCTCTTGTTCCATTGCTACTCAACCACCTATTTCACCTGATTCTAGATCATTTCTTTGAAGTATTAATGAAACAGAGATAGGGCAATGGGTGTAGGAGGAATACATGTTCAAATCTTGGTTGATGGGTTGTTGCGCATGTATGAATTCTGAATCCTGATTGATTGTGAGAGCTTCCTTTTGGCAAGGAGGAACTACCTGTAATGCAAAGAAAGAACACCAAAAAAATTAAACAATATATAAGTGAATTGCCTAGCATGTGCTAGATCCGGGAAGTGTGTAAAAGGAACAATAATCAGATCGTGCTGAGCCAAGAACATAGATGCTAATCAAACATCACGATCAATAAGATGAAATTAATTCACCAGAATAACTTTACATAAACCTTTGCAAACAAATGAGTAGCAATATCATATATTATTATGGAACTCAATGAAATATAATGAGAATGGGCCTTGCTTATATAGGCAAGGAATAACAATCTAAAAACCAGTCAAGGTCGTAGATCAAGCCATAAATCATGGAAAGAACTAGTCATCAAAGAACTAGTCAAGTCCATATATTTATGAGAGAACTAGACATCAAGGATCTAGTCAATACCATAGATCAAGGAAAGAACTATACCTAATAACTAGATAATATCTCCTAATATCTAAAAAAATAAAAATAAATATCCACACACATAAGTGGGTGAGGATAAATACAATAATGTACCTAGGTGAACATGAGATAAGGTAAATACCTACTCTAACACCCCCTCAAGTGAAGCTAGGGGCCAAAATAGAAGTGGCATGTCCACAGTATGAGTCTCGGTAACTAGGCCTGATGAGGTACTCATGTACAATATATCCATGAAGAAATATCGAACCAAAAGAAGGAAAGAATCTTGCGAGAAGGAAATAGAAAGAAGAAGAAAAAGAAGAAGGAATATGTTATCATGAACACCCGCCAAGAATAACTTTCAAAAACTCAAGCATTCCACGCAACTCAAGGTAGCGAGGTGATGCAAAATACTTCAGTAAAGATGTCTCGCAACCTATTGCTTTGAGTCGGAATGTACTCCAAGCAAAGAAATCCATCTGAATATCTTGACGAATGAAGTGGATGTGTATCTCAATATCTTGGGTCCACTATTGCTCAAGCTGGGTTGCGAGAAATGTGAATTGCACTTTGGTTGTCACACCAAAGTGCGGTCGTGAATCTATGAGAATCCAAACTCTATCAATAATTGGTGAAGCCAAAGAATCTGACGACTCATGCATGTGCTTTGCTGCCTATACTCTACCTTTGAAGATGAAAGTGTAATAGTCATGTTGCTTTTTACACGCCCAAGCAAGCTGGAGAAGAACCAAGACAGAAAAGATAGCCGAAGTGGAACACTGTCATCAATAGAAACTATAGAATCGAATCTGTATACCTAAACAACTAAGTAGAACCCCTAGTGTAGTGTAGGCCAAAGTGGGAAGTTTCATGCAAATAGCGCAAAATCCTTTTAGTAGCCTTTCAGTGACTACTATGAGGAGAATGTGCAAACCAAGATACAAGCCCTACTACAAATGAAATATCAGGGCGAGTATGGGTCAAGTACATGAGACTCCTAACCAACTACCTATACAATGTAGGATCACAAAGTGGTGTGGTACATGTGGATGTAAGAGTAACTCTAGACTGAAAAGGAGATGGACTTGGCTTGCAATCAGCCATATCAAAGTGCCTAAGAAGATCATGGGTGTACTTTTGCTGACTCAAATGAATCCTGAATCATGCGAGAAATCTACAAACCAAGGAAATAATGCAATAGCCCAAGATCTATCATGTCAAACTATGTAGAAAGAGCCCTTTGAATACTCTGAATGTGGGAAGAAGAGCTTCCAGTAAGTAACAGATCATCAACATATAAGAAAAGTATCACAATATCCTCACCAACATGCTAGAGTTACACTTTGTATGATTGGAGTGGCAACGAAAAAAACCGGTAAATAGAAGAAAAGAATCCATCTTCTCATACCAAGCCCAAGGGGCTTGTTTAAGACCGTAGAGAGACCTTTAGAGCTGAAAAACAAGAGAAGAATCCTAAAAAATATAGCTAGCTGCTCCATATATATTTCCTCTTGTAGATCTCCATGTAAGAATGCACTCTTCACATCCATCCGGTATACGGGCCATCCTTGTGATGCGAAAATAGCAAGTACAAGGCGTACTTATATCTATCTTGAAGCAGTGCAAAATTCTTAGAGTAATCAATACCTTCAACTTGTGAAAAAACCCTTTGCAACAAGATGAGCCTTATACTTGTCAATGGACCCATCAGCTACGTATTTGGTTTGGTATACCCACTTACACCTAACCATATTTCTTCCTTTAGGAAGAGATACCATATCCCAGTCGATTCTTCATCAAAGAAGAATACTCATTTGTCATCACATCATCCCACTCCTGTATCCCATGAGCCTTTGAAAAAGAATGTGGATCCTCGAAACTACGACACACAAAAAGTACGTAACCCAGTAGAATGTGTGTGATGATGCCTAGTGGGTGGAAGATCCTCTATGAAAGATTCCACCTCGAAAGCGTAGTACAATCCCACTTAGGCATAGTGACAACATCGGTGGGAATAGGATCCTCAATGACATCTATAACCTCCTCATTAATATCCTCAAAGGATCCTCAAGATGAGATGAAGAATCATGAGGAGGAAATGCTCATCAAACTGAACATGTGTTCAAAAATAAAATCATAGGTATCGGGATCAAAAAGACGATAAGCTCTCATGTCCTCACAATACCCTACAAAGATCAAGGGTTTACTCTTCTTATACAAATATTTCCTTTTCTTCTTTGGCACAAAGGCCCAAACATGGCTCCCAAAGACTAAAAAAACAAGACATCGGCTTAGTGTTGGACCAAGATTCCTCTAGAGTCAAATGCTTAAGTGCTCTGTGTGGTGTGTAATTCTGAATATAGTTAGCATAATTAAGCTACTGCTTCTACCCAATAGATATGAGGTATATCTCTAGAATGCATCATACGAGTTATCCATTTCCTTCAAAGTTCTATTATTCCTTTCTCGCTAAGCCATTTTGTTATAGAGTATGAGGAACAGAATCTTTGGTGAATAATGCCTTGAGTTGCCAAAATTTAGAAAAATCATTGCTGAAGTCTTGCACCCCATTATCAATACGAAGGTTCTCTATGCTACTAGAATATTGTTTCTCGACCAAAGATTTGAAGACTTTGAAGTGTGAAAAAACATCACTTTTTTACTTGGAGAAAATAAACACAAGTACGCCTCGATAAATTATAAATAAATGTAAGTGCATACTTAGCTCCATTGAAAGATGGGGTAGGAAAAACCATCAAGTCACTATGCACAAGCTCAAGTGGTGAAGAAGCTCTCTTAGAAAAATTCTTAGGAAAATGATCTTCATGTTGTTTCCCTAATGCACAACCATGAAAAACTCCCTCAACACAAGAAACTATAGGAAGACCATCTACCATACCATGAGTGCTCAACTCCTTCAAATATATGTAATTGAGATGTCCAAATATTTCATGCCAAAGCTTACTCTCTGAATTTGAATGAGAAACCAATCCTGTCCCTATAGAAGAAGTGTCATCAAAACCCTCAAAGTGATATAGTCTAGAAATATGATCAACAATACCTAAGAAACAAGTGAATAAGGCTCCAAAAAAGTTATTACTTCTGCCCCATGTGGTGTAAAAGTCACTATTTTCCCTTGACTAGAATGAAAAATTTGATATACAGAAAGCAAATTTGTAGTGATGTTAGGAACATATAATGCATCTTGGATATTGCCACCATCAAGTTGTATATAACCTTTTCCCTCAACAGAAAGAAAGGAAGAATCTCCAACCTCAATTTTGGAAGTAGAACTCAAACCTAGAGAAACAAAAGACTCCTTGGAAGAAGTCATGTGATGAGAAGCACCAGAATCTATAACCCAACTACTGCAAGTGGTGACTGAGATCTTCCAACAACATTAAGTGCTTTTCCATGTTGATTAGAAGGAGGTGGAGTGGAGATAGAAATTTTTGTTTCTTGACTGCATCCTCTAAGGCTTGCATTCGCTTATAACACCTATGTTCTTCATGATTACTACCCCCACAAAAAGAGCATGAATGGCTAGACTTATTCTTGGATTTAGAAGACTCCTTGGGTTTTGAGTTGTTTTCTTTGGGTTTAGGATCATTTTGAGATGGAGAAGGTGTGGATTTGGTTTTACTTTTTGGTTTTCCCTTGCCCTTAGGATTAGATGCAACTAATTCCTTTTGAGAGGTGGAAGACTCAAGGTGAGACAATTTGGATTCTTCCCTAGTAAGTCTTTCACAAAATGTTTCTAAGTTAGGCATTTTGAATGTGTCACCTAAGGCATCCATGCTAGAGAAAAAGGTAGAAGCAAAAATTTGGAATGGTCCTCTCAACTTGGATAGAATCAAGTAAACACACTCTTTATCTTTCTTATCTCTTCCATTCCCCTTCAATTGTGTCAACAAATGCTTGAACTTGGTAAGATATTCTATAACTATTGGAAAATCTTCAGGATTAAGAGAGGTGATATCAATGTCAAGTTGCATGGCTCTCATATGATCCACCTTACCAAATAAATCCTCCAATTTCTCCCATATTTTGAAAGGAGAGTCACACTTTTCCAAATGAAACAAAAGACTATCACTTACATAAGTTCCTATCAAACCCATACACTCATCAAATTTGTCTTGGTAATGAAATTTCTCATATTTTCTAGTGAAAAGCTGGTTTTTCTTTAAGAAGTTAAAGCCCATAATCCTTTCCACTTTATTATTGTTTCCATAATTAGTTTCTATGTGTGGTAATTATGTGTTTTTGATGGCTCAACATGATCTAATGCAGAAGTAGATGCCATCCTCAAAAAATCACCAAAAGAATGCAAGAACTAGGCAATGCAACAAAGCCCCCTGGATTTTGACACTTTATAATTATAGTTTGATTCTCAAAATAAATATTTTTAATGGAAAGAGTGTGGAAAACAAGAACTTTTACAAAAAACGGTACTCAAAACCGAGTTATCGATCAAAAGTTATAAGCTTTTCAATATTATGCTTTTGCTATTTATTTTTGCACCGTAAATCAGTAATCCCTGTCAAAAGAGGAAAGAAATGTATTTTCAGAAACTGTCTGCTACATGCCAACCAAGAATTCTAAACCCACAAAAATAAAACCCTAGATCCGAACTCGAAAAATGCAAAAAACCTAGAAAACAATTTGTTGGTTTTCCTTCACCTATAACATGAATCCCGAGGCAAACCACCATGATTCTTGCAAAAAAAAAAAACCAAAAAAATGAATGCCTTCCGAAATGGTCAAGTTCTGGTCAATCTTAGGGTTTTTCCACCTTCCAGATCTAATGGAAGCCTCTGTTTTGCATAAACATGCACGCAACAACAAAATATGAACAATTTTTGAAATATATGAATATATAAAATATTTATTTACAAAATAAAATTTACAGATGGATGTCACTAGCAATCTCCTGCTCTATTACCATAAAAGGAATGATAACCAGATCATGCCAAGCCAAGAACACAGATGCTAATCAAACATCACAATCAATAAGATGAAAGTAATTTGCCATAATAACTTTACATAAACCTTTGCAAACAAATGAGCAGCAATATCATATATTATTATGGAACTCTATGAAATACAATGAGAATGGGCCTTGCTTATATAGGCAAGGAATAACAATATAAGAACCATTCAAGGTCGTAGATCAAGCCATAAATCATGGAAAGAACTAGTCATCAAAGAACTAGTCAAGTCCATAGATTTATGAGAGAACTAGACATCAAGGATCTAGTCAATACCGTAGATCTAGGAAAGAACTAGTCAATACCATAGATCAAGGAAAGAAATATACCTAAAAACTAGATAATATCTCCTAATATCTAAATAAAAAAAAATATCCACACACATAAGTGGGTGAGAATAAATACAATAATGTACCTAGGTGAACATGAGCTAAGGTAAATACCTACCCTAACAAAGTGTGATACTTCCTAGATGGTTGTCAATCCTTTGTTCTAAACAATTTAATGCGGTAAGTAAAGTAAATCCTATTGTAATTGAAATGATTTAGGAATCTCACTTAAAACACAATGAGAAATAAATATAATATAATAGGCTAGGTTAGAATAGGATCGAAGGTCAAGTAAGCTGGTTCTAAGTCTCTGCGAGTCTAACAGATGTCTCGGGAAGATCACGAGATGAATGAGGGTGAGGTGGAATTAGGTGGGTAGGTCATTGTTCTGAGTTGTATGGGAAAATACAAAGATCGATGTCGGTTAAGGGTGATTGACGGAAGTTGGGTGTAATCGGTGCCGATTCTTGTGGAAAACTAGGAATGCCACAGAACAAGATTTAGGTCTCCTTTGTGATTGCACAAAGGAATTTGGTTGGTCGAGATGAGAAGTCTTGGGTGATTTAGGTAGGATTTAGAGGTTTTTAATGGGTATATGGAGGGATAATGTTGAAGGAGGTCAATGGGTGGCTAGGTAAACAATAGGTGATAATATAATGATGAAACAAAATGAACCAGAGAAGTATAATGTTTTACTTACTTGGATTCTAGTCTGGAAGGCTTTGTGAGTGAGGGATGTAGGTGCTAGTAAGAGGTTGAAGGCCACAAGTGATCACAAATCATATGAGAGATTCTGTATGGGTTGCATGTACATTCCTCTTTGCTTGGTTAGATCAGATCATTCTTTGGGGTGGGCATGCAGGAGAAAATGCTTGATCTCTTTCCTTGCATGCACATTCTCACCGAAATTCACTCTCGAGAAGATGTAATATCTCTCTGGAATGTGCTAATGTTTGCTAAATATTATCCAAAATGTGCCCCATACTCATTTTGTGGCTAACTCCTCTCATTCTTCCCTCTCTTGTGCCTCGGAAGAAATTTTGCTTTTCAGGCACTCAAAACCTTCTGGAAATGGCACCATTGGATAGAGCTCTTTCTTAGCTTTCCAGAAAGGTAAAGTTTTCCTCCTAACTCATGTATTTTTCAAGTTATGGCTCGGTGGAGTTTTTGTGGGAAATTTTCCCCTAGAAGGCCCGTAGCCAATCAGAACTCGCCATGTGTCCAGGCCAAAAATATCAAAGTGACCCGATTTGGCCCTGTTTTGCCCTAAAACTTCAAATCACCATATCTTTCGATCCAGGGCTCGGTTTTCACGTTCTTTATATCAATGGAAAGCTGGTGAAATTATCTACAAGATTCTGGGGTCAATTTTACATTTTGGTGGAGTTTAGAGAGAGAAAATCAAAAAATGCTTCTGGCACGTGGTCATGAACAGAAATGACGTTTCAACCACCGATTTTAATGAAGAATGGCTCGCATTCTCTCCCAGCATGGTTAAAAATGTCAGGGAATGGGTCTGTCAGGTCGCCCATGCTATTTTGATGGCATTTTGGTCAATGGTTGAATCCCTTCCACGTTTTCCCACGTTTCTCTCTCCTGGGCTCGTCCCTTGCACTGTAAAAGCCAGATTTGGCTCATTTTTCAAAGGGTTGAACATTTTTTGTGTATGGAAAGCTCCCTTTTTCACCTTGGAAGTGATTTAGTGGAATAACAGACCTTTTCTAGAAACTGCAACTATATTTTTGCCTTTCAGGTGTTTGAATGCAAGTGATTTTGATGTTAAAATAACAATACAGGCCCTGTGATTAGTTTTTATCCTCTGCTGGTGTTGTTTGCCTAATTTCTAACACTTCATTACAGCTATCAGTTTGTGCATGTTGTTTTTGTTGCATTTTATGAACTGTGTCAATTTGCAGAAGTAAAAAATGCTCACCACTCCTTTGGTGCATCACCTATTAGCATTAGTTTTAGTTCTTTCTTTTTGCATTTTCTATCCTTGTCCCTTTGAAATTTAGAGTAGATTTAGGAGTTTAAACCTCTGCAATTGTGCAAGTAAAATAGCTGATCAGAGGAGTTGAGGAACCAGCCTCTAATCTGGAGATTTCTCTTCCATTTTTGCAAGTCCCACACTTGGGAAGAGGATTCAATGTTGTGCAATCACCTTTGGATACTAGATAGATCAAACTAGAAATCGATCAACATCCGAAGGTGCTGCTTTGATTTGCAACAACACTAAATTTTTTCAATATTTTTACAACCTTCGCTAACCTTGAGAATAAGGTTGTATTAGGGTTAAAAGGGTAACCGACGGTGGTTCAAAGCTTAACCGAGAAGCGGTTAGGGGTAACTAGCGTCGGTCAAGGTAGGATTTCCTAGGTTTAGCAAACTAGGGAGATCCTCTTGATTTCCTCGGATCTCATGCCATTAACCCAAAAATTAGACCGGGAGCTTCTTGTAAGCATGTGGGAATGTGGTTAGAGGGAATGTAGGCATTGATTTTTAGGGTTTTGGTAAGTCTTAGTTAGTTATGGTAACTTACTAAGAATAGGTCTTAGGGTGAGTTAGCTTGATGAGGTGTCCAAGTGAGGTGCATGTGTGGATATTATTTAAATTAATATATTTAAATAATAAATATGGTGAGGGTAATGGCTTAATTTAATTAAATTAATATTAGTGAGGTGAAGGGGGCCATGGATAGGTGAATGTGATGAAGGGTGCTTATTTTCGAGGGAACAAAGGGGAGTGTGACCTAATTTTAGTGTCTACATTTTGCCCCTTTTTGTTACGTAGCTTGTATTGGTAAGCGGACGCTACAACAATAAGATGTGGTTGCCCCATGTGTGGGTGAAGGTGATCCCCCTCAAACCAAGAAGCGATGAGACCGAAGGAAAAATCGGTGAGTGGTTTGATGAAAAGGTGAATATGAGAAAGGGGAAGGCGGGAATGAGGGGAAAAGGGTTAAAGGTCTACTCAGGTAATCTAGGTAATGGGTCAGGGTCAAAGGTAGCAGATGATCAAATGCACGCACACGTATAAAGCTATGCAGCATGTTAGCGAGGTTGAAGAATAGGTAAACTCTACATTGACTAAGGTCGATAGGTTTATCCAAAAAAGGTTGAAGTGATTCCAGTATCTAAGGTGTAGGATATGGTCGGGAAGCACAACGTAGGCTAGGTACAGAACGTTTAGGTATGTTTCGGGACACTAAAGGTAGGGTCGGGATAAATGGTCATGGCAATAGGTTAAGTAAGGTCATTAGGTCAACAACACAGGTAATAGTGCCATAAGGTATAGCAAACACATGAGGTCAAAGGTCACTAGTGATGGTCCAGGTCCAAATATCTAGGTCATGACACAGGTAAGGCCAAGGTAGGGGTAAAATAATGAGTCCCCAAAGGAGGAAAAAGGGAGGTAGTAAATGATGAGGTCAGGAAAGGTGAGGTAAATGGGTAGGGTAAAGGTGGGGTGGGGTAAATGATTAGGGTGAAGGTTGGGTGGGGCAAAAAAGGAGGTAGGGGTAGGGTAAAGGGGTAAAACATAGGGCAATGTGCAGGTGAGGGTGACCGATGTCGGTCAAGGAGAACCGATGTCGGTATATGTGAACCAATGATGGCTAGGTAGGGCACGCAATCGATGTCGATCAAGGGTAGCGGCGTTCGTTAGGTCAGGTTTGTTATAAAAAAATCTGCATTTTTTGGTATTCATTTGTTATTTTGTGAAGTGAGAAAATGACAACAAAGAGAGAAAAGAGAGAAAAGTTTCAGAAAAAACAGAACAGTGAGTTGGCAGTGTGATTGACGAGTGATTGGTTGGTGAGCAGCGGGTCCACATGATCATTACAAGGGATTCGATTGGTGAGAGGTTGTGGGTAGCTATTCGGTGATGGCGGAGGCCGGAGAAGGATCAGACGGGCCACTAGTATAGCAGCCAGATGTGCCACTGAGAGGGCGATAGTGCGACAAGGTAAGCACCCTACTCTACGTTGTTGATTTGATAGATTAGAGGATTATTTTATTATTGGTGTAGGTTTTGTTGGTTTTTCGGTTTGGTGGGTGGTTAAAAATGGAATTTGGGAATGGGGGAATAACAGGTAAAAAGAGGAATGGGGAGGGTAATAGATGGGATAGGGGGTGGGTGGAGGTCCAAGGGTAGTTTAGGTCATTGTAGGGGGTAAAAGGGGCAGGGGGAGGTTTTTTAGAGAGGGGGTTTTGGGAAATCATGGGATTTTTTGCGATAGTGACTGGCGTCAGTCAAGTTTGGCTAGCATTGGTTAGGTGGAACTGGTATTGGTCACCAAACAGGTGACCGATGCGGTTAAGGGGTGACCGGGGTTAGTAAGGGTGAACCGGTATCGGTCACCAAACAGGTGACCGATGTCGGTTAAAGGGTGACCGGGGTCAGTTAGGATGAACCGGTACCGGTCGGATTATTGGGCACAAGGGTCCAAAAGTGATGTGGGCTAGGTAGTTGAGATGGGTAGGGTGAAAATAGGGTATAGGAAAATGATAATGGTTGAATATGGATTGATACATGTAAATTAATGTTTTGTTTGTATTAGATGCAGGGGAGAGCGCAACTACATATGTGGGATAGGGTTCCGCCTCTACTAGTGACAGTGCCTGGGCCAAAATGGCTGACCCCAGAGAGGAGCTGTAACATGTGGAGGTAGTTGGGTTGAGTGGATTTTGTCGTTATAGACATGTTTTCCGGCAGCTCAGTTTAATAGTCACACTCATCGATAGATGGGATTCCGTGACCAACATGTTCCACCTGCCAACGGGTGAGATTACGATCACCCTAGAGGACATGTTCTAGATTCTTCGGTTACCCATATTGGGTAAATAGGTATACTCTATCTCCTCTGAGGCCTCAAAGGAGATGATTGTGACTATTTTTGGTGAGGGGATGGCTGACCTAAGATTCCATAGCACCAGCTTGAGCTATGGAGAGATGTACCTAGCTTGTATGGAGGAGACGAGGCTAGTGGTTCAGTTAATGGAGGTAGTGTCTTTGCTTTGCCGCCGGATGCAGAGGGTGGATGCTTTCCCCAATAACTAATGGGGGAACTCCATGATATGATGGTGGATGAGACCCACTTTTCTAGGGCACCAACATTCTTAGTGTAGCTCATACAGGAGTCGAGGGGCATATGGGCAATTACGCGAGTTCAACCTATGTTGTACTTTTTTACTGCATTCTTTGGGCATATGAGCACATAGTTTGTGTGTGGCCTTTAGGGATTCCCTGAGTAGATGCATTCCCAGTGAGATTTGTGCAGGTGGGGTACAAGAGATGGGTGCTGGTGATTGGAGAGTGAAGATCGAGAGGCCCACACATGATGTGGCCCATTTCCGGTAGTTACTAGAGGGATTGTTTGGAGTGGACATTATATGGAGGCCATATGTGGGATTCCCCTCATATAGGAATATGCATGAGGAGCTAGTTGAGATCCAACTAGAGAGATGGATATAGGGTTGTCATCTGCATGGGAGTATGAGATGATCCCGTAAATAGAGTCAGCAGCGATTCGGGCTAGTACAGGGCATTCCTCTGCCCTTCCCACAGATATCGAGAGATGACGTGGAGAGGCCCTTATCTCTACCATAGCCTATGTGCCCATAGGGTAGGAGGAGCAGAGCAAAGTGGACCGGTGGATAGATGACCCCGCATGATGCAGGTACAGTACAAGCGGTGGTGGGTAGTTTAGTTATGAGCCATACCACCGTGAGGCCCGGGCAACTTGAGATCTAGCTACCATTGTGCAGAGAGATGCCCTATAGGGGAGAGCAGCTACGATGATTACCCGATTAGGTATACTACAAACACAGTGGAGGGTTACGAGGCAGAGGTAGAGCTATACATATAGGTGGCAGTCTGCGAGCCTAGATGGCTGATGGAGGAGATAGAGAGGAGGGGGATGGTTAGGTGGTAACCTCACGAGGCTCATGTGGCAAGTTTACGAGGCCATTTGGTCATAGCCAAGTCACTGATTGGGGTCTTACAGGCCCAAATATAGGCACAAGGGCATGGGGCACCACCATAGGCACTAGGAGCAGTCCCGATTCATAGGTAGGCACGGGGTAGGGTCCCGCAGGCGATCATGAGGGCCGAGACCTATGGGACCACCATAGACCGTGCCTGTATCCAGGTTACAGGATGCCCTAGGTGAGGCTAGATAATATCAGGACTAGGCGATGGTAGCGAGGATAGACTTCATATCCTATCTTTGAGTAGTGGGCACAACAGAATTTAATGAGAGGATGAGATCCCGCACTCACAGTGTGGAGACCATAGGAGGTTAACAAGCTCGAGGCCCGATCATGCAAAGGTTACCGGTGCACGAGACCAGCTCTAGTTGAGGCACCAACAGGGACCCAGGAGGCCGAGGGTACAAGTGATACAGAGATGGAGGACATCCATTGAGATGCCTTGATATGCGGTCACCTAGTTTTTGATGTATGATAGTTATTTTTGTGATATATACTGGCCTATGTGCTAAAGACAATGAGGATGTATGAGTGGTTTTGTATATTTTGAGCATATACCAACCTACGTGCCAAAGAGATTTTGTATTGATTCATTATTTTATTGTATATATGAGACCAACCTACGTGCTGATGACATTTTGTATTGTATATCGGCCTGTGTGCGATGATTTTGAGATGATGGACATGATGAGATAGCCATGTATATGTGAGATACATATTTATTAATATGATGAGATACATGTGATTATTTTATTTTTGATGTGTTTATGAGATATTGATTTATTGTTTTGATATGGATGGAAATTAGGTGAGTTAGGCATAATGGAGTCGAGGTTGGTATAGGTATGGATCAATTCAAGTTGGTTTAGGCATGGATGGAGTCGGGCCGGTTTAGGCATGGATCGAGTCGGGTTATAGGCATGGATTGAGTCGGAGTCAGTTTAGGCATGGTTGAGTCAAGTTATAGGCATGGTTGAGTTAGGTTACTTAGGCATGGATTGAGTCAGGTCGGTTTAGGCATGGTTGTGTTAAAATTAGGTGAAGTTGTGATTCATTATTTCATGCAATGAATGATAATATGGGTCATATGTGAGATGTGGTATAATCTATGCATAGTGATGATAGAGAAATGGTAGGCGTAATAAATGTATGTTGTGATAATATTTAAAATATGAAACAACTTGTTATGTATGTGGTTTAATTTCTAATTTTGGGTATAAAAGGGAAACTAAGTGAGGTGTGATGTAATGTGAGGAACATGGAAGATGAATTGTTTAGGGTAGTAAAATGGCTGAGCTAACCTCCAAGGGCCCCATGCCCTCAGAGTGCTACCTACATAGTCTTAACGAAAAGGGACCTTAGGCCGATGTAGTTCTCCCATGAGCTAGGGAAGAATATGAGGAGGCATGAAAATGAGTTGGTAGGTTTTTGGGCCTGTTGTGGGTTTAGGTTTGTTAGGTGTGGGTAGATTATAGGTAAAATGATGTAGATGAGGGCGGTTGTGGTGAAATAAGGAGATTACCAAAAATTAAGCATCGAGGACCATGTCCTGTATAAGGTAATAAAAATGTAAACAAAGATGGTTAAAAGATACGAGGGGGCAATAAAGCCACCGGGTGGGTAGGATCATACCGACTAGATCATACCTTGGCGGAGGTGATGAACATAAGACCCTAAAGGCATTACATGATGGATTGTTCTATGGTGAAAATTAGTCACATGATCACAAAATTTCTAAGTTCAAGAAGTCCCTTGAGGCAATAGGAATTGAGAGTGGTTATGGTAAGAAGGGTGAAAGGTAGTTAATTTTTATATGGTATAGGTAGGATGCGTGTCAAGTAAGAGAACCTAGATCACAATGGGAAAGTCCATGAAAAAAGGTTGTTGTTTTGACAGACTAATCGATGCGGGAAGTCTATATGGGATGAATAAAATTGAACTCCTTGAGGTCTTCGTAAAGTGAATTAATGCAGGAAGATTTGGTTGCTCTTGTTTTTTTTAAGCTTGACATAGCTATCTTTCGAGGGAGAATTCTATTTATAACAATAATTATTTGAGAGGAAGATGTCATTTTGAGAGAGTCATCTTTCTATTAGAAATTTGACTCAAGGAGTTTGGTCCCATGTGAGGTATTTGAAGTCATGGACAAGACCAAGGTGGAGAATAGGAATCTTGTTCAAAAGGCAAGGTGAAATGACCATGGGATCTCATCTAAAGGTAGATGAAAAGTATCCATGAGAATCATGTTATGTGCAGTGCCATGGTACACATATTCAAGAGAAGATAACAAGTGATGGGTACTCACATGATTCTTGTTTAATCGTTGGTGAGGTGTATGGAGTGAATAACACTCAAGAGACAAGCATGGAAAGAGACAAAAAGTGAGGTAGGGCTACAAGTCAACAATAGAATGGCCGAAGATGCAAGGTGTTATGGGGCTCAGGTTTGGGTTTACCATCGAGTGAAGATAAACGATAAGCACCTGATCCATAGGTGTGAGTCACGATGTATGGTCCAAGCCAATTAGGAGAAAATTTTCCTTGTTTACTTTTTTCTGCTTTGGTTACATGTTGATTTTCTTTCAGGAAAAGGTGACCGACTTGGAAGGTTCGTGCATGGACACATTTTTTGTAGGCACGTTTGATACATTTTGGTAAACTTGAAGGTGATCCGAGCATTAAGGCGATGTTCACCTAATACCCAGTGGAAGTGCGAATACTAGTGCGGTATTCCCACAAGGCAAAAGGAATGTGCGTATGCCAATCCTTCCTAATATCATTAACCACTTTTATGAGAATCTTGTTGAGGGTTTTGTTAGTGGATTTGGCTTGGCCATTGGTTTGTGGGTAATAAGGTGATGAAAAACTAAGTTGAATGTCGAAGGCATTGCAGAGTTTTTGTAATTTTTTATTTTTGAATTATTTTCCATTGTCAGTGATGAGGCGATGAGGAATACCAAAGTGAAAAATGATGTGGTGGTTAATGAACTCACATATTTTCTCAGCTTTCATGGAGATGAGTGGTATGGCTTCCTCCCATTTCGTATATAGTATTCGGTACCAATGATGATCCATTGATGGCATTGGGAAGAATGGGGATTGATTTCTCCGACAAGATCCAAACCCCATTGAGAGAATGGCCAAAGGTCACGAGTGACCTATAAGGTGTGATTTGGGTGTATGATGAAGATTAGCATGTTGTTAGCATTTTACACAATTTTGACATAGTCACAACAATCATTGTTAAGGGTTGTCAAGAATAGCTCAGTGAAGAATACACTTAGTGACAACAAGACCACTAAAGTGACCTCCATATATGTCGTCATGAACTTCCTTAAAGGTATAAGGAATTTCAGAACTTGTGAGGCATCGTAAGAGAATACCGTCAAAGCCATGCTTATAGAGGAGGCCCCCAAAATGACGTAACGAGAGACCTTTTTAAGGAAGGCGCGTTGTCCGTTATGGGTGAGATCAGGAGGTAAGATGGAGAGAGAAAGGTAGTCAGAGTATTGTTTATACCAAAGGTCACTTAGGTCAAGGGTAGTGGTTCTGATCAAGTAAACATCATGAGGTAAATAAGAAGGTGATTAGAGTTGTTGTATGGTGACAAAGATTGTAGAATCGGCGGGTGAAGCGGGTATTTGGGAAGCTAAGTAGGCCATGGTATCTACAAACTTGTTGGTTGAATGTGGGATGGTTTGAAGGGTGTAATGATCAAAGGTGGTAAAAATTATGTCTACATGATTTTTATACTTTTGAAGTATCTCATTAAGACATTAGTACATACCAATGACTTGGTTTACTGCCAATTGAGAATCACCAAAGATGTTGATTGAATTGACATATAGGGTGTAGGCGGCTTGGAGACATAGTATGAGCACTTCGTATTCGACAATATTGTTGGTACATTCAAAATATAATTTTAAAGACAAAGGCATGGGTTTACCATCAAGAGGAATGAGGATAATACTAGCCCCGACCCCACGCCGACACTTGGAACCCTCGAAGAAGAGTGTTATTTGGTAAGGGGGGTTTGTCTAGGGAAAAGGTAGTAATTGAATCATCTGGAAAGTCAAAATTAGAGGTTGATCCCCAAAAATAGGTGCATCGGCCAATTGGTCGTCGGTGATATCTTAGCCCTTGATGGATTTTTGATGAATAAATTTGAGGTCAAGATCAGCTAAAAGAATAAGCCATCATGCGACACCTTGATTTTGATAAGGTTTGAATACATGAAGTGTAAGGGTCGGTGTTGGTCACAAAATAGGTTTTGTAGTTGAGTAGGTAATGACAGAGTTTGGTGACAACGAACACTAAGGCTAAGCAAATATTTTTGGGGTGGGTGTATCAGGTTTCATAGTCCAAAAGAGTACAGCTTATGTAATAAACTGCTTGCTCCCTATGTTGTTCATCGTGATGAGCGAGTATGGCCCCCAAGGTATGATCAGTAGCTGAGATGTATAGGTATAAAGGTTGATCATATTTAGGTGGAATGAGTATGGGTGGTTGGAGAAGGTATTGTTTTAACGCCTCAAAAGCTTTGTGGTAGTCATCATCCCATTTAAAGGAGACATCTTTCTTAAGCGAGATGATGAAATGGTTGACATCGATCAGATAATTGTCAAATGAAATGGTGAGTAGACTACAATTTACCTTGCAGGCTATAGAGTTGTTTAAGGTTAGTGGGAAGAGGAATTTCGAGAATGGACTTGAATTTATCAGGATCAACCTCTATACCATGTAGGGAAATGATAAATCCTAGGATCTTTCCTGAGAGAACCGTGAAGATGCACTTCTTAGGCTAAAGGTGGACGCAATATTTAATGAGATGGTCAAAGATGGTTTTAAGGATGGTAAGGTGCTTGGAGCAGCACTTAGATTTGGCCAAGAGATCATCCATGTAATCTTCCAATATGTGATGTATGATGTCATGGAAGATGTAAATCATAGCCCCACGATATGTGGCACCAACATTTTTAAGGCTAAAAGGAATGACTCTATAGCGAGAAGGTCCCCAAGGCGTGATGAATGAGGTCTTGTGTTGATCTTCCTGGGGAAGCAAAATTTGGTTATAACCCGAGAATCCATCCATGAGTGATATAATCTCGTGACTAGTGGTAAGGTCAACCCGGTTGGTCAATATCGGAGTAAGGGAAAGTCATATTTTGGACATGCGAGGTTGAGGTCATGGAAGTCCACGCAAATGCAGAGTCCCACTGTTGCTTTAGTGACGGGGACAATGTTATAAATCCAATGAGGATAATCATTGGGTAAGATGAAGGAAATGAAATGAAGGCATTAAAGTTATTCTTTGATGAGAAGGGAAATGTGAGGTGCATTTTCCTCGGCTTTTTTTTTTATGAGTTTGACATCGGGAATGGTTACGATATTGTGGACCACTATGGTGGAGTCAATATCGGGCATGTCTACGCATAAGACCAAGCGAAAGCATGATTATGATATTTGAGGAAAGAAGTGATGGCTTTCTATTTAGCAAAAGCATTAAAATATTGATCGATCTTTGGGATGTGCGGGTCGTCATGAGTATGAATGTTGATCTCAATAGTTGATTCATTCAACATGGTTTGCATCTCAGAAGGTAACGACCGATGAATATATGAGTCTTCTACACCAAGGTAGGTGAGTATAGATTCATCATCATGACATTGAACGATCGTTAATTAAAGGTGTATCGTTATTAATCATTTAGGATACAAGAAGGGAAGAGTGGAAGGGGCCTCGCCCTCACATTGATAAGTTAGAGACCCCAAGGAAATGGTGTTTATGAAAAAAAAAAAAGTTAGGGGGATAGATTTAGGATCCATCGACTTCATCGGTGAAGGTGGTGATGAAGGTGGAGTGGGTGAAGAAGGTGGAGAAGAGCTAGTGTCCTTAATGAGTTCAATGCGGGCTGTTTGGTAGGTGGTTTGGGAAAGCCGATACCACTACGGTCGTTATGTTTGTGGGTGGTACATGGAATAATGGTATGGTGGCCTTGCTCGTAAAATCCAAAACCTAATCCCTTCAATGCACATCGATGTAGGAAGGTGTGGGTGAAACGGTGATTGGTAAGTGATTGGAAATCAGCAAAAAAGGGGTGAGTTGGTGGTGATGGTTCGGGTGTGTAAGTGGTAGTATAAAGTCCCCCTTAGGTGAGACTAGTACGAAGGTGAGGAGGACCATAGAGGAGGCGTTATCCTATGTGGTGATCATAGCGAGGGTGTTGGTGAAGACTTCTATACTCTTGTGGAGTAAGGAATGTGTTGACACTATATACATGGTACTCCCCCAAAGTGAGGCATTAAAAACACCTTCCAAAGGATCGGTGGGTGGTATGTAGGTATTGGAATGGATGATGTGTTACAGTCGATACAGAGGTGGAGTTAACGGATTGTGAAACTAATGGGTCAACCGTGGAGGTTATGGCAGTGGTAGGAATGGAGGAGGTATGTGCGGTAGAAGCACCTTTGGTCAGTCTTGGTAAGTGGAGGTGTAGGTGAAGAAGTAGCAGTTGTGGAGGTAGATGGCTTAATAGGTATGAGCACATCATTGGGTCGATAAAACATGTTGCATGTTTTAAAAGGTGATGGATCAGTTGGAATGGTATAGGTTTGTCCTTCATGTTTAAACTTTACACAACGATACAAAGTGGAAGGAACGCAACCCATGACAAGAATCCGGGGTCTACCAAGAACAAGGTTATATTGGAATTCTCCCTCCAAGACTTGAATAGTTTTAGAATAGTGTGGGGGCCCATGGGAATGTGGAGGATGATGGTGCCTAGTGTAGAGGTGATAGCGTCATTGAATGAATGCAACATAACCGAGATGTTTATGCATGTAATTTTCAAGTATATGCATTTGAGCGAATGCATGGGATGAAATGATGTTAATGTTAGTGCCCCCATCAATCATCACATGGCGTACCTGTATGTCATTGATGTGGATAGAGATGAAGAGGGCTAGGTCTAGGTCATCATTTTGGTGTGGCACGATCTCTTCCTCTGAGAAGCTAAGGGATTCCACTTGGTGAATAGGGTGGGCCAAAGATGAAGGTAGTAATTTGGTGAGAGAGATTATATAATGAGGTGTGATAATGGAGGCTACGGGTGTAGGGTCATTGGGTAAAACCTCAATATATTGAAGAACCTCCATGAGAGCTTGATGATGGGATTCTAAGGTTTGGATGAGGTCATATAGGGACATTTTGAGGGGAGATTGGTGTAATTGTTTGAGCATGGTGTGATGTGTGACGCCATTAGAAATGGGGTATGTGGGGCCATGCAGATAGTGATTTTAGGTATGGGTGCAAATGGTATGTTGGGTATAGGATTGGTTGGTGGGTCAGTTGCCTTTTCTTTACCCTTATCCTTCTGAGCATGTGTAGTGATGTGAATCATGTTGATCTGAGGGGAGTTGGAAAACGGAGAAGGTGTAGGGTGAGTGGTATAACGACACAACGGGAAAAAACCTACCGGAGGAGAAAAACTTGTGAGGTGAGTTGGGACGCAACAACATTTGGGTGGTGGTGTGGCAAGTTCTCTGATGCGAACCATGTTAATTTCAAATCTTAGGGGTGGCTCTAGGAGCTGTGAGGGTGGAGGTTGTGGTTGTTGAGTGGAAAGTGTGGGAATGGGTGTTGGTGAGGCAGGGTCCTCATCGAGAAGGTCATTGTCATCAAAGTTGGCTTTCGGAGGACACAACTAGATAAGGATGGTTTTCAAGGCCTTGTAGTTCTCCACATCGTGCCCTAGCACACGATGGTATGCAAAAATTTTAGTATCATCAAACCCTTTTGGCTTGGGTTTGATGGGATTATAAGGTCTACGTGGCGGTAATGTGATGACATAAGTCTTAAGGAGGTTGGTTAAACAATTTGGCATAGGAACCTGGTAGTGGATCACAATGGGAAGTGAACATGGGTTTGGGTGTAGGTGTGGTTTATTGTCGAGGAATGGTCTTTGAAAGAGAAGGAGCGGATCGAGCTATGGGTTTGATCTTTGGCGTGGTTTTAGGTGTCGGTCATATTTGTTTAGGTAGGGGTATAGTAGATGGACGAGTAGGAAGGTGTGTGGTTATTTTGACTACCTTATAGTGTGGTAGTGGATTTTTGTTTTTGGATTACACCTTCTTGGGTAAAGGCGATATGGGTGTACAAGATCTAGAAGGAAAAATAGATGGGGGAAGAGGGTGAGTTACCCATGGGGATAACGAAGTCTTTGTGAAGGTAGATGACGCGGGTCGTGCTTAGGGGTGTGAGAGACAGCGACTGAAGTGTAGTGGGTAGTGAAGCAATAGCTAAGGGTATTGGAGGTATGGGTGGTAAAGATGCTACAGGTGTGGGTGTAAGTCATGTTGGGCATCTGGGTAGGTTAGAGGTTTGTGAGGAAGGAATGGGTTGTTGTGTTTTTGGTTTATTGATGGGTGGAGGTTTCTTGACCATGTTGGGAAGCTAAGATCCTAAGATGGATGGGATAGGTGCAGGTGTGATTGGTACAGCCGAGGTATGAGTTTTATGGGTTTGGTGCTTTTGTTTGGGTGTTAGAGTAGGTGTGGTGTTGTCTTTGGAGGATGTAGCTAAATCTAGTTTGATAGGTGGATGAGTAAGGCTGGTAATCAGGGTGACCCCTAAAGTGGTAATAGGTTTAGTTGAGGATGATGTCATAGGTGTGGGTTTGGGGTAGATATAGATTGGGCTATGGGTAAGGGTGTGGTTTGAGCTATGATAGGTGTAATGGGTGCTCCTCATGGATGGAGGAGGCGTCAGGTAAAGCTTCTCTAAGTGGAGAAGCCGGGGGTGAGATGGTCTCGATGTTAGAGGAAGACTCCTCCATAGTGATGCGGGAGATGAAAGATGTTCCTCTATGGGTGAAGGAGAATGGGAGGTTGGTTCTAATGTGGAAGGAGGATTTCGGGATAAGATTTCCTCTATGGAAGGAATGTGAGGTAATTGGGAGGTGACAGGTACATCATTAAAGATAGCGTGAACCTCGCGGGTATGGGTATCATGAGTTGAGGTCTCACCGGTTTGATCAAATGAAGGGGCATGGTTGGGAAATGGTTTCTTGAAGATGTGTAGGTTTTGGTTGGCAGGTGCATTAGGATTATCCATGGTTAACTTGCCTTTCTCGAGCATTTCTTGGACAATATTTTTGAAAGTGATGTAGTTGTCGTCACTATGACCCTTTACTCAATGATAGTTATAGAAGTCATGTTCTTTATACCATGTGGGCATGGGGCGAGTAGGGTCAAAACCAGTGTGTGGTTTTATGGGTGGAAGAGTGATGGCTCGGCTTTGATAAGCTTTTCTAAGATAGAAGAGTAAGGTTCCCCAATTGGGGTGTATTTCCGTTGCTCTCGTCTGAATTGAAAAGTTTGGACGGGTGAGAGATTAGATGAGGGGGTAGCCTAATTTGACGGATGAGCTAGGACGGCCTTGAGTACCACTGCGTTAGTGGTGCCCTTAGCTTTTGAATAATTATTTTGTGGTTTAGAAGAAGAAGAGGTATCGTTCAACTTGAATGCCAAATTCTTATTGCATAATTGGATTTTCTTCTCTTCGATGGCCCGAATCTCTAACTTTCGTGCCATATTGAATGCTTCATTGAATGTTCGGAAGGTTTAAACCTACAAGGTCGAGTGAGATATATGTCTAGCACAAGCACTGTGTGAAGAGATAAATGAGTTCCATTTGTGGCAGTTGGAAGGTAAGTTGCTTGATCAAGCTATGCCGAGTGACAAAACCTCGTGATAGATTTGTCCCCATATTGATGCATGGAGTATATGTCGGTCATGGTAACCTTCTTGACAATATTGATAGAGAAATGATCCAAGAAGGCTTGGGCTACTTGATTGAATGAGAATATAGAGTGTCTAGGTAACCCACTATACCAATCTAATGCAGGTCTAGTCAGAGACATGGGAAAGGTTCTCAAGAGCAAGGCATCATCGTGAGTGATTAGATAACACCCATGTTTGAACAACCACAAATGTTGTTGTGGGTCTTCTTTGCTATTAAAATGATTGAATTTAGGCATTTCCCAATGCACGGGGTATGGGCGGATAGGAATGGATGGGTGGATGGGATCATTGCAAATATCGTCGTAGGTGAGAGTGTTGCGGGAGCCAAAACCGATGCCTCTAATGTCTTGCATCTTGTCCAACATCAATTTGATTAGGTCATTAGTAGGTTGCGATGATTGGGTGCCTCCTATAGTATGAGAGGGTTGGTTTTGGGCATATAATGGGGGTGGCACTCCAGTGTATGGTGCTTCCATGTAGGTTGATTGGGAAGAAGGTAGTGAAATAGGGGGTACATACCCTGAGTGAATAATGGAGGAAATGAGAGGCTGCTGATAGTATGTATATGGAGGTGGAAGGGTCGTGGTAACCCTAGTGGCAATGGGAGCTAATGATTGTGGAATTTAAAGGACCGCATTCTGAAAAGGGGTAGGGGTCACCAACATGGGAGGTGGTAGTGTAGCTATGGGTATGTGTGAGACATTAGGGCGAGATGAGGCTGCGTTGTGGGTAGTTATCAAAGGTATGGTGGATGTGGAAAGGGTAATGGAGGTGACAGATGCAGAAATCATAACGGGTATAGGACATAAGCGCAAAAAAATTGGGGGTAAAGTAGATGGGGCTGATGCAAGAGTAGGAGTGAGAGTCAGGGGGATAGATACGGGCATGTCATATATCAACTGACCCGAGGCATCTTGAGTGGATGAGTGGGAAAGGTAAAACTACAAGGCGGTAGGGTTTTGGTCAAGGATTCGTGCAAACTCCTCATCTCTGGTAGCGATAGTGATAGGTTGGATGGGATCCATGGCTGGTGAAAAACTGGAAGGTGGTGAAGGACTAGGTGGGAGTAGTTGACAACTCATGTGAAATATGAGTGCGCTTGCTTATTTTCAGGTCAGCACCATGTGAACCAGTATTGATTAGGTAAGGTTGTTTCTCTGTAAATGACACAAAAAAATAGCAGGAACAGGTGAATATGGCAGCAAAAAGTGGATTAGGTACCAAATGGTGGTTGCAAAGTGAAACAGGCTGACCAATGCCAATTAGGGAAAACCGATGTTGGTCGAGGGTAGCTGTTGCCGATCATTATAGAAAATGGTCAATGAGTGAAAAACTAGGTAGAAGGTTAAATCGGCTGGTATGCCAAATCTGATGGTGTTTTACAATGTCAATGGGAATGATGGCAGTGATAGGGACTATGAAAAGTGGAAGAAAATGAATAAAATGTCCTTTTGGGTAGGTTAAAAAAAGGACCTAGAACCGACATCGGTTGGGTATAACCAACAACGGTCGAGCATAAGCGATGACGATTCTTGTGAAATTGAAATAGTGATGAAAGAAGAGTGGTTGTGAATTAAAATATGATGTGGAATTAGATCTAGAATTCTATAAATGATGATGATATGGCCCAGAACACTCGGATGAAGCGAGAATACACCGGTTGTGATGAGGAGTGTGCAAGGATGAACAAGAAAAATGAAGAATGTGATCTCTCACCTCAAAATGTAAGCCAAGCAGAAACACTAAGAAAAATGTGATCCTAGGAGTTCCTTTTCTATTATGTTTGTTTAGCTTATGCTATTTAAGGACTGACACATGAACTTGTGAAATAGATTTTTTTGGTGAGGATGGCTTCCTACAAAGAAGGATATCTAAAATGTGAGGTTTCAGGTATGTTATGGTGGGGGCGGGCTTCGCTCTAAAGTATGACTCGATAGAGCAGCGAGCTAGGGAGTACTGCCGATCCTCGATCAATGCGATCGTTGACGAGCGTTCCCGGGAAAGATGTTGTTTAATAATATGTGTTTGTTTTGAATTTGTGCAATTTGGAAAGACTCAGAGAGAGAGAGAGAGATGTGCTTTCTACGATTCATTTGTCAACCATCAGCTGGTCATGACTTCCAGCGTATAGGTTTCCCTCAATTAATGTGAGCTAATGTGATAAATTAGAATGGAATGCACTTATTTTAAAGCCCAAATCAAAGTGTGAAGTTGGATGACACAATAAGATGAAGAGGAAGAGGGATGCTCTTTCACTACAATGCAGAAAACACGAAGAAACGGTTATTTTTAATTACACCAAAAGAAAAGTTTCCTTTAGAGAAAATAGAAAGAAAAGGTGGGTTACCAAGGAAGAAAATTAATGTGTATGCTTTTCAGAAGGGAAACAAACACACAAATTTTCCTAGGAATGAATGAAATGCAAGGAACCCGGATGGGTCCCACCGGGCGTGCCAAAATGTTTCACCTGATTCTAGATCATTTCTTTGAAGTATTGACGAAACAGATAGGGTAACGGGCATAGGAGGAATACTGTTTAAATGTTGGTTGATGGGTTGTTGCGCGCGTATGAATTCTAAATCCATAGCTAATTGTGAGAGCTTCCTTTTGGCTAGGAGGAACTACCTATAATGCAAAGCAAGACCACTAGAAAAAGTTAAACAATATATGCAGTGAACTACCTAGTGTGTGCTAGATCTGGGAAGTGTGATACTTCCTAGATGGCTGTCAGTCCACTGTTTTAAACAATTTAATGTGGTAAATAAAGTAAATCCTATTATAATTTGAAATGATTTAGGTATCTCACTTAAAACACAATAAGAAATAGATCTAATCTAACAGGCTAGGTTAGAATAGGATCTAAAGGTCAAGTAACTGGTTCTGGGTCTCTGTAGGTCTGACAGAGGTCTCAGGAAGATCACAGGTGAATGAGGGTGAGGTGGAATTAGGTGGGTAGGTCATTGTTCTGAGTTGTATGGGAAAATACAAAGATCGATGTTGGTTAAGGGTGATTGATGGCAGTTGGGTGTAACTGGTTCCGGTTATGTGGAAAACTAGGAATACCACAGAACAAGATTTAGGTCTCCTTTGTGATTGCACAAAGGAATTTGGTTGGTCGAGATGAGGTACTGGGTGATTTTGGTAGGATTTGGTAAGGTTTTTAATGGGTATATGAGAGGAGAATGTTGAAGAAGGTCAATGGGTGGCTAGGTAAACAATAGGTGATAATATAATGATGAAATAGGATGAACCAGAGAAGTATAACGTTTTACTTACTTGGATTCTAGTCATGGAAGCTTTGTCGGTGAGGGATGGAGGTCTTTGGTAAGAGGTTGAAAGTTGCAGGTGATCACTAATCGTAGGAAAGCTTCTGTATGGGCTGTATGTGCATTCCTCTTTGCTTGGTTAGATCAGATCATTACTAGGGTGGTTGTGCGCAGAGAAAATGTTTGATCTCTTTTCTTGCATGCGTTTTCTTACTAAAATTCACTCTCGAGAAGATGCGATATCTCTCTAGAATGTCCTAATGTTTGCCAAATTTTTCCAATATTTTTCAAACCTTCTACCAACCTTTAGAATAATTTTGTTTTGTGGTTAAAAGGGTAATTGATGGTGGTTCCGGCTTAACCGGTGATGGTTAGGGGTAACCGACATCGGTCAAGGTGGGATTTCCTAGGTTTACCAAACTAGGGAGATCCTCTTGATTTCCTTAGATCTTGTGTTGTTAACCTACAAATTAGATTGGGAGCTTCTTGTAAGGATGTGGGAATGTGGTTAGAGGGAAAGTAGGTATTGATTTTTAGGGTTTTGGTAAGTCTTAGTTAGTTATGGAAACTTACTAAGAATAGTTATTTGGGTGAGTTAGCTTGATGAGGTGTCCAGTGAGGTGCATGTGTGGATATTATTTAAATTAAGATATTTAATAAATAAATATGGTGAGGATAATGGCTTAATTTAATTAAATTAATATTAGTGAGGTGAAGGGGGCCATGGCTAGGTGAATGTGATGAAGGGTGCTTATTTGCCAAGGGACCAAAGGGGAATGTGACCTAATTTTAGTGTCTACACCACCTTCTTCTAATCATCCTCCCATTTCTATCCCTACTCTAACTAACCAATTCACTCCACCTCTTGTTTCTCACATGTGGAAAGTTTCTTCCCCTAGCACTCAAGATTTAGACTCCCTCTATCAAGACCTTTTAGCACAGATTCATCAATTACAATAGGCTACTTCTCGTGCATCTCCATCTTTGGATTGCATTTTATTACAACACACTCCATTCGCACACGTCATCTCTACTTACTATCTTCCTCCTAATTTCATCATCCCCAAGCTTCCCATTTTTAATGGGCACGGTGACTCACAAGCATCTCCGAGCATTCCACGTGGCTTTCCTAGATTTTACTGAGATGATCATATCCTCTTGGGTAAAATATTCCCATGTAGTCTCCATAATTATGTGATGTGTTGGTTCTCACGATCTACCTATTCACTTGATAACATCTTTCACGCATCCTGGATAATACTTTTCTCACTCACTTCTCTATCAACATCATCTCTAAGATCTCCTATGCTCATCTCATATAACTTAAGCAAGGATCTAATGAGAACTTAAAAGATTACGTCTTGCGATACAAAAATAACTTGAATAAGATTTCAAATGTGGTTACAGACTATGAGCTTTAGGACTTATTCATTCAGAGTCTATTACCACCTCTCTAGGAGAGTGTTATCTTTGATACATATCTGTCATTTGATCAACTATTTCATACTCTTAAGCTTCACGAAACTAAACTCTTATCCATACACAAGCTTAAAAATCAATAGAAAGCATCATCTTCTACACGTTTTCAAAGTAAGTCAACATTCAGACCATCAACAACCAAACCAAATGACACAAAATCACAATATGGTATTCACCACTAAAGATCTTCAATCGAAACCGCCTTGGTGTACATACACAAAGTTAACTATCCTTCCACATGTTTTGCTTCCATAGCTTGTCGAAAGTAATCTCATCAAAATTAATCCTCCTCTCTAATTATATCCATCTCATCCAAAAGGTCATAATTATGATGAAAACTTCCATTGCGACTATCATCAATGTGTAGGGCATTCTATAGATTGTTGTTTCAAACTTTGAAATATCATTCAAGATATGATCGAAAATAATCAAAATGATCTTCCAAAGCCTACGAATTATACACTTGTCAATGAAAATCATAATCTCAATATATTTAACAATATTCTTCCCAAACATGACAAGAAAGCGGATGATTTCTCAGCTAATCATACATATCGTGCAGTGTCTCCTCCCGCATGGGGGCTCTTGATTTCCTAGTTACTTATACTGACACTTCTCCACCAGTTATTTCTTTCTTTGATCATGATCATGGAATTCTCCTCTACACGATTATACATTAGTGCCTCTATTAGATCTCTCCCTATCATTAACACCAAGGTTGATCCATCATGTCCCATTGGTGCATGCTCTATTTCACTTCTTGCTGTGATTGGCTATCCGATTTAATAAATTTCATATTTGATGAACAATTCCTATGGTGTTGTCATGTTTCATGTTATATTCATTCCTCTTACTATGTCGGTGCCCTTCCTTATGTGATAAAGAGTAGAAGGGTGTGACATTCTTTTACACCTCAATTGGATTCGCAGGTCTAAGTCTATTATTTCTATGAATCATTTGAGTCTCAAATTCATTCACAAAAATCAAGTCATTTCTATAAATGGCATGGCTCCATCTATTCCATGGTCGTAATCTCCTCTTGAGGTTGTAAATGCATCACCTAGTCCATCTAGTATGCCATGAACTATGCTCCTATCTCACCTACTTGCACACGAACTACACTATCTCATCACTCTACTAGTCCACCACATTAGTCTAGGTCTATTTCTAGGACAGCTCCATATAGACGTACTTATCCACCTTCCTCTATTCCACATAGGTGCCCATCACCTTTTCATTTTGCTTCACATAGGTCTCCATCACCTCCACATTTTTTCACACATAGGTTCCCACCATATGCTCATCAATCACATGCATATAGACTTCATTCACCTGCACAACATTTATCTCATATACCACCACTCTTAGAGCATGGTCACATGCCTTCATCACCACAAGCAATGGGTAGAGGACCTTCCTCCTCTAATTTTATTATATATCTCATTCATTTACACACAAAATGGGTGGCATTCCACTTATTTCTCCCCCACATCAAAAATCATCTTATCTTCTCATTACTTCCCATCTAGAATTTCACATACAACATACACATCTTGATACATTAGTCTTTTCATTTCCGATAACACACTCTTGTGTTTTGATTCACACTTGACACTACACATTACACATATTAACACATCATGCAATTTTGTACATATACACCATCCTCCTCTTCCATCTAATATGCATCATATGCACTCTATGCTTTACAAATCCATACATCATACACATTCTAAACACTACACTATTATACATTTTACATCACACGTGCTTTGAGCTTCCACACTTATATAATTTACATATCTTGCATTACACCCTACACATTCCACATTACACATTACAAGCTTTACACATCACGTACCTATGACATTTCCTCATCACCACATCTACTACACATTTTTCTCATCCACTTCTATGCACTACACTCACTACCCTATGATGCACTCTAGTTCTATGGTCCATACTTGACTGTTGAGGGTCTACATCTCAAATGGACCTCATCACACTCACACATTTAATCAACTCATTCATTCATTCACACACTTACACTCTACGTTTTGCACTTTGATGATCACATCTTTTTACTACACACATTATTCAAACCATTTCCCGATGATACACTCTCATTTACGGTTCATTCTTGACTACTGAGGGGGCATAAATAAATGAACCTAATTACATACATACACATCCACTCGGGGCCACATTGCTCTTATCATTCAATCTGCATTCCATTCTATCTCATCCACATCATATTACATATCTTGGTTGCATTTACTATTCCTTACATTTACTTGTTACATGTACACTTTACTACACATGCTAGATAGATATCTTGTATGTCATTATATTTATCATACACACATGAATGTTCACTTTCATTTCTATTTGTGATCACATATTGTACAAATCTATGCACACAATACAAATGATTGGCGTAGTACCTATTACTAGTTCCACAATGGCTCCTAAGGGCATCCACTTTCATACATTACAAGTGCTATTGTTTCATTTTGTACTTGGAAATTTACATTATCGATTATACACGCTTTCACATAATTTTTTATCTTTCTAACATGTTAATGGGTGAATCATGTGAAAAATTTAATATGTAGGGCTACTTTCTTCCATGGTTGTTTGTTACATTGTTTTCCATTGCTTTCTCTTTGTATGCCACTATTTATAGGATTTTCCCTTTGTCTTGTGGGCACAATTGTCTAGTTATAGCCACTATGGCCTTGATTGTCTTATGACATCATGAGTGGTGTCACATGTTTGAAAACCACTTTTGAATTCTACATTGTCTTCCACTTGCATATTTGCTTACACATTGTCTTTTTAGCTTACATTTCATCTTATACATGCATGTTTATATTTTCTTTCACTAACCTTTAAATCCTAGCCACTTGTTTGTGTGTAACTTGGTTTCTACAAAACACATTCCCTTCCCCTTGTAGGTCACATTTCAACACAACGGTTGGTTCTCCTTTAGGCTGCATACTCCTTCAGTGATGTTGCATGCACCCCAACAGGGGGCATAATTTGGGTGAATTAGTCACCCATATAATGTTATACATAACACAACACAAGATCCTGGTACAACACAATTTTTAGTTTTGGATATGGCTTAGAATCAGACTTGGGTCCTTAGCACAATGACCTTTCTTGGATACTTGAAACTAGGGGAAATTACATAATGATTGGTAGTTCAACACAGTCTACAAAACTCCACACAACAACTTTTACAGGGCATACAATCCTTAGCACATGTGTTTATACACACCATCTGCAAAGTGGTGTTCTACATTGTGGGAAGTAGTTAAAGGTTGGAGGATGACACTAGACTATTCTCCCTACACTTATTCCATTTCATTGGCATGAGATTGACAAAAAAACTTTCACTTCATCAACATTTTAGGATCCTTTCTACACTCTTTCCTCATCACGGATCATGTGCACATGTTCCTTTTTCACACTTTTAACATTTTTACATAATTTCCTTACACATGTTTTACATATTTTGATCATATACATGCATATTTGACTACTTGTTCATCTTCTCTTTTGCAGGTCCATCCATATGGGAAGCAGTAGTAAACATCAAAAATTACAACATCACACAAACTATCATTGACATCAACATCAACAACAGGAACATCACGACATCTACACATGCGTTTCCACCCTAGGTTAATTTTCATCACTTTTTACACTTTCTCCTCCTTAGCATCAACACTTCATATTTTTATCACTCTACACTTTGTCTAGTCCCTCAACATGATTTCATCATCAATCTACATTGTTATAAAGTATGCATCTCTATCTACTTTATGTTACCAAGATTTTCGCTCACAAATATAAAGTGGGGGCAAATGTAGAAACAAAATCATGCTCTTTAGGTAATTATCTAGTCCTAATTACATACTACTATTCATATGGTTCCCTGTGTAAGAAAATTACTAATTAACCCATGTCTTTGGCCACATTTCTTTACTTTACGGTACTACTTTCAGTCTTCCATCCTTACTTTCTCAAGGTATACCTTTTACTCTTCGAGATTTGTCATCCTCGATACCAAGCACCCACCTAGGATGCCAATGCTAGGTGCCCTCATCCCCTCCTGGATGCCCATGTTCATAAGTTTGATTAGAGTTGTAGAAAATAACACAATCAATAATCTTCATTTATATTCCATTTGGAACTCATTTGCAAATATATAGGTGAAGTTGTTCCTAAAATTTAGGAAACAACTCACTAACAATACACAAGTTGTTTTAACAACTTGTTTAATATGAAAACTATAACAACCTTAACATAAATGACATATATGACATGTGAGCACTATTTAGATAATTCCTAACATTCCCCCTTAGTGTGAACATGGGGAAAACCTCCATACTACATTGCACCTAATTTCACGATCATGTGATTTTCCTTTGGATGATCACAAACCAAAAGTTATTTTTCCATCGGTTAACCAAAAACTGAGAATAAAGTTATTTTCTAGTGGTTGACCACAAACCACAAAGGGGTGAAGGTTTTCAAATGGTTTACCTACAACCATATTGTGATGTGTCAGTGCATTCTACAGCCCTCATCATCATTTTTCTTCAAGAGATAACATTTTAGAATCCACGATAGTGCAAACATAACATTCCATTCCACACAAACTGAAGCATTGTTTCATTCCCCCCACAATGTGAAGTTTCCATGACACTTTTATTCTGAAAACACGACACACTCACACACATCACCAAATCATTATTCGTGGCCTCATTGGTGGTGAATGACGAGAGGTCATTGATTGACCTCAACCTCCATTTATATGTTGCTTAACTCAACAAATTTATAATTTGAGGCTCAAACTTTGCATGTCAATTTTAGAAGAAAATCTCTCCCATAATTTTGACATATTTATTGGATGTCAGGTTCGCTCAAAAATGCATCCGTACAAAATATTTTTTACTCGCATTCTTGACACACTTTATTCATGACTTGACAATGAATTTTGACTCTAACAAGAGGATAATAATAATAATAACCCTAAAATCACCTGATTACTCTTTTATGATAATATGGTCTATCAATGACTATTGTCAAAGCTGACAAAAAATCATAACATCTTTTAGAAAAGGACTCTATAAATGACTACAAAAGATAGTAATGATCCAAATTGAGAAATAAATTTGTAATTTTTTTAATACAATCTCTTCTTAAGACAACATTTACTAGACTATACAATACATATGCCAATATTTCATAACACATTGAGAATGAAAATATAAGAGAGACTAAGTAACTCTCGTGAATAAAAAATACATTAAACATAAATGAAATAGAAAACAACGGATCTATGCATATAGAATCAACATAAACATATGACACCATTTTGAGAACCACTTTGCATCCGCCATGTGGAGGATTGATCGTGGCATGGAGATAAATGTCTAGCATATGCCATAACAAGTGGAGACAAGTGGTGAGAAGCTCGTCATCTAACCATGCAATGTGACATTGAGAATGGGAATCTAGGATGGAAGATGTTGAAATGCACATGGATGATTATCTATTTTGTTCATTTCTCGGTCTTGTAAGTTGTCAAAGTTAATGCAAGTGGTTTTGATATTGATGTTAGCTTCAATGCTGAGTATAAACCACGTAGATGAATATGAAACATTTGGGAAGTGTGATCAGAAATTTTTTTGCATGCATTCGTGGAACAAATAGTAGGAACATACATGAACAAATGTAAGTGTCGTTGTCCCTTTGTATCTTTATAACTATCACAATGAATTTGTATATTATGTGGCTCTAGTAGATGGGGAAGGAGGCACTGATGGTGGAGAAGACTATTAGAGCTTAATGTGTTGTTCAAATCTGTGAAAACTACAAAAGAATACATGTACGAGAAGGTCTACGAAGACTAATTTTTTTCGTAAAAGAATATTATAAACCCACATCCGATCCGATGCACAAATTACATGCTACAAACTGGAAGAGAAAATGTGCACATAATGACGTCTCTCTCTCCTTTTTATTTTAGGTAGATTATTTTCTCAACAACATTATGATTTGGATGGTATGTTTTCCCATGACCCAAAGGTCTACCTTTGTATAATAGTAATGCCTCTTAACCGAGCCAAATTTTTCTTTGCATTCTCACCAAATCATATTAGCACTCAAAAACTCTCATCATCTAGGATTCATCGCTCTGATACCAATGATCGGTGTTGAAGGAGCTTAAACATAGATTCAACGAGAATAATAATAATAATATTCAATATGCTCGATACCAAATCATAAGTTTGATTAGATTTGTAGCAAATAACAAAATCAATAATCTTCATTTATATTCCATACGAGAACTCATCTACAAGTATATACGTGAAGTTGTTCCTAAAATTTAGGAAACAAATCATTAACAATACATGAGTTTTTTTAACAACTCATTTAATATTAAAAGTATAACAACCTTAACATAAGCGACGTATATGAAATGTGAGCACTATTTAGATAATTCCTAACACTTGTCCCCTTTTTACTTTACTCACACTTTTTTCCTTTCTATCCATTTGAGCATCTTATCTTCTTGGTAGTCATCCTTTTTGGGGTTAATTACGAAATTCAAGTGAAGGAATCATATAAATATAAATTTATGTGATCATAATAAAGGACCAAGCACTAAACATTATCTATCACCACTTAAGGTTGCATCCATAAAGGCATCTAAGAGCTCCATTGCACCCATATAGCACCATCACAAGGGACACAAGGGCTAGTTTTATGCATCAAACTTCATAGGAGGGAAGTTCATTATATTCCATGCACACATTTATTACATTTTACATCTATATACTTGATCGCTATCCAAGTGTGACACACAAAAGAGAAATCTAGGGAAAAATTCCGCACACACACACATAACTACATTGGAGTCCGAGATGTTGTGTAGCACTTATTTGTAAGTTCAAGCATTGTGACAACTGAGGATAGTCTAACCCCTAATTTTGCATCTTTCTTTTTAGGATTTGATGTCTATTTGAGGTTTTTGCGGGTTCATTCTTCATTGCAAGTTTCCAAAGTGACCTTGGCGATCTTGGTGTGACCTTGGAGTCATCAAGGAAGGAAACTAAAGGAAAATAACTTCAGTAACACATCGAGGAAGTTTTCTACGAACATTTCCGCATACTTAGGCACCCATAAATAGGTTTAGGGCACCCACGGGAACCCATGTCCCTCTCCAGTGCCCAAGTCTAGCGTGTTCCTCCATATCTACATTTTTCTAGGCTCCAATGTGACAATCAATGATTCGTCTTTTCTAGTCTTCCAACTTTGTGCATCTTCTAAATCTCTGTGAATCAGCTAAGGCTTATTACCTTCTCTTTGCACTTAGGGTTTCATTATTTATTACTTAGTTTCTTTAGTATTTATTGTTGTAATTAATTGTTATTATTTTCTTGTTCTTTATGGCATATAGATTAGGCATATAAATTCACATTAGCTTAATCACTTCTAAACCATGACTTATAGACACTGCTTGACTAGTTCCATAAGGTGCAAAGTGACCCTAATTTCTTATATTTACTAAAATAAATTTAAAGCATAGTTTTTTCATTTATTAATATTTATACTTTATTATTTATTTATCATTTATTAATATTTAATCTTTATATCTTATAAGAAATATTAAAGTATAAAGATTAATAAATGAAAAAGTTATACTTCAAAATTTATTTTTGTAAATATATCCTGCCAAATTCACATATACAACATAACTAATAGAAATTTGAGCGCGTTATAACATGATTGCATAATAGTGTGCTTACGTTTTAGGTTTGGTAATTACCAATCCTAACAATTCAAAACACAATCACACTTTTCCCAAACCGTGTTCGTGTTTTGCTTCAAATAAAAAATTTGGCCAATTTTGGTCCCCCATCTCCATGCACTTTCCCATGCCCCGTACATATTCCATATAACAAATTGTTACAATGCAAAGAATATGTGCTATATGCATTACACTTTATAGTGTGGCTCTCATTCACACTAATCACATGAGCGCAACTGCCAAGTAGATTTTATCTTCCAATCAAGCTTGATATATTTTTATTTCATGGCATCAATGTTTTCGATTGGACAACTTTTAATTTGATAGATAAGACACAGATATGAAGGGAATGTTGGAAATTGTGAGTTTGAATTAAATAACTGCATGACCCACACCCATTCCATGGATCATATTATTCTTACCCAAAAAAATTATATACTATTTGTGCTCTATTTAAGCATTTCAATGTCAGAAAGAGGGAAAAAAATGGGGAAATCGAAAAGGTGACATTTTTAATTCAATAGATAGGACACAAACATGAATGGAATGTTGGAAATCAACATGTGTGAATTAAATACCTGCATGTCCCACACCCATTCCATGGATCACATTGTTCTCACCCAAATAATATATGTTATTTGTGCTCTATTTAAGCATTTCAATGTCAGAAAGAGGGAAAAATGGGGAAATTGAAAAGGTTTAGGGTTGAATGGAATGTTGGAATTCAAAAGGTGTGAATTAAATACTGCATGTCCCACATCCATTCCATGGATCATATTGTTCTTGCCCAAATAATATCTTCTATTTAAGAATTTCAATGTCAGAAGGAGGGAAAATGGGGAAATAAAAAAATGTGACATTTTTAAATTCTATAGATATGACACATACATGACTGGAATGTTAGAAATCAAAAGGTTTGAATTGAAAATCTACATATCCCACAACCATTCCATGGATCATATTGTTCTCACCCAAATAATATCTACTATTTGTGCTCTATTTAAGCATTTCAATGTCAAAAAGAGGGAAAATGGGGAAATTGAAAAGGTTTAGGGTTCGAAATGCAATCTAAATGCTTATGTCTTATAGAATTTTGTATCATCCGTATCAAATTGCAAGCTCAAGTAATTTTAGGAAAATAGGTTGTGTGCGAACAACCATCAATAAGTGAGGCCTTCAAGTGGTTGGATATAATACCGAAAGGTAGATTTTATTTGTCAATCAAGCTTGTTATTTTTTGTTTCATAGCACTAAGGCTTATGATTGGAAAGCATTTAATTTGATAGGTAAGACATATACATGAATGGAATGTTGGAAATTTAAAGGTGGGAATCAAATACTTGCATGTCTCACACCTATTCGACAAAGTAGATTGTTCCTTCAAAAATAATATCTGCCACATGTGCTTCACCTAGTCATCTCAACCTCATGTACATTATTCATGTCAGTGCAATGTGAGATTAAAGGGGCCAAAATAAAAATGGTGATAATTCAACTAAGGCCAAGTCTAAAACCCAACCACCCGCTTGCTTTTTATAATACTTTACAAGTACGATGTTTAGTTTTTAGCTTGAGTAATCTCAAAATAGAAGCGATGCAAGACACAATCATTGATAAGTGAGCCTCACGGTGAATAGACATATGAACAAAAGAAATATTTTATCTATCAATTTTATGGTTTCAATTTCTTTAGTTGTATCACATTTAATTTTCTAGAATAAAAATTCTTGAAGGTGAGAAAACCAACGGAAGAGAAGAAAAAGCACAACAAACATGAAGATCTATTGCTTGCTATCAAAGGAAAAGTCTATTGTCACATCCCTCTCTGTAGCATTGAAATTTTGATGTAATAATTGAAATATGTGGTTGATTATGTGGAACTATGAATTATTATTATTATTATTCTAGAATGTTTAATTTTGTTTATTTAAATGCAATTCAAGATAAATATTATCATTGATAATAATATGATTAGCACTTTCTCTATTATATCATGTCAAATTTATATCATGATCGGTTAACTACTTGTGTGTTATTGTTATGATTTGGTTACAAGATATACTTCCCTTGGACTGGAGGGAGATAATCATCAAAGAGAGGAGAGTAGATACAAATTTATGGTACTAAAAGAGAGGGAAATGTGTATCCCTAAACCTTAGCAACTTGGCATAGTATACCACCTGGGAATAGGGTAAGTCTTTTTGTGCCATTTTACGAATTCTCTTATTAGGACACTTTGTTATTTCTTAGCATGCGACAATACCAAAGAGTACTTAGGTGACCTTGTTAGAATTCGAGTCTCCATCTTAACTTGGGTTTTTATAGGTCCACCCTCACATACAATTTAAAATCACATTGTATGTTCCATGTTTTTTAACCATAATGTACTTATAAATTTTTGAACTAACCATCTCCTCATTGATTTATAATATAGATTTATATTTATATTATTAAATGTACTTAAAAATAAATCAATACATGTATATTGTTAATTAAAACAAATGGTTATTCTAATGATATTTTCCAAAATATGGAAGAATATTATAGAAAAATTAATGTCAATAATAAAGATAAATAAAATAAAAAGGAAAGAATTTATTTGTCAAAGATGGATGGCCATCATTTAAAAATTTATTGCATTAACTATTGAGTAGAGAAATAAAGGAAAATAAATATATATTAAAAAAATGATTGTTGCTCGGCTCACTAGGAGGTTGGAAGGTGTGCCCTTTCAATTAATAGGTATGAGAAATTTTAAATGCTCTCTCTAGGGTTCATTAAGAAAGATGGAATCCCATAAGGTAATAAAGAAGGATGCATTTAAATTAGAAACTAGTAAAAAGGAATCCTCAATCTATAAATAATGAAAGAAATAAAGGAAGAGACAACATTTTTCTTTTCGGGAAACGGGGAGAAAAAATGGGAGCTAAGAATTTAGAGCAGCATATTATTTTGGAAGAAATTTGCAAGTAAAGGAGTAGGCAAGGAGCTAAAAGAATTTGGGAAGTGCACAACAACTAGAAAGATACATAGCGGTTGGAGTGACAATTTGATATGTTGTGAGAGCTATTTATGCATGCAAATAAATAAATAAGTGCAGCTTGAATAGGTAGGCATTTTTATGAATTTACTTTGTGAACACTTTTGTTACCCAATTGTATTTAATGCTTTATGGGTATATATATATATATGGCTATGAATTTTTTTCTAAATAAAAATATCTACATTTTATCTCTATCAAATGTTCCTAATTCTAGTATGCCCGAGAGTATGTTGATGAGTAAATACTAAATAATGAGTAACTATATATTTATGGGATTATGTTGATAAGTAAATACTAAATAGTGTGTAACTATATAGTTATGGGAGTATGTTGATAAGTAAATACTAAATAATGTGTAACTATATATTTATGGGAGTGTGTTGATAAGAAAATACTAAAAACAATATGTCATGAATTTTGTTCACTAATATTAGTTTTAAGAAGTTTTAATTTTCTTAATGTATGTTTCATTGTAATATGTAATTTTTAATTTTAAATGTTCATTACAACCAAAATAAATAAATAAATGACTTCAAGATGATTTCTTGTGTATTTTTATTTATTCACCCAAAACAAATGTGTAACTATATATTTACAGATGTAGTTCTAAAAGTAGTTATAATTCGAGGAGATTTTTATGAAATGAAAATACATGTATTCTATTTTTTTGGAATATATAGGGTAAAAGGAGGGTTTTAGAAGGTCCCACAACCTTATACAAAAAGGCCCATCAGGAAAGATTTAGCAAAAAAATACATATAAGATAAGTACCCTAGAAGATTCCAAAAAAAGGATAACGAAAAAGACAACAGGAGAAAAGAAGGAGACATCATATGAGCTTTTTCAGCTCAGTGACCGCATTTCTAGCTCTAGGAGATCCCGAATCCTCAGCAAGTTGATCTGCAAGGGTGATGAGCTCAAACAGTCTTTGGAAATGGCGCTCCTGGTAGTATCAGTGAAAATATCCCAGGCCTTAGGGCTTTGAAAGCACGTTGGAGCTTGTTCAAAATAGAGGACACCAATTCAACTCTGTGTTCATCTCTCTGGGAGTCAGCAACCACATGCTCAGCAGGATTTGCATCCAAATTCAAAGGAGACTTCAGGGTGTCAGCATGAGGTTCTTTGTCAGTGAAAACTGGAATATCCCCAACTTTCTAAGAATTGGGATCTTCAACAGGCTAGTGTGACTCAATCTGCTCCGAGGCAGGGAGTCAGGGTAAAGTTTGCCAAGGCCCAGGATGTCATCAGCAAGAGAAGTATCAGGGCTGGAGACAGGGGAGACTACCTTAATACTGGTGTCAGTGCCCTCTAGCAGTAGGCACGAATGAAGTGGTGGGAAGGAAGGGGAGCAGAAGGGTTGGAGCCATCGTGAGAAGGGCCCAGGATGGTGACATCCGAGTCGAGAATCGAGAGGAAAGGTGCAAGCAATGGTGGCATCTAGAAGAGCGGAGGGAGGTGGAAGAGGGACGGGGAAGGCGAGGTGGAATGACGACAGTGAACCAACTTAGGGGAAAGCGGATTAAATCAACATGTGAGGCAGCATCAGAAAATAATAAGTACAGTAAGCCCTGATGAAGGATTGCTCCTTCCCTGTCTCTAGCCAATTGAACAGAATGCTCTAAGGATTGATAGAGGAAGGCTGCCAGATTGATATTTTTTCCCCAACGTAGATGCGAGAGGATAAAAAAGTGGGGGCCGTAGACCAGATGATAGCGGCCATCAATAGTGAAATATCACATAATGACTTCACAACTCTGTTCCATGGGGGAGGCAGAGAATCGCGAGTGTACCCTGAGAGATATTTGACAAGCTTATCCCCTGGAGCGATGAAATCCTACATTTCAGCATGTAGTGAGTGCTTGAAGTAAATATCACCGGTGGGAGACCCGTGGCATCAGCGATTACATTTGTGGAGATAGTAAAAATGCGTATTACCAATCTAGACACGCCCCTTGACCAACAAACCATTACCACATACGAGACTAGGGCCGAATAACCTGCCATTCTCTCAAGGAAAGTGGTGATACCATTTTCCAATAAGATGTTCCAAACCTCCTCATCATCCTTAACCATGTCACAGGATGCAGGTTCAATTCGCTTCAGTTGGCCACCCATACTGTTGAGAGGTTTGGAAAAATGTGAAAGAGCAAATGCTGGAGGGCCTTAAAAATCCCACCCAGGGCATGGGAGCCATCTGCATCAACATCATTACCCTCCCGCCAGTACATCATATGATTAACGGGAGGAATTACACCATGCGTGAGGAAATCCTCCACATCATGACACATCTCTCCCTTCAAATGATTCAGCGCCAAAGGTCTAATCATAATAAATGAAGAATTATTATTATTATTACCACCGCCTTTTGGGGAGTCCATAAATGCATTGCTGACACCCAAGTCAGCTCACCCTTCCACCTACCAACGTTAGGAAGAGAGATCATTCTGGATAATTTGGAGAAGATCAGCCAGGAAGTTGTCCTTCCAGCTTTGTTGACTCTCAAGGAGAACTCCAATGTTAGCCAAGTGGTCCACCACTTTGTTTCCCTCCCGAAGGATGTGCTAAAACTGAATTTGCTGGAAACTCCTTTGTAAGATTATGATATCAGCAATAATATTTTGGATCGACCATTGACCAGTATCCGCTGACTGCAGGAGATTGATGATATTGAGGGAATCACTTTCAACTTGGAGAGGATCATCACCAAAATTGATAGCCAGCTCAAGGCCTTTGAGAATGGCCATGGCTTCCACACGATGGTTGGTGCCATAACTAAGGTTATGGGTAGAGGCAGCCACAATGGAACCAGAGGAGCTATGAAGGATGGCTCCTCCACCTAAATTACTAGGATTGCCTTTCGAGGCACCATCCGTATTAAGTTTTCTCCAACCAGGAGGGGGAAGCCACCACACTAAACCACGATCAGAAGTAGGGGCTTTACTTATAGGAATATTTTCCAACAGCCGCTGCCACTCCTGAGAATTACAAATTTGAATTTTTTGCTGATATTTGGCCCGAAGTGAGAGTTGAGATTATCCTGGAAAGTCAGAGCTATCTGAATAGCCACACGATCAGGTTCAAGACTCTGGTCTTTAAAGATCCTTCTATTCCTTTCTTTCTAGATGCCCCAAATGCCATGCGGGAGGAGAAGTTTCTAGGCCAGAACCAGGGCTGGATGGGAGAAGGGGGAGCACCATTGAGAGAGGGTGTCCTGTATGGACTCTGGAAAGGTCTAGATCACTCCCATCCGCGATAGGAACCAATGCCAAATATCTTGAGAAAAGGGACAGTGGATCAAAAGATGGGAAGAGGATTCCACTGCCTTAGTATAGAGCACACATCTAGTGGGAAGAGAGAAACCCCTCCTTTTCAAATTTTCTCCTGAGAGGAAAGCATTCTTCGAAGAGAGCTAGGAGAAAAAGCCAATTTTGGGGATTATTTCCTTCACCAAATCTTGGTGAGGGGAGGACCAGAGCTGGTACAATGCATGGAGAGGTAAGCAACTTTAACCGAGAAAGATCCAGATGGGGAGAGGGGCCAGATTAGCTCATCCTCAGGCTAGGAAAAGGGGATATAGATGGAGGAGAGCTCGCTTCTAAGTGAAGTCAGGAGCAGCCTCTGCTGATCTCTTATTCCATCCCAATCCGAGAATAGTCCAGGAGGGTATGGAGTTCACCACCTTCTAGTAGCCAGAAACTAACCTTCCATGCCTATTAATGAGGCTTATTTTAATAGGATCCCATGAGGGGTTGCTATCCAGTGGCTTTTCCCCAATCCAGTGATCCCGCCAGAAGTCAATAAACCTACCATTTCCAAACCTCCATTTAGTGCCAGCCCGAATAATGGGGAGGGAACTAATAACTGAATTCCAAATGGCCGAACCTCGAATTGGATTTGAGGTAAGAAATTCCTCATTAGGAGCAAGGTACTTAGCTCTGAGGAGCTGAGCCCAATGAGAGTTTCCTTTAGCAACTTCCCAACCAATTTTTGCCAGGAGGGCTGCATTCATATCAGCCATCCTTCTTAACCTGAGCCCCCAAGAGAGGTTGGCTTGCACACTTCCTTCCAGGAGACCAGATGGATCCTCTTTTTTCTTCCACTCCAGACCACAGGAAGCACTTTTGGATTCTTTCCACCACCTCCTTCACCGAGTTGGGAAATTTGAGAAGGGACATGAAGTAAGTAGGAAGATTCTGGAGGGTGGCTTTAACCAATTGGAGTTTGTCAACTGGCTGAGCAAGGCCCCTTTCCAGGCTGTGAGATTTTTTTGATATCTTTCGATGACAGGATTCCAGAGATTTTTTGTTTGCTTTCCTTGGAAGAGGGGAATCCCAGGTAGGAGGTGGGGAGGTCCACAATTTTGTAGCCAAAAATATCAGCAATCTTCCTCTGGGTCCTAGGAGCAGTATTTATGAAAGAGATGCTTGCTCTTGTTGAAGTTAATGATTTGTTGAGAAGCGGCTTGATAGAGAGATAGGATATCCATGAGAGCGTGAGCTTCAATCACAGAGGTAGCACTTAACAACAAAGTATCATCCACAAATTGGCTATGTGTGGCCGAAGGCAAGCTGGAAGTGATCTTCAGACCCGATATGACAGACTGACTTTTAGCGGCCTCAAGGGCTCTGCTGAGGGAGTCAGCCATAAGAATGAAAAGGAAGGGGGACAGGGGGTCACCTTTCCTGATACCTCTGCTACTTTTGAAGAAGCCCCGGAATGCCATTTATAAGAATAGAGAAACAAGGAGTCGCAATACAGGAGAAGACCCAACTGCACCATCTTTTATTGAAACCATACTTTTCAGGACCCTGATCAAGAAAGGCCAGCTGACTCTATCAAAAGCTTTTTGCATATCTAGCTTGAGGATCATTCCAGGGGATTTTGAGTGATAGGCCAAGTGGATAGCCTCGTGTACCATAATGATACCACCTTGGATGAGCCACCCATTAATAAAGCCATTCTGGTTCTGAGAGATGAGAGCATTCATTAGGGGTTTAAGCCTGGAAGCCAACATCTTAGTGATGATCTTGTAAGCGGTGTTGCATAAACTGATTGGCCTGAAGTTGGAGACATCTTTTGAGCCCTGCTCTTTTGGGGCAAGGGCTAAGAAGGTGGTGTTCCATTCTTTTAGAAGGTTGTTACTGATCTAGAACTCATTAACCACTTTGTAGAGATCTGCTTGATGGTCTCCCAGAAAACTTGGAAAAAAGCAGCTGGAAAACCATCCAGGCCCAGAGCTTTGTCCCTTTTCATGGTGAAGACCGCTTTATGAACTTCCTCCATAGCAAAAGGTTTGATCAGACTATTGTTCATCTCAACAGACACAAGCTGGGGGATATGTTGGAGCATAGATGACATTGATTGCTCCGAAGGAGGTTGGTCGACCTAGAGGAGGTTAGAATAGAAGGAGACAAGCTCATTGGAAATGTCAGAATCAGAGGTTAACAGGTTACTGAGGATGACACCAGCTCTCTGATCTTGTCTCTGCTTTTGTGCTTTGAGGCAGTGATGTGAAATAATTTGGTGTTGTGATCCCCCTGCTCAAGCCAAAGGGCTCTAGATCACTGCCTCCAATAGGTTTCTTCCTCTTGAAGTGTATTGTGGTATTCGCTGAGGAGGGAGGTTTCTTTTTGGTGAAGGTGATCCAATCTCCCATCGATTTCCATTTGAGCAGAGACTCTAGAAATTTCCTATGACAACTTCTGCTTGTGGATCTTGATGTTGCCGAAAACCGTAGTCTTCCAAATTTTGAGTTGTTTTTTAATTTCTTTGAGTTTGCTGGAGAACCTAAACATGTCAGTGCCCTCAACATTGAAATCCCACCATTTGGCAACAAGAGGGTTCAGGTGATTATTCTCAAGCCAGGAAAGCTCGAACCTGAAGGGAGGATTCTTGATATTTAGATTGTGATTCACACTGAGAAGGAGAGGGTTGTGGTCAGAGGCAGCTCGGGGAGGGAATTGAGGTAAAAATCAGGAAATAGAGAGATCCAGTCAAGAGAGCCCAGCGATCGATCCAGTCTACTTTGAATATGGTTCCTACCTAATCTGTGGTTAGACCACGTAAAAGAGGAGCCGTGAAGGTCCATGTCAAGAAGTGAATTCTCCCTAATGAAGTCAGCCAGAGCTTCCATGCGATAGGTGAGGCAGGAGCTCCTCCCTGTTTTTCTGAAGGAAAAAGGGGGCAATTGAAATCACCCATTATTAAAATGGGGATATTTCCACAAGTGTTGATAAATTTTGAGATGTCTTTCCACAATTTTCCACATTGGGTCTCCAAATTGGGGGCGTAAACATTGATGGCAATCCATGCAGAGTCAGAGCCAACTTCTTGGAAGAGCATGCATAGGAAGTTGGGATGCTTGAGAAAACAATCACCTTTGAAGCTCTTGGGATCCCATAAGGTGCATAGTCCTCTAGAATTCCCTGCCGAAGGTTGAGATTCAAAAGAAGTAGCCACCAAATTTTCAGGAGATGATCGTCATTTTTAAGTTTAGTTTCCTGTAGCATAATGATATCAGGAGAGTTCTGGAATTTTATATCTTTGATGACTCTTTGTTTTTGAAGAGAGTTGAGACCTCTTATATTCCAAGAGATGATCTTCATTTCTTAGATTTGGATTTTCTCCCCACCACCATGGGGATTGTGCTCTGCGTTCCTTGAGTGAAATTAAGAGCAGCTTCTTGCTAGAGTTTGATATTTCTCAGAGTTCATCCCCTAACTTTTTCGAGCCAATATCAGGCTTCTTGCTGCTGCTTCTTGTACATCGGGGATTAATACTATCATCCGAAGAAGGGGGCGTAGGGGAGGCGGCGATTCCAAGGAGGAGGGGCAAAAGGGGGCCGTGGGGAGGCTCAATGGGGGATCCGAGGAAAAAGAGCTAGGGGAAGGGGAGGAATGAGAAGGAAAAGAGGAGAGGAAACAGAGGGGGGAGGGGAGGAGGAAAAAACCAAGGAGGGGGAAGAAATGAGGGGTTCACCAAGAGGGTGGGGGATAAGAAGGGAAGAGGGGGAGGGGGAAAACAGAGGAAGGCAATTCAGTGGAAGTGTTAATTTCTCCCTCTTCTAGGAGAGCAAAGGAATTTGAGATGGGGATGATTGGGGTCTCAGCAGAAGATGTTTTTGGAATAAAAGTTTTCTTAGATTTTGGGGAAGAATTTTGGGCTTTGGGTTTAGGCTGAGGTTTGGAGGGGCAAACGAGGCCCGGTGGCCAATGCTTTTATAGAAGGAGTAGGCTTGAGGAATATATTCATAATCAATATTCTATTTCTAGTTCCCCAGATTAGATAGTAGCTCTATCTCTTTTGGGAGAGGACAGCTGACATCAGCGTTAACACAGAAATGGGCATGGATGAATCTAGTTTTAGCTTTAGTGGCTTGATCAATAGCTATTAAAGAACCTATAGTTAGAGTAATACCTTCAATAACGTTGGATACCAGAACTCCAGAGGAAGCCCGGGAGGCAAACCCATATTGGAGCTTGGGTCATGGATTCAGTATGTGGGTTGAAGCCTAGAGACCATTTCCTGATATAGAAGCCATGTCTTCCAAAAACCAAGGGCCACCAAGAAGAGCTCTCGCGAAATCCTCTTTCATGCTGAAGGAGAATAAAATGAATCAGTGGGCATTGCTGCTATTTCAAGCGCCCCACATGGGTGCCATTTCAAACGTGCCCATTTTTTGATATCCTCCAAAGGGGGTCTAGGGCCCATCAATTTTCCCACCAGTGAAAGATCACGTGAAGCAGTAGTAGCATCAGTGATGTGAGAGGGAATGTGCAGTGAGAAGGACCCATCTGTCAGTGTAGGAGAAAGCTTTTCCATATGCGGAGAGGAGGTGGAACCCTCCACGATCTTATTCCAGATTCGGTGGCTTGGGAGAAAGGGCCCCTGACATGAGGGACCCTTGATCTGGAATATAAGGGTCCAGCATCTAAGTAAACACTAGAGAAACAACAGGCGGCAGTAGGAGCTAGGGCTCAGGGCATTAGTTGTGAAAATAAAAATTTAGGCTTTTCATACCTAGGTATGAATATTTAAATACATGTATTCTATTACTTCTATGTTGTACATTAATTTAAAATATTATATTTCATTTCTTCATTGCTATTTAATATGATCCTTATATTTTAAAAGAAAAAAAATCAATGCAAGTCAAAGTTCTAGTATGGGCTAAGTAAATAAAAATAGATTAATTAAAAAAATTAAAATAACAATAATTACTAATCGTGGGAATTTAGAAATTTCAAATAAATTCAATAAAGAGAATGGAAATATAAGTATATTAATCATTTAAGGTATATGGACATAAAATGATTATAAATGATAATAAAATAGAGAACAATGGATTATTTAAAATTAATATGCTACTTGAGATAAGTAAATATGATTATGAGTGTATTGATATATGGGATAAGTGAAGGAAATGTAGATGATTATTGGTAGTTTCTTAATAATTTAGAGGGGCGAAGATCCGAGTTCTCGTCACCCATCTCAATTTGGCGATTTGATGAGGATATAGATTATAAGTAATTTGATACAAAACAATGACATGATTAGATATATGTCTAAATTATAAACAAGATTATAATCACAATTTGAGAAAGAATATATTAAATCAATGATCATGTACAAGTAAATCATTAACTATCCTAGGTGGGTGTTTTAGCATGAATTCACCTTTACCAAATAATCTAATTGGTGTTTGTTTGGCCCCAAAATATCAGCTAAGTACAAGAAGGCGCGTGGGCACACGGGACCTAGTTGAAGAAGGGTGTGTGGATTGAAGGTGCGTAGGGAAGGGTTCTGGAAGGTTTTTACATAACACACGACACACACGCATAAGGCAAAATAGGTTTTTACTTATCCGTATTCGGTCTCATGACACACTTAGAGGGATGGGTCTGCATTTTTCTTTGTAATGTGATGAGAATAACATGGCTCGATGAAAGACTTTGCTCTCCATAGTTATATGAAGGTCTATAATGACCTCAAAGGATTCTAATGCGGTTATCGAACTCAAGTTAATATCAATATAAGGATCTGTTATAAATCATCTATTTGTTTGGAAGTATACTACTTATGTATTTCTTTTCTATATGAACCATATCCTTATGTTGTTTGTTATTTCTCTCTCATTGGATGCAATAAGATAAATCATTATAGAATATGGCATGGTTATTTCTCGCTCATTTCCTTTTGAATATTTTTATAAGATGATGCATTCTCATAAGACTCACATAAAGGAGAGACTCAACGCCCACGCGTGCCTTGGGTGAGCACCCAATGCCCGCTAGGTGATAGGCCGACGCACATGGGATTAGACTATTAGTCTAAGGGTATAAAATATGACTACATTTTAGTTTCACCGCCAGAGCCCTTTTCAAAGTTGTTGTGAGAAATGGCATGCATCTTTGTCCCTGTGATGTGTGATGATAGAGCGCTTGACCTTAGAAAGTGTTGAAACATGGTTCAAGAGCATGAAGGATGATTTTTCTCAAATATTCAACATTGAACCTGAGTTCGATATGCGTAGATGGGTAGAAGATAACTTATACCATGAGTTGTATGAGACATTCTTCTATTGTTTCCCAATAGAGCTATGTGAATGGCTTTCAGCATATGCATCCAGATCAAGTTGGTATTATAGATCGCATGAATGGACCCAAGATGACTATTAGAGGTCATGCAAGACATAGATATGACTTGGATGTATGTTGTTGATCATTGGTCGAAGAGAGTGTTGACCAGTTATACTCTTGAATATGCTATTTCTACGTATTCTTTCCCAAAATTTGTTGAGTTCAAGTTTCTGAGGGAGCCTAGAGGATCATTTTTGCGTGTTATTCCTTTGGCTATGAATATCTTGGTCATTACCTTGAGTTTGGAGGCATTTCCCATGGTGGCTAAGCTTCTCTAAGCATTGGGAGAGGAAGCTAGGGTGGAGGAAGATGGTGAACATTACAGATGAAAAGAAAGGGAGGAGATATGACTCAAGTATAGTGAATCTCGTGAAAGGGAGATGAATAAACAATGTGAGGTTGAAAATGTGATGGATCTATGGAGGCGAGACATTGTGGGAATGAGTTGAGGTTTACGTAGAGGATGTAGAGCCTAAGCGATGCTGTACTACCCAATCTTGGAAAGATCGGGAGAGAGGCCCCTTCAGCTTCTAATGAGAGTTTGTCAAATTGAGAAAGAAGAGACATCAGCGCACATCGAACCCACCTAACAACCAACCCTTGGTGCTTAGTTTTCAGAGATCAAGGGAGAAGTATTGTTAACCTTGATTAGTATCGAGAGAGTAATCAATCTACATCTAGGAGATATGATATATCATTTGGAAAATCCATGGCTACACAATCCATTCATGTATTTAGAGGAATATTTGGACAAGGTGCAAGTACATAATCCCGGGAATCACATCGGAAGTGGCGCAGACACATAATCGTAGTAGGGAAAATATCTCATACCATCAAAGCACGTAGTTTAGTCAAACATTGGGAATTCTAGGTGCAACCACTTCTGGTCCTTTTCTAACCGTAGGAGGTGGATCTCATGGGTTAGGAAGAACATGACCTAGTGGATCTAATGGAGGAAGAAACACCGAACGAAACCAAGGCTCTAGATTAGGAGGACAAGGACCCACCACCTCCCCAAGTTTTTTTGAGATGTTTTTACACTTACCATACTATAGAGGTATTGAAGATTCTACAGAGCATGTGCACAAGTGCGAGTTACTATGGTGCGCAAAATGGATCACTACCTCGGAGAGGAAGGCAAATCATTTCGTAACAACATTACACAGACGTGCACATAGCTAGTATAGAAAGTGTGACCCCATCGATGGTTGTAGACTACACCGCACTAAAGAATTACTTCTGGCAGAGTTCCATATCCAAGAGTTTGAGTAGAAGTGAATCAATGCTCTGAAGAAGATCTAGTAGGGAATGGCAGAGAGTGTGTGAGAGTATGACACATGTTTCAAGACTCTCTTATCAAAGTTATCCTATGAAATTCATCCTTCTCAACATGCTCAATGGTTTTTCAAAGGATTGATAACAACATTTATAAGGGCTCTATTACACAAGACTTTCACCAACCTACATGAGGCATTAGAAGCTATCCTACATGTCGAAGCTATTGGGAGCATTGATAATGGTGTTAGTCCTTTTTTTAAGTTCAAATTCTTGCAATGGTCAAGCAGTTGGAGAATTTATCTACAAACTCAGCACATGAGTTTCATAGTGGGCTTTAGTGTACAGACAGTGAAGTGGAGGGACATGTAAAGGATATTTTTCCTTTAGAAGATGGTATGCGCTATGGCGTGAGATCTGTGATATCTGATATGGGGATCAATATGCAAGTAGGTGACATCTATTACAAGTGTGTAATCCGCAAGAATGTTTCTTGCTATTACAAGATCTATACCTCTACGACCCATGATACCAAGGATTGTAGACTAATTGATCAAATCCATGATGCTATTGATCTGGGTGTATGCTAGACTAGCCTTGCAAAGAGGTTCAATGGATGATGATTATCATTTTGAAGGGAGCATAGATGGAGGAGCACATGGAAGAGGTTTTCGTGGAGCATTTTGTGGTCGTAATAACCACGGAGGAGGATGAAGTGAATTCCCGTGAGGAACTTGTTATAATTGTGGATCTATAGAGCATTACAAACACGAGTGTCCTAATCTGTTACAATGCTCATGGTGTGGAAAGAAACACAAGTATGAAGAGTGTCCAAAAATTTATGAGCATATGAACCAACAACATCGAAAATACAAGGGCATTGGGATGGTGAGCATCAAGAAGGCCAATTCATAGTGGATGCCATGAGTGGTGCATGAATCAAGACTAGAACCTATACTGGTGATAATGCGAGCAAAGGTTGCACATGCTAGGGAGATACCAAGAAAAAGGACACTAGTTTCAAGAGAGGAAGTGGTACATGGAAAGTATCTGGACCCTACTCATTAGAAAGAGGTGTATCAAGAGACTATGGACATGATTCAGAGTTTACAAGGGGAGATCCAATGTTTGAAGGAGAAATTGAGGTAGTTGGAGCAAAGGAAGAATGTTGAGGTTCCAAAGGATGACCTAGATGAGGTCAAGGAAGTATGTAGGATGTTAAGGTAAGAGAATATTATTCCCTTGCTAGGAGAATGGCTAAGAGAGAAGGTACCACACACTGGAGTAGAGTGCAAAAGGCATGTTTTGCATGCAAACCTTCCTCCTCATAGCCTCGAATATGATAAGGAGATTACTTTGAATGTGGTTATTGATGGATGGATTCTGAACAATATCCTCATCAATATGGGAGCAGAGGTGAATGTTCTTACCTTAGATGCATGGAATCAAATGGGAAGGCCCGCGTTACAACCATATTTGAATGTTTTGTATATGGAAAATAAGACTAAGACAATGCCCATTAGATTCCTAAAGGATGCATTTATCACCATTCAAGGGGTCAAGTTCACTGGAGACTTCAAATTCTTGGCGCTTGCCGAGGTAGACAATATTCCAGCATTACTTGGGTGCCCATGGTGTTATAAGAAAAATGCCGACCTACAGTTTAACAAAGGGTTTATCATATTTGAGAATGAGGAAGAAGGGGTGATTATCCCCTTAACGGATGGGAAGAAAATGCCCTATCGAGCCCTTAGGAGAATAATTCCTTGACATAATGTATTTGTGTTCTATCGTAGATCCCGAGATAATTCATCCCATAGAGGGAGTTATCCAATTTGAAGATGCTCAATCCTTAAGTGATACCACTAGTGTGGCATGTGAAAATTGGGCGCATGGGAATTATGAGTTAATTGGCTGAAAATTAAGAGGATCTGTAATAAGGGTGACAAATGCACTCTCAATCAAGCACCTAGGAGGAAAGAATTTACCAAGTTAATCTAGAGGAGCATACCCTGAAATTTTCTTATGACAAATAGAAACTTAGTGAAGAAATGAGGACAAAAGAAGAGGAATGCTCAGTTATAACCTACTCAAGACTACAACACGCTGGTGGGCTACACATCAAGAGAACCTCCTAGAGTGGTGTGAGGTGAGGATAACATTTTTTATAAGGTTCTCCAGGAGAAATGCGCCCACAGTCATACAATACTACCATGGCAAAGAGACCGCTTCATTTCATATCCAAGCATGTGAGAAGGCCTAGATGGGAAGCATAGAAGCATTTCCACCTTCATTATGGGTACATAAGTTGTATTCCACCTTACAAGGTTGTGCGTGCACTTGGTACATTAATTTGGAGATGCTTCATTAGATGGGTAATTGGAAGGTGTTGACATCTGATCTCATTTAAGATTTCGAGTATAGGAGTACCAAGCCATCAGTGGAAAAGGTGTTACAAGTGATCGAGTGCCTTATTATGGGATATAGTGCTATGGAAGAGGATAGGCTACTAGAATTACTAGGTGAGACTTATTTGGAGATGAGCCTCAATGAAGGAGAATCAGAGGAAGTATAGCTTGAGTGCGTGTGCATGGAAAAAGAAAAAAAGAAAGATGGCCTATATAATATATGGAGAAGCGATAGAGACTTTGGATGTTAACCATTTAGAGGGTACGTGTGAAGTCATAGACAACACTAATGAGTGAGCATGTGCCTACCATGAGCCCTTGAAAACAAATAAGGTTAACATTGGAACAAAGACATAACCTAAGGAAGCTATCATTGGAGACTATTGATCAGAAAAATAAGTTTCAAATATCATTGATCTATTGCACAAGTTATAGGATTTTTTTCCCTCATGGGTATCATGAACTCAAAGGCATTCACCATTCCTTAGGGAGATGAAGATCAAGTTGAAGGAAGGTGCGCACATGATTCAGAAGAGGCCTTATCGGATGAATCCAAATTTACACGTATGGGTTAAGGAAGAAATAGAAAAAATGATAGCATTTGGTATCATCAAGGCAATTGAGGAGTCGAATGGATAATCCCAATGGTTATTAGTATCAAGATGGCATGATAAGAATTTTGTGACTTGATTACGTATGTGGATCTGATGTTTGAGAGATGTCAGCAATTGAGGATATCTCTCAACATTAAGAAATGTGTCATTTTGACTTCATCCATAAGTTTCTTCAATTTGGAACCTAGACTATGTAGAAAGACCACATTATATGTCAAAGAGGATTACATTAGTGGATCTTTGTTACCCATTTGGAACCTTGTTAGGCATTATATGCAAAGGGTTGGACGCAAAGTTCTGATTATTGTGAGATTAGGGGAACCTACTAGTCAAAGTACAATGCATGGATTCCTTGGGAATATGGGGTATTATAGAAAATTCATCAAGGGGTATGCCAAGATCATCATGTCCTTGGAGGAATTGTTAAAACACAAAAGTGCCTTTCATTAGGGAGAGGCGTAACAGAAGGCATTTAACACTTTGAAGGATAGGCTTTTTACGACACCCATACTATGTTTTCCTTCTTAGGATAAGCCTTTCCATGTGCATGTTGATGCCTCAGGGACAGCTATGGGAGCAATGCTAGCACAACCTGGTGAGGGAATTGTTGATCATCCCTTGTGCTTTACAAGTAGAAAATTGACACCAACATAACAGAATTACACAACTACTAAGCATGAAGCATTGTCTATGATCTACGTACTCCACAATTTTAGGTAGTATCTATTGGCAACACCATTCATATTCTACATAGACCACATGGAATTGAAATACTTAGTCAACAAGCCCATTCTGTAAGGGCGAATATGTCATTGGGTCCTATTATTTCAAGAGTTTGAGTTCACAGTGGTCGTAAAACCAAGAAAGATAAATTCAGGGATTGACCACTTAATAAGGATTGAATCAAGAGAGGATGTGTAAAGCATTGAGGATACCATGCAAGAAAAACAAATATTTAGGTTATGGCGCATGTCCTCGGACTTGGAAGATATCGTAAAGTTCTTAAAAATAGGTGTGGCATTGGAAGGGATGAAGGCTCTAGAGAGAAAGAAGTTAGCAATATGTTTACGCACCTTACATGTTGATTAGTGGAGACCTGTATAAGTTAGGTTGTGATGAGGTTCTACGCCGATGCGTATTGGAACATGAGCACATGGAAATTATGGAGGAAGCACATGGTGGGATTGCAGGAGGACACTATGTAGGAAATGCTACCGCGCAGAAGATCTTATTAGCAGGGTTTTGGTGGGAAACCATCTACAAGGATTTTATTGAGTTTGCAACGCCTTTGTGACCATTGCCAATGCCTTGGAAAACTTGGAAAGAGGGATGAAATTCCCTTATGACCAATAGCAGCGTTGAACCATTTGAAAAATGGGAAATCAACTTTATAGTGCGATTACGCCAACCGCGTGAAGGACTATTTCGTGCAATATCATCACTTGAACTAGTTACTTAACATGGTGGGAAGAGGCAATGCCTACAAAGTATTGTACCGTAGTGACAACTACTAGATTTTTATGGGAGAACATAATCAGTAGGTATGGTTTTCCTTTAAGTTTAACAAGTGATAGAGGTACACACTTTCTTAATGAAACGGTCATGATTCTATTAGCAAAATTTATGGTGGCCCATCACAATACTAACCCTTATCACCCTCAAACAAATGGAACTGTTGAGGCATTTAACAAGATACTAAGTCACACGTTGACTAAGATCTGTGACGTTGGAAGACAAGATTGGGATGACAGGTATCAGCCATTCTATGGGCATACAGGACAACCTACAAGAGGTTGAAAAATACCACACCATTTCAATTGGTTTTTTGGCGCAGAGGCTATTTTACCAGTTGATTTCATATTACCATCACTATGTATAACACGTGTAGGAGGGTTAGTTGATGAGCAAGCATTGGAAGAAATAATTGATAAGTTGATGTAGTTAGATGAAAGGTGATCACTTTCTAGATGGAGTTAGAAGATAGAAAAAGCAAGACAAAAATCATGGCATGATTGTCATATCAAGAACAAGAAGTTTGAGGTTGGCAAGATGGTGCTACTATATGATTCCAAGTATCTCGTGCCATCCCGAGAAGTTGAAAGTCCATTGGTTGTGACATCACATCATCTTGTACATTCTTGATTTAGGTACTTGCTAGTTACAAGACCGTTGGATGGGATGAGATTACCAGGTCATTTCAATGGGAGTAGGCTGAAGCCCTACTATAAATAAGTCTTCTTGGTGTTTGTAATAAGGCAATGTTGCCAATTAGTCTAGAATTTCCCTTTATGCATTTTATTTTCTTGTGTTTCCCTTTCTCGTTTCTTGTTCTTTCATTTTATTTCATTTTGTGCCTTGTGCACCAAAGAACCAATTTATTTTTCCCAAGTTTGTGTATGCATAGAGGACCGCACATATGTTTTAGTGTGTGGTGGAGTGATACAAAGTATAGGCCTATAATACAAGTTTGAGCTGGTAGTAGAAGTTGCGGTGAATGGCTTGGTTGAAGGATAAAAATCGCATAAGGTTAAGAAGCACATAGAAGAGAGGTGGACGATATTTTTGGTATAAAAAGGCCTTGCATAAACTATGTACAGAAAGGATGAAGAGTGTAGGAACAACATGAGGTAGGTGAGGGAAAAAATTGGGTAAATGATAGAAGAAGTGCCTTATGCGCTATTGACGTGTGCGTAAGAGTTTTCAATCCATATGAATTTTTGCGTGGTAGAATGTTTTCAAGTTTTTCACGTAGGATTAGGCGCGTGGGTAAAAGTGCTTGAGGATAGATTTTAGGAAAAGTCACATTTAGTGTTAAGTACGGTGGTAGGTGGCATAGCATTTAATGTTGGAGGGAAGGAAAAACTATAAATACAAGGTTGGGTAAGTCATTTGTTACCTTGCAATTACAAAGTAAAAGAAGCTCTTGCGAACTAGGGCATCCGGAGAAGAATTTTTGCGAAGAAAGGATAATCTAAAAAATTTGAGTGTGCATCTAGATTAGATATGCAAATGAAGTAGGAGTACATGGGCACGAGGAAGGTTGTGTGAAGAGCATTGTCTTGTGGAAGGATTTCTGGTTAGGGTGCAGTAGCTAGGGCATGAAGAAAGAAGGATTCATTTCATGAGTTGAAGCTTTGGAGTGAGCTTTGGGATTGAATAGAGTAAAGAGTAGAGCAAGAGGAAGGAGTATTTAAGTCTAGCTCGACTAGAAGAATGAAACCAAGGAAACTAACCATTTCACCGAAGAAAACAAATGGTAAAGGAAAGGGAAATAAAATTGTTGCCGTCGTGAGCACCAACGAAGAATGGTACATGGAAATGCATTACCCAGATGGGGTATTATTGGGAAAAGAGTGGGAGTCACACCCGTGAAAGATGGACGTAAGCGATTATATTCATCACATGAGCACAATTGAAAAATAAATGACATTGGAGTTGGTCTAACCAACTAACAATAGGATGCCAGATGGAATTCCCATTTACAATGATGAGGTGAAAGTCAAATTAGAAAAGGCAGGGTTATTGCAACTATATAAGTTGTCATACTTTGGCAAGCCTGAGTGCCTTTATTAGTGGGTGATTTCGAGCGTGCATGAGGATCATTTTTATTTTGTGGGGCACAAGATGCGCATCACACCACAACTGATATCCAAGTTCACAGGCCTTAATTGTGAAGGATATAACATTGATGATGATTTGAGTGACAAGGAGGCTATCAAGGAGACTGTAGCCATGTATGAATACAAGAAGGGGTTGTGATACTTTGACATCACCGAGATTCCAGACCCAGTTATGAGGATAACCTCATGCTTGGTGACCAATCTCAATTATCAAGAATGATGGACACAAGTAAACAAGGCAAGGCTAAATGTATGTCGTAAGATATTTGAAGGAATCATCTACAACTTGTCCACTTTCATCGCGGATGAAATTATAAGCAGTGTGCAGGAGGGAGAAGATACTCTTTGGTAACGTCCTCCTCACCATTATGTTTTCAGATATTGGAGTGCCCGATGGGCCAGAAAAATTTGTTTGGGAGTATCCAGAAGAGGATCCCTCGCCCGAAAAATGGTTTACATAATACACTTGTGAAATCATGACGGCCGCTCACAAGGCACGCTGGAGAAATGGTATAAGAAAATGCATGACACATTCGGGGCTAAGTGGAGGATTTAATAGTAGTTTCCCACACTTGTGATTGGAGAGGCAAAATTTGTAGTGTACCAAAGACTTCGCATTGGTGATTTACATTAACAGATGGGAATATGAGTCCATGGTGCAAGCTACCCTTCTCCTTCACCGTACAATACTTCCAAGCTAGAGTTAATCAGTTCAAGGAGGCCAAGAGACTAAGGTTCAACCTTAGTGAGGTAGATATAGACCACTATGAGCTACGTCGGAAGCTAGTCTACCCAAATAAGCACACATACATGGAGAGATATGTCTCCCATGAGATATAGATGATGAAGCCTTTAATGTTTCCGATTGCAAGAAGGACCGCAGCAAGGGTGTATCTATGCATAAGGCCAAAATTTGAAAAAGGTGCTTACTTGGAGAATGATGTCTCCATTCCTGAAGACCCTACAGGAAGGAAGAAGGTCACACCTAGAAGGAGAGAGAGAGAGAGAGAGAGAGAGAGAGAGAGAGAGAGAGAGAGAGAGAGAGAGAGAGAGAGAGAAGGTGCATAAGGCACCAAGTGTTCAAACCACACAAATGGTGAGTGCGCAGAGACAAGTGCAAAGCCTAATACTTACACGTGGAGAAATAAGTATCCTGTCAAGGCAAAGAACCCAAAAGAAGAGGCACCCTAAGCGCAAAGAGCCCCTCATCCATGAGGAATCACCAATGAAGACATCACCTATCAAAGAAAAATAAAAAGAAGAATCTCTTGTACTAGAATCCCCAGTAAGGAAGAAGCAGAAGGTGACTAATGAGGCAGATTCAGAAGAGATGGAGAGTCTAGATTCCTACATCGATGAAAAGGATGATGAGGATGAGCCAAAAGGGGGTGAATACTATCAAGTCTATGAGATACATGATTATAAGGAAGAAGGAGGTGAAGAGTATAACGAAGGAGATGAGGAGAAGGAGGATGAAGAAGAAGTTGAGACTCAAGGCAAGGGGGTAAGTGGAGAAGGAAATACAAAGGATCAAGAGGACCCCAAGCCTCATGAAGGAATAGGTAGATGAAGCTGCAGAGAGGGAAGTGGTAAAATCATGAAGGACCTAGTGGTACAAGAGGTTGAGTGCGGCGTGGATATGGTGTTGAAGGAAATTGTGGAGGAAAGCATAGGAAAAGAATATGGCAACATGGGAGGAGATCCCAGTTTGGTGTAAGCTTTCCAAGAGCCACATGCACGTAAAGGAAGAGCATAGAAGCAATGCAAGGTAAAATAATAAGCTACATCAATGACTCGAACAAGGTGTTGCATGCACACGCTTCTAGAGCATCGTGCTAATGGAACAGCTCTTGGTCATGACGTCATTTGATGAGGAAGGTGCATACCCTTGGATAAGGAAGATGCTATCATGGGCATTTGAGTCTCAAATTGATGAGCCTGAGTTTGAAGTAAGCCAAGGGGAATTGTTGAAGATGCCAAAAACAAAAGGAGTAAATGCCCAATAGTTATCGGATGAAAAAATCTGCAATGAGCTCAACAAAGTTTCAGTTGAGCTTAAAGCCAGACTCTTCAGGAGGAATGACAGGGTGAAGTTCCTAGAAGTAGAATTGGAGAAAAGGGAGGAAGAGATCCTTGAGAAAATCAAGGACCTAAATCAGAGGAGCTAATCAAAGACTCGGCTAAGGGCATGAGTTAAAAGATGAGAAGGCAGGAGTGCACAAGGCATACACGAAGATAGAGATGGTCACGGATGTCATTTTCTTAAAGCATCCAGACTTAACACCACCTGCACAAAATTATGGATCATTGTTGCAATGCCCGAGGACTTGACCCACGAGACTCACTATGGAGAGCCATCCACTTGCCTTAGAATCAATAGAAGAGGCGTTGGAGTGCCAAGAAAAAGAAAATAAGATGAAGGTCATGGAAATTATTGCTCAGTACAACAAAATCCTTACTGATGTAAAATCCACCACACAAGTTGTTGAGGCCTCCTATGATAACTGTGCAGATAGGGATAGAGTGGCAAGTATCTTGGTTACCAACCATGAAGTGGAAATGAAGGAGTTCTAGGAAAAGAACAAGAGGAACAGGATGAGCGAGAAAAATATTAGCTGAAGTGGAAAAGAAATCAGAGGCCATTAAGACCTTGCAAGGCTCAATCAAGAACCGGCTAAAGGAATTGTACCCTCAAATCACTCGGAGGATGGACACACTCGAGGATTTGGGAAAACAACTAGAGGAGATTATGGAGATAATGTGCGTTAAGGGAGAGGAGCTAAGTTTTGAAGTAATGAGCACCCTAGTGGGTGACCTCTCGTCGTGAAGCATAGAATGAGGTCGACGCTTGGGAGAAATTAGAGACAGAGTTAGGGAAGGATTTCCCTCTCCTCCTCCAGAAATAGACAATTTCCTATTCTTTCATTCTTTTTCCCCATTTATTCATTCCTTATTCTTCCATCCCAACCATTTTTAAGGATCCACCATTCTTTATTTCTTTATTGAAGAGTGTTTCCGAGGACGGAGAACAGGTGTAGTGTGGGGTGATGTTGGGCCCCAAAATATCAGCTAAGTACAAAAAGGCGCATGGGTGCTCCGGGACCTAGTTGAAGAAGGGCGCGTGGGTTAAAGGCACACAAGGAAGGGTTCTTGTAGGGTTTTTTTGAATATATGGAACCCGTGCAAGGAAAAATAGGTTTTGTACTTAGATGTATTCGGCCTCCTAAATAGCACACAAGAAAAGCATGACCCTTGTGGATAAGGTGCCAACCTGGTGATTGTGGGATCAAAAAGGGAATATTCTAGGCATACAATAGAAGGTTCTAGAAGACATCATTGCAAGGAGTGGAGAGCTCGGATATGAGAAGGCATGCTCCCATAGAGGACCACTTCGACACTTGGTAACTAATATGTAACTTTTGAAAGGCATGGTGGTGGGTGCTAAGGTTATAAATACAAGCGCCCGATAGAGGAAAGGGGAGAGATAGAGATAGTGTGTGGAGAGTGCAGATGAGACACAGAGTAAAGGCAAAACCCCGCAGAAATATCATGGAAGACTTTATGGGTTGGGATTAGGAGAATATATGAATCATGACACACTTAGAGGGATGGGTCTACATTTTTCTTTGTAATGTGATGAGCATAATATGGCTCTGATGCATGACTTTTCTCTACATAGTTATATGAAGGTTTGTTATGACCTCAAAGGATTGTAATGTGGTTACTGAACCTATTAATATCAATATAAGGCTTTGTTATAAATCATCTATGTGTTTGGAAGTATACTACTTATGTATTCCCTTTTGTATGAACCATTTCCTTATGATGTTTGTTATTTCTCTCTTCTGGATGCAATAAGATAACTCATTCTAGAATATGGCATGGTTCTTTCTACTCATTTCCTTTTGAATATCTATTATAATATGATGCATTCTCATAAGACTCATATAAAGGAGGAAATTGACACCCACGCATGCCTTGGGTGAGCGCCTGTGGCCCGCTAGGTGACAGCCGACGCACATGGGATTTGACTATTGGTATAAGGTATAAAATATGACTACAGTGTTAAAAATCCCACGTGGATAGTGTCAAACTATGACATGAATTTAATAAATGGATATCTAACATATCTATGTTATATTACGAGTTGAAATGTATGGATACGTCCTCTTCTATTGCTTATGCTTCCTCACCTTACAACAAGTAGTCAAACTTACTATGTCTATCATTATCATACAAACCATAGAATTATCATTAGAATCTTATTTTCTTGAATTTAACAATCCTTAGTAAAGTGGGGTAAATAATACTTTGGTTCGTCAATACGATGTGTTATCACCCACATACCTATCAGAGTTGTTCACATATTAAGTCTTTGTTTACCTTGGGGAGATCAATTGTCATCTAGTATGGGGTTAGGAGGGATGAGATGAATCAATAGCTATGAGTAATGTATAGTGAACATTGGAAAGTGGGACTAAAAGGATAAGGGAATTAGTTTAGTCTTCACCATGACTTAGTAAGAGTGGATATGGGTCATTTTGTGGGGTTACCAAAGATTGACCCAATGTTTGGGGTTACCAAGCATGCCTTGTATACTGAGTTAGGATACATTGGGGTAACCCTTTGTAATCTAAGTCTTATGGCCATAAGCAATTAATACTTAGTATTAATAAGAATGTAATTATTCTTTTCTAGTTCACCATCCTGTATTACATCATGACTAGTTAGGTCATATGATATAGGGATTTGTATACATGGAACACTCTCTCTTTTGGTATCAATTTTTATATCTACCTTCTTCGTGAAGGGTAGGGCCACTCTTGGGATATGAGAGTTGTGTGGGGGAACCAAACTGGCTATGTGGTTGGAGGAAAAATGCTATGATGATGCTCTCCCTCTCCTGCTTCATTACTGCGACCTCAACATGATCTCCGGTGTTATCTCGATGGTGCTCACATTGAGAATTATCCTTATGTTCTTCCATATCAGTGTCTCTTAGAAAAATATTGTATTCTTATTTGTAATTTGTATTGTAAAGCAAACAAGAGAATCATGTTGAGCATAATGATTATGTAGTGTACTTGAAAACTAATATGTACAAAGTTAAAAACACATAATATTTTGTACCATTAGTATATTTAATGCAAAAGGAAATGGGTAATGAATTATCTCCTATGTCATTACATTCATATGCTAGTATGCTCTCTATGCTTAGTGAATTGAACAAGGTGGAATGAATTCATTTTTTATGTAATTATCTTATCTGATTACAATAATATTAGTCAATTGATTAAATTGCAAATAGATGATGCCCTTTGATTATTGTACTTTCCCTTTAATAAACAAGCATTAGTTGTTCCCTTTGGTTTCTACCTCGTGGATAGTTTAAGTTAAGAACTAGGGATTTGATTCTCTTATTTGGTGGAATTATATGGAAATTAACGTGAAGGAATGTATAAAAAAATCGGGGTGTTTTTCTAGTATTCTACCAAGGGGTTCTTACATCTACGATGTAACCGAATGGGTGGACAAGCATCCAAGTGGTGATATCATTCTTTTAAACCTCGGAGGGCAGGATATAAGTGATATATTCATTTTTTATCATCCCCCTCCGTGTGGAAATATTTCCTGGCATATTTTATTAGATATATCAACAAAGAAAGAGTTTTGGATTCGACGAAGGATTACCATCCCTTGGGATCAAATAAGCATAAAGTAGGTATATTCGAGTCAGTATGGCCATGTATTACAAAAATGTGACAAATAAAGATGGAGGAAAAGCTACGGCATTACATGGTCGAAGTAGATAACCTCAAAGAATAAGTAACCCAAATAGAACCCATCAAACCGAGGTGACTCGCCTCAAAGATGAAGTAGACCACCTTACTCGGGATCTCGGGCTATTTAAAAAACCATAGAAGTGTTTTTCCATGATATTATTCAACAAATTTATTCCACAAAATAGAACACACTTTGGAGAGACTAATAATAATGGTGGATTGTCTACTCAAGGATGAAGCAGACCCAAGGAAAAGGACGTAAAGGAAGTGGATAATTGTTAAAATATTTTGATTTGACAAAGCTAAGGTGAAGAAAAATACTACAAAATTTAACCAAAGCTAGCGAAGACGCAAATCAGATATATGTTATGCTACATGACAATAATTACATAGTCAATACTTGCATGGAGGATTAATTTGAAGCATTATGTCATCCATGTAAGGGCGAGAGGCCACCCGACTTCCTACCTTGTAGGTGTGACTTGTTAAGTACGAAGAAAAAAAGGAACCGCAAAACCAAGTCTACATGTTATGTACTTCACAAACTATGAAACTCATGTCCTTGGGAGAATGGATAAAGGAGCACATATTGTGGATTGAAGAGCTACACGACCTCAAAAAGGAGTGCCACCAGATACTAGCGAATTAGGTGTAGTATAATGATGAAGTGGGTGCGGTGTTATACAGCTCAAATTATCGGATCTTAACCTTAGATAAATCGGCGGAGGAGTTTTTAGGATTTAACCACAATCTGAAAATGGAGCCACATGTATTGTCTCGATTTTCGAGCCACTTACACCATATGATTTATGACAACATGTATTATATGGTAGTTATCGAATGTACTTTCCCTCCCCTATATAATTTGGAGTATGCCCTCATAGTAATTTCTTGGAGGCATCCTCTATGACGAGAGCCCTACTTGAAAACACCAAATTATAGCATGATAATTCCCGACTATGTTATTTAGGCTATACATGTTACTACATTGTGAGGTAGACCTTCTCGACCACTATGTGTGTTTTTTTGTAGGTTCTCCCTAGCAATGTTTTTCGACATGATTGAACCCAACATGAATAATGTATGCTCACTATATTTTCATAGCCCCGTATTTTTAGTGTAACAAAACCCTTCATCAACGAAAAATGAAGAAACCTATATCCCTATAAAAATTCAATCAGTCCCTACCATTTTGGAAAACCGGAACTCATAAGAATGGAAAAATACAAATCTCAAGTTGTGCAAAAGATATCACAAAAATTCAAAAATATTCCTAGGAAAGAACTTCATCTGTGTGGTCAATAAGCTTATGAGTTTGGAGTGCCAAATAATGGATTGATATAAGTAAATAGACTACAATGGTGAACTACTTTCTTGGATGATGGCTCAGAATGCTTGTTTCCTTCTTGAATTTTTAGAAATTAAATTACCCAATTTCAATCGAGAGATTGAGGTGAATGATGTTTCTTTCTCCAACATTTTCATCTAGTTTTCTACTCAGAAAGTGATAACACCATGGTTATTACAATCATCAAATATGTAATGTGGACATCCTCTAAGAAAAACAAACTTTGATATGACATATGGGCATCTATAAGAGAATTTATGATTGCTAGTTATAGTTGTAAGTTCTCTGGTAGATTTGTATGCAAAATGGGAAGCATGTACAAAGCATGTGTATTGTTCAATACAATTCTTCAAAGAAATGTGGTCTTATGGAGAGAAATGATTGTAGGATATGCACAAATGGGGTTTTAGAAGAGGCCTTAGAAAGTTTCAATAAAATACGATTGATAGGTGCACAACCAGAATCCACATCCTTTTCAAAGAACCTCTTAGCTTGTGTCAAACTTGGAGATTCAAAACAGGGCATTGAAATCCTTGAAAGTAAAATGGAAAGCTTTTTTTTGTATATATAATTGCAAGTTCCCTCAAAGACGTGTATGCAAAATGTGGAAGCCTACACAAGGGACGTGGACAGTTTTACAAAATGCCTCAAATGGATGTGGTCTCATGGATCACTGCAATTATTAGGGATATGCACACAATGGATTTGTTGAAAATGCCCTATAAATTTTCAATCAAATGTAATTGTAAAAAAATCAATCAAATACAACTCGTCAAGTGTAGACCCGAGACTCTACAAAATGCTCGAGAGATTTGATGTATATTGTGAATTACAGTGCCCTACTTTATCTGTATGTAAAATATGGATTTATATAGAAGGCATATGAATTGTTTGACAAAATGCTCCATAAAGATGTCATTTCATGGAATGTAGTGAGTTCAAGATATTCCCAAAATGGGTTTGTTGAAAATTCCTAGGAATCATTTAAATGCCAAAATGGGAGCTTTTGCAAATGGATGCTAGGTAGAACCATTGAGATTATTTCACCAAATACAACAAATGAATATTTAACCTGATTAGCTCACATTTGTCAGTGTACTCATGGGTCTGTGGAAAAATAAAAGATTTGCAACATGATATGGACATCCATCAAGGTATAATAGGAAGTGTTTTTTATCGATGTTGTAGTTGCACTACATTGTTCGCTCCTCCCTATCTCACAAACTTAAAACAATTTAAGATGTCATATATATGTATATATGTATACATATGTGTGTATATATATATATATAAGAGTTATGGTTAATGTGCGTGAATCACCATTGTGTTAGTGATGTAGTTATGTGTATGTTGTGAACCTTACACTAGACGACCCTAAGGGAATAAACTGTCAAGAGTGTATGTGTAGAGAGAGGAGGCGTGGACCGTGTTTTCATAATCTTGAGCCGAGTACGAGTGAGGAAGTGGAGTCTTATATAGACTGAAAACCCACTTTTATTTGTTTAGTATACTTCGAGCTTGCTCAGTATATTGTGGGTGCGCACCACCTTAGGCTCAAACTTATGCAACTAGTGTCCCCTGCTCTTTCCTATTGGATTTTTCATTGAACAATCCTATGTGATTTTAACTATGTTGATCCTTGTGGGAGTATGGAGGGATGAGTCAGGCAGAGATGATGACAGTTACATTATTTGATATACTCATTTCTGGTTACATGTATATTTTTATGAGCTGAGGCTCGATGTTCGAGTGCCAAAGAACTCGATGAGTACCCCTTTGGTGGTGGTATGAGGCCACATAGTGATTGTAATGTGCTATTTTCTCAATACGTATTTTATTCGTAAATTAATCATTATCTCTTTTATTGTTAGAACCAGCCATTTTCCTGATTGACATGTTCTTATATTTTGGGCATTTATTCGGTTGTTGCATTAACATTCAAATTTTTCACTAACCATGGCTAATTAGCCATTTGTTTTTCTTAGATTTAAACTTTATTTTCACGTTTAAAATTTTATAGCCTTGCCCAAGGCTTTTGATTTTTCCACTTGGCATTTGAATGGATTGTTATGCTGGTTCTAATGTCGTAATGTGTTGGAATAGGGTCATGGGATTAACCATGGAGTGGTTGAACCTATGGGCCCACTTCATTGTATGGGGGTACACCCCAAGGAGTTATAGATAACTAGTGGGTTGTTGAACCATGAGTTATTATGTCACTTAGGTTGGGGGTGATGGGGCTCTATGTGCACAATGTCATAGGGTGACCCAACCTCATTAAAAGGAGAAAGGAGATGGGCCTCTATGGTTGAGTGACCTGATATTCTTGATGGGGCTCTATGGTTGAGTTACTCGATATTCTCTATGGCACTCTATGGTTGAGTGACCTGATATTCTTGATGGGGCTCTATGGTTGAGTTACCCGATATTCTCTATGGCACTCTATGGTTGAGTGACCTAATATTCTTGATGGGGCTCTATGGTTGAGTGACCCAACTTGGTTTTGGCACTATGATTATTTCTCCTTGGGAGGTATATGGAGTTATTTCTTGATATTTTGTGATGTGTGGAGTTGGTATAGTGAGTTATGTGTACCCTTGTGAGTCTTTTTGACACCTTGTTATGTTTGAGGCTTGACTCTTCCCTTGGTTGGTATGGACTATTGGATATTGTCTTGGCACTATGTTGGTATAGTCATGGATTTTGGGTCTTGTGATACTCGTTGTATATGTATCAACACGATGATTCTGTTTGTCAGTCACATCTGTGTACTAGATCTATGTCTGTGACATAATTGTTGGAAATTCTTTGCTATGTGGACTACTTGTTGTCATTCCATGGGGAATTAAAGGTCTTGTGATGTGTTACAGCCATGAAATTATGTAGCAAGATGTCTCATGGATTGTTTTGTTGTGTTAAGTTTTGTGTGACATCTTGATGTCAGTTTCTATTGGGCACCCACAAAAACAAATCAATTAAAACCTTAAACAATGAATATTAAGACCATGAGTTTTAGTCATACTTTTAAAAAGAAATACTAAGTAACAATGTAAAAGAGAACTACCAATCTTCACAAAACATTAAAAGAGCTTCTCAAACTTTTATTCTTCCCTTTGGTCATGCCTTAATGATGGGTATCCCTCCGTTAGTGGCATGATTTGTTGATAATTTTCCTCCTTTCCTACGACTACCCTTTTCTCATCTTGGCATTGTGTCACATCAAGGATGATGCTATTATAAGGGGAGGGAAATGTAGTGGCTGAAAAAAATTTGAAATAAAATAAAAATTTAAAACAATAACAAAATATTTATAGAGGGATGGTTTGCGTGGCCTGGTGGGTGAGATGAAGGGATGGGAAGATGAGGTAGTGTGCCAAGTGGTGGAGTGTGTAAGAAATGACAGGGCATGCACCGCCCAAAAGAATTTTCAACCTGTCTATTTTTCCTTGCATAATAATACACAACAAAACTTTATTTGAGATCCAGATGCAGTTACACATGCTGGAACCCAAATAATTTTGCAAAATTAGTAGTCTTTGGTTAGTTACAGCCAGGAAGGGAAGTCAAAGTCTATTCATGAATGAAGTGTTTACTTTGGGGAGGATCCACGACTTGCAACTAGTGCGGCTACGCATGGAAGACATGGGTTTTCCTCATAAGACAGTCACACAGTCTTGCGTATGCAACATTCAGATCCCCAACCTGACCAGTTACTCTTTCCCATCTTTTTCCCATCCTGTGCACCCAGGGTTAAGTGTTTTTCAAGTGTTGTAGTTGGAAATGGCTTGTACAATCATGCATGCAAAATATGGAGGCATATGCTCGGCGCGTGAACTGTTTGACTGATTGCTTGAACTAAATGTGGTGTCATGGACTGCACCAACTGCAGAGGATTTTAGAAAATGCATTTTTGCCTTTTCAAAAGGCCTTAGTAACTTTCAAGAAAAAGCATTTGCAGGTGTAAGAGCCTCCTGCCCTTTTCCAACTCCCTCCTAGCCTGCACTCAGATAGAAGAATTTTATCAAATGTTGTATTGCAAGTTCCCTAGCTAACATGGGTGAGTAAACTAGGAGCTGGTGTTCCATGCCATTTCTAATAGACCAAAATTCTTGAAAGAAACGTGGCTTCATTGACTACAATGGCTGTGGGATTTGCACGATTGGGTTTGTTGAAAAGGTTTAGAAACCTTCAGGTAACCTCCCTACTGTGTAAAATGTGGGCTTAGTACAGGTACACATCCATCAAAACATAATGGAAATTTGACTTTCCTTTGCCTGCCTTTCTCGAATTGCCAAATGTGAGTTCTGGGACAGGGATGAACTTCCAACAAAGCATAAAAGATTGAGGAAATTTTTTTCAGATGTTGTATTTGCAAATGCCTCGGGAGGTGTGGTCATATGGAATATACCCAAACATACTATATGCGGGTATGTATGGACGTCTTAGTCATGCTGGCTATCTTGAGGGAGCTCCAAACCTTATTGTCCAATGCCATTTAAACATGTGGTCTTATTGTTGGTTTGGTGCTAAATGGGTTCATTGGGAAAGCTTAAGGATTTTGAGCAAAGGCAAAATGGTAATATTGCGGATGCTCATGATCTGTTCAACAAAATGCTTAAGGAGATGTTGAACCAAATCCCACGGTTTCGAATGGCTTCGTTCCCAGGCATGGTTCATCTTCCCTTATCTTTCATAACTCTCATGCTTTAGTTTTCATTTGCAACTTAATGGAATTTTAAAATATTAGGGTTATAATACATTTAATTGTTTTATATTAACTCATTGCAAAACAATGAAATGTCGTGTCATAACTCACGAAATCAAAATAAATCTTTTGCATTAAACCATGAACTTCCACCCTCATTCTGAGGTGATTTAGAAAAATTCCTACCCAACTAGATCGCTACAATATTGTTTTATCGACAAGACAAAATTGACTTCCTAGTAAAAATGTTGACCATCTCCCTATTTAAATAGATAATTTTGTATTTTTCAGAGACTCATTAAGTACCCTTCATAACTCGAAAATGGGATGTTAAGCTTCATTTGTGTACCTGGTTATGTGAGGAGTCACCTTAACCTTTGGTTTGACCCCAAAGGAACATTTTTATATTTTTGATTGTAAGAAGCTACTAAAACTATGAAGTTGGCTTTCATTTTGAACCACCATTTGAAACCTGGATAGAGAAATTATTATCCATTTTCACAAACCTCTAGTGTTCTTACTAAACAATTACATGGAACATTTAGTTTAGGGAAAATCACATTTCTAGATATTTTGGAAAATCCATTTTGTAGGCCTTCCGGTCGCAGTTTGATGAGGTCAAACTAGACCAATTTCAACTCAATCGCTCCAAAAACTTGTCGCCGTTTGAAAATGGTTTTCTAGTTCTCAGTCCCATCGACTCTGATGAATTATCCTTATATAGTGGATCTTGTAGGAAGTGTCTCATTGCATGTTCATCCATCGAATGTTAGTTTTGGACGTGGTTTTTGAGCCCTCGAGCTAACTTTTGTCCATTTACAACTGGGACATTTATGACCTGTGGCCCCGGAAAACTAGCCGCCAAACGTAAACCGTTCGCCAGTTCCAAATTCCGTCGATTCTATGAACTCTTGGTATATAAGTGGACACGTAGAAATTTAATCGTGGTGTGTTTTCTTGTCAGAAGACAACATTTGAAAGTGGTTTCTTAGCCTCTGAGCCCGATTTGAACATTTTTGTAGCTAGCAAGAAAATGTAAAAATAGAAAGTTGTGGGACCCTCGTCGGGTTGCCAAACCACCGTGGAAACTTTTGACTCATGTAAATAACTATTTAGAAACTCTATAGTGTAACTTGTTGTGTGAAATAGAACTTTTGACAAAATGGTGTTTTCTCTCTCTTCCCTTCTCTTTCTCTCTCATGGGTTACAAAATGAAATGAAATGAAATGTAATGAATACATGTCTCTAAGCCTTTTTATTTTGATTGCAAATTATAATTATTATTATATATAAATGGGAACCTAAAAATGTTAATTATTTTAGATTAGGGTGGATGCCATGCCAGCGATTTATCACGATTTCATGCTCACGTGGTTTTGCGGGAAGCAAGAATGATGGCGAAAAGGTGATGTGTAAATCATCAATTATCATTGTAATTTATATAGTTCATTGTAAAATGAATATATGTATAATGTAGTCTCATGTTACAGAAGGTTATATTTGATAATTCGCTAATGTGTATGAGATGTTAGTTTTTAGGGATATCTAGGAAATGCGTATTTAATCATAGGTTCAATTTGATTCATAGTACACATGGTAAAAAGGTTTGATATATATATATATATATATATATATATATATATATAAGGTAAATGAATTTGAAGTAATATCTTGTAGTGCATAATTAGTGTTCAATAAATGATTAATGAATTATCTTGTGCATTCTTACTTTGTAAATGTAATAAAGAGATTTAATTGAAACACTCTACCCTTGTATAATATCGGAGCATAACTTGTCTTCATGTGAGATACTTTTACCATAGAAGACATTGAAAACTATAGAATGAACTTGAACTCTACACTCGATGGAACCTCCTAGTTTGGGTAATCAAGAGCCCAAGAATGGGTTTATCATCATAGTTGGTATGTCTAGTGACATTGCCATAAACCTGACAGATAGGAGCGACACAGTCAAACTTTATTTGGAGTAAGTAGAGCTAACTCTTCCTTCGTATCCTAGTGGACTACCTTGTCTTCCAAAGATAGATTTAAAATTAAATTTCTTCATCAAATGAAATCCTGTTGGATTCAGATGACATAAATGGAGATCATGTTATAGTTGTTCTTTGTATTGCATTCTTGTTAGTGAACTCTTTAGTCCCTTGCAGCTAAATGTCTTATCTTTGGCTTGTGACAATTTAGTGCCTTGATCTCTCACGAAGGGTTTATAGAGTAAACATGATTTAACCTTAATCTAATCTATAATAGGGATTAAAGCCTTGAGTGAAAATTGGGATTTAAACTAAACCTTATTTGATTAGGAGATTAACATGTAGGTAGAAAATTATAAGTAACTCTTTGCAAACAAAATTGATTTGAAAGATGTTGACTTAAGAGAACCCAAGAAACTGGAATTTTGTCTCGTAATACCTTGTTATGTCCTTTTATGGCATTAAGAAATAAATAATATTTCACATGTGGAATCATGAAATGCAGAAACATGGGACCTTACCTTGAACACAAATCACTTGTGGTTCATGTGTAGTTATAATGCTTCTAACCATGTACTTCCTTGAGATATTAGAAAAGTACTTTCATAACTCTTTTGTTATAATGCGATGGTAATAATGAGACCTTAATGCGATGAAAAATTAAAGCATAGAAGAGTGAAAACGAGATTTGAGGTTAGGAATAATGCCACTCTTGGAGTCCTTATCACTTAATTAAAAATTTTCATGAGTTACAAAGAATATGAATTGCCTTGGTGTGATCAACTTCGAGAAAACAAAAACAAATAATATATATACATATATATCAAAGTGGAATTCCACAAGTCATTGAATTAGAATAACTATGGTAGGGAAATAACTATACCGTGATCGAAGAATTCTTTTGGGAAAAATCCATCTTGTATCTAAATCTCCCTTAAATCCTAATATTGTGTTCTAGACATCAAGTCACATTCACTTGAGTTATAAGGGTAAAAATGTAGACATCGAATAAATGTTGGAGAAGAATATTCTTAACATAATAATAAGATAATTAAGTACTTTGTATGCAATTTGAATTATGCCAAATAAGTATGAAAGTTATGGAAATTTCTATAAAGGATAAAAATCCAACTTAAACTGGTCGAATAAATTAAATGGGGGATGAACTTAAGAATCTGTAGTGGGAAAAAAAGAGGAAATTTTCCTTGCTCAATAATGTTCTTGGAATGTTAATCGTAACTAAGATGTAATTAAAGAAATGATGTGTTGTGGGTTTTCCAATCCTTGAGTCATTTTTCTTGTGGTTGGGTCATTGCTAGTATCCATTCATTGGGAAAAGTGTGGCATCGACATGCCTATGTTGTTTTCATGTGTCTATGTGAGTCGATGACTTATGTAATTGTTGTATGTGTGTCGAGTTTCTGTATTTAGAGCCCTTGTTGTGTTGTGTAGTGAGAAATGTAAGTCAAAAAAAAATTATTCGGGTATTTTACTGTTATATTTATGTGTGTAAAATGTGGGGTGTTGCATCTTCGATTCTGAGGGCACACATGTTTTATGGGCTCATATACAAATGTTCCATATAATTTAGAATGTTAGTGAACATTTCATGAAATGGTTTAGCTATAGCAAGATGTAGTTGGGAGAAGACTCTTAACACATCTGAAATTGAATTAAAATAATTTCTTATATGTTCCATGTGTGCATGTTTTGAAATGATATATTAACTTTATAAGCATATACAAAGCAAAAGCTGTTTAAAAAAATGACTCAATAATATGTAGTCTCATGCAATTCATTTATTTTTCATTTGAAATAAAAAATTAACTTCGATTTAAAATAAATTCCGATGTAATTTACAACTAATATGCAATTGGTAAATTCTACATATTTACGTTGTAAGACATTTCCAAGCGTAGCTGCAACCCTGGAGGGTCCTGCAGATGTCGGATAAGTGAGGGTGGGATTTGGTTTTCCATTTTCATTGAAATCTAATGATTGACATTTAGTTTGCAGCTAGCCAATGAAATAGCAACACACAAATTGTGCTTCTTTGGCTATTAATCGACGGTGGAGGAGAGGGGATTTCCAATAACCATTGATTGGGAGATGTAGTTTTCCTAGAGAATAGTGTGAACATATTTGGCTTGGATTTGGATCTTTCATTAAACATTTTCCTGCTTCAATAATATTGGGAAACTAAATCATTTCAGAGTTGCCTCTGCATTTGATGGGTCGTTATTTTCTTCCAATCATTTAACTAACGTAATCTTTTTTAGTGTCAGTCTAAACCAGGGCTGTGTCCAAGGCAATATGCAATAGAGTCTAGAAGAACCAGTTATACGTTGAGTTTTTTGGGGGGTTGCTTAGCTTGGTGGCTATTCTACGGAAGTGCAGCTAAAATCTACATAAATTAAATACAAGTCTATGGAATTCAACTGTTTGCAATGAAATGGATTTCAACAACTAATCTTCTACTGTAAAGTAAAATACACACACACTTATTCTTAACAATTTAAACCATAACTGAATAACTGGAATTCAACAAAAAGCAAGACTGTTTATGAGCTAAATTTCATGGCAAAAGCATCTACTTAAAAGTGAAAGCAATAATGGAGAAAATAGAGATAGTTAATCAAAGCATGCATGTAGAACTCATCAAATGACAATTGTAGTAAAACTAATCGAAGGACTGTATGCATGTAAAACACAAAGTAACCTTGTATCTCCTCGGTTGAGTGGGCCCTTGCTCTTCCTCGGGATAGAGTGATCAACAACTTCTGATTCTCAAAATGCCATAGATTTTATTAACTTCCAAATGAGTTCATAACATATCAGAAAACAAAATCTAGAACAATAACGTGTGCAGATAATTTTCTTCGATGAATCCCAAAAAGTGGTACTCTAGTTCTGAAGACAAAGTCTTCATATAGATAATGTTTGTTACAAGATCTACCACATCAAGTAGCATTAAACACTACTTCATCAAATATCAATTGAAACTCTTAGATTCCTACGGGCCGTTAGAGTCAAGCCCAAACTAATAGGTCAATTCGGAAACAATCTTCAGCCGCATGCATCGAACTTGGGCAACTTATCCACCAGTAACCTCCATCATTCCTGCACACATCATCATATTTGATCTCATAAAAACAGTTAGTAGGAGGTCATGTGATAAATGGCTTTTATAAATAATAGCAAGGAAAAATGCATCAATCTACTAAGACATGACTATACAAAACATCCCCATATCACGAAGAGCATTTCCTATCTGAAGAAGTGATATTAATGAGCCAATCTATGCACTCATCATTCCTCCTGACTTTACCTATTGCATGTCCCAATGCAACTCATCTGTGCCCAGCTCGCCTTCCAAGTTGTTCAGCCATGTCATACTCCTCGAATTGATCAGCGTATTGCTTTGTGGTATTCTTGCAGCCCTGAGTATTGGAGGTAATTTCCACCCAGGTAGTGAAACTGTCATGGGACTGTGATGCATTGTTCTGCCATGTTGTGAGAGGGCTCAAGAGGAGTGGAGGCCGTACCTAGAGGCCTACCCATTCATCAGTGTATTGCTTGGCTAGTATTCTCTGTAGTTTGTTTGATAATGGCGATGAGGGCATCACCTCTTCGCATGCTCCAACTCAAATTCTGAGGAGAGAGGACCTCCCTGTATTTTAAAGGCAGGATTAAAGTATCCCATCTCCTATCGCAAGCTTGCCAAGTAGCTCCAAAATTCTCCTGACTATAATTTTCAAAATCAATAATACACTGAAGCAAAATATAAGAAGTATGCACCCCCACCCCTGCCTGGTAATATAATGATCTAAAGTTCTTCCCATGAGGCAACATCTGTGTGATGGGTTAGGCGAATGTAAAATCGATTGACTGAGCAGTGTTATTGAAACTGTCTATTTGTTGTCTCCAAGTTATCTGATTCCTCAATACAGACTGAAATGCTTTAATTTGAAAATCCCCCACAAATAGGTTGATCAAGAAATCAGGGACATTGGTTACTACCATGTTATGTAAATAAAATTCACAGAGCAAATTTTGAATTTCGGGGTGCTGTTCTTGTAGACTGATAAAAAACTAGGTCCATCGGGAATTTCGTGAGGGGCTTTAGAACACAATTGAAATAACTACCAAGAATAAAATTGTTCTTGGACATACATGTTGTAGACTAAGGAGGGTTTCCTACAAGACAAGTAGTTTGATGGCTAAAGGACAAACAAAGTCTAAGATAGATGTTAACTTTTGTTTTTCCTCTTCCAAAGATTCTTTTTCCTTTTTTAATCTTTGATTTTCTTGCTGTAATTCCCTTTTCTGAAGGGACAACTGTTGGAAATTATCTAAGAGGGTAAGACCTGTATCACGTTGTCGCTTTAGACAACTCACCTCATGTTGCAGTAGGCAGCAATCTCTCAAATTTTTTCTACTGTCTTTTGTGTAAATTCAGCTTGTAATAAAAGGGTGGATTCTTCCATACCTTATAACTGAGATTTTAGCAGTGCTATCTCCTCTAGATAGTTGCAAGAAGGCACCACTTGAGTGTCAAGCATTTTCGGGGTTACAGTGTGAATTTCCATAGATGACGAAACAATAGATGATGGAGTGGCCGGGACACCCTCCGTATGCAGTTCCTCCCAAATGTGGGTAGTGTCATCAGGTAAGGACTCCGATTGGAAACCACCTGTCTGCAAACATGAGCCAAGCTGCCGGGACCATAGTTGCATGGAGGAAGAGGGGGCCATGGGACACTTGCCTTTTGAATCAGAAATGGATGGGGGTGGTCCCTCAGGAACGTCAGTTGCCTCTGCTTGACTATGTGAAGGGCCCGATGCAAGGGTAGACCGAGGTGCAGAAGAGATGCCAGATTTTAGTTGCTTAGGCCTAGACCCTTCACCACCAACACGTCCCTCGAGTCTCCGCTTTGGGCGAAAGAAAACTTGGTGTGAACACAATAGATGAATCAACCCTGGGTGCTTAAGCATGGACTTGCCCCCACTGGACCGGTGTTTCTGGCATACCTTAATGATAGAATCTACGAGGTACTCTGGCAAATTGACCCGAAGGGCATGATTGACATGTCCCTTTTTAAGGTGAATGAGCATTTTGAGCGCATCACCACCAGAATAGAATCCTATCCATTGCATATAAAATACATGTTGACCCATTTAGCAATCTCACCCAGATTCCAGGCAAACATTTTTCTTAACACCCTTCTGGACACCCAATGGAGTCAGGATGACCTCCAGGAGTGCCTCTCCTTCGACGTGGAACTGAGTAATCAGACTTTGCAAGGGGGCATTTTTCATAACCTTTAGGCCAAAATTTGGAAGGCCAGACAAGTCAGAAATGACCTGACTGGTAATTTCAACTCTTCGTCCACCAACTTACGAGCATGTGGACTCAAAATTGTTTAAGAACTCTTCCACAATGCTCTCATCAAAACCTTCAAATTTTTGAATGAAATATAACCATCCGAAATCATGAAATACCTACGAAAGGGTGGCATTCCAGAGCAAGGCATCAGGTGAAGCAGGTTCTAATGTCTTTCATGGTCCCATGCTGAGCCAAAAAGTGAGAAATACATGGCAGCGAGGAAAAACTAGAGCTGAGCGTCCCTTCCACTTCCTGTCTAGTGTCCAATAAAACCAGTCGTGACTGATGGGCATACCACAATGGAAAGAAGTGGTTGTAGAGCATTAAATTTCAAATGACACCAAATTCCTTGGGTAGCGCAATCATCAAGTGAGGGTGATGGCGGAAAAATAGTGATGAGACCGGCCATCCACGTGAGATTAAGATTTTTATGGCGGCACATATCCCATGGTTAAGGAGCATGTGCCATCTATCCTGATGTTGGAGAGTGCAACACATCAAAGCATGTGGAGATTTATGAGGCATTACTCCTATTATGTCATCATTCATAAAGCTAGATTTGGAAGGAGATCCAAGATGACCATAGTAATCATTTGATGATGGCGTCATGATGACAAATGGATACATGGGGAAATGTTCACATAGAAATATCATTAGCAGGTTAAGATGCACTTACCCATGCCACATTTAATCAGCCGATATCTGTAGATTCCCATGCCCTGCAATTTGGGATGAAACATGATTAGCGGCAGTAGAAATAACAAAAATTCCTACATTTATTGGAAATTACAATAGAAATCACTAACTAAGGGAAGAAGATCGAAGGAAGGATCATCTTCCTTTATTGAATTTGCAAAAGATTAATTACTCCATGCATGAGAGGCAAAGAGCCTCCTCAGCATGCATATCCATTGTTAACAGAATGTCATCGGTGAAGGTCTGCTTATCTAGTGGTTGGTGATAAACTCGGAGCCTATGCCCATTCACCAGAAGAGTTCGTTTGTCTCCATCAATTGGTATTAATCGAACAAAGCCATTATCAAATACTTGATGCACTTGATAGGGACCTAACCAATGTGTACACAACTTTCCTTTAAACTGCTGATAGTGGGAATCAAAGAGTAAAACCCACTGTCCTTCATAAAATATCCTTTTTTTGATGTGAGCATCATGCCAAGTTTTCCACTGATGCTGTAGAATTTTAGTCTGCTGCTGTGCCTCCATCCACATTTCATCTAGTTCATTCAACTACAACACTCATTCACACTGTGCTTCATCCAAATCGATCCCAACCTCCAACACTATTCACCAGTGTGCAACTTGAACTCAACAGGTAACAATGGCTTCTTCCCAAAGACTAGCTCATAGGGAGAGAAACCAGTAGTTGTTTTCCAGGTCGTGTTGTAGGCCCAGATGACCTCAGGAAGCTTTGGTACCCAATTATTTCTATCGACATTAACCACCTTAGTTAGAATATTCTTGAGATCTCGATTGGTTACCTCCACTTGCCCATTGGATTGGGGGTGATATGGTGATGATTTCCGGTGCCTGATTCTGTAGATTCCTAAGAAAGCTTCAATCATATTTGAAACAAATTGAGGACCTTGATTAGATACAATGGCCCTTGGTGCTCCAAATCACAGCAATATCCAGTTGTAGAGAAAATCAGCAACAACATCTTCATTGGTAGATGCCAATGCTTGAACTTCAGCCCATTTGGTGACATAGTCCGTGCATACCAAGAGATACTCCTTCCCGAAAGATGGAGGATCAAATGGTCCAACAAAATCAATACCCCATTTCTCAAATGGTCCTAGAACCAACTGAGGGTTAAGAGGCATTTCTGTAGAAAGTGTAGGTTTTCCCATTCGTTGGCATGCATCACATTGCCACACATACTTCTTGACAGTCTTATGGAGGGAAGGCCAATAGTACCCTGCTCCAAGGATCTTGTGAATTGTTCATTTCACTGAATAATGCCCACCGCCTAGCTCATCATGACATGCTCGCAGTATGTCATGTACCTCATCCTCTCGAACACACCTGTAAAGAACCATGTTAGGACAACATTTAAATAAGAATCTATTACACCATTTATATGTTGCACTATTTCTAACCAATCTCCTTCTTTCTTTATGAGTAAAAGAAGTAGGAAACTTCCCTGTTGTTAAATAATTTGCTAGATCAGCAAACCAGGGAGTCTTTGTGGAGATAGCAAACAAGTGTTCATCGGGAAATTGATCTTGGACTGCTTCGTCATCACCTGAAACATTTATTCTAGAAATAAAGTCAACAACATTAGATTTCCCAGGCTTATCTATGATAGTGAGATTGAATTCTTGTAACAAGAGAAACCAGTGAATGAGCCTTCCACCAACCACTGGTTTGTTCATCAAATATTGAATGGCGAGTGGTCAGTGTAAACAAAAATTTTATATCCAGTGATGTAATGATGAAATTTATTCAAAGCATATACCACAACTAAAAACTCTTTTTCCGTAGTAGTGTAATTCTTTTCCGTAGGAGTTAGATTTTTGCTGATGAAATAAATTGCATACATATGATCTTCGAGTCTTTTTGTCAAGGACAAAACCCATGGCTATATTAGAAGCATTAGTGTGGATTGGAAAGGTTTTCCCATCAGTGGCCACATAAGATGGGGTTGTTGTCAATGAATCAAAATTTATTGACACCGAGAAGCATTAAACACAATATGAAAACATTGGGGTGGTGTTGGTCGTCAAATATTACTTTTTAGTAATGTAATTCTTTTCCGTGGTCCCTCCTCTTTAATGGGAGAGGTTCCTTATTCTCAAACGAACTTATTTACAAATACATGAAAACATTATTTTATGGTCAAACTTGGATATTACGAAAGTGTTTTCCACAAGGATCACTGGATATTACGCCAGATCGAGGAAGGGGAATAAGAAGATGAGCAGAATAGCAACATTCAGAATTATAGATAGCAGAATAATTCTTCGTGTATGCGAAGCTTCAAAGGATTTAAGACAAGATCATTTGCATTAGCTGAATGGGATTAAATTTAAAGACACAAAGTTCCGTAAATAACCTTCTTCAGATTTGTTAATCAAGGACACAAAGTTCCTTCTTGGTTGTACAAGATCACTGTACTTGCAAAACTGAACAGTATGCAATCAGAGAGACTAAACGAGTTAGGAACAAAATGATCTTCACAATATTAAAGGAAAACACAGAGACAACAAGAATCAGATAGACAAAGAATGGAAAGCCCTTTTGTATTGATTTCTTTAAGATCTATTTACACTTTCAGCAAATATCCAAGTTCTTCCCTCTCCCGAAAATGGCGTGGAAAGGCCATTATATAGATTACAAGTCAGTTACTCTTCGTAACCGTTTCTTTTAACTAAAGAATAGTTAAGTACCGCCAATTGCAATACCTTAACTAATTACAAAGAATACGAAAAGAAAGGAAAGAAGAGGAAAGAAGGAGAAGGAGACAGTGGCCGGCCATCGGGAGGGACCCACCTGTCTTCGTAATCCGCCGCCCGAACTTCTTCAATGACTCGCCTATATCTCTCGCCACGAGGGACCGACGTGTGTTGGTTGCAGCATCGAGTCCAAAATCCTGCACATTTCTCCATCTCTTTATCAAACTCGACGTGAGTATGATAGTCTTTGTTTGCTTCTTCAATGGCAGCATCAAGAGAACAAATTTCCTTTATCTTGTCCTTAGAGATGGAGTCTTCTTGAAAAGATTATCTTTGACAAAAGCTCAACCGAGCTTTGATTTTTGCAAGGACAAGGGAACGCCAGAGTTTTCATCCCAAGATGACAATGCATATCTTGAACGCAGCAAAAATGCCAAAGCTGTCTTGAAAGCTTCTCCTTCTCGCCGCCTATTCTTCATTTCTCCTACAGCCTTCCTCCAGACTTGATTTTCCACTCCACGCCGTAGACCCAAGATTTTGACAGATTGTCCTTAGCATCATCGAAAATCTTGTTCGCCAAGAAGATGTTCTCATCTGTCTCTGCCCATGAGGCGAAGGTCTACAATGCAACTACTCCGCAGCTTAAGCTCTTTATCCATTACCCCAATAGTAGAGGACAGCTTCTCTTGCAAATTATCTACCTTTCCATGTAGCTTAAAAGCTTCATCGATGAAGTTTAGTCCCAAAGAACAAGCATGTCATCTACCATGGCTTCAAATAGCTCGCCACATGACATGTAATACTTGTGCATATCTTTAATACTTTGCACTTCATCTTGGCTTAGAATTACAGGAGGAGGTAGAGCAGTCAAGGGGGTAGGGTCCAAAACTTTGTCCTTAGACAAAAGTGACTTGATAAAACTCGTGAGAACTTGGGCTTGTTCTTCTAGCTGCTCAATCGTCTGCTGCCCTTTCTCTACCCTTCCAATGACCTCGTGATCTGCTTTTTCGGAGGTTATGAATCTCACCTTCAGAGTAGACTCTCCCATAGGGATCCTTGAAAGCTCCAAGTCAGATGTCAGCAAGTCTGATTCGATTTGTCTACTGTGGGCTTAGCAATCTCCAGGAATTGCTGACCTTGAGCATCTGACACAATCCTGGAAGTAGTTCTGGCTTTCTTGGCACGAGAAGGAGTGGTGCCCAACAAGGCTGCTACAGCATCAAAATTTGGTCCCAAGCTTTGAGAGGAGGATTTCCTCTTCCTTTGTCAACCGCAGGTCGCACCCAAGCAAAAGAGGAAGAAGAATCAGCAGGAGAAGCAAGGGGACCAAGAGACAGGGAGCTCATGACACTCAAGGTCTGTGCAGCTGTTGACTCAAGCTGAGATGTGGGTAGAACACTGGAGGTAATGGCGGTAGAAGAATCGCAGCACCGGAAGTTCAAAGGCTCGACCTCCTTATCTTTATCTCGCTGGATCTTCAGAACACTGCAGGAGTGGCATCTCACTTTCTTCACTTTCACCGAGAACAATGATGTTCTCTCGCCCCATAGGCAACTCGCTCGCTTTCTTGGAGGATCATTCTCTCGCAGCTCCTTCTTTACCTCTTTGAGTTTCTTCGTATACCCGGGTAGATGGAGAAGGAGTAGATTCCACATGTGTCCCCGAGCCGTTGAGGCAGAGGGGTTTTCACCGGTGTTCCGCACTGAACCGATGCTCTCTCTTATGGGTGTCGAATCATCCTGGAGCTGGATTCTCCCGAGTGCCTCTTGAATTCTGATCTTCTTATCGAACTGCACCCTAGTTCTGATCAAGACTGGAGCAAGAATCTCAGCCAGATCATCTCTCTCTTTCCTGTTCCAATCCAGGTCCTCCAGAGGAGTGTGCTTAATCACATTTTCATACTCATAAGAGTATAGCTCAGAATTATCATCTTGGAGACCTTCAGGAACTTGGTATAGACTGAGTTCTTGGATCAATTGCAGGGAGAACCTGCCACAATGCCTTCTTCTGGCTTCAAAATCATCTGCACAGTCAGCCCAGTAGTCTTCTGTATCTGCCCTATGATGATATATTATCTTGAGGTTCTGTTCAATGAACTTCTTCAAGTCAAAACAGGTTCTAGGCTTGAAGAAATGAACAGTGATAGGGACCAGGGCTCTTTCTATGTTCTGAGCATCCAGAGTTGTTTTGCATGTATAGTTTCCCAGAGAGATGGGAAAGTGCAAGCCAGAAATCTTCTTGTCTCTCGCAAGTTCTCAGGCAACTTGTCTAGTTGCCTCGCATATTTCAATCGTGGCCATTTTTCGTCGCAGTAACATGGGGAGCCGCAGAGGGGTGCTCTCTCAACAACCAAAGCCCGATATAGGAGAATTTCCCGAATTGAATGAAATAGGCTCCATCGCGATATCAAGTTCATGGCTTCATCTCAAAACCTTCTAAAGCAAAGATCACCTTCGAGCAATCCGACCACGTACATGGTGAAAGCATCATTGACCCTTCGAAATTGCGATTGCTGGTCTCAAGGTGAATCATGGGCAATAGGCATACACGGATCATCTTTGTGTGCATCTACATAGGAGAAACCAAACCACCGCTCGGATGCCGCTAGGGTATACATCGATATGAAGTCATGTAGAACTTCTTTGTTTGTTGGACGTTGGATAGCCGTCACCCAAATTCATACCGATGATCTCTCGCCAGCTTGATACTTTGTGTTCCTCGCACACCATGCCGATGAGCGGGCACATCCGTAAATGAAATTCATTGGTGGAGGGCAAACCCATAACCCGAGCCAAGCACAGATTATGAAGTCTCGACGCTTCTTCATTGAAATCTGCCCTAAGAGGGTTTTGGTCGACGAGAAGGACCTTTCTTAGGTTCTTCAACCAAGACTTCGCCACTCGAGCTTTATATTTATCACTGTCTTGGTCGAACATGGCCTGTGCTTGATCCCGAGAGACGACTATAGCATTGTCCATCTCCGGAATCCTCAGAGCAGCTCCAATGGCGGCAGCGTCCAGCTTGGCAATGAGCTCCCCGTGTACATTTGTCAATTCGCCGTAGCGGGGTCAAGTGAGCTCCGCATGAAAGTACAAAGACAAAGACACCGCACCGAGATAGGGAATCCTCCCGTGAAAGCTAAACCGCTATCGTTAATCATCTCGTGCCATGGCGTAGGGTTTCAGATCTGTCATTCTTGACCAAAATCACCGAAGTCGAGATGACGAGCTTCACTGTCTCCGATATTGCTAACGGCAGACTCAAGTGGAGAAATTTGCTCCTGTCCCTGAAACTTGATCTTCATATTGATAGATTCGGAGCTGCGACCTAGACTCGGAAGGAATTTGCAAAGGGAAGGGATATTTGCGCAGTTTTCTCATAGATGCAAGGGTTCGAGCAAAGATAGCATGGAAGCAATGCGAAAATGCAAAGGGGAATGCTTGTTATATAGCCGTTGAGGAGAGGAATGAATTTAATGCGCATTGAATACACAACCACCAATTTGAAAAATATCATACTGAATGAGCGAAAGGGAAAACTAAGTGTGAATGACACTAGGTACGCTTGGGACATGTGAGACGCGAATGCGCGAAACACGCGGCTCGGCCGGTTCGGGCGAAACAGGGAGAGGACGCACAAATGCATTTGGGACAAATGGGACGAAAATGTGCGAAGTACGCGATTCGGGTGTTTCGGCCGAAATTGGAACAAAGGGCCCATTTGGACTTGGGACATTCGGGACAAAAAGTTCCGAAGTACGCGACTTGACCGGCTCGGCCGAAAATGAAGCAGGGCGCATTTTTGAGAATGGGACATTTGGGGCGAAAAAACGCGAAGGACGCGGTTCGGGCAAATCGGCCGAAATTGGATCATTTTGCATTTTTTTGGGACAAAGAGCTCTGAAGTACGCGACTCGGGAGTTTCGGCCGAAAATGGGAAAGCTCGCACTTTTAACTTTGGGTCATTTGGGACAGAAAGTGAAAAGTACGCGGAAGGATGATTCTACTAAATTGGGAACAACACGCAAAATAAGTTTTGGGACACTTGGGACAAAATTTTCCGACGGGCCCGAAAATGGGACAGCTTCGGGGATTTCGGCCGATCGGGGAACAGAATGCACTTTAGTACTTGGGACAGATGGGACAAAAAGTTCCGACAGGCCCGAAAATCACACAAAAAGACCCAAAACACAATTTTTTCAACTTCACGACTTAGGCACTTCAGAGAAGAACTCTTCAACTCAAAATTTTGAAAATTTTACTCTTATCAGAGCGGGAAATTTTGAGTGGACAACAGCTGGCTCCTTCTGGGGATGACTTGGTGTAAATTCATAGAATGAGACAAGGCAAGAACTTAGAGAACTCGGTGAAGCAGACCAGTGCCTTATCCATTGGGCAAAGGAGTCAAAAACAAACCAATACAGAGGGCAACACACACAACAGAAGGGAAACACACCAAAAGCAGAAAAAGCAAAAACACTGTACATAATATACAAAGGGACTCCCTAGTCACCTAGGACTTGAACAACTTCAAATACTGCCCACTATAAGGAAGTGGGAGGGGAGAACCATCCATGTAATCAAGATAGAAAGAGTCCTTACCAGCAAAGTGTCTTATCTTGAAAGGTCCAAGCCACAGAGAATCAAATTTTCCATGGCTGCCACGAGGTTCATGTCTTTTGTCCCATAACAAAGACGGTATCACCAACTGGAACTCTCTCGACCTAGCTTTCTTATCAAATGTAACCTTCACCTTCTCGCCGGTGAGCAGATATTCTCACAAGAACCTCCAATCTATCCTCGCTCGGGCCTTTGTGCAGTACATGATTCTTTTGTCCGAGCATCACCGAAACTAGTGTCTTCAATGGCCTTCATCAGTGCAAGGTCGGTAGCTCCACCGCCACCGATTGAGCCTCTACTCCATACACTACTTGAAAGGGGGACATTCCAATGGCTCTTTTAGGTGTGATCCTGTCTCGCCCAAAGAGCATCATAAAGCTTCTTATGCCGCCACGAGACTCATGACCAACTTCCTTATGATAGTCACCAGATTTTTGTTGGTGGATTCTCGCTTGTCCATTCCCCCGGGATAATAATCAAGAATGAGCCGAGAGATGCCATACCCGTAAGCAGTAAATCCATGATCTCACTGAGGAGAAGTTCAAGCATTGTTACATAATCTTGTTAGGTACACCATACCTTACCAAGATGTTCTCTTTGAGGAAGTGCATACAACTTCGTAAGTAGTGCTTTTGACCGGAATAGCTTCCACCCATTTGGTGAAGTAGTCATGCAAGCTTAACACATGCGTGTGGCCAGCACTAGAGGCAGGATTCAGCAGTACCAATGAAGTCTAGACCCCACCGTTGAAATGGTTCCTCAATCACAACCGGCTTGAGAGGCAAGCGCCATTTGGGTCTTCCCACAAAGGTTCGACAGCCTCGCATTTATCCACCCACTTGATGCATCTCTCGAACAAGGAAGGCCAAGAATATCCTCCCTGAGTATCTTGTGAGTCGTGATCGTTGATGAATAGTGCCCTCCACATGCCCGATCATGGAAAGCCGAGAGCAACTTTCTCTCGTCGCTCCTTGTCCACACACTTCAGTAAATCTCCCATCTAAACCACGCTTGAACAAGGCATTTTCCCACAAGACATATTGCGCCGATCTCAATTTAATGCCCTCTTTTCCTTGGTAGTTAAATGAGAGGGGCATTCCCATAGGTGAGAAAATGGGCAATGTCGTAATACCATTCATCGATCGAACTAAGGAATAGAACAAGAGGAATGTCGCCTTTCTCCTCCAAAGAACTCATGTTTGGCTCCTTCAAGAATGAGCTCACAAAGACCCTTTGCCACGAACCAGCTTGGTTGGTTTGATATCAATGTCATACTCCTCGGACTTTAGCCACCCTGGGCTTTCTCTCTTGGACCCAAATTTCTTGCTGTGTAAGAATTGACTTAACAAATGATCTGGAACCAAAGACCATAGAGTGAGAGTTGAGGATATAGAAACGGAACCGCTTGACAGCCTTTGACTACCGCAAAAGCATGCTTCTCCATCATGGTGTATTTTAGCTCATGATTCTTCGTGATATAGCTCATGAAGGCAATTGGTAGCTCATGTCCATCGAAGTCTTCTTGGGTTAAGACAAGCAGCCTGTGGTATTATCTCAGTAGATAGCAATAGATGATGAAATCTTTGCATTCAAGTCGTATGTGCCAAAACTCGGAGTTTTAGCAATGGCTTTCTTTGATACCCTCAAAGGATTCCTTTCCTTCGTAAGACCAACCAAATGTTTGCTTCCTTTCATCATCCGAGAAATGTTCAAAGTTAATTCAGCAAAATCAGTGGATGAATCTTCTTAAGAAATTGATCTTACCGAAAAGGAATGCACGCCTTTTTTACTCGGTGGGAGAGGAATTTGTCTGGATGGCTTGAACTCGCTCAGATCAATCTTGATGCCATCCTTCGAGACAATGTGCCCTAATAGCTTCCCTCGTAAATACGTAAACATGATTTTTTAGGATTTAAAGAAATCCCATGCTCTCGGCATCTTTGCAGAACTGTTTCCAAGTGGTCGAAGTGATCCGCTCTTGTCTTTGAAAACACCGTCAGGTCATCAAGGTATATGACAATACATTTTCCTTTCAAGCTTCCAAAAGCCAAATCCATAGCTCTCTGGAAAGTGGCACCAGCATTAATCAGCCCAAAAGGCATTCTCTTGTAGGCAAAGGTACCCCAAGGAGTGGTGAAGGCTGTCTTGTGTTGATCTGCAGTATCAACCTCTACCTGATTGTATCCCGAGAATCCATCAAGCATAGATAACATCTCGGATCCTGTTACTGCTTGCAAAATCTGATCCATCATAGGCAGAGGGTAGTTATCTTTCAGAGAGGCCTGATTCAGGTTTCTGAAATCAACACAGATGCGGATCTCACCATTCTTCTTCCTGACAGGCACAATGTTTGCAATCCATGTTGAATGGTGAATGGGAAAAATGATTTTAGCCTTCAACAATTTCTGGATCTCCTGAAAGATGGTGTCGGCTATTTTTGGATTATACTGCCTTTGTTTCTGCTTGAAAGGCTTGATTCCTGGTTTGAGAGGGATAGAGTGTTGCATTTCTTTTGGCTTGAAGGCTTTTAGATCTTCATAAGAATATGCAAGAACATCCTTATACTTCCTTAGAAGATCAATTGCTCTTCTCCTCTCATCTGATGTGCAACATTTCCCAATATTCACCAGTTTCGGGTCATCAGAACTCCCAATATCAATCTTATCATACTCAGCTGATTGCTGAGGTCCAGTAGAAGCTTTAGATCTCACGTATCTGTCATGTTTATCAAACAACTCCTCCAAACTCACCAAACCTTTGGGAATCTTGTTTCCTTTGAGTTTAATGCACCCTTCCTGATCTGTTTTCTCCTGGGTAACAACAGCCTTGTCGAGGACACACTCTCACGAGGCAAAGTTGTCACTTCCTCAAAATATAGTTGTTCAAATTCCCTTGAGTTCCAGGAAGGAAAGCAGATGCTGGTCATCGTTGAAAACTTGCCAGTTATTAGTATTGTCAGGAACACTAGGCCGGTGGACCATTTCAATAGTGAACTTGTCCTGAGAGAATTCAGGATGGGGAATCAATAATGACCCTGAGACAACTGCTGAATCAGCCCCGCCTGTTCTTTCTCTCGGGTATTGCTTCAATAGAGAAGGCATCAAGGAATTCAATCAATCCCAAACCCGATTCCGTAATGCTTCAGCCTCCCATTTTTTACCTGAAAAATGCTTCTGACTTGTTTCACAATCAGCTCTGCATCACCACGAGCCAGAAGATTTTTTACACCTCGTTCTTTGGCCACTTGCAGCCCAAGAATGAGAGCCTCATACTCTGTGTATTGTTAGTGTTTTCGAACCGCAACTTAAGAAAAAGGGTGTAGGCAGCCTTCAGTGACACTAGCAGACACCAGCTCCGTAACCACCGAGGAACAACTTCCATCAAATTCTAAAATCCAAACACCATTGGGATCTTTGGGTGATACTTTGAGGGTTGGATTTCATCAGGGGACAGAATCATGTAATTACCATGACCTATGTCTTCATAGAGTATTTGTGCCTTAGGATCATCTGTTTTCTGCACAATATACTCAGACTGTTTCTCAGGGAGTAACTTCTTCATTTGTCCATTGACAGGTATGAGGGCGTGTGACCAATCCATTTCAATCTCCCCACCCACATCTTTACAAGTTCCTACTTAGCAACATTCCGTAAGAAGGAGGAATGTCTGCTACTAGGATGGTGGCCAAGACTTTCTTTTCGTGTAAAGCAAAGAAAAGCCACTTGTGCATCTTTAATCCTTCCAACCAAAGGTACTTCCTTACTTTCCATGGAGTAGCAAGATCCATAAGTACGAGTAAGGGTCAAGCCTAAAGCATGGGCTACTTTAGCAGCATTACGTTATCTCGAGGCTCCTAATCTATGACACGCTTATCGAGCCTATGGCCCGCTATAAGAAGTGTTACATAAAAGGGCTTGATTTTGTCACCAGGCGAGGTGACAGCAGCTACCAGACTAGGTTGTGGTATAGAAGGAGGAGTGGGCAAAAGGCCTTTAGAGGTGGTCTTGGAATGGGAATTTACAAATTGGATCATCTTGGCAAAAGCTTTGGGATGGGTTTGGTAGTATTCAGCTTCTGAAATTTGAACCTTGGTCCTTTTTAGGTGATCCACAATGTCAAAGGATCCAGAGGTGGATGGGCCATCATCATTTGAAATTCTAGGCTTATCAACCTTAGGAGAAAAAGAAGAAGAAGCAACTTTGGTAGCAGGATTGACAGTACTTACCTTTGGTGCAGATGAGGTAGGGATAGGAGATCCTCTTCTGGCAATTACAGGAATAGTTGCTGGTTGCTCCTTAGATTTCTTCGTGGGCTGTGTTACTTTCTCCTTCTGCCTCGTCTGTTCTCGAGTCATGACAGCAAATGATTCACTGTTCATATCTGCTACCACTTCATCATAGTTATCTCCATCATCAATGCCTTCAGTGGTAAAGAAATTGACTCGAGATCCTTCGAGTTCTTCTGCCTCATCATCGAATTCCTCCAGGAACTCCTCACAAGCTTCATTATCATCTTCTGGCTCTTCAACCTCACAAGTTGCATTCACCGGAACTTTGACAGGAGGTCCTTCAAGTGCCAGTCTTGTGTGGGGAGCTGGCAAACGGTTTCTGGGTTGAAAATTTTTCTCTAACGTCTCGCATATGGTGCATGCTGGGCTAATTGTTTCTTTATAGCCACTAGATCATTTGCAAGTTTCTGGACTAATGGATCAGTATTGGGTCCAGAGGTGGAAGAGGAAGAAGCAGCAGATTTAGATTTAGGAGGATCTCTTCTCAACTTCCCTGACATGATCAGGTCATCCTCGACACTAACAGCCAGTTCTTGATCCAGAATTAGCGTTCCAAGATTAGCCCTTCTTAGGGCATAACTGACTTTAGGCGTTTGGGCATTCAAAAAGAAACATTTTTGAATTTGATCAACCGGTCGAGTATTTACAGGAATCTTGTTGATCAATCTGTTGAACCGAGCCACAAATTCTCTCATGGGTTCTGATGGATCTTTCTTTATCTGAGAAATCTGGGCAAGCAGGGCATGCACATCTTCTGCCGGCTTGAAACGGCTTTCGAACTGAGTTCTCATGGTAGTCCAGTCGGTGATGGCACCAGCCGGAAGGTGATAGAACCAGTCAGCAGCATTATCCTGTAACGTCTCAACGAACAGTCTTACTGAGACGTCTTCATGCTCAACCCCCAAAACTCCACATGCAACTATGAAGGCTGCAATATGTTCATCAGGGTGTACTTTGCCATCTCCTTTAAATTTTGGGAAGTTCTTTCGGTTACCTCTAGGTAACTCATGCAAAGGCTGCGCAAGAGCCAGGGGCCCGACACGTTGACCCCATGGCAATTGTGCCGCCATTCTTGGAAATACGGCTTGGAGGGGAACTTTAACACCAGCAAGGATCAAAGCTCGTAGATTGGGACTAGCAGGCTCTGAAGGAATACCACCCGTAGGACTTCTATCTTGAACAGGCGGAGTGCTCGTCGAACGAGTTCTTCTATTTGAAGGGAAAGGAAAACCCTGTTGCTCCAAAAGTTGAAACTGAGAATCTTCAATACCAAGGGTCCTTCTCCCTCGAGTGAAACGCGGAGTCGCCAGATCAAAGGATGATCGAAAAAAATTGCAAAGATCGAATGCGATTTTCCCAAATGAGTCGCCAAAACTCGTTGGTCGTCAAATAGGACTTTTTAGAAGAGCAAAAATGTGGGACAAAAAGTCCCTCCTCTTTAATGGGAGAGGTTCCTTATTCTCAAACGAACTTATTTACAAATACACGTAACATTATTTTATGGTCAAACTGGATATTACGAAAGTGTTTTCCACAAGGATCACTGGGCTACGCCAGATCGAGGAAGGGGAATAAGAAGATGAGCAGAATAGCAACATTCAGAATTATAGATAGCAGAATAATTCTTCGTGTATGCGAAGCTTCAAAGGATTTAAGACAAGATCATTTGCATTAGCTGAATGGGATTAAATTTAAAGACACAAAGTTCCGTAAATAACCTTCTTCAGATTTGTTAATCAAGGACACAAAGTTCCTTCTTGGTTGTACAAGATCACTGTATTTGCAAAACTGAACAGTATGCAATCAGAGAGACTAAACGAGTTAGGAACAAAATGATCTTCACAATATTAAAGGAAAACACAGAGACAACAAGAATCAGATAGACAAAGAATGGAAAGCCCTTTTGTATTGATTTCTTTAAGATCTATTTACACTTTCAAAGAAATATCCAAGTTCTTCCTCCTCCCGGAAAATGGCGTGGAAAGGCCATTATATAGATTACAAGTCAGCTTACATTTTTCGAACCTGCTTTTTTTAACTAAAGAATAGTTAAGTACCGCCAATTGCAATACCTTAACTAATTACAAAGAATACGAAAAGAAAGGAAAGAAGAGGAAAGGAAGGAGAAGGAGACAGGTGGCCGGCTACTGGGAGGGACCCACTGTCTTCAGAATCCGCTGCCTGAACTTCTTCAATGACTCAGCTATATCTCTGCCACGAGGGACTGACGTGTTGGTTGCAGACTGAGTCCAAAATCCCAGACATTTCTCCATCTCTTTATCAAACTCGACGTGAGTATGATAGTCTTTGTTTGCTTCTTCAATGGCAGACTGAAGAGAACAAATTTCCTTTATCTTGTCCTTAGAGATGGAGTCTTCCTTGAAAAGATTATCTTTGACAAAAGCTCAATCGAGCTTTGATTTTCGCAAGGACAAGGGAACGCCAGAGTTTTCATCCCAAGATGACAATGCATATCTTTGAACGCAAAGAAATGCCGTTGTCTTGAAAGCTTCTCCCTTCTGCCAGCTATTCTTCATTTCTCCCACAGCTTCCTCCAGGACTCTGATTTTCCACTCCACGCTGTAGACCCAAGGTTTTGACAGATTGTCCTTAGCATCATCGAAAATCTTGTTCGCCAGCAAGATGTTCTCATCAGTCTGGCCCATGAGGCGAAGGTCTACGATGCAACTACTCCAGAGCTTAAGCTCTTTATCCATTACCCCAATAGTAGAGGACAGCCTCTGTTGCAAATTATCTACCTTTCCATGTAGCTTAAAAGCTTCATCGATGAAGTTTAGCCCAGCAACAAGCATGTCATCCACCATGGCTTCGATAGCTCTGCCATAGACAGAATACTTGTGCATATCTTTAATACTTTGCACTTCATCTTGGCTTAGAATTACAGGAGGTGGTAGAGCAGTCAAGGGGGTAGGGTCCAAAACTTTGTCCTTAGACAAAAGTGACTTGATAAAACTCGTGAGAACTTGGGCTTGTTCTTCCAGCTGCTCAATAGTCTGCTGCCCTTTCTCTACCCTTCCAATGACCTCGTGGATCAAGCTTTCCGGAGGTTATGAATCTCACCTTCAGGAGTAGACTCTCCCATAGGGATCCTTGAAAGCTCCAAGTCAGATGTCAGCAAGTCTGATTCTGATTTGTCTACTGTGGGCTTAGCAATCTCCGGGAATTGCTGACCTGAGCATCCGACACAATCCTCGAAGTAGTTCGCTTTCTTGGCACGAGAAGGAGTGGTGCCCAACAAGGTCAAGCTAAAGATCAAAATTTGGTCCCAAGCTTTGAGAGGAGGATTTCCTCTTCCTTTGTCAACCCAGAGGTCGCACCCAAGCAAAAGAGGAAGAAGAATCTGCAGGAGAAGCAAGGGGACCAAGAGACAGGGAGCTCATGACACTCAAGGTCTGTGCAGCTGCTGACTCAAGCTGAGATGTGGGTAGAACACTGGAGGTAATGGCGGTAGAAGAATCAGTAGCACCCGGAAGTTCAGTGCTCTGGACCTCCTTATCTTTATCTGCTGGATCTTCAGGAACACTTGCAGGAGTTGGCATCTCACTTTCTTCACTTTCACTGAGAACAATGATGTTCTCTGGCCCCATAGGCAACTGTGCCTGTTTTCTTGGAGGATCATTCTCTGCAGGCTCCTTCTTTACCTCTTTGAGTTTCTTCTTGTATACCTGGGTAGATGGAGAAGGAGTAGATTCCACAGGTCCCCGAGCTGTTGAGGCAGAAGGGGTTTTCACTGGTGTTCCAGACTCTGGAACTGATGCCTCCCTTATGGGTGTCGAATCATCCTTGGAGCTAGATTCTCCTGAGTGCCTCTTGAATTCTCGGATCTTCTTATCGAACTGCACCTAGTCCGATCAAGACTGGAGCAAGAATCTCAGCCAGATCATCTCTCTCTTTCCTGTTCCAATCCAGGTCCTCCAGAGGAGTGTGCTTAATCACATTTTCATACTCATAAGAGTATAGCTCAGAATTATCATCCGGAGACCTTCAGGAACTTGGTACAGACTGAGTTCTTGGATCATCTGCAGGAGAACCGCCACAATGCCTTCTTTCTCGGCTTCAAAATCATCTCGCACCAGCCCCAAAGAGTCTTCTCAGATCTCGCCCTATGATGATATATTATCTTGAGGTTCTGTTTCAATGAACTTCTTCAAGTCAAACAGTTCTAGGCTTGAAGAAATGAACAAAGTGATAGGGACCAGTGGCTCTTTCTATGTTCCGAGCATCCAGAGTCTGTTTTGCATGTGTAGTTTCCCGAGAGATGGGAAAGTGCAAGCCGTAAATCTTCTTGTCTCTCGCAAGTTCTCAGGCAACTTGTCTAGTTGCCTCGCATATTTCAATCAGTGGCCATTTTGTCGCATTGCAGTAACATGGGGAGCCGCAGAGGGGTGCTCTCACACCACCAACTGATATAGGAGAATTTCCTGAATTGAATGAAATAGGCTCCATATTGCGATATCAAGTTCATGGCTTCATCTGAAAACCTTCTAGCAAAGTATCACCTTCGAGCAATCTGACCACGTACATGGTGAAAGCATCATGACCCTTTCGAAATTCGTTCATTGCTGGTCTCAAGGTGAATCATGGGCAATAGGCATACACTCGGATCATCTTTGTGTGCATCTACATAGGAGAAACCAAACCACCGCCTCGGATGCCGCTAGGGTATACATCGATATGAAGTCATGTAGAACTTCTTTGTTTGCCGGACGTTGATAGCCGTCACCCAAATTCATACCGATGATCTCTCGCCAGCTTGATACTTTGTGTTCCTCGCACACCATGCCGATGAGCGGGCACATCCGTAAATGAAATTCATGGTGGAGGGCAAACCCATAACCCGAGCCAGCAACAGATTATGAAGTCTCGACAGCTTCTTCATTGAAATCGCCCTAAGAGGGTTTTGGTCGACGAGAAGGACCTTTCTTAGGGTTCTTCAACCAAGACTTCGCCACTCGAGCTTTATATTTATCACTGTCTTGGTCGAACATGGCCTGTGCTTGATCCCGAGAGACGACTATAGCATTGTCCATCTCCGAATCCTCAGAGCAGCTCCAATGGCGGCAGCTGGGCCCAGCCTTGGCAATGAGCTCCCCGTGTACATTTGTCAATTCACTCGTAGCGGGGTCGAAGTGAGCTCCGCATGAAAGTACAGTATCAGCACACTGCACCGAGATAGGGAATCCTCCGGCGAAAGCTAAACCGCTATCATTAATCATCTCGTGCCATGGCGTAGGGTTTCAGATCTGTCATTCTTGACCAAAATCACCGAAGTCGAGATGACGAGCTTCACCTCTCCGATATTGCTAACGGCAGACTCAAGTGGAGAAATTTGCTCCTGCCCCGAAACTTGATCTTCATATTGATAGATTCTGGAGTCGCGACCTAGACTGGAAGGAATTTGCAAAAGGGAAGGGATATTTCGCGCAGGTTTTCAAATGGCAAGGGTTCGAGCAAAAGATAGCATGGAAGCAATGCGAAAATGCAAAGGGGAATGCTCGTTATATAGCCGTTTGAGGAGCGGAATGAATTTAATGCGCATTGAATACACAACCACCAATTTGAAAAATATCATACTTGGAGCGAGCGGGAAAAACTAAGTGTGAATGACACTAGGTACGCTTGGGACATGTGAGACGCGAATGCGCGAAACACGCGGCTCGGCCGGTTCGGGTGAAACAGGGAGAGGACGCACAAATGCATTTGGGACAAATGGGACGAAAATGTGCTGAAGTACGCGATTCGGGTGTTTCGGCCGAAATTGGAACAGCGGGCCCATTTGGACTTGGGACATTCGGGACAAAAAGTTCCGAAGTACGCGACTTGACTCGGCCTAAAAATGAAACAGGCGCATTTTTGAGAAAATTGGGGTAAAACGGAAAGCGGTTCGCAAACTTTTTCAAATGGGGCAGCTTCACATTTTTCGATTTGGGACAAAAGCTCAAGGACGCGACTCGGGAAAATCGGCCGAAAATGGGAAAGCTCGCACTTTTAACTTTGGGACATTTGGGACAGAAAGTGAAATACGCGGAAGGATGATTCGGCCGAAATTGGAACAACACGCAAAATAAGTTTTGGGACACTTGGGACAAAACCTTCCGACGGGCCCGAAAATGGGACAGCCTTCGGGATTTCGCCGATCGGGAACAGAATGCACTTTCAGTACTTTGGGATGATGGGACAAAAAGTTCCGACAGTTCGAAAATCACACAAAAAGACCCAAAACACAATTTTTTCAACTTCACGACTTAGGCACTTCAGAGAAGAACTCTTCAACTCAAAATGATTATTCAAAGATTCATCAAAAGTGGATCCATGGATAGTCAAATCATCTATATAAACCTCAACACGATCGTTAGCAAGATCTGCAAAAATGGCCAAAAATGCCCATTGAAATGTGGCGGGGGCATTACAAAGCCCAAAAATTAAGACTCAGAAGCGAATGTACCCCAAGGGCACGTAAAAGTAGTCTTATCCCGATCAGCGGGAGCAATACTAATTTGATTATACCCACTAAACCCATCCAAGAAAGAGAAATATTTCTTACGGCCAAATTTTCCAGGACTTGGTCAATAAAAGGCAGGGGAAAATAATCTTTCTTAGTGGATTTGTTAAGTTTCCGTAATCAACACATATTCACCATTTACCATTGTTTTTGGGAACAATAACTAATGGGAGACCCATGACTATCGATATAGGATAAATGAAACCTACCTTTAGAAGCTTTTCAATCTCAGTTTTGACTATATCTCTCAATGCTGGATTGATTCTTCGTTGTGGCTGCCTTATAGGTTTGACGTCATCGGTGTAAATATGATGTGTACAGATGCTAGGATGAATTCCTTTCATATCAGTGTAATCCCAAGCAAAATCATGAGAATGTTTCTTTAGAACCTCAAGCACCCTAACTTCTTGATTGACCTCCAAGTCGCTTCCTATAGTCAGCTCTTTACCCAAACTGACAAGCACCTACTTAGTATCATCCGCAAGAGCAAGCTCTGTACTAGTGATAAAAGAATTCAATGGGAAAACATGGGGCTGGAGCATGTGTAGGATGGATACGTTATCAAAAGACAAAACCTTAGTTAAAGGACAATAGAAATCAGGAACTAGATGTTCGGAATTATAAGCATAGAGTTTCCTACCAGACTCAGCAGAGGTAATGTCTTCTGCCGATATTCTGAATTCCGTAGAAGTAGTACTGATTTCCGTAGTTGCAGAGTCCTTAGAATCAGTCAGCATATAAGACTCTGCAGCCTCTGTCATATGATTATGTACCACAATAGTGGCCAGAAAAGAAGAATTCAAAAGTTAGTATCCAAAGAATCCACCCATACCTAGTCATAATTGTTCATATAAGGATGAGCAGGAGGATATAATGAAATGTGTTTGGATTTCTACCCATTTAGAATTGTCATGTTGCCTGACCTACAGTCAATGTAAGCAGTAATCGTAGCTAGCCAAGGTCTTCCCAAGATGACTGGATTTCCCAACTTCTAAGCTTTAGGCTGCAAAACCATGAAATCAACTGGGTACTCCCATGATTCAATAGTGACCATTATATCTTCAACCACACCATTAGGTACAACAATGGATTGATCTGCTAACTACAGAACAGTGTTGGTTAGTTGAAGTCCTGTCAAGGATAGTTGGTTAAACATTTCTATTGTGATGACATTAATAGCAACACCAAGATCCACCAAAACATTAGAGATTGACTGGTTGTTTATATAAATAGTAATGATAGGGCTCCCAGGATCCCCATATTTTGGTGAGATGAGGGTGCCAACAACTAAATCAGCCAAATTTCCTTCGACTCTGACAGTCTTTGGGTATTTCTTTTTTCTTCATGGCATCTTTATACATTCATTTCTAATGGTTTGGTTTAGTTCAGGGATGTCCCTTATTACACGTAGCAGTGGAACCTCAATATGTACTTTTTTCAATTCCTGAACTAATTCTGTTTCATCTAGAATCTGAGTGTCCTGTAATCGCTCAGGGAAAGGGGCTGTAGTTGGTTTGGGTATTTGAGCATTCTGCTCATCTGGTATTGGTGAAGAATCATTGTTACCTTCAAGTTTTTCTTCCTTATTGGGATCATCAGGAAGTTCTATGATAACAATAGGAGGGTTCAATATTTTGCTAGATCGTAATCGTAAATTACCAATAGTGTTAACCTGCATGGTATTACCCGCATCTGTGTCATCAATTGAAGTTGTCTATTGATTTTTGGATTGGCTACTGGCTGAGCTAGAAGTTGTGTTTGTGTTGCTTGTCCTTGATTTTGATAGGCTGGAGGCATTAAAGCTTGTTGTGGCTGTTGGAACCTACGTTGTTGATTATTGTTTTGTGGTGGTGCCCAGGACTGATTTTGGCTAAAATTTTGTTGAGGACCCCACTGTTGATTTTGCCAAGGATTGGCTGTGGGTGGTGGAGCCCAACTCAAGGCGAGTGTAGGGATTTTTCCAAGGTGGTGGATATGGATAAGTCATCCAATTTGAGTTTGCCCACTCAGGTTGTCCCCAAGAAGACTGAGAGGCCTGATTTGGCCATGGCATTCTCCAGGGATTCTGAGTTGGTCTAGATGGGAATCCACTCGATTTTTTGGTCTTTGGATGAAATTTAATTTAGCACTTGTTTGAGAGATTGCATTCAAACCTCCCTTCAATTTTGGTAAAAGTGTGTAATGTTTAGTGTCATGGTCAGTTACTTCGCAGATTAAGCACATATATGTGACATCCAAAGGACATTCTCTCAAGGGGTGTCTCTTTCGACATTTAGGGAAATACATGTCCAATGGTTCTTTAGTAGGGGTGGATTTTGCCTTGAGTCCATCTATTGTGGATGTTAATTGCAGCAGAATGTCTGTTTTCATGTTGGCCATTTCTTCTAGAAGTTCAGAGGTACCCATGTGTTCTAGAATATCTTCTACATAGCTCAGTAATTTGTTCCATGGTAAGCTTATGCACGTCTCCTCCTCCCATGAGGTGGAGAGAATCCTTGGTTTCCTCATCCAGTCCTTTCAGAAAGACTGTTTTAGTGATGTCTGCATGTAACTCATACCCACTGCGTTTATGGAGAAAGAGGAATCTATCCAGATAATCTTCTAGATTCTCATCTTCCTTTTGCCGTATTTGAAAGAACTCCTCCCTCCTATCCCTTCCTCTACAATAGTCTTGGTATTTATCCAGGAAGGTTGTTTCCATGGCTTCCCAGGAATTAATGGAGTTAGATGGTAACCCCATAAACCATCTCATAGCAAAATCCTTTAGAGTGGAGGGAAATAATTTGAGTTTTTGATTGTCAGTTCGGTAATCATATGTCTAGCACAAAATTTTAAATTCAAACAAAAACTAATCAGGGTCTTCTTTGGTCATTCCTCGAAAGAGGGGGAGGATGGATGGTGAGATGTTTTTCATGGGTGCATCCTCATCTACATCGAGGACAATGGGGTATGTAAATGTTCATCCCAAAGGTTGTTCTTCAACATTCCCAAGATCCCCCATTGCAGAATGATGTGAAGAGGATACAAAATGCTCAGAAAAGGTTCTAGGCGTGGAATTGGAATCTGTATCACTCTCAAGTGTTTCTCCCTTGTGAAGTGTCTAAAGAGATTTGTTGAATATTGCGTGCTATAAATCTCCCTTGGTTATCTCGTGACCTATGCATCCAGGTTGGTTGGTTTAAATCAAGGTCCGGGAGAACTATTGGTTTCCTATATGAACTCTATTAACACCCATAACATATGGAATAAAATAATGGAGCTTATGGTTATGTGTGGGTCCCCGGAAATGGTGCCAAAAATGATGGGTCGTTGTTTTCTTCCAATCATTTAACTGACGTAATCTTTGTTAGTGTCATTCTAAACTAGGGTTGTGTCCAAGGCAATATGCAATAGAGTCTAGAAGAACCAGTTATACGTTGAGTTTGTTGGGGGTTGCTTAGCTTGGTGGCTATTCTACAAAAGTGTAGCTAAAATCTACGGAAATTAAATACAAGTCTATGGAATTCAACTATTTGCAATGAAATGGATTTCAACAACTAATCTTCTACTGTAAAGTAAAATATGCACACACTTATTCTTAACAATTTAAACCATAAACTGGAATTCAACAAAAAGCAAGACTGTTTATGAGCTAAATTTGCATGGCAAAAGCATCTACTTAAAAGTGAAAGCAATAATGGAGAAAACAGAGATAGTTAATCAAAACATGCATGTAGAACTCATCAAATGACAACTGTAGTAAAACTAATCGAAGGATTGTATGCATGTAAAACACAAAGTAACCTCATATCTCCTCGGTTGAGTGGGCCCTTGCTCTTCCTCGGGATAGAGTGATCAACAACTTATGATTCTCAAAATGTTGTAGATTTTATTAACTTCTAAATGAGTTCATAACATATCAGAAAACAAAATCTAGAACAGAATAGTGTGTAGATAATTTTCTTTGATGAATCCTTAAAGTGGTACTCGATTCGAAGACAAAGTCTTCATATAGATAATGTTTGTTACAAGATCCACATCATCGGTGGCATTAAACCATTGCTTCATCAAATATCAATTTAAACTCTTAGATTCCTACGGGCCGTTAGAGTTAAGCCCAAACTAATAGGTCAATTCGGAAATAGTCTTGCTGCATGCATTAAATTTGGGCAACTTATCCACCAGTAACCTCCATCACTCCTGCACTCATCATCATATTTGATCTCATAAAAATAGTTAGTAGGAGGTCATGTGATAAATGGCTTTTATAAATAATAGAAAGGAAAAATGCATCAATCTACTAAGACATGACTATACAAAACATCCCCATATACAAATAAGTCATATCATGAAGAGCATTTCCTATCGAAGAAGTGATATTAATGAACCAATCTATGCACTCAACAGCATTCACTGGAATACATGCAAGATAACATGAGTAGTTGAAAGATTTCATGGCCTTTTTCATTTGAAAGTTAAAAATCAATGTGGTTCGTGGTTGAAGTAGCTTCCTCTCGGTTTGGAAATGGAGTTGTGTCGTGCATGGAGAATTTTTGCAAAGTGGGTTGGATTCTCAAGGAGGTGTGGCCTTTTTGGAAGTGGTTGTTTTTGGGTTTTTAGTTTTTTCCTTGCTATAAATGTCTTCCCTTTGGGTTCATGCACTTTTATGTTCTGGTTGATCTTGGATAGAGTTTGTTTTGTTGTTTCTAATGTCCGGGGTGTTCCTCCATGGTAATATTTGTTTTTTTCCCAAATAAACCCTACTTTTGTGTGTGATTCAACTTATGTCATGTATTTTGTAGGTTTTTCTCAGTGAGGTGTTTCTCCTTTGTGGGATTTAGTATCTAGAGTTCTTCACTGAGTTCATAATACTATGTCAAGAAACAAAATTTGAGTTTTGATACTTTAAAATCCGTGTCTTCTTTGGGATTTTTTCACCACTACATATACCTTTGATAAATTTGGCGATATTGGGAGGATTTACTCAAGGATGCCACAAGAATTTTCTCTTTGTTTTGGTTACCATAGTCCATAATATGTGTTTATTTCAATTAGTTTTTGGTTCTAGTTCTGTCATGGAAATTATTATTTTGTATATTTTGAGGCAATACCATTTTTAGAAAATAGTAATGATTTCATTTGGATTTTATTATTTTTATCCCTCTATCAAGCGGCCAGGATTCTATATTTGTTTATTTATTAGAGTACCTTTTTGGATTTTGGAATTAACCCCTATCGCATACCTACATCAAGATTTCATTATTAAAAAATAAAAGTTTAATAGCATCCATTATATCTAAAAATGATTTCTCTATGCTTATCAATTCGACTAAAGTTTTTTTATTAGTTCATCCAACATTTTTAAATCAATTCATCCAAAGTTTTTGTAAATTATTGAACTATTTGACATCTTTTATTCATTTTTTTGTTAGGATTTATGGGTTATGTGTCCTTTGATTTATCATTTCGATCAATGAATTCTAGGTTTAAGAATGTCTTCAAATTAAAAAGGGAAAATGAAAAAATAAATTTTTATAGCATCCATTATATTCAAAAATGATTTCTCTGTTTGTTTTGTGCCTATCCATTCGTCCATTTTTTTGTAAATTATTGAACTATTTGACATCTTTTATTCATTTTTATGTTAGGATTTCTAGATTTTGTGTCCTTTGATTTATTATTTCCAATGAATGAATTACAATTTTAAGACCATCTTTGATTAAAAAAGGGTAAATGATAAATATGAGTTACGATACTTTAACATCCATTTCTAGTTTTGAAGTTTTTCACCACTGCATATATCTTTGATAAATTTGACAATGCTGGAGAGGATTTACTCAAGAAATCCACAATAATTATCTCTTAGTTTTGGTTACCATAGTCCACAACATGTGTTTATTTCAATTAGTTTCTAGTTCCACTTCATGTGTGTCCACATTTTTTTATTTTGTACACCATATTTAGGAAAGAGTAATGATTTCAAAATCTTTTTCTTTATGAAAATATTAAAAGATTCTTTTTGGTATTTATCTCCTCTACCTATGATGTTCTTGATCCTTCAATTCTTTTATGGTTATGTCTCACAACATTTATTTATTCTAAAAGAGTTTATCTGTTATCTCTTTCTTGATCTATTATTCAATTCTAAATGTTTCAATTGATCCCTCTAGCAAGTGGCCGAGGATGCTAGATTTGTTTATGTATTAGAGTAAATTTTTGGATATTGGGAAGTAATCCCTTCCACATACCTAGATTGGGATTTCATTATTAAAAAAAAAAAAAAGTTTTATCGCATCCATTAGATCAAAAAATGATCTCTCATTTTGTTCTATGCTTATCAATTATTCTATTCTAAATGTTTTGTTTAATTCATTCTAATTTTTGTAAATTATTGAACCATTCCACAATTTTTATTCTTTTTTTTTTGTTAAGCTTTCTCGGGTTCTTTGTCCTATGATTTATTATTTCCGATGAATGGATTTCATCTTTAAGACCATCTTGATTAAGAAAAAGGAAAATTATGTCCAAATTTGTTTTCATATGGTGGTCCTTAAAGCATTTTGATTTTTGCAAATCAATTTCAAATCCATGGTTGAAATTATTAAATATTACAATTTCTCTTACAGGGTATTCTAATTGTGAGGTTTTGTATGTCTTCCTATGGATTGATGAGGATTTGTTTCTATTTCTGTTCCATTAATTTTGATTTTATTTTGAAATATTTTGTTCTTACCTTTGTATTTAATGATGAAAAACTATATTTTCTTCTTTGAAAAGTAATGATTAAATAATTTCTATGTTTAAGTTATGAATATTAATTTTTAGATTTATTTGTCATGGTTTTATTTTTAAATTGGATAAAAATTATACTATTTTTCACAGTGCCTGTTGCATTTCCTTTAACCTAAATGGACATATAGGGGCATGTGCCTTGTCAAGGTCAAGAATTGGAGTGTGTTGAGAGGTTCTAATCCTATGGGATGATACTTCAAAATGCCCTAAGTTGAGCTTTAGACCGTGCTTGGGCATCACTTTTTAAAGCTGTTTGTCTTCACTATTTTCAAGATGTTTTACTTGCATGTATGATAGCTCATGTTTTATTGTTTCATCTTAGATGGGGCAGATGAAAAAATGAAGTAAAATTTATATTCCTCTGTCGTGTATTCTTATGTAACAAAACCTCACCTATGTAGAATTGAAGAATTTAAGAGAATTGGGTTTATTGTGAATTTATTACATTGCAGACAACCACATCCAAAAAAATCGTAGATTACGAAATGGTCAAGGAACGCCTTCACTTACCAGTGACATCTATCATGTATCTTTCAAAATTTTGCATGGTTGATTCATTATCGAGAGGGTTTGCACTGGTGTACGACACAAATGAGATGTTTCTGAGAAGTGTGAGCCCCCTCATAAATTGAAAATATGGGTATGTTTGTTGACAAAGGGAAAAAGGAATTAAAAAAGGAATGTGTGAAAAAGATCCCTAATGCACACAAGAAAACTTTTGCAAAAAAAAAGTGACATCTAACATTGTATATGTTCCTTTTTGGCTTCAAAAATACCTTATCTAAATGTCATAATGTAATTATTATTTGTTAGTTTTTACCAATACATACGTTTATGTAAGTAAAAACATGTGACTGAAATTACTCTTTCAATATTTTAAATGCCAATCTATCGATTATTGTTATGATGTTTTTATATTGTATTGATTTTTTACTAATGTTTATTTCATTCTTGCATATTTGATTATGGGAAAACAAATAATAATAACATATTTAATGTTTAAAAAAAAAAAAAAAAGCTATAATTTTCCTTCTTGTGATGAAATGTACACTATGCATATCTTTTGTCATGCAAATGTGCAACAGGGAAATTGACAATTTTTGAGCGTGACAACAATACCCATGTGTCGAAACTTTCAAGTTTTACCCTTCCGAGGAACCCCAGGTCTACTCAGTCAGTCCCGTGACCTCCCAATTGATTTTAACTTAGTTTCCTATGTGAATTAGAAAATTCAAGTCAACCCCCTAGGTGATTTTAAGAGTTCTTGAAAAATGCTATTTTTGGACAGTGTTGGGAAGGGCTACCACTAGCCTTCCCAAAAGCGGTGCGACCCCAGAGCAAAAAAAAAGGAGAAAAATCCAACATGGAGGTGAATTAAAGGTATAGTAACATCGTAAAATTTATTTTGGAAGATTCATGAAGTATTTGGAGGAGTTGGGTAAGTTTGATAAAAAAGGGTTCCTGTGCCTAGATAATGCATAGGGCCAAAAGAGCTACTGAAATTTGGGAAGTGATTCAGGATCTTTGCGTGGAGTTAGGAGAAAACAAAACATCGTCGAAAGGGAATTGAAATATATACATGATGGAAAAATCATATTTTTCACAACAATTTGGCACAATAGGTTTATAACTGGTTTTTTCCATGCTTAACTAGAGATCTAGATTAAAAATCTACTTTTTCATGGCTTAAATGGAGGAATAGATATTTGATACCCCCATGATTAGATTTAGAAGGAAATTTTCATTCAATTTCATATTAAATGTTTTCAAAAAATTCCATTGGGAGCTCAAGTTATCACCGTTTCAAGTTGCCCTCAAGGTGAGCTTCTTGCAGTTAGTCAAATTTCAGTGAGGACACGTGTCACTCAGGATACTATCATAATTTGATGTCCCTTTTGTCCCTCAAGATAGGGGATTGTTTCACCTGATTCTTAGAAGTCTCTTTGAAGTATTGACGAAATAGACAGGGTAATGGGGGTAGGAGGAATACCTATTTTAATGTTGGTTGATGGGTTGTTGCATGCATATGACTTTTGAATCCACAGCTGATTGTGAGAGCTTCCTTTTGGCTAGGAGGAACTACCTGTAATGAAAAGTAAGACCACCAGAAAGAGTTAAACAATATGTGTAGTGAACTGCCTAGCATGTACTAGATCCGAGAAGTATGATACTTCCTAGACGGATGTCAGTCCACTATTTAAAACAATTTAATGCGGGAAATAAAGTAAATCCTATTGTAATTTGAAATGATTTAGGTATCTCACTTAAAACACAATAAGAAAGATCTAATCTAATAGGCTAGGTTAGAATAGGATCTCGAAGGTCAAATAACTTGTTCTGGATCTCTGCAGGTCTGCAGAGGTCTCAGGTAGGTCACAGGTGAGTGAGGGTGATACGAATTAGGTGGATAGGTCACTGTTGTAGGTTGTATGGGTAAATACAAAGACCGATGCTGGTTAGGGGTGACTAACGGCGCAGTTTGTTGTAACCAGTGCTAGTTACTGTGGAAAATTGGGAATGCCACCGAATGAGTTTTGGGTCTCCTTTATGATTGCACAAAGGATTTTGGTTGGTTGGAATGAGGTATTTGGTAGTTTGGGTGGGATTTGGCGAGGTTTTAATGGGTATATGGAGGGGTGAGTATTGAAGGAGGTCAATGGGTGGTTAGGTAAACAAAGGGTGATAATATAATGATGAAATGAAATGAACCAGAGAAGTATAACATTTTACTTACTCAAATTCTGGTCTTAGATGCCTGTGAGTGATGAATGAAGGTCCTTGGTGAGAGGTTGAAGATTGTTGAGGATCACCAAATGCTAGAAATCTTCTGCATGGGCTGCATGTGTATTCCTTTTTACTTGATTGAATCAAATTAGTGTTGGAGTGAGTGTTGGATGGTTGTGCAAGAGAAAAATTCTTGATCTCCTCCTTGCATGCATGTTCTCACTGGAATTCGATCTCAGAAGATGTGATATCTCTCAGGGATGTGCTAATGTTTGCTAACCTTTTTCCAACCCTTTTTCCAACCCTTGAAATAAGCTTGTTTTGGGGTTTAAACGTGACTGACGATGGTTCCGGCTTAACCAGCGATGGTTAAGGGTAACCGGCGTTAGTCAAGGTGGGATTTCCTAGGTTTACTAAACTAGGAAGATCCTCCCGATTTTCGGGATCTCGTGTTGTTAACCCATGGATTAAATTGGGAGCTTCTTGTAAGCATGCGGGAATGTGGTTAGAGAGAATGTAGGCATTGATCTTTAGGGTTTGGGTAAGTCTTAGTTAGTTATGGCAACTTACTAAGAATAGGTCTTAGGGTGAGTTGGCTTGATGAGGTGTCTAAGGTGAGTTGTATGTGGACATTATTTAAATTAAGATATTTAAATAATAAATATTGTGAGGCTAATGAATTAATTTAATTAAATTAATATTAGTGAGGTGAAGGGGGCCATGGCTAGGTTAATGTGATGAAGGGTGTTTATTTGTCAAGGGACCAAAGGGGAGTGTAACCTAATTTTAGTGTCTACATTTTGCCCCTTTTTGTTGTGTACCTTGTATTGATAAGTGACGCTAACAAAAATTAAGATGTGGTTACCCAGGGGTGGGTGAAGGTGATCCCCTCAAACCAAGAACTAATGAGGTGAAGGTAGAATTGGTGAGTGGTTTGATAAAAGATAAATGTGAGAAAGAGGAAGGTGGGGGACGGGGAAAAGAGGGTTAACGGTTTATGTGGGAAATCTAGGTAATGGGCCAAGGTCAAAGGTAACAATAGTCAAACACACACACACGTATAAACTATAGCTTGTTACTGGGTTGGAGAGCAGGAAAACTCTACATCGTCTAAGGTCGATAGGTTTATCCAAACAAGGTGGAAGTGATTCTAGTATCCAAGGTATAGGATATGGTCAGGAAACACAACGTAGGTTAGGTGCAGGAACATTTAGGTATATTTTGGTACACCAAAGGTAGGGTCAGGATAAACGGTCACGAAAATAGGCTAGGTAAGGTCATTAGGTCAATCAACACAAGTAACAATGCTACAAGGTATAGCGAACACATGAGGTCAAAGGTCACTAGTGATGGTCCAAGTCCAAATATCTAGGTCATGGCACGGGTAAGGCCAAGGTAGGGGTAAAATAATGAGTCCCCAAAGGAGGAAAAAGGGAAGAAGTAAATGATGAGGTCGGGAAGGTGAGGTAAATGGTTTGGGTAAAGGTAGGGTGGGGTAAATGATCGGGGTGAAGGTGACCGATTCCAATCAAGGGTAGTGACATTGGTATAGGTTGACCAACCACGGTAAGGTACGACACATAACCGATGCCGGTGAAGGGTAAACTAGTGTCGATTAGATTGGGTTTGTTATAAAAACAAAAATCTGTGTTTTTTGTTATTCATTTGTCTTTTAGCTAAGTGAGAAAATGACAAAAAGAGAGAAAAGTGTCTGGATGGAATGGAGCATTGAGTTGGCGGTGTGAATGATAGGTGATTAGTTGGTGAGAAGCGGGTCCATAGGATCAGTGTGAGGGATTTGATTGGGTAGAGGTTGCGGGTAGTGATTTGGTGATGGTGGAGGCTGGAGAGGGATTGAGTGGGCCACCGGTGTAGTGGCAGATGTGCCACCGAGACAATGGCAAAGACGATGAGGTAAGCATCCAATGCTAGGTGTATTTCATTAAATAGATTAAGTGATTTACAAATTGTGGTTGTAATTTTGGTGTTTTTTATTTTTGGGGGTGGGGAAAAGATTAAATTTGGAATGGGGGAAAGTGGGTAAAAATAGGAATGGGGAGGGTAATAAATGGGAGAGGGGGGATGGGTTGAGGTGCAAGGGTAGTTTAGGTCATTTTAGGTGGGTAAAAGGGGCAAGGGGGAGGTTTTGAGAAAAGGGGTTTTGGGGATTACAGGTTTTTACCACAACAGTGACCGACATCAGTCAAGTTTGGCCGGCGTCAGTAAGGTTGAACTGGTATCGGTCACCAAACAGGTGACCGATGTCGGTTAAGGGGTTCACGGGGACATTAAAAGGAACCATAACCGGTTGGTCTTTGGGGAAAAGGGTCAAAAAGTGATGTGGGCTAGGTGTTTGAGATGGGTAGGGTGAAAAATAAGTTGTTGGGAAATGGTTGTGAAAATGTAGATTAACGTGTTGTTTATATTGGATACGGGGAGTTATCATTTGCCTATACGGGATGGGGTTCCACCTCTACTAGTTATTGTGTGCAACGTAGTGACCCCTAAGGAGCTGTAGCATGTGGAGGCGGTGGGCTTGAGTGGGGTTCGTCACTATTAGCATATAGTCTGGTAGCCTAGTTTGATGGTCATGCTCATCGATAGATGGTTTTTTACGACTAACACATTCCATTTTCTGACGAGTGAGATCACTTTGTCACCATGGAGGACGTGTTCGGATTCTATGGTTAACCATATTGGGTACACATGTCTATTTTATCTCCTCCGAGGCCTCAAAGGAGCTAACGTTGATGGTGTTTGGCGATGGGATGGCCGAGATGACATTCCTTAGTGCAAACATTTGATACGGAGAGATGTACCTAGCCCATCTGGAGGAGATGAGGCTAGTGGTTCTTTTGATGGAGGCAGTGTGTTTCTTTACAGATGCCAGATGTAGAGGGTGGAAATTTTCCCTGATCGTTGATGGGGTACTCCATGACATGATGGTAGATGAGACCCGATTTTCCTGGGCATCAACATTCTTGGTGCATCATGTCAGACAGGAGTTCGGAAATATGGCGCACATTGCGCGAGTTCGGCTTTGTCTTTGTACATTTTACTGTACTTGGGCTTATGAGAACATAGTTTGTGTGTGGCCTATAGGGATGCCCCGAGTAGATGCATTCCCACCGAGATTTGTGTGGGTGGGGTAGAGGAGATGGGTGCCGAGCTATTGGAGAGTGGAGATCTGAGAGGCCCACACATGATGTGGCCTATTTTCGAGAGGCTACTGGAGGGGTTGTCCGGAGTGGACATTATCTGGAGGCTATATGTGGGATTCCCCTCATATAGGCATATGCACGAGAATCTAACTAAGCTCCAACTGGTGAGATGGATATAAGGTCACCATGCCGAGGAGCATGAGATGATCCCGGTGGATAGAGTCCTACAACAGTTTGGGCTATTACATAGAACATACCTCCGCCCTTCCGACAGCACTCCGAGAGATGATGTGGAGAGGCCCTTACCTCTACACTGACCCTACAAAGTGCCACTGTGGGGGTAGGAGGAGTAAGTAGTGGACTGGAAAATAGATGACTTCAGTGCATAGATAGGTATAGACAATGGTGGGCGTCTCATTTATGAGCCATACCACCTAGACTAGGAATTCGGATCTAGCCACCATCACGGGTGTAGAGAGACACACTCTATAAAAGGGGTGGCTACTTTGATTACCTAGTTGGGTATACTACAAACATAGCTCGAGAGTTCTGAGGCAAAGGTAGCAGAGCTACATGTACAGTGGCGATCCGCAGCTCAAATGGCCGGTTGAGGAGATGGAGATGGAGAGGAGGGTGATGGTCAGGTGGCGGCCTTACAAGATTAGGTGGTAGGTTTACAGGGCCAGTTGGCCACAAGCCAGGCACAAATTGGGGTCTTATAGGCACAAGGGTAGGGGGTACCACCAAAAGCTCCGGGACCAGGTCCCATTTCCTAGGCAGGAGTGGGACAGGGTTTGTAGAATAGGTACAGGGGTCGAGACCTATGGGACCACCACAAACCATTCCTATATCCGAGTTACGGGATGCCCTAGGTGAGGCTAGATACTACTAGGACTAGCTGATGGTGGCAGGATAGACTTCATATCCTATGCCGAGTATAGGGCACATCAGGAATCCAATGAGAGGAAAATATCCCGCACTCACAGTGTGGAGAGCACAGGGGGCCAACAAGCTCCGAGGCCATATCAGGGAGAGGCCACCATCTTACGGAGACTAGCTCTAGGTGAGGTGCCAGCAGGGACCCAGGAGGTAGAGGGTACAGGCGATACATAGATGGAGGACATCTATTGAGATGCCTGATATGGGGCTTTTGACATTTGATGTATGATAGTCATTTTTGTGATATATACCAACCTGCGTGCCTAGAGATAGTTGTATTTTTTATCACATACCAGCCTGCTTCAAATACAGTGAGGATGTATGAGATATTTTTGTGTATTTCGAGCATATACCGGCCTGCGCACCGAAGAGATTTTGTATTATTTCATTAGTTTATTATATATATGAGACCGGCCTACGTGTCGATGAAATTTTGTTTTGCGTATTGTCCTGTGTGCGACGATTTTGAGATGATGGACATGATGAGATAGCCATGTATATTGTATTGAGATACACATTTATTTATATGATGAGATACATTTTATTTCTTGATTTGTAAATTTGGTGATGATATTTTTGATTTATTGGTGCATTGATGAGATTTTTGTTTTTTGTTTTGATATGGATGGAAATTAGGTGAGTTAGGCATGATAGAGTTAGGTTGGTTTAGGCATGGATCAAGTCAGGTCGGTTTAGGCATGGATTGAGTTAGGTCTTAGGCATGGATCGATTCAGGTCTTAGGCATGGATCGAGTCAGGTCTGTTTAGGCATGGATCAAGTCAGGTCATAGGTATGGTTGAGTTAGGTTTTAGGCATGGATCGATTCAGGTCATAGGTATGGTTGAGTTGATTTCTCAAGTATTTGCTATGATGGCAAAGAAAAATGATGATATGGAAATGTTGTGGTTGAATTTGTGCTATGTATGGTAATATGGATCATGTTGGTATGATGTATGATTGTGGTAAATGTGATGAAATGAATGTTGTAAAGATGTATTAATTGCCACTTATTTGATGATAAATTGGCAACGAACTAGAGTAGGATGTGACTGGAATAGGTAGCAAATGGTGAGAGGTGAATGGGTGCGAATGGGAAAAGGTAAGGAAAGTGGTGATGATGATGATGGTCGAGCTAACCTCCAAGGGCCCCATGCCCTCGGAGTGCTACCTACATAGCCCCAGCGAAAAGGGGCCTCAGACTGATGTAGTTCTCCCATAAGCTAGGGAAGAATATGAGAGGGTGTGAAAATGAGGTGGTAGGTTTTAGGTATGGTGTGGGTTGGTTAGAGGTAAAGTGATATAGGTGATGTTGATTGTGGGAAAAGAAGAAGATAGATTACCCCAAAAGTAAGTATCGAGGACCAAGTCCTGTATAAGGTAATCAAAACGTAAACAAGGATGGCTAAAAGAGAAGAGGGGGCAATAAATCCACCTGATTGGCGAGGATCATACCAAGTAGATCACACCTTGAAAGAGGTGATGAACATAAGACCCTAAAGACATTGCATGATTGATTGTTCTATGGTGAAAAGTAGTCACATGATCACCAAATGTCCTAGTTTCTAAGAAGTCCCTTGAGGCAGTGGGAAATGGGAGTGGGTATGGTTTGAAGGGTGAAAATTGGGTAATTTTGTATGGTATGAGGTAGCATGTTATTTGGGCTAGATATCCAAGGTCACAATGGGCAATTCCATGACTAAGATGTTTTTTGTGTTGACTTGTATTTGATATAGACCGATCGATGTGGGAAGTCTATATGGGATGAGGAATTTAAATCCTTGAGGTCTTTGTAAAATTTGATCAATGCAGAAGCTTCGGTTGCTCTCGTGTTGTTTTTTTTTAAATTTAAGAGATTTACATAGCTTTCCTTCGAGGGCGATCTATTTATAGCAGCAATAGTTGAGAGGAAGATGTCCTTTTAAGGGAGTCATCAATTTATTAAAAGTTTGACTCAAGGAGTTGTGTCCCATGTGAGGGGTTTGAAGTCATGGACAAGACCAAGGTGGAGAATAGGACTCTTTTGCAAAGGCGAGGATGAAATGACCATGGATCTCATCTAAAGGTAGAGGAAAAGTACACATGAGAATCATTCTATGTGCAAGTCTTTGTGGTACACATATTCAAGAGAAGATAACAAGTGACAGTGCTCACATGATTCTTGTTTAATCGATGGTAAGGTGTATGATGTGGATAATGCTCAAGGGACGAGCATGGAAAGAGACAAAAGGTGAGGGAGTACAAGTCAACAATAGAATGGTTGAAGATGTAAGGCGTTAAGGGGCTCAGGTTTAGGTTTACCATTGAGTGAAGATAACCGATAAGCACTTGATCCATAAGTATGGGTCACGATGTATGGTCCAAGCCAATTAGGAGAAAATTTTCCCCATTTCATTTTTTCTGCTTTGGTTACATGTTGATTTTCTTTTAGGATGAGTTCACCAACTTGGAAGGTTTATTGATGGACACGTTTGTCATAGGCATGTTTGATACATTTTTGGTAAACTTGAAGGTGGTCAAGAGTGTTAAGATGATGTTCGTCTAATAACTCTAGCTGTGCTAAATGGTCCTAATGAAAGTCATCATCATCAAGCATGTCATGGAGAGAAATGTGGAGTGAGGGAATCTAGACTTCGAGAGGTAAAACCACCTCGGTACCATAGACCGAGAGAAAATGGTGTGGCGGTGGAAGTGCGAATACTAGTGCGGTATGTCCAGAGGGCAAAAGGAATGTGTGTATGCCAATCCTTCCCAGTATCATCAACCAATTTCATAAGAATTTTGTTTAGGGTTTTGTTAGGGGATTCGGCTTGGCCATTGGTTTTTGGGTAATAAGGTGATGAGAAACTAAGTTGAATGCCGAAGGCGTCGCATAGTTTTTACAATTTTTGTTTTTGAATTTTTTTCCATTGTCAGTGATGAGGCAATGAAGAACACCAAAGTGACAAATGATGTGGTGGTTAATGAACTCACATATTTTCTCAGCTTTCATGGAGATGATTGGTATGGCTTCAACCCATTTTTTATAGTATTTGGTAGCAGTGATGATCCATTGATGGTGCTGGGAAGAATGGGTGTTAATCTCTCCGACAAGATCCAAACCCCATTGAGAGAAGGGCCAAAGGTCGTGGGTGACCTGTAAGGTGTGACTGAGTGTATGATGAAGATTGGCATGTTGTTGGAATTTTACACAATGTTTAATGTAGTCACAACAATCAAAGTTAAGGGTTAGCCAGTAATAGCCTAGGCGAAGAATACACTTAACAACAACAAAGCCACTGAAATGACCTCCACATATGCCATCATGAAACTCATTAATGGTATAAGGAATTTTAGAACTTGTGAGGCATTGTAAGAGAATACCATCAAATCCATGCTTAAGGAAGGTGCATTGTCCATTATGGGTGAGATCAGGAGGTAAGATGGAGAGAGAAAGATAGTCGGAGTATTGTTTGTACCAAAGGTCACTCGGGTCTAGGGTAGAAGTTCGATAGAGTACACCTCATGCGGTAAATAAGAAGGTGATTGGAGTCATTGTATGGTGACAAAGATTTTAGAATCGGTAGGTGAAGCGGTATTTGGGAAGACAAGGCACCATGGTATCGACAAATTTTTAGTTGACCATGGGACGATTTGAAGGGTGTAACGGTCAAAGGTTGTCAAAAGTATGTCTATATGATGTTTATACTTTTGAATTATCTCATTATGACATTAGTATATACCAGTGACTTGGTTTACGACTAATTTATAATCACCAGAGATCTTTGATTGATTTGACATCTAGGGCATAGGTGGCTTAGAGACCTAATATGAGTGCTTTGTATTTAGCGATATTGTTTGTGCATTCAAAATCAAGTTTGAAAGACAAAGGCATGGGCTCACCATCAAGCAGAATGAGGATAATACCAGCCCCACCCCCATGCTAACACTTTGAACCATCGAAGAAGAGTGTCATTTGGTAGGGGGTTCATCCAAGGAAAGGGTAGCAATTGACTCATCTGGAAAGTACAAATTAGAGGGCTGATCCTTGGAAATAGGTGCATTGACCAATTGATCGGCAATAGTTTCACCCTTGATGGAATTTTGATGAATGAATTCAAGGTTGAGGTCCACTAAAAGCATAAGCCATCAAGCGGCACACTGATTTTGATAAGGTTTGGCATACATGAAGTGTAAGGGGTCGGTGTTGGTCACAACATAGGTTTTATGGTTGAGTAGGTAATGGCGGAGTTTAGTGGAAACGAAAACTAAGGCTAAGAAAAGTTTTTTGGGATGGGTGTATTGAGTTTCATAGTCCAAAAGAATATGACTAATGTAATAAACTACATGTTCCCTATGTTGTTCATCGCAATGAGTGAGCATGGATCTCAGGGAATGATCGGTAGCTGAGATGTATAGGTAAAAAGGTTGATCATCTTTAGGTGGAATGAGCATGGGTGGTTAGAGAAGGCATTATTTTAAGGCCTCAAAATCTTTGTAACAGTCATTATCCTATTTAAAGGAGACATCCTTCTTGAGTAGATGATGAAATGGTTGACATCGATCGAGATAATTGTGAAATGAAATGGTGAATAGAGCGAAAACTTACCTTGCGGGATACGAGTTGTGTAAGGTTAGTGGGCGGAGGCATTTCAATAATGGCATTGACTTTAGCAGGTCAAATTCTATACCATGTAGGAAACAATAAATCCCAGGAGCTTTCTGAGAGGACCACAAAGACACACTTCTTTGGTGAAGGAGAATGAAATATTTAATGAGGTAGTCAAAAATGGTTTTGAGGATGGCAAGGAACTCGGAGCGGCATTTAGATTTGTCCAAGAGATCATCCACGTAATCTTCCAATATGCGATGCATGATATCATGGAATATTTAATTCATAGCCTGCTTATATGTGGCACCAAAAGTTTTAAGGTGAAAGGCATGACTCGATAGTAGAAGGTCCCCAAGGGGTGATAAATAAGGTTTTGTGTTGATCCTCCTGGGCAAACAAGATTTGGTTATAACCCAAGAAGCCATCCATGAGTGATAGCATCTCGTGGCAGTGGTAAGGTCAACTATTTGGTTAATACTAGGTAAGGGAAATTCATCTTTTGGGCGAGGCTAGGTTGAGGTCATAGGAGTTTGTACAAATGTAGATTCCCCTATCACCTTAGTGACAAGGAAAATGTTAGAAATCCAATGAAAATAATCAATGGGTAAAATGAAGGAAACGTAAAGAAGGTGCTGAAGTTCTTCTTTGACGAGAAGGGCAATGTGAGGGTGCATTTTCCTCAGCTTTTGTTTGATGGGTTTGGTATTAGGAACAATGACAATATTATGGACCACTATGGTGGGTCAATACCGAGAGCATGTCTTCATAAGACTAAGTAAAAGTGTGGTTATGATCCTTGAGAAAAGAAGTGATGGCGTCTTGTTCAGCAACATCTAAAGATTGACCGATCTTTAGGATGTGCGGGTCATCCTAAGTATGAATGTTGATCTCGATAGTCAATTCATTAAACATGGTTTGCATCTCGAGAAGGTAATGAATGATGAAATATGAGTCTTCGTACAAGGTAGGTGAGTATAGATTCATCATCCTGAAATTGAACGATATTAATTAAAGGTGTATCGTCATCAATCATTTCAGGATACAGGAAGGGAAGAGAGGAAGGGTCTCACCCTCGTGTTGATAAGTCAAAGGCCCCAAGGAAATAGTATTTATGAAAAAAAAAAATTAGGAGGGATAGATTATAGATCCATCGAATCCGTCACAAAGGTGGCGATGATGGTGGAGTGGGTGAAGAAGGAGGAGAAGGGTTGATGCCCTTGATGAGTTCAATGCGGGCCTATTTGGTTAGTGGTTCAAAAAGATGATACCACCGTAATTGTTATGTTTTGCGGCTGGTACATGGAATAACGGTATGGCATCCTTTCTCGTAAAAGCCAAAACCAAAACCCTTCCATGCACATCGGTGCAGGATGGTGTGGGCGAAATGGTGATAGGTAAGTGATTGGAAGTCAACGAGAAAATGGGTGAGTTTTTAACGATGGTTTAGGTGTGTAAGTGGTAGTATCAACTCCCTCGTAGGTGATACTAGTACGAAGGTGAGGAGGACCATACATGAGATGTTATCCTATATGGTGATCATAACATGGGTGTTGGTGAAGGCGTCTATACTCTTGTGGAGTAAGGAATGTATTGACACTATATAGGTGGTATTCCCCAAAGTGAGGCATTGAATAATGCCTTCCAAGGGATTTATGATGGGTCATCCGTGGAGGTTGTGGCAGGAGAGGTAAGAATGGAGGAGGTATGTGTGGTCGAGGTATCGATTGTAGTAGTAAGCGGAGTTTTAGGTGAAGTGGTAGTGGTCGCGGAGGTAGACACCTTAATGGGTATGAGCACATCATTGGGTCGGTAAAGCATGTTGCATGTTTTGAAAGGTGATGGATCAGCTGGGATAGTATAGGTGTGCCCTTCATGCTCAAACTTTACACAACGATGCAAAGTGGAAGGAACACAACCCATGACACGAATCCAAGGTCTTCCAAGAAACAAGTTATATTGGAATTCCCCTCCAAGACGTAGAATAGTTCTGAAATAGTGCAGGGGCCCACGTGAATGTGGAGGATGATGGTGCCTAGTGTAGAGGTGATAGCGTCATTGAATGAATGCAACATTACATGATGTTTATGCATGCAATTGTCAAATATGTGCATTTGAGCGAATGCATGGGATGAAATGATGTTAATGCTAGCGCCCCATCAATCATCATAGGGTGTACCCGTACATCATCAATGTGGAAAAAGACAAAGAGGGTTAGGTCCGGGTCATCGGTTTGGTGTGGTGTGATCTCTTCCTTTGAGAAGCTAAGGGAGGCTACTTGGTGAGTAGGATGGGGTGAAGATGAAGGTGGTAATTTGGTAAGAGAGGCTACATGATGGGGTGTGATAATGGAGGCTACGGGTGTAGGGTCATTGGGTAAAACCTCAATAGATTGAAGAACCTCTAGGAGAGCTTGACGATGGGATTCTGAGGTTTGGATGAGGTCATATAAGGACATTTTGAGGGGAGATTGGTGTAATTGTTTGAGCATGGTGTGATGTGTGACTCCATTAGAAATGGGGTATGTGGGGTCACGGATAGTGATTTTAGGTATGGGTGCAGATGGTATGTTGGGTATAGGATTGGTTGGTGGGTCAGTTGCCTTTTCTTTTCCCTTATCCTTTTGAGCACATGTAGTGACGTGTATCATGTTGATTTGAAGGGATTCATAAAATGGAGAAGGTGTAGGATGAGTGGTATAACGACACAACGGGTAAAAACCTACTAGAGGAGAAAAACCCTGTGAGGTGAGTTGGGTGCAATGACATTTGGGTGTTGAGTGGCAAGTTTTCTGATGCGAACCATGTTAATTTCAAATCTTGGAGGTGGTTTGAGGATTTGTGGGGGTGGAGGTTGTGGTTGTTGAGTGGACAGTGTGGGAATGGGTGTTGGTGAGGCAGGGTCCTCATCGAGAAGGTTGTCATCGTCAAAGTTGGCTTTCGGAGGACATAACTAGATAAAGAGAGTTTTCAAAGCCTTGCAGTTCTCCACATTGTGCCCTAGCACATGATGGTAGGCACAAATTTTAGTGTCATCAAACCCTTTTGGCTTGGGCTTGAGGGGTTCGTAAGGTCTGAGTGGCGGTAATGTAATGATAGAAGTCTCAATGAGGTTGGTTAAAATTTTGGCATAGGACCCCGCTAGTGGGTCGCAATGAGAGGTGAAAGTGGGTTTGGGTGTCGATATAACTAATTATTAATGAACAGTCCTTGTAGGAGGGGGAGTGGGTCGAGTTATGGTTTTGGGTGCTAGCATGGTTTTAGGTGTCGGATATGTTTGTTTAGGTAGGTGTATGGTAGATGAACTAGCAGAAGGGTGTGTGGTTGTTTTGACTACGTTATTGGGAGTAGCAGAGTTTTGTTTTTGGGTTGTACCTTATTAGGTAAAGGTGATATGGGTGTATGAGGTTTAGAAGGAAAAATAGATGGGGAAGAGGGAAAGTTACCCATGGGGATAACAGAGTTGTTGTGAAGGTAGATGACGTGGGTCATGCTTGGGGTGTGAGAGACAATTCATGAAGTGTAATGGGTAGTGAAGAAATAGCGAGGGGATTAGAGTTATGGGGGTTATAGATGCTACAGGTGTGAGTGTAAGTCATGTTGGGCATCCGGGTAGGTTAGATGTTTGTGAGGAAGGAATGGGTTGTTGTGTTTTTAGTTTATTGATGGGTGGAGGTTGCTTGACCATGTTGGGAATCGAGGTCCTAAGATAGGCGGGACAGTGTAGGTGTTATTAGCACGCCTAGGGTATGAGGTCAATGGCTTTGGTTCTTTGGTTTAGGTACCGAGTAGGTGTGGTGTTGACTTTGGAGGATGTAGCTAAATCCAGTTTGATAGGTGGATGAGTAAGGCTAGTGGTCATTGTGACCCCTAAGGTGGTAATAGGTTTAGTCAAGGCATATGTTGTAGGTGTGGGTTTGGGTTTAGATGTAGTTTGGGTTATGGGTAAGGGTGTATGTTGAGTTATGATGGGTGTCGTGGAGGGAATGGTGATAGAGGTGGTTGTATTCATTTCAATTGGTTGAAATATTTTTGGGTAGATAGTGGAAGTGTCAGCAAGTGACATCTGCATCTGCATTGAGACAGGAAGCAAAAGGCACCCCCAAAGTAAGGCCCTATCCACATGATCTAAGTGATCAGCCAAACATGAGAATGACACATCGAAGGTGGAATTGATGAGGACCTAATGGCAATTCTGTAAAATGTGTCTTAGAGATGGGGAATTGGCTAGCTTCAGCTTCCGTGGGTAAGAGAGCCGAAAGTAGGTCTACAGGGTCTTGGGTAGCTGATGGAGAATGCTCACCAAGAGGTAAGGGTATCTCAACTAGATCTGTGATAGGGTTTGGAGATGATGGGAGCTCCTCTGTGGGTGGAGGAGGTAAATAAGTATCCTCCATGGACTAAAGAAGTATTATGGGTATCGGTTCTTGAGGTGGAGAAGCCAAAGGTGAAATGGTCTCGATGTTAGCGGAAGACTCCTCCATAGGTGAGGAAAGAGGTGAAAGGTGTTCCTCTGTGGGTGAAGGAATATAGGAGGTTGGTTTTGATGTAGAATGAGGACTTCGGGCTAGAATCTCCTCTATGGAAGGAATATGGGGTAATTGGGAGGTGACAGGTACGTCATTAAAAATAGCGTGAACTTCACGAGTATGGGTATCATGAGTTGATGTCTCATCGGTTTGATTAGACGAAGGGGCATGGTTGGGAAATGGTTTCTTGAATATGTGTAGGTTTTTGTTAGCAAGTGCATTAGGATTATCCACAGTTAACTCATCTTTCTTGAGCATTTCTTGGACACTGTTTTTGAAAGTGATGCAATTACTGTCACTATGACCCTTTACTCGATAATAGTTATAGAATTCATGTTCTTTACACCATGTGGGCATGGGGCGAGCAGGGTGAAAACTAATGTGTGGTTTTATAGGTGGAAGGGTGATGGCTCCGAATTTGATAAGATTTTCTAAGATAGAAGAGTAAAGTTCCCCAATTGGGGTGTATTTCCGCTATTCTTGTCCGAATTGAAAAGTTTGAATGGGTGAGAGATTAGATGAGGGATTAGCCTGATTTGATGGATGAGTGGGCCAAATTTGAGTACCTTTACATTAGCAAAGTGCCTTGGCCTTTGAATAATTGTTATATGGTTTGGAAGAAGAAGAGGTATCATTCGACTTGAATGCTAAATTCTTATTGTGTAATTGGATTTTCTTCTCTTCGATGGCTTGAATTTCTAACTTTTATGCCATGGTGAATGATTCATTGAATGTGTAGATGGTTTGGACCTGTAAGGTCAAGTGAGATATGTCTAGCACAAGCCCATCTGAAAAGCTCGATGAGTTTTGTTTGTGGCAGTTGGAAGGTGAGTTGGTTGATCAGGCTATGCTAGTGAGCGACAAAATCTGCAATAGATTCGTCTTCATATTTATACATGGAATATAGGTCAGTCATGGTAACCTTCTTGACAATATTGATGGAGAAGTGATCTAAGAAGGCTTAGGCTACCTGATTAAATGAAAATATAGAGTGTCTAGGTAACCCACTATACCAGTCTAGCATCGGCCTAATCAGAGACATGGGAAAGGTACTCAATAGCAAAGCATCATCATGAGTGATTAGGTAACACCCATGTTTGAAAGACCACAAATGCTACTTGGGGCTCTTCCTTGCTATTGAAATGGTTGAATTTAGGCATCTCCCAATGCATGGGATATGGGTGGATAGGAATGGATGGGTGGATAGGCTCATTACAAATCTCGTCATAGGTGAGAGTGTTGCAGAGCCAAAACCAATGCCTCCAATGTCTGCATCTTTTCCAACATCAATTTGATTAGGTCGTTGGTTGGTTGCGATGATTGGGCACCTCCCATAGCATGAGAGGGTTGGTTTTGGACATACAATGGGGGTGGCATTCTAGTATATATGGTGCCTCAGTGTAGGTTGATTGAGATGAAGGTAGTGAAATAGGGGGTACGTATCTAGAGTGAATAGTAGATGAAACGGGAGGCTACTGATAGTACGTATATGGAGGTGGAAGGGTGGTGGTAACCCTAGTAGCTATAGGGGCTAAAGATTGTGGAATGGAAAGGACCATGTTCAAAAGGGGTAGGGCTCACCGACCCTGAGAGAGGTGGTAGTGTAGCTACGGGTATGTGTGAGACATCAAGGGCGAGATGAGGTTTCATTTTGGGAGTTGTTGAAGGTATGGTGGATGTGACGGGTGAAATGGAGGTAATGAGATGTAGCGATCATAGTGTGTATAGGACCTAACTACGAAATGACTGGGGGTAAGGTGGAGGCCGGTAGCACGGAACTAGATGGGGTTGACATAGGAGTGGGAGTGAGAGTTGGGGGGATAGATACGGGCATGTTGTCTATCAACTGACCCGAGGCATCTCGAGTGGATGAGTGGGAAAGGTAAAACTACAAAGCGGCAGGGTTTTGGTCAAGGATTTGTGCAAACTCCTCATCTCTCGGTAGCGATAGTGATAGGTTGGATAAGATCCATGGCTGGTGATAAAATGGAAGGTGGTGAAGGACTAGGTGGGAGTGGTTGACAACTGGTGTGAAATACAAGTGCACTTTCTTGTCTTCGGGTCAGAACCATGTGAACCAGTATTGATTAGGTAGGGTTGCTTCTCTATAAATGACACAGAAAAACAATAAGAACGGGTGAAACTGGCAGTAAAAAGTGGATTAGGTACCAAATGTTGGTTAGAAAGTGAAATAGGCTAACCGATGTTGGTTAAGGAAAACCAATGCCAGTTAGGGGTAACTATTCCGGTCACTATAGAAAATGGATAGTGAGTGAAAAATGAGGCATAAGGTCAAATCTGATAGGTATGCCAAATCTGATGAGTTTTACAATGTCAATGGGAATTATAGCAATGATAGGGACTGTAAAAAATGGAAGAAGATATATAAATAGCAAGGATGAAGATGAATAAATGTCCCTTTGAGTAGGTTAACAAAAGGACCTGGAACAGATGTCAGCTAGGTATAACCAATGACAGTAAGAGGGTAACCGACGACGGTCGCTAGACTAGCACCACCCACCGTGAAATTGAAACAGTGATGACAGAATGGTGGTTGTGAATTAAAATATGATGTGGAATCAGACCTAGAATTCTAAGAATGATGAGAATATGGTCCAGGCACACTCAGGTGAAGCCGGAATACACCAGCTGTGATGAGGAGCATGTAAGGATGAACAAGAAAAATGAAGAATGTGATCTCTCACCTCAAAATGTAAGCCAAGTAAAAACACTAAGAAAAATGTGATCCTAGGAGTGCCTTTTCTATTATGTTTGTTTAGCTTATGCTATTTAAGGACTGACTCATGTACTGTAGAATAGAATTTTTGGTGAGGATGGCTTCCTACGAAGAAGGAGATCTAAAAGGTGAGGTTTCAAGTATGTTATGGTGGGGGTGGGCTTCGCTCTGAAGTATGACTTGACAGTAGTAATGAAATGGGAGTACTTGTCAATCCTCATATCAAGTGTGATCGTTGACAGGCGTTCCCAGGAAAGATGTTGTTTAAGAATATGTATTTATTTTGAATTTGTGCAATTTGGTATGACTCAGAGAGAGAGAGAGATGTGCTTTCTATGATTCATTTGTCAACCATCAGTTGGGCATGACTTCTAGCGTATAGGTTACCCTCAATTAATGTGAGATAATGTGATAAATCAGAATGCAATGCACTTATTTTTAAGCCCAAATTGAAGTGTGAAGTTGGATGACACAAAAAGATGAAGAGGAAGAGGGATGCTCTTTCACTACAATGCAAAAAACATGAAGAAATGGTTCTTTTTAATTACACCAAAAGAAAGGTTTCTTTTAGAGAAAATAGAAAGAAAAGGTAGGTTACCAAGGAGAAAATTAATGTGTATGATTTTCAGAAGGGAAACAAAAACAAAAATTTTCCTAGGAATGAATAAAATTCAAGGAACCCGGATGGGTCCCACCGGCGTGCCAAAATGTTTCACCTAATTTTTAGACGTTTCTTTGAAGTATTGACGAAATAGATAGGGTAATGGGTGTAGGAGGAATACCTATTTTAATTTTGGTTGATGGGTTGTTGCACGCATATGACTTCTGAATCCACAGCTGATTGTGAGAGATTCCTTTTGGCTAGGAGGAACTACCTATAATGAAAAGCAAGACCACTAGAAAGAGTTAAACAATATGTGTAGTGAACTGCCTAGCATGTGCTAGATCCGAGAAGTGTGATACTTCCTAGATGGCTGTCAGTCCACTATTTAAAATAATTTAATGTGGGAAATAAAGTAAATCCTATTGTAATTTGAAATGATTTAGGTATCTCACTTAAAACACAATAAGAAAGATCTGATCTAATAGGCTAGGTTAGAATAGGATCTCGAAGGTCAAATAAATGGTTCTGGATCTCTGCAGGTCTGACAGAGGTCTCAGGTAGGTCACAAGTGAGTAAGGGTGATATGGAATTAGGTGGATAGGTCATTGTTGTAGGTTGTATGGGTAAATATAGAGACCGATGCCGGTTAGGGGTGACTGACGATGGTTGGGTGTAACCGGTTCCGGTTACTATGGAAAACTAGGAATGCCACCGAATGAGTTTTGGGTCTCCTTTATTATTGCACAAAGGATTTTGGTTGGTCAGAATGAGGTATTTGGTAGTTTGGGTGGGATTTGGAAAGGTTTTAATGGGTATATGGATGGGTGATGTAGTCATTTTTACTCCCATCACAAAAGGAAGGAACCCCCATGTGTGCCAGCCTATCACCCACAGGCGAGGGCTCACCGAGGTACGTGCGGGTACCGAGTCTCTCTTTTATCTGATTTTAGTGGGAAACATCATCTATGATTAGTGTAAGATTTTTTAGGAGGGAAGTTAAGACATACAAGAACCATAGGGCTCAAAACGGCCTCTAGATCCTTGTAGTCACTTCAGATCGAGTGCTTTAACAAAATCTAGAACATATATTATGATAGAAAGAATTATACAAGCATTCATACATGGCATGAAAGGAAAGAGAACTCATAAGAGAGAAATATGCATTAGAACCATTGATATTCACGTATATATTATATCAGGTAACCTCATTACATTCATTGATTCATTACAGAGTGTCATAGAGAGTAGACCGCAGTCATGCATATCACTAGACTTGTGTAACTAAGCTATCAAAAGAAAATTTACAACTCCATGCCTAGTACATTCTCTCCTAAATCAATTATCCACTAACAAAGTCTTCATAGTAATTCTGCAGAGCTCCACCCATACTATATCTCAAACTCGCCATGTATATCAAACTCCTAGTGTCTCCTTAACTCCTAGTGTCTCTCCTTTTACTCCGATAGGCACTTGTATTTATAATTCTCCTACACTTCCAACTTGCCTTCCAGCGCCCTCAGATCTGGTGCCAAGTGTCGAATGTGGTCCTTCATGCAAGCATGCTTCTCCAGGCCTGAGCTTTTCACTTTATCTCATGATGTTCTTCTAGAAAATTCCAAGGCATGCCCCTATTGGGGCCAATCACGTCATTAAGCGTGCATCTTATCCAGTGTAACCGATCATACTTTTCATGTGTTTTGCCCCGGTTGCTCAAATTGGCTAAGTCCCAAACCTCCTTCACATGCCATGTGTGTTATGTGCTTCCTTAAATCTTTATCTTGTGCGCTTTTGCCTTACGCACCTTTTCATAACCGGGACCTTGTGTGCCTACGCGCCTTCATACTTTGTTAATATTCCAAGGGTCCAACAAGTGAGTATTGAAGGAGGTCAATGGGTGGTTAGGTAAACAAAGGGTGATAATATAATGATGAAATGAAATGAATCGAGAAGTTTAATGTTTTACTTACTCGATTTCGGGTCTTAGATTCCTATGAGTGATGAATGGAGGTGCTGGTGAGAGGTTGAAGATTGCTGAGGATCACCAAATGCTAGAAATATTCTGCATGGGCTGCATGTGTATTCCTTTTTGCTTGATTGACTCAAATCAGTGTTGGAGTGAGTTCGGATGGCTGTGTAAGAGAAAAATGCTTGATCTCCTCCTTGCATGTGTGTTCTTGTTGGAATTCGATCTCAGAAGATGTGATATCTCTTAGGGATGTGCTAATGATCACCAACCTTTTTGTCAACCCTTTTTCCAACCCTCGAAATAAGCTTGTTTTAGGGGTTTAAAGGTGACTCGACGGTGGTTCCAGCTTAACTGGCGATGGTTAAGGGTAACCGGCGTTGGTCAAGGTGGGATTTCCTAGGTTTACTAAACTAGGGAGATCCTCATGATTTTCGGATCTCATGTCATTAACTGCGCAGATATAACTGGGAGCTTCTTGTAAGCATGCGGGAATGTGGTTAGAGAGAATGTAGGCATTGATCTTTAGGGTTTGGGTAAGTCTTAGTTAGTTATGGCAACTTACTAAGAATAGGTCTTAGGGTGAGTTGGCTTGATGAGGTGTCTAGGTGAGGTGTATGTGGACATTATCTAAATTAAAATATTTAAATAATAAATATTGTGAGGCTAATGAATTAATTTAATTAAATTAATATTAGTGAGGTGAAGGGGGCCATGGCTAGGTTAATGTGATGAAGGTTGTTTATTTTTCAAGGGACCAAAGGGGAGTTTAACCTAATTTTAGTGTCTATAGGGACATGAGGGAAAGTAAAATTTTTCCATCCCCAATAAGCCCTCTCATCACACATGGAACCCTTTGGATCACTAGTTCAGCCCCAAGTGCTTATCGGAGCCTATCCACTCACTCGCTTAGATCATGACAAGTGTCGCATGGAGGCACGATGTGAAAAATGATGACCCTTATGTCATCACTCACCAATCCCTTTGAAGCCCTCAAGTCATCCATGTGACCCTCTTCAGTGTAAATTTCTAGCCCCTAGGAGCTAGTGGAGCCAAATGCACACCCATCAGATGCCCGCCAAGTGTCAGCACTCAGACACAATGTGAAAATTGATGTCCCTTAAATCCCTTAATGCTTAAGGGACATAGGGGACATAAGATTTTTCCCTTCCCTAGGTATGCCTCCCGGTTCTTCATACAACCAATTCCCAACCCCCGGGTTCTTCTAGTAAGTTTGTTTTGGGCTAAAATGATCATCCATTGGATTTTCTCCAAGTGTCAAAGTTGACTTGCGATGTGGAATTTGATATCCCTTTTATCCCTTAATGCTTGAGGGACATCGGGACATAAAAATGTGCCCTACTCCCTTATATGCATTTTTCAAAGGCTTTAAAGATGAGCACTTAGCCATTTTGTTTCTCCTGCTTCTTCTTCACAACTTTGGATCCTATCGGCACTTTGTTTGTTCTTGTCCACACACCGATCAACCTGTTGGACCCCTAGAATATTGATGAAGTATGAAGGCGTGTAGGCACGCAAGGTCCCATTTATGGAATGGCGCACAAGGAAAAAGCGTGCAAAGGAGGGTTTAAGAGAAGGGTTTAAGGAATCCCGTAGTGCGCAATGCATGAGGACAGAGCCAAGGGTTCGGACTTAGTCAATTTGGATGTCCGGAGTAGAACACGTGAAAAGCATGACCTATTTGTGCATGGATAAGGTGCCAGCCTGATGACAAGTTGGCCTAGGAAGGAGCATGCTAGAAGCTTCTAGAAGCACATCATGGGATAAAGTGGAAAGCTCAAGCTTGAGAAGCATGCTCGCATAGAGGACCACATTCAGACACTTGGCACCAGATCTGAGGGCACTGGAAGGTGAGTTGGCAGTCCAGGAAAGCTATAAATACAAGCACCTATAGAGTAAAAGAAAGATGGAGAGTATGGGTGGAGCTCTGCAGAAATACTACAAGGACTCTGTTAGTGGATAGTTGTATTCGGGAGAGGATGCATTAGGATTAGGGATTATAATTTTATTTTTGGTAGCTTAGTTACATAAGTCCAATGTAATACATGACTGTGGTTTGCTTCTCTGTGACATTCTGTAAATGGCTCCATGGATGTAATGAGGTTACCAGTTTATATATATATATGAATATCAATGATTCTGATGCATACATCTTTTTCATAGGTTCTCTTTCATTTTATGCTAAGTATGGATTCTTATATACTTCTTTCTATTATGGTACAAGTTATATAATCTATTAAGTACTCTATCTAGAATAACTGCAAGGATCTAGAGGCCGTTCTGAGCTCTATGGTTCTTGTATGTCTTAAATCCTTTTGAAATCTCTTAAAAACTAATCATAGATGATGTTTCCCACTAAACTCACATAAAAGAGAGACTCGGCACCCACACGTGCCTCGGGTGAGCACCCAACATTTGATGGGTGATAGGCCGGCATGCATGGGGCTCCTTTCTTTTGTGATAGGGGTAAAAATGACTACATATTGGTTCCATTTTCGGGACCCTCTTTTCGAAATTGTAGTAGGAAATAGCATACATCATTATCTCGTGTAATGAGTAATGACAGAGTAATTAACATTGGAAAGTGTTGAATCATGGTTCAAGAGCATGGAGGATGAATTTGCTTAGAGATTCAAGATTTAGACCGAGTTTGATGCATGTGGATGGGTAGAAGAGAATCTCTACCATGATCTGTATGAAAAAAATTCTGCTACTTCCATGTGGAATTGTATGAATGGCTCTCATCCTATGCATCTAGATCAGGTTTGCATTATGGATTGCATGTGTGGACCCAAGAAAAATACCAAAGGCTGAATGATGCAAATCTGACATGGACTCATGTTGTGGATCATTGGTGGAAAGGAGTATTGGCTAGCTACACTCTGGAGTACGCCATTTCCAAATATTCTTGTCTAGAGGTTGCTGAGTTTGAGTTTTTGCAGGAGCCCAGAGGATCGTTTCTACATGTTGTCCCTTTGGCTATGAAAATCTTGATGGTTACCATGAGTTTAGAGGCATTCCTAATGGTCGGATAAACCATTCTAAGCACCGGGAGTGGAAGCTAGGGTGGAGGAAGATGGCGAGATGTTGTGGCGAGAAAAAGAAAGGGAGGAGAGAGACGATGTAAGTATGGTGAAGCACATGAAAGGGAGATTTCTAGACGATGCGAGGTTGTAGGTTTGATGGATGTATGGCGGCAGAGACGTTGTAGGAAGGATTTGAGGTTCATGGCAAGGACATGGAATTTGAGCGATTTGTGTAACCCCATATTGGCAAGCGCATGAGAGAAACCCCTTCGGCTTCTGATGAGAGTTCATCGTGTAGAGAAAGAAGAACCATCCTAGTGACTAAAGGAAGAACTACCCACCTAGTGACCAGTCCCTGGCACTTGGTTTTTCAGATCAGGGGGATAATATTACTAGTCTAGTTGGTTACATTGGAGGTGATCGGTCTATGCCTAGGAGGTATAATTTCTCATTTGGGACTTCTATGGCTACAAACACTAGCCCAGTGTTAGGAATTTTCGGGCAAGGTACAAACACACAAGCTTTTAGTCTCACGTTTGGGAGTGGCATGGGGTATACTATTGGTAGTGGGGCATTATCATAGACCATAGGTGCGTAGCTTAGTAGAACTATGGGGACCCTTGGCACGACCACTTTAAGACCGGTGGGTCTCGCTTGTTCGAGAGGAGTAGGAGTTGGTGGGTCTGGTGGATCTCGGTGGTTCAGGACCTAGTGGGCCTAGTGGACTTAGTGGAGCAAAGTGGAGGAAACATAAGTGGAAACCAAGGATTTGGTGTAAGATGATTTGGGCCCCAACCACCCCCACAAGTTTTCTTTGAAATGTCTCTACATTTTCCTAATTATAGAGGTATTGAGGATCTTTGCATGAGAACATGTTCACAAATGTGAACTCTAGCATGGCACGCAAAGGGTGTCACAACCCCAAAACAAAAGGCTAGCCAGTTTGTAACCACGTTGTAAGGGCTTGCACATAGCTGGTATAGGAAATATGACACTCATCAAATAGTGGTGGACTATACTACTATAAAGAATGCATTCTTGGCGAGAATTCCACATTCCCGAGTTTGAGCGAGAAGAGCATCAAGTGCTTTGAAGGAGATTCAAAAAGGAATGGTAGAGAGTGTGCGGGAGTATGATTCTCGCTTTAAAACTCTCTTGTCTAAATTATCATTTGATATTCACCCTTCACAACATGCTTAGTGGTTTATTGGAGGGTTGATCACCCCTTTTAGAAGGTCCTTATCTCATAAAAAATTTATAGACCCACACGAGGCATTAGAAGTTACCCTACACGCTAAAGCTGTTGGTAGTGTTGATACTGGTGTTATCCCAATCTTGGAGGCTTAGATTGTTGTTATGGCCAAGTAGCTGGAAAAATTTTCTACGAACTCAACCCATGAGACTTGCAGTGGTTTATGGTGCACAGATTGTGAAATAGAGGGGCACGTTAAGGATAATTACCTCCGGAGGATAGTACATGTTGTGGTAGTAGATTGTGAAATTTGTCATGGGGACCATGATGTAAGTAGATTCCCCTTGCTATAGCATGCAATCCAAAACAATGTATCTTATTATTGTAAAATTTACACCTCTGTAACCCATTATACTAAGGACTATAGGCTCATTGACCAAATATATGAGGCCATTGATCATGGGGTGTGCCAAACCAAAGTGTTACCAGTAGTTGTAAGGGTGATGATCACTATTATGAGGAGTGCACAGATGGAGGCAAGTGAAAAGAGGTTTTTGAGGATGATTATGTGGTTGTGGTAACCATGGGGAGGAAGGAGTGAGTTCCGGGTAGAACGTATTTCAATTTTGGATCTACAGAGCATTACAAATGAGAGTGCCTAGACACTGTCAGAGTGCTCGTGGTGCGGAAAGAAGCATAAGTATGAGGAGTTCTGGAATTGTTTAAGCACATGAATCAACAGCACTAAAAGGACAAGGGCATTGCAATGGTCAGCATCAAGAAGGTAGACATACGGTGGATGCCTCAAGTAATATGGGATGCGGGGTTGGAGCTGTCTTAGTAATAACAAGGCGAAGCCACGCATGTAAGAGAGATACCAAGACAGAAGAACCTAGTTTCAAGGGAGGAGGTCATTCATGGAAAGTATCCAGACCCCGCACATCAAAAGGAGGTATATCAGGACACCATGGATGTCATTCGGAGCTTACAAGGGGAAATCCAGTGTCTAAAGGAGTAGTCTAGGAGGGAGGAACAAGGAAGGAGAGTCGAGGCACCAAAGGATGACTTGGACGAGGTCAAGAAGGTATATAAAATGCTAAGGCAAGAGAATATCATTCCCTTGCTAGGATCATGGTTGAGAGAGAAGGTACCATGCATCGGAGGAGAGTGCGAGAGGTAGGTATTACACGTAAACCTTCCCCTTCATACCCTTGACTATGACAAGGAGATCACATTGAATGCGATTCTGAGATGGATGGATCCTTAGTAATATCCTCATTGACATAGCAGCATAGGTTAATGTTCTAACTTTAGATGCATGGCATCAAATGGGAAGACCTGCATTTACACCATCTTCGAATGTGCTATATATGGAAAACAAGACTAAGGTAATGCCCATTGGTGTCTTAAAGGATGAAACTATCACTATCTAGGAGCTAAGTTTATTAGGGACTTTGAAGTCCGGTGCTCACCAAGGCGAACAATTTCCCAAAGACTACTTGGGTGCCCTTGGTGTTATAAGAACAATGCGAGACCTTGATTCAACAAAGGGTACATCATCTTCGAGAACAAGGAGGAGCGGGTCATTATACCCCTCATGATGGGAATTTGACACCCTATATTGAATCATTGGGGAAGAAGTTTTGGATAGGATATATGTGCACTCAATCAAAGACCCAGAGAGATGATACACCCTACTAACAGTGGTTATCCAATTTGAATATGCTTAGTCAGTGAGTGATAACACCAGTATGGCATGTGACAATTGGGTGCATGGAACTTCTGAATTGATGGGACAGTAGTTGAGAGGGTCGGTGACCAAGGTAACAAAGTGCGCATAGTTCGGTGCCTTGGAGTAAAATAGCTACCCAAGTATTCAAGAGGAGCCTTCCTTGAGATATTTCGTAGGATGTGGAAGCTCAGTGGAAGAATGAGAAGGAACAAAGGGGGATGTTAAGTTATGTCTTTCTCAGCACAACAGAATGATGGTGGGATACACATCAGGAGAGCCTTTTGGAATGGTGTGAGGTAATAATTTATCTCTCTGTCAGATTCTCTAGGAGCAATGTGCCCACCACCATCAAGGACTACTATGGAAAGGACCCTGCCTCTTCCCATATCCAAGAGTGTGAGAGGATCTAGAGAAAAGGTGTGAAATCTTTGCCACCATCCCTCTGGGTGCACAAGTTATATTCTACACTACAGGGTTATGCGCACGTATGGTACATTCATTCGGAGACACGCCACCAGATAGGGAATTGGCAAGAGCTCATGGCTAACCTTATTCAAACCTTTAACTATTGGAGTACCAAACAATCGAGTTGATAAGGCCTTACAGTGGTATCAAGCACCTTATCATGAGGGATAGTGCCATGATGGAAGATAGGCTATTGGAATTACTAGGTGAACCAAGATTAGAGGCACACTTTGAAGAAGTAGAGGAAACATAAGAGTTACTGACTTGAGCGCACATATTTGGAAAAGGATAAGGGAAAGTTGGTGTATGTGATTGCTTTGGAGAGGAATCAAAAATCTTAGATGTTATCCATTCCAGTAGGGACATGTGAAGTAGTGGACAGTGTTGATACTCACGCATGTGCCTACCATTAGCCCTTAAAAATAAAGAAGGTTAACATCGGTTTAGGAGAAGAACCTAAGGAAGATATTATTGGAGATTATGGTTAGAGAGGGAAGTATCTAAGATCATTGATATGCTTCACAAATTTGAGGATTTATTCCCATGTCAGTACCATGAGCTTAAATGCGTTCACCATTCCTTAGGGGAGATGAAGATAAAACTAAAGGATGGTGTGCACCTGGTTAGGAAGAGGCCCCTTTGGATGAATCCCAATTTATGCGTGAAGGTTAAAGAGGAGATATAAAAAATGATAGCTTTCGGGATCATTGAGGCAAAGTAGAAGAGTTGGCATGGATAAGTCTAATGGTAATCAACATAAAGAAGGATGGGTGGATTAGGATCTATGTGGATTATAGGGAATTGAATGTAGTTTGTGTCATTAATCCTTTTCCAACCCCCTTCACTGAAGAAATTTTGGAAGGAGTCACTTTGGGCATGAAATCTATTCCTTTATGGATGTATTTTTAGGGTACCACCAAGTCCAGATTGTGAAGGAGGAACAGAGAAGACAACTTTCACCATTAAGTGGGGAAGCTTTGCATATACGGTCATGCCCTTTGGGTTCAAGAATGTGCCTGATTTTTTTCGTGCATAGTGGTGCAAGCATTCCAGGACTTCATCCATAAGTTTCTTAAAATCTATTTGGATGATTGGATAGTGTATGGTCTGGTTAAAGACCATTGTGACATTTTAAGGTTAATGTTTAAGAGGTGTAGGCAGTTGAGGATATCCCTCAACATTAGAAAGTGTGTGTTTGCTACACCCTTTGGGACTTTATTGGGGCATATCATATGTAAGGAGGGCTTCTACGGTAGATCTCTCTAAATTTGTAGTTATTGTGGGGTTAGGGGAGCATACTAGCCGGAGCGCAAGACACGGATTCCTTGGGCATACAAGCTATTACAGGAAATTCATTAAAGGATATGCCAAGATTGTCGTGCCCTTAGAGGAGTTGCTTAGACATAAGAGTTCCTTTCATTGGGGAGAGGCCCAACAGAGGGCATTTGATACATTAAAAGAGAGGCTTGTCACCGCACCCATATTACATTTTCCCTCTTGGGACAAGCCCTTTCATGTCCACGTAGATGCCTCGGGACTATTATTAGAGCAATGCTTGCATAGCTAGGTGAAGGAATTGTTGATCATACTCTGTGTTTTACAAGCAAGAAGCTGACACCAGCAGAGTACAATTACACCACAACCGAGCACAAGGCATTGTCAAAGATCTACACACTTTTCAAATTTAGATAGTATCTACTTGCAACTCCCTTTGTGTTTTACACTGAACACATGGCATTAAAGTATTTGGTGAACAAACCCATTCTACAAGGGCACATATGTCGGTGGGTGTTGTTGTTTCAAGAATTTGAGTTCACCGTAGTAGTGAAGCCTTGGAAAAGCAATTATGGGCACGATCATCTGTCAAGAATTGATTCGAGGGGAGGATGTGCGAGTATTGAGGAAACAATGCTAGACATGCAATTATTTAGGTTACGGTACGGTGCACGCCATCAGATTTGGAATAGATTGCAATTTTTTTAAAGAAAGGTGTGGTGCCAGAAGGAATGAAGGCATTAGAGAAGAAACATCTAGCCATACGTGTCGCACCCTCCATGTTGATCGGTGGAGACTTCTAAAAATTGGTACATGATGAAGTTTGTGCAGTGTGTGTTAGAGCATTAGCACCTCACCATCATGGAGGAACTGCAGTGGGAATTATGTAGGTGATGCCACCGTGCGTAAGATATTAATGGTAGGTTTGTGGTGGGAAACCCTATACAAGGATTATAAAGACTATTGTAAAGTGTGTGACCATTTTCAGTGCATTGGCAAACTAGGAAGGAGAGATGAAATGCCTTTGCACCCTATACCTAGCATAGAGCCATTTGAAAAGTGGGCAATAGAATTTGTAGGACCTATTACACCAACGACGCATAGGACTGGGTCACATTATGTCATCACTTGCACAGATTATCTGACAAGGTGGGCAGAGGCAGCCTTAACTAAAGATTACACAACAGCCACAACGGTAAGATTCTTATGGGAGAACATTATCACAAGGTATGGGTGTCCTTTGAGTTTAACTAGCGATAGGGGTACGCATTTCTTGAATGAGACCGTGAGGATCCTGTTAGCAGAGTTCATGGTGGATCATCATAAAACTACACCCTATCACCCACAAGCGAATGGAACTAAGGAGGCATTCAATAAAATACTCAGTCATACCCTGAAAAAAATTTGATGTCGGAAGACAGGATTGGGATGACAAAGTATCAGCAGTGTTGTGGGCTTACAGGAAAATGTATAAAAGGCTAAAAAAGCCACACCATTTTAGTTAGTGTTTGGTGCAAAAGCTATTTTTCCATTTGAATTTATGTTGCCTTCTCTGCGAATAGCGCGCAAGAGGATTAGCCGATGAACAAGTGCTAGAAGAAAGGATTGATGAGTTAATGAAGATGGATGAGAGACGATCACTCGCTAGGTGGAGCTAAACAACAGAAAAAGAAAAGTAAAAGGATTGGCATGATCGCCACATTAGAAACAAGAAGTTTGAGGTTGGGTAGATGGTTTTACTGTATGATTCCAAGTTTCTATGCCACCCTAGGAAGTTAAAAGTCCATTGGTTGGGTCCTTACACAATCTCATACATCCTTGATTCGGGCACATGCCAGTTACAAGCTCTGGATGGGACGAAGTTACCTGGACACTTCAATGGGAGTAAGTTGAAGCCCTACTATAAATAAGTCTTCTCGGTGTTTGTAAATAAGGCAGTTATGATAGTTAGTTTAGAATTTTCATTTATGCATTTCTTTTCTTGTGTTTCCCTTTCGCGTTGTTGTTTTGTTGTGCACCTTTGGCGCCGGTAACCTTATTACTACTTGTTGAGAATATGTGAATGTGCAGAGGACCACACATCATTTTAAGTGTGGGGTGGAGTAATGTGGAGGAGCGCATGGTTAAAGTACCAAGGAAGTTGTGTCAAAAATCCCAGTTAAATGGCCCGGTTGAAAGAGGTGTATGGAGAGAAAAGATGGAAGAAGGATGGTTGGTGCCAGGATAAAGCTACTTGCAGATCCCATGTACAAGGAGAAGAAAGCACATTAAGCAACACAAGGTAGGAGAGAGAAAAAATCAGGACAGAAGAAGTGCCTTCGATGCTCTTTGGTTACGTACGCACAAGAGTCTCCTATCATGTTGGATTGGTGCACGTCGAAGTTTGGGAGGATGTCTGCACGCAGGTGGGGTGCGTGAGTGAAAGCATTGAAGATGGGATTTTTTTGAAAAATATGCATTAAATAAAAAAATTACATAGGTAGGTGAATTAGCATTTAATGCTCAAAAAGGAAAAAACTATAAATAAAGGGGTCGGGACAATTCATTTTTCACTTTGTATATAAGGAGGAAAAAGTGCTTTTACACCTTTGCAAACTAGGGCTTCCAAGAAACTGATCTGTGTGAAGGAGAATTTGAAAGGATTGAAGCATGAGTAACTAGTTGGGATTTGAAAACCTCAAGGAAGGGATTTCATGGGTGTGGGAAGAAGTGTGAGAAGACGTCATCTTGTAAGGGAGTATCCCAGTTAGGGTTTGAAGAACTAGGGCATGGGTTTAAACAATTTTCTTCACAAGTTTGAGATCTAGGGTTGGAGATAATGGAAGAAAAAAATAACAGAAGTGATTGAAGTGGGAAGAAGACCTAAATAATGGCACCCAAGAAAATAGCTAGTACACCCAAGAAGCAAAAAGGAAAGGGTAAGGGCAAGCATTAATAAATTGAAGCACCCACAAATGAGGACTAGTATACGAAATGCGCAAAGTACCTAGATGGTGTGTTATTGGGGAAAGTGTGGGAGTCTCATGTTAGGATATGTCGGTAAATGATTATAATCATCGAGAAAAGAATAATTGAAAAGGATTTGGCATTGGAGTTAGTGCGCCCAAAAAACAAGAGGACACCAAAAGGTTTTCCTATATATAATGATGATGTAAAGGTCAAATTGGAGAAGGTAGGGTTACTACAACTTTTTTAGTTTCCCTACTTCAAGAAACCTGAGTGACAGTATCAGTGGCTGATGTTACGCATGCATAAGGACTATTTCCATTTCGTAGGGTGCAAGATGCACATAACCCCTCAACTCATCTCACATTTCATAGGCCTCATCTGTGAAGGAGACAGTCTGGAGGATGATTTAACAGAAAAAGAAGTGATCAAGGAAACTATCGCCACATTTGCTTGCAAAAAGGGGTCAAGGTACTATGATGTCATAGACATCAAGGATCTAATAATGAAGATGGCCATGCACCTAGTGTCAAAGCTAAATGGCCAAGAGAGATGGACCCAAGTCAGTAAGCCCTGGTTGAATGTATGTAGGAAGATCTCAGAGGGCACCATCTACAATTTATCTACTTTCATCATGGATGAAATTATCAACTGCACGAAGGAAGGAGACATGATCCTTTTTGGAAATGTGCTACTAACCATTGTGTTTTCAGAAATTAGGGTACCAGATGCATCAGATAAATTCATATGGGAGTACCCTATTGAAGACCCCTCACCCACCAAAAGGTTTGAGAAATATTCTTGTGACACTATGACAACAATGCACAAGGCGCGCTTGGAAAAGTGGTATACGCACTTGAGGAACGCATTCGGGGTAGAATGGAGAATTCTCGAACAACTACCAACAGCCACTATGGGAGAAGTAGAATTTGTTGTGTACCATCATTTCTACGCCAGGCGATTCAAACTGATGGATGAAACATGGAGCCCATGGTGCAAGCTCCCCTTTTCCTTCACAGCTCAATACTTCCAAGCAGGAGTAAACAGGTTCAAGGAGTCCAAGAAGTTTAAGTTGGATCTTGGCAGTCTAGACAAAGACCACAGGGAAATGCACAAAGGGTTAGTCTACCCTAGTAAGCACATGTACATAGAATGGTATGTATCACAGAAGTGAAAATGACAAGGCCGGTGACTCTGCCCATTGCAGAAGGATCCGTGGCACACGTCTACATTCACATACGACCCAAATCAAGAAAAGGGTATGTACCTGGAAAATGAGGTGTCCTTACCTCAGGACCCAACTGGTAGGAAGAGACCCACACCCCAAATGGGAGGAAAAGGGACCAGAAAAGAAGATTCCAAGTGTGGTGGAGACATAGACCATAGGTTCGCCCAGACAAGCACTAGGACCAGCACATACACGCGTAAGAAGAGGCCCTTAGTGAAGGAGAAAACTCCAGAACTAGCAAAACCATCAGACAGGGAACAAAGTCACCTATACCGGAGTCTCGGTTAGGAAGAAGTAGAGGGTAGAAGAGGAGACCACCTTGGGAGAAGCTGGGAGTTTGAGAAAAGGAGAGAAGGATGATAGCGAAGAAGAAGTAAGTGGGGAACAAGATCTCTGGGAAAGATCAAGGGCCACCTATTTTCGATATACATGATTCGAGAGGAGGAAGAAGGAGAAGAAGATCAGGGGTTCCTTTTTGTGTGGTGAAAGCCAAGTAGGAGGGGGCACCTAGAACATGGGAGAAGATGAGGAGGCTAGCACGTAGAAATAAGAAGTTCCAAGATCTGCATAGGATCAGACAGCCAAGATGTCAGAAGGAGACACAAGGAACATTGAGACCTTGGGAAAGGACAAGGTGGAGTGTAGTGTTGAACCAACATTGAACAAGGAGGAGGAGAAGAGCACATAAGAGGAACATGGCAGCACTAAAGGCCCCATTTTAACCATAAGTATACTGAGGGTACATGCGGGAGGAAGGCATGCAAAAGGGGGAGGCTGGAGATGGGTTATGTTGATGACCCCAAGAAAGTGTTTCACGCGTGGTTCTAGAGTACCATTCCGATGGAGGAGCTTGTATGCATGTCATCTTTTGACAAGGAGGTTGCCTACCCATGGACAAGGAAGATGATCTCTTGGGAAATTGAGTCCCACCTTGATGAACTAGAGTTTGAGGTAAGCCAAGGGGCAATGGTAACATTGCCAGGACTAGGAGAAGATAACCCAGTGGTGGATACCCAACAGCTCTCGGATGAACAACTATGCAACGCATTGAACAAAGTCTCTGTTGAGTTAGAGGCTAGGCTCTTTGGGTGAAATGATAGAATCAGGGATCTGGAAGGGGAGCTGAAGGAGAAAGAGGAAGAGCTAGCCACACTAACCAAGGAGCTGAGCCAGGAAAAATTAATCAATGCCCAGTGGCAGCATGAATTGAAGGATGAAAAGGCTAAGGTGAGTGTTGTGCAAAAGATAGCAGAATCTATCAACGAGGCCATACTTTTAAAGCATCTAGACTTGGCATCATCCACGCGAAGTATGGATCTGCCTTGGAATGCCTAGAGCATTTAACAAGAGTCCTCACCATGGAAAGAAAACCACTAGCCTTGGAGTCTGCAGAGGAAGTGGCCACGTGCCTGGAGATAGACGACAAATTAAAGATCGTAGCACTCATTGCATAATATGAAAAATTTATTATTGATGTAAGGGATGCTTCCCATGCTAAAGCCATGTCACGACAATTGCATGGATAGAGACAGAGGAGGCACCGTGGTTGCTACTCATGAAGTGGAACTCAAGGAGTTCTAGGAGAAAAATAAGGGGAATAGGGTGGAAAGAGACAAAATCCTTGCCGAGGTTGAGAAGAAATTAGAGGCCATTGAAACCTTAAGAGTTTCAATCAAGAACTGGTTGAAGGAGCTATATCCACGTATTACACGAAGAATGGATGCATTGGAGGATATATGCAAGGAGTTGGAAAAGATCACTGACACCATGAGTGTAGAAGGAGATGGATTAAATTTTGATGAAGTGAGCGCTTTGGTCGGTGACCTCTATCAGAGGGTGCAGGAAAAAGTTGATGCCTGGAATAAATTGGAGGCCGACTTGTAAAAGGATTTTCCCGATTTCTTTATAGTGATCTTTCATTCCCCCATTCTTTCATCCCCTTATTCTTTCTTTCTTTCTTTTTCTTAGGTGTAAGCTTATTGTACTCTTTCTCCCACTAAGAGAAGTGTTCCCACGGATGGAGAACATGTGTAGTGTGGGGTGATGTTGGACCCCTAGAATATTGACCAAGTATGAAGGCGCGTAGGTGCGCAAGGTCCCAGTTATGGAATGGCGCGCAAGGAAAAAGCACACAAAGGAGGGTTTAAGAGAAGGGTTTAAGGAAGCCCGTAGTGTGTGACACGTGAGAATAGAGCCAAGGGTTCGGGAATTAGTCAATTTTGACGTCAGTAGAACACATGAAAAGCATGACCTAGATGTGCGTGGATAAGTGTGTCGGCTGGTGACAGTGGCCCAGAAGGAGCATGCTAGAAGCTTATAGAATCAAACCATGGGATAAAGTGGAAATCTTAGGCCTGGAGAAGAATGCTCACATGGAGGACCACATTCGGACACTTGGCACTGGATCTGAGGGTGTTGGAGGGTGAGTTGGCAGTCTAGGAAAACTATAAATACAAGCACTGTAGAGTAAAAGAAAGATGAAGAGTATGGGCGGAGCTCTACGAAATACTACAAGGAATTTGTTGGTGGATATTTTTATTCAGGAGAGGATACATTAGGCTTGGGGATTGTAATTTACTTTTGGTAGCTTAGTTACATAAGTCGAGTGCAATGCATGACTACGGTCTGCTTCTCTGTGACATTCTATAAATGGCTCCATGGATGTAATGAGGTTACCAGTTTATATATATGAATATCAATGATTCTGATGCATACATATTTTTCATAGGTTCTCTTTCATTTTATGCTAAGTATGGATTCTTATATACTTCTTTCTATTATGGTACAAGTTATATAATCTGTTAAGTACTCTATCTAGAATAACTGCAAGGATTTAGAGGTCATTCTAAGCTCTATGGTTCTTGTATGTCTTAAATCCTTTTGAAATATCTTAAACACAAATCATAGATGATGTTTCCCACTAAATTCAAATAAAGAGAGACTCGGCACCTGCACGTGCCTCTGGTGAGCACCCAACATCTGATGGGTGATAGGCCAACGTGGATGGGGTTCCTTTCTTTTGTGATAGGGGTAAAAATGACTACATCAACCATTGTTGCAAATAAAAATAACTTCATAAAATCCTCCACAACATGAAAACATAGAAATCTTAGAGGAAGAATTGATTGAAAGAGTCAAAGGATCAAAGAATGGAAGGAAGAATGAAGAATTTCATTTGAAAATCCCATTGTCATGAGACAAAGATTCAAACATATCTTGCAAACCAATGCATGAAATAAATTTTTTTGATTTATTCTTCATTTTTAGAGGCCACAAAAACCTCACCTATAGATCTCTCATTTGCGGTAAGTAGTATTCATAGTGAAGAAATATCATTCTTTGAACAACAAAGGAAAAAATTGGATTTCCTTTCAAACCAACAACGGTTTGAAGAGAAATTTCACTACTAAAATGAGAAAAAAATCCACAACAAAAATATGATTTTTTTCATGAACAAAGAAGAAAACAATACCTACAAATTTCAAGCTCTATTAATGGCTACCATCTCTAGAGCTACCCTTAAGTCAAAATGTTGAAATTTTAAAATTTCACAAAGAAGATCAAGTAAGCTCAAGATTTTAGAGGGGTGATATTGGGCAAAAATCCATATCAAAAAAAAAATCCATCATAATCCAAACACTAGAAGCCCACTTTCTAAAAATAGCAGGTCTTCTACATGACGGATTGTCATTTCAGGGACGCCACTAACTACAGAAATTGTGAAGGAGGCGGTGAACACAGAAGAGGTATCGCAGTCAAAATTCATCAAAATGGTCATCTCGGTCTAGAATTGACACTTACTAAAAATAGTAAGTGGTCTCATGAACACCTACTAAAAATAGTAAATTGGTCCAGAAGGTGAGAGGAACACTAAGAGAAAGACAAATTCGAGTTGTGATACCCAATTGAGGTTCGAGGGAACTAATTTTTCATACTTACTAAAAATAGTAAGTCATCTCATTGGCACTTATTAAAAATAGTAGGCCATTCCAAAGGATGAATTTCATCGAAGGAGCATCACAAGAGTTGAACATTGATTAACAATTTTGTAGTTGGAGTTAAAAGAAGGATTTCCACACTAACTAAAAATAGTAAGTTACCCATTCAAGAAATAGAAAGTGTTGAGGAATCGGTAAGTATAAATTGATAGGACAAAATTCGGCACAACCTTTTTCTTATGAGTATGAGATAGAAGACAATGATGTATCATATATGGAATTCAATGATCTGAAGGCCCGCATGATAGCCAAGGAAAGAGGAAAGATCGAAGGCCAAGAATTTGCAAGTGGAGTGTTCATAGCTGCAATACACCTTGTGTTTGTACAAAGCTTTGAGTTGGTCTTGGCCTACTCACACCACTATGAGCTAAAAACATGAACAATTTGAGATGACAATGGTATGACAATGGTAGTCATTAGTCCCAAAACCATCTCACTTGTTACGTCAAATCTGACATACCCTAACATGGTCGTAATCTCAAAGGAAAGGGTCATGTATGAGTGGGTGAAAATGGATGCCTACGTGCAAGGGGTTGCACTAGGATCATGGATGAAGACAAGGAGAAAACCCTCAATAATGTCAAAAATCTTTCAACAAGGATACTTAGATGAAATCACTCTACTCAACAGGGTGATGGGAGAAGTGAACATAAGATACTTCTAGGATTGGATGGGCCTCTTCATCTTGACGAGTGACTAAAGTAATTTAGAGAATTGGTTTGGGGAAGATCATCGGTGAAAATGTGCATCTACAATTGCTTCAAGTGTCGATGACAAATAAGTTCCAAAAGACTTCTTACTTGGTCTATTTTCTCGCTAGCTCCGAGATCATTCAAGGGTATCACACAAAACATTATTGTTAATGTGCCTACATACAAGAAACTTTTGCATTTAATGATGGAGGAAATACATAGACACTTCACCCACGTGAATGATGCATTCACGATGTACATTAGTGTAGACACCAAATTTGTGTCTTACTGACCCCCCGTGCCCCGCATCTCATTTCGCAACCTAACGTCATCACCTAAACCTTACACAATTATTTATTAATTACCTTATAATTAATAAATCCACATCGCCATACCTACCACCTCATTTTGCCACCTCATCATGACCTAGTCTTAACCCTAAATTAACCTAATTAAGACCTATAACTTGGTCCACATCCACACCCATGACTAATTACTCCTCATCCGCACCTAAAAACAACCTCATAATGACTTGACCAAGCCCGCAACTAATCCCTCGGGAGAAAAAAGAGGAAAAGCTGGCTATTTTACTAAAAATAGCCCGCTTTGACCTGACCGATACCGGTTCCTACTCGACCGCCGTCGGTTACGTAACCGCCATCGGTTCCCTGTAAATGACCACTCCCAACCAAAAATAAGGGTGGGATTTTTAGGGGATCCGAAGGAGAAATCATTGGAAGAATCTGGAATTTACTTGGCGGAACAGAGACAAGTGAAAGAAAAGGAAGAAGAGTTTGCAGAGAAGATCATCAAGCCCAAAAACTGCAACTGAGTAACCAGAGCCTTGTGACACTCATCGGAGTATCAGGAGAGGAGATAGCTCATCTTGGGTTGTCAGATCATCCTACTTGAGCCCTGTCTTCGTCATCACAGTCCCAGAACCTGCATTTTCCATCAATAACTAGTAAGTCTTATACGTTCTTTTAATAACATTTCTTGAATTTCTGAACCACTGCCATCATAAGTCTATTCCTAGATCTACTACCCAGCAACACACTACATCTAACTGTCATTCCTCCACCCTTACATTACCCCAAGAACACCCCCCATATTCTCTGAGTCCTTCTCATCACCCCATTACCTAACCCCACCCATTTATCAGCCTTATAAAACAACACAACTACCTTACAACCAACCTTCACCAAAAGCCCCTAAAACATTGCCCCTACCGATATCGGTTAGAGCCAACCGGTACCGGTTATAGTGACTGGCATCGGTCACCTTGATTCTAAACCAAGACCAGCCCTTTCTCTATTGTTCTAATAAGGTAAACAAATTGTAATTGGACAATAGCTTATTTGTTAGAATTTGTGTTAATTCATATTAGCAGGGGAGCTGACCACCTTCGAAAGGAAGTTTTATATTTCCTGGGCCCAAGGCAGTTCCCTCATTTATTGTCTAATCAAAATCTGGTGGTCTTGTATTCTTATTTGCAGGTAGTCCTTCCCAGACAAAAAGGAGTTCTTCGCAGTCGATCTGATCTTTCTCTACGGTACGCGCACACCCTCTCGACATTCAACAGGTATTCCTCCTAACCCTAACCTTATCTGTTTCTTAAAGGAATGAAAGGATAGAAGCAACTCTATCCCCAAAAGTTGAAACATTCCGTGCGAAACAACTGGTTGGAACCTTGGAGGGTGATTTAGAGGCAAAGATGTCACAACAAATGTCATCCTTAATCAAGAAATATGGCTCTTATTTCATACAATACTCAACTTTCTCCTACTTACGAGTTTCGGATTTGAGCAAACTCTACTAAGGTTCCCAAGTACCTTAGTGATCACATTGTACTATTCAAGCTTTACAAGTAGTTCACATTTGGTAAATAACGAGGCTTAGGAGAAAGAAAAAGAATCTAATTTCATTCTCCATATCTCTCAGGGTATTCACATGTAAGAATGCAAATGATGCATCTCATATGGAAGAGGACTTTGCACATTTTATTTTTCATTCCTACACTACCGAGCCTAATTTTGAAATTCGAGATGATCTGTTTCTTTCCACATCCTATAATTGTGCCATGATCACGTAAATCAAAGACTATTGGGACAATTGCGTTGATGAATGAAGTATGAGAAAAGGATCATATGAGGATGACGATCGATGATATGAATAAATTCAATATCTCACGGTATAAAGATATCTTGCAAGATAAGCTGTTGTATATATTTCCCCCGGGTAAATATAGACACCCAAGGCAAATCGGGTCTCAGAGGTGGAGAAACATGGTGGAAAAACATAAAGAAAATATGTATTCGGGTCTCCAAAACCCGCCAACAAAGAAAAGATGTCGTCGGGTCTCCAAAACCCGACGCAAAAGGAATCGGGTTTCCTCAAGTCAACTAGAACATTCATGAGTTAAGAGATATAAAGGAATAAACTAATAATGTGGTTAGGAGAATGAGGGATTAGTTTGAGAGAAATAGAGCCATGATCATCTAGTCACGAGGTATGCTTGCAAGTTAGAAACAAGCCTCTCGGAAGTCAACATCAAAGGTTATGGAGGTTACTTCAAGTTTGAGACACTTTGCAATAAGTTCAAGACAAAGATCTATAGAATTGGAGAACAACTCTCATGAAAATTCACCAATGAAGAAAATAATGAAGAATGCTCGGTTGTAACAATGCAGGGGAAGACCTAGATGTAGAGATGTAAGAAGAAGATCTAGTGACAAAAACACAAGCAGAGGAAGAGCAAGCAATTCAAGACCCAATCTTCAAACCACCACAACAAGTTTCTCCTCTCATTAACACCAATGTCTCTCCCATCCAAGATGTGCCTCCTCTTCTAGAGATAGGGAATGATTGATACACCTATCATAGAGCTTGAGTCCAATGAAATGTTCCCATGGATGCAAGAAATAATAGCACCTGATGCTCGCACTATTCAATAAGTGGTGGCCCCTGATTTATCATTAATTTCCTCATTAGCAAAGGGAAAGAAAAGGAAGTTTGCACACATGGCCTTACAATTCTACAATGGAGAAACAAGTAATCAATATATTGAAGTATCTCGACCAAAGGTGATCAAGCCAGTGGATGAGATGACACTAGCTGATTATGAGATGAGCATAATTCAACTAGGGCTGGTTACTCATGAAGGGGATTTGTATATATATCAGCATTATTCCACTCGCATAGTGGTAAAGAACATAGAATATAAGAAGAAAATCAATGAGCTAACGGAATAGGTATGAACTATTTCTTGGATTGGCATTTGTAATGGGAGAAGACACAAATTTTGATGAATTTATTTGGCCATTCGAGGAATATGTCAAGAAAGAAGTGGGAAATCCATTATCCTTCACTAAGGATACCCTTGAGTTCCTCTCGGAGTTTAAGTCTGCCATCACACTCATCGCAGAAACATCCATCATGGTTTGGAATGAGCAAAGATAATAACAGTGTATCGATGGGTGGACAAAGACTATGAGCTATGCGTTCATCCCTCATGCCAACAAAGTGGAACCTACAACGACTCGTTTTAGCAAGGATTTTGGAGAAATGGAGATCTTCTTAGTAGCGCGAGATGAATACCACTCAGGGAGTGAGATCAAATCCATTGCGGTGGCTCATTCTTCTATATATTTATTCCATTCTTCTTGTCTCTCTCTCTCTCTCTCTCTCTCTCTCTCTCTCTCTCTCTCTCTCTCTCTCTCTCTCTTCTCTTCCCTCCCAACATTCTCTTTCTTCAATGTTCTAATTTCACATTGGGGATTACAATTTTGATATGTACTTAAGTGACTTTAGAAACATAATGTAACATTTAAGTCACCTTGTTTTTATAAAAGGGACTAAAAATTTTAATAGGAATTGTTATCCAAAATTCACCCCTTGAGGTAAATTTGATAACATGCATTAAGTTCTTTAGTCCGCGCAAGTCATGGGAAAACGGAACATAGGTATGTGGTGGATGCGTAAGGACAAGGAAGCCCAAATTGGGTGATGCGGAAGAATGTGTCCAAGACAACCGGGACACATGGACCCGATTTTGCCGAAATAGCCACAGTGAAGAGAAAAGTCAATGTTTGACCTCCCGAACTTCAAACAACCATAAATTTTGACTCGAACTCGATTTTCATAAAATTGGACTTTCTAGAATGAGCACAACGTCCTCTGCATCAAAAAAACTAGATTTCTTAATTTTGGTGAGGGTAGATACATTAAAATAAAATAAGCGTATTCAGCTCCAGTCAATTAATGCTCATTCCTATCAAATGACAGAAAATGCTTGGCAGACCCAAAATAGTTGCTCGCACTTAGAAGGCCATAAATTTTGTATTTCTCAACGAAATCACATGAAATTAGTACCATTGGAATCATGGATCCTATTACGATGCACATCAATCAATAAATTCTAGATTTGATGAAGGATAGATAGATATTTTCAGAAAACGTGGCCAAGTTTAGAATAGTGTTTTATTTGGTAGTTGGATGCATTCAATGAAGCATGGGCTAACATATTTCACTGTTGCAAGTCATGGGACAGTATGGGGAGCCTTTAGAAAGAAACAGAACATCATTTCACTCCATTTAATACCTCTTACAAGTGGTTGAAGGATAGATTTTGGGATTTCCATTTTCCCTCTCTCTCTCTTCTTATTTTCTATAAATTGGAGTGTTGGGCTCATTGTAAAGGGAGGTATTTTTGTCATAGCAAAGCTCTGTCAAAATTTATTTGTGAAGCCAATGTGCTACAGGCCCTTGTAGTGGACTCCTTGCATGGTGATCCAGGCCCTTGTAATATATTGCATCTTCCCCTGCTATGTTTGTTTACACTCTTCTTGCCCTTTCAACCTTCATTACAAGAATATAGTGTCTATTTTTATGCTCTTTCAAGGACTCATTATTATTGTGCATGTATGAAATATTGTTATAAATGCATTTTCAAATTGTGGAGAACTTATATCACCCCTTGTAGTATGCATTTTATTTCTATTTTTCACACGTTGGAAGACTACTCTCACACCCCTCCTTTTTGGTGTATCACCATTGTAGTGTAGGATTTCATTTTTATGTATTCTCTCTCCTTGGTCCCTTAGAAAGTTAGATTAGGATACTTAGTTTTTCCTGCATTAGAGTATATTGTAGCGAGGTTGTTTAGGAGAAAGAACCAACTTTCTCGAAGGTATATCTCAAGTAGTAAGTCCAACAACTTGGAGATAGTACCCATGTTATCCAATCACACCATGAGCTCAAGTATATGCACTTGTGTAAACATAAGGTTGTTGTGATTTGGTGATAGTAGGAATATGAACAACATAAAGTCAAAATTAAAGCACTGAAGAGTCAGGGAAGATGAAGAGTTGTTTCTCTTCTATATATTGTAACAAGATCCTCATTTTAGGGTCTTATTAGACTTATGAGTTGTTGTTTTTAATTCATGAGAGGAGATCCTTGTGAAGAGAACAAAGTGATAGAAAAAAATCTTCCATTTTTTCTTATTCTTAAATGTCTTACATTCTTATTCTATGTAACATTTATGCTTGAGCATCAACAAACTAAGGAGTTTCTATCCTTTTTTTACTAAGGGTTTATTGATACTTTATGCTCATTAAATTATATTTGGTCTTGTTATTTAAAGATTTGTTTCTTCTTAATTTTAGTGCATGTGTAGAAATTTCTAACAAGTGGATGCAAGGCTCTGATTTTCTACTTGTAGCATTAGTTCCCCTTATCTAACATTCTCACTCCCTTTCCCACTCTCTTATAAAATTCCTCCCTTGTAGAATACTATAAGAATTTTCTGCAAGGTCAGTGGAGTGCCCCTATTGGATCCCTGGTTGCAAGGCCAACCCATATAAAACTCACCTTACTAGTGTATGCATATACAGAATCTATACCAATTAAGTAGAAGGACTTAGATTCCTAAAGAGTTGGCAAGAAACCTATAAATGTTTCCCTTAAAAAAATTTCTCACCAATAGTTTTTGGCACCCACTGTGGGGTAGATTTAGAAGCATCTGCACCCAAAATATGACCTTGAAAAATACAAACAAAAATCTGTAATTTGAATAGTTATCTGAGCCTTATGTATTCAAACCATGGCTATTCTAGGAAATCCTCCTATTGAAATACCTGAATTACTCTTCCACATTCAAGAGGATATTGCTTTAGATTTGTGAGAGGCTATTTGGAATAACAGGAAAAGTGTCAACCACTACTTCATCACCACAAGAGTACTTGACCTTAAAGAAGAACATGTTTGAATTAGAAATACAAAGATGAATTCAAGAACTACAAAGAAGAGCGTAAATCTAAAATCTAGTGGATAGAAGATACACCTAGCAACCGAGATAACGAGGACAAACCGATCCCATTTTTAAGAGCTTCAAATAAGATAAGAGATGCTCATAATTAAGAGGTCTCCCCTTCATCACACAACTAGTCACATCAGAGCCCACACATGGTAAATCCATTGGAATTTGATTTTCCATACATCAATAAGAATCTTGAGAATTTCACTCACATAGAGACCGAAGAAGAAGATAGAAAGAGAAGCGAGAGCTGAAGCAAAAATAAGAGCTCAAATTGAAGAAATCGAGAGAGCTAAAGCTAAATCCAATGCAAGAGCAACAACTAAAGCCTCAACCTTAGAGAGGTTGGAAGCTATAATCCAAAATAGAATGGCAGATCACGATTGTGAAGAACGCATGCCAAATGTACCATGGGGTGGAAACACCGGCCCACTTTCCCTTGCATAACCACTCCACGAGCTACCAAAATTCTCAAAGAAAAAATTCCCAAAATTCAAAGGGGATGGTTCTATTAGTGAAAATCCATAGCACCCCCAGTGAGTTATGGATTTTCTTTTCTAAGGCAAAATCATTTGGTGTGAATGCACAACATTGAGTTTTCTCCAAGGTGTGGGACCTTGCACGGTGAGAAAACTCTCCAGATTGAAGCTGGTTGTTACTCCTCTTTGGGCCCTTGAGAAAAGAATTTCCTTTGTGCCCTGCCCACTCGATGATTTTTCCAACTTACCCCAACTGACCCACCATTCTACTCTACCACGTGGCACATTCCTATTGGTTGCGGGCCTTCCCAGGAAAATTTCCCTCAAAAACTTCACCAAGCCATAACTTGAGAAATACAAGGAGTTAGGAGGAAAATTTTACCTTTCTGGAAAGGTGAGGAAAAATCCTATCTGATGGAATCATTTATAAAATTTTGAGTACCTAAAGTATGCCAAAAATTCATTTAAGTGCCAAAAAAGGAGAAGAAGAAATAGTTAGCCAAAATTTAGCATGGGGCTTATTTTGGATAACAATTTGGTGACTCAGAGGGGTCATCTACCTGCTAGATGAATGATCAGTAGCATTTGAAGCATCCATTATGCATGGATTCATAAGTTATAGCTTGCAACTAATCGAACTTTGAAAATCTCCTCTCGAGCCACTTGGAAACCCATTGAAGCTGGAGTTGTTTTTGCCAAAATGCAGTGAAATGGTATCATGCAAGAAAAAAAATAGCAGCACCAAAACTATGTACAAAACTAAAAATCATACGTGCTCTAAATGGAACATGCAGAGTGTGCACAAGCACTTATTCTACTGAAATAAAACCTACCTACTCTACTCTAACTGGAAGCAAAGGTGGGCTAAACAAACCCTGCAACTAGTTGTGCAAAATAGCTTCCTTTCTTCAAAATGAGCAGCCATGCAAATAATTTGGAGTTGAGTATGGCTGCTTGGATGAGTGGAAAATCAAAAATAAGTGGTATTCTACCCAAATTAGTAAGGTGTTAGCTGAAAGCAAATTGAATACCTCTTTTAGTTTCTCTGCATTTGGATTGAAGAGGTATGACAGCTGATCCTTGGTACTTTGTAGGTCATCCTCATGCTTAGAAGCAAGCATGACTGGTTATGACTTCTCCTTTGGCTCCAATGAAGCCAAGTACCTTATTGGGAAAGGTTTGATCCATATGATATTCCCATAGCTCTAAAATTCAACTCCAAAAATGGAGTCTTTTTATAGACCTTCTTGAATGGATGGTGTGGAAGAAGTGATGAAGTTCTTCTACTATTTTCCTCCATTTTCCAGTGAATAACATGGAAGATCACTATCTTCCAACATTGGTTCCAAAGAGTTGTCAAAAAAACACAAGTTGATGTTTTTCAATGTTCTCCTTTGTGGCAGCATGCTCTTGATGTTGGAGAATGAATAGTGAAGAAGAAAATATTGTGGTTTTAGCTGGCTCTTCACCCAAACATTCTTCTAAGTTTGATGGCAAATCAAAATCTTCAATGTCTTGTCTGCTACAAGGTCTCTCCCTCTTGTATGGTGACCTCCAAATCTACATTTTCTTCACCATGTGTAGTTTCATTTTTAAACATGAAACTTGTCAACCCAAACTCATCCAAAAAATCATATTTTTGGAGAGATGAAGTGGGAGAGAAACATAAAATTTCTTGTGCCTCTTGCTCAAAATTTGGACCTATTTTTTTCACCTCCATAATGGCTTCATCAATCAAATCAGCCCCTTCAAATGAAAGAAAAAATGTATCAATAATGCTTCCTTCTTCTGTTGTTGCAAAAAATGACTTGATCTCATCCATTTGCTCCTCTTCAATGGGATTTGGAGCTGGTTTTTCTTCCTCCTCTCGCTTGAAGACCATCTTGCTCTTGATTAAACTCTTCCTCTAGCATGAAGTTTTTCAAATCAAACTCTTCAATCTGCTGCTCTAGAGGACAAGTTGGGGCTGCGAGATCTTCTTCTTCTATGGCTGATTGTGCAACTTGAATTGGATCAGCATTTCCTTCAAATAGAGTGCCAACATGGACACTACATTTTGAGCAAACTGATTGTTGATCTACTTCTTCCTTTTTCTCTTCTTTTGCTGCAACAAAATCAGTCTTGACCACCATTTGTTCTTCAACTCTGGCCTCCTCTGTAGGCTTCATCAGCAAAGGGATCTTCTCAATTCCATATTTGAGAGCCAAACTTATCAAAATTTTGATCTTTTCATCCTTGTTTGGCTCTTCTTCTTGCTACTGTTTTCCTTGACTGGTATTTTGATTTTTATCTTCACAACATGGATTTGGGAATGCAAGGAGGGGTGGGTTGTGACTCAATTGATTTTGCAAAAACAATTTAGTGTTGGAGGAGGTAAAGATTCTTGTTTCTTTAGAGGAAAAAGGATAGAAGAATTGAGATGGGGTGGAAGACTAGGAAATGGAGAAATGGAATTAAATCTTGGGAAACATTGATTTGGATTTAGAATTTAGAATTCCAAATGAGATGGTGCTGCTTGAGGAATGGAAAGAGAAAAACCAAATGATGGTGTAGAACTTACCCATTGACAAGGTTGTTCAACACCAAGTTTATAGGCCTCTATCTCTGTTGTCCATTGTGCAAGTTGGGGCAGCATCTCCATCATGAAGTCCAACTTCTCCTGAGGGCTGAAGTGTCTTGGAAAAGGGCCTCCCCATGGACAAGGAGTCCTACTAACCAATTCTGAAAGCCTTCATTTGAGTTGTTGCTCTTGATTGCACCATTTTTCCTCCATCTTTTGGATTTTCTCCACAAAATCAGCATCTTCCATTTGATTGTCTTCATTGCATGCGTACCCTTGCTCTTGATATGCTTCACAACCAAAATAATTTTGGTATTGCTCATATGGGTAAGCATGCTGATCTTGAATTTGATCAAAATGCTGATTTGAAGGAGTTGTAAAACATGTTGGAGGTGAAATATATTGCTATTATAAATGTGAATTCCATGATGGAAATGAAGTCATGATTGAACAACTTCATGGAATGGAAAAGAATGAAGGAGATGGAAAGAAGAATGAATGGAAATGGATGGAAAATAGGTATGCAACTCAGAGAATGAGTTATTTACCAGATGGAGTCACCAGATGTGCTTTTGAATATGCCTCTAAAGGCTGAATCCTTAATAGGAACACACCAACCTATCAAAAATAAGGTGGAAGACCTCTAAGGTCCCATCGGGCATGCCAAAACTATTAGTGAAAATTCATAGCACCCCCAGATGAGTTATGGATCTACTTTTCTAAGGCAAACTCATCTGGTGTGAATGCACAACATTGAGTTTTCTCCAAGGTGTGGGACCTTGCAAGGTGAGAAAAATCTCCATATTGAAGCTAGTTCTTACTCCTCTGTGGGCCGCGGGTAAATTTTTCCTTTGCGCCCCACCCACTCTAGCGATTTTCCAGCTTACCCCCCGACCCGCCATTCCGCCCTACCACATGGCACATTCCTATTGGTTGCGGGCCTTCCCAGGGAAAATTTCCCTCAAAAACTCCATTTGAGCCATAATTTGAGAAATACAAGTAATTAGGAGGAAAAATTTACCTTCTACGGAAAGGTGAGGAAGAATCCTATCTTATGGGATCATTTCAAGAATATTTTGAGTACGAAGCATGCCAAAAATTCATTTAATTGCCAACAAAGGAGAAGAAGAAATAGTTAGCCAAAATTTAGCATGGGGCTTATTTTGGATAACAAGTTCTCAACTCACCGATGAAGATGGAGTATCATTCATCACTTTCACTACAGTGTGTTGGGCATGGAGCATGAAGATGAATCAATTCATCTCTTTATGGAATCACTTCAAGAAAAAATTGAATGGTTCTACATGTTGCCCTGCAGGTCCTGTCACTTGTTGGGAAGATATAAGAAGCACATTCGAGTATAGGTTCAAATCTATAGAAGATTGTTAGGATCTCTCGTCCAGTTGGTAGAAATGAAGAAAGATTCTTTGAATCAATGAAAGACTTTATCACCAAATATAACACAATGATAAGGAGAATTCATGAAGATTCCATGCCTCCCGAAAATAATTTGAAAAGATTCTTCATCAGTGCATTTCCACCGGAAGTTGGTTTCTTCCTAGAAGAGCCCAACCTCAAAATTTGAGGGAAGCACAGGAATTCACAATCGAGACAGAGGATGATTTGATTTTTTCATGAAAATTGAAAGGTCTGAATGGAAAGTAAAAGGTCGAGTTCAAGCTCGTTACCATTGATTCAATGTTCTAGAAAATGGCCAATGACTTAATTTCCATGAAGAAAGAATTGTGTCGAGATCATAATGCGAATACTTAAAGGAAGCTAAATCCTCCTAATATACAAAGAATTTCTCCACCTCCTCATTGGCTTGCTCTCAAAGCACCACCAATTAATGCCACTTGTCACATCGAGGAGCCAGAGATAGAAGTAGAGATAGAAGAACCTGAAGAATATGATGTAGGAGATAATGATAACTATCTCGAGGTTGAAGAAGTTGATGGAGATATGCACAATGGCCTAATTGAGTATGTTGATTGAGATGCATATGACAATGGTTAATAAGCCCTAAGCTTCTCGTGTGTGGTTTTGACCCATGCACTGATACCCAAAAAAGGATCCTAATCCTCATTAGCTATGATGAAGGAAAAGAAAAAGAAAGAAGAATCTCTTGTAGATATTCCCAAAAAAATCATTAATAGAGGATTGTCATTGCCACCTTAGATGGATTTGGCTAAATAGAAACTAGACCCAATGGTTAACAAGGATCACATTGCCACACCAAGTAAGTATCCTATTATTTCTCCTAGTCCTAAAATTGTTAAAATTAATTCTCCTTTCGATGTTATTCCTCCAAAAACATCTAAAGTTCTACCAAAACCTACATCCCCATCTCCTTCCAAGCCAACTACTAAGTCCGTGAAATAAAATGAAACTCCTAAAGTAGAAAAACCTTCATCATGTAAAGATTATGTTGTCCCTGGAACCTCAACCTTGTCCATCATAACCCCATTTGATTATGTAGAACACTCAAAAAAATACCAAGGTCCGGATCACAAAGTTTTAATATTTACTGAGACACACCCAACTCAATTTTATAGGTTTATTGATGTAGTCTATAGTGGTAGCTCTATAGAATCAAATGAAAATTCCAAAGGTCTACTTCCCACACCATCCACACTGCCTTCACAAAACATGCTAGCCCTCAGTGCCTCTAAAACCAACAAAGTTGAACCTTTTTACTTATCACTTCTCATCAAAGGCTTCCAACTCAATAATTGCATCATAGATTCTAGAGCCTCAGACAATGTGATGTCATTCAAAGTTGTAAATGCTCTTATCCTTAGCTTGATCGATAAAATGGATCATGTTATTTTATGGAATCCAAACAAGTGTCATTGGTGGGAAGAATCAAGGATGCATAGGTAGCACTAGCCAATTTTCTAGAGAAGAAGGTACTTCTCACCATCTTGGTGGTAGACATTCCAACATCTTTTGGGATGCTATTGAGCTAAAGATTATTTATATATTTAGGCAGAGAAATCAAAATGGATTGGTCATCTACAACTATCCCAGTAAAAGGTGAGATGAAGAAATTGCTATCGATAAGGAAAATGAAGTATATGGTATGAAATTCTAATGATCCGAGGAAAATATTCTATTTCAGGATAGTGGGCTAGGCAACTACTTCCCCACATCGAGAAAGAGATGAGAATTTTATGCTTCTTATAGAAGAGGAAGAAGATCAAATCCATATAATGGAACTTGATGGTAGTCAGTCTAGTGCGAGTTTAGGAGTAGGTGTGATGTTGTGCTCTCCTTCTAGAGAATTGTACCCATTTACCGCAAGCTTTAGTTTTTAATTCAAATAACATGGTAGAGTATGAAGCTCTCCTCTTAGGCATGGGTGTAGTAGAATATATGTGGATCAAGAAGTTGAGATACCAAGGTGATGTGGAGGTGATAGTAAAGCAAGTTTGACAACAATATCGGGTGAAAAATCCAAGACTCGACATTATATAAATAGAGTATGGGACTACATTGAATCTTTTGATGCATTTTCCATTGATTTCATTCCATGAGAGAAGAATGAAAAGATTGATTCCACTGCAATTTCAGCTTCCCTAGTGACACCTCATCCTTCTTTTGGAAAAGACAAAGTGATCATTGAGATGGTGTTCCGACCCATTGTGCTCGATAATGTAAACCATTGACAAGTAATCAATGATTATAATCAGCTCTGGCTTTCCTAAACCAAAGAGACAATTTCAACAATATATTCTTTGAAGGAAGTGAGAATCCACAAAAGGAAGTGGTGGCCGAAGAGAAGAAAGAATGAATTTAAGGGATTGACAAGGAGGGAGTGATCAAATTGAAAGGGAACAAGATTCCTAAAGGCCTATTTTCTCTGGAAGACCTTTTTGATAAGCATGATAGATTCATTCAAGAGAAGGAAAAAAATCTTCAAAGTGCCTAGCTGATTTTGAAAAGGAGAATATTGTCTCTAAAGAGCAACCAAGGATGGTAAATATCGAAAAGTGTTGTTCACCCGAGGAAAAAATAAGGTTTGTTTCTTTGTTGAAAAAATATTCAAATGTTTTGGAATATTCTTCTGATGAGCTTAAACCCTTCCAACCAAAGGAAATGCGTCACTCAATTCCCTTGAATCTAGATACCAAGCCATTTAGGCAAAAACAAATGTCATACAACCCGAAGATAGTGGAAACAATCAAAGAGGAAGTAATGAAGATCCTTATTGCAAGGATCATATTTACCATACATCATTCCACATGGGTGGCAAACATTGTTCTAGTGTGGAAGAAGAATGGTGAAATAAGAATATGTGTGGATTTCCGCAACTTGAACCAGGAATCACTAAAATATAATTACCCCTCCCATTCATGGATCACATTTCTGAGATGATCAATGGTTCTAAAATTCTCTCATTGAATGATGGATTCTCAGGGTATAATCAAATCAAGGTAGTAGAGGAGGATCACACCAAGACAACTTTCACAACACCCTAGGGAACTTTTACATACGGTAGAATTCCTGCAGTCCGATCAATGCAGGAGCTACGTTCCATAGGGTGATGGATCTAGCATTCAAATATTTGAAGCATTGTATTATCATATACTTTGATGATCTCATAGCCTTCTAAAAAATAGAGGAAACCATATTCACCATTTGGAAAAGGTACTCGCGAAGTGTAGAAAATATGGCATATCCTTGAACCCAAAAAAGTGCATTTTTGGAGTTATGGAAGGCAAGCTATTGGGGCACATTGTAAATAATTATGGATCACACATTGATCTTGAAAGAGTGAAATCCATTCAAGAACTATCCTTTCCCATGAGAAAGAAAGGAGTCCAATCCTTCTTTGGCAAGGTAAAATTTCTTAAATCGCTTTGTTACGTAGTAGTTCACAAAATTGACAAAGCACATCACCACCATGATGAAACCTCAAGCAAGCTTCAAGTGGAATGACGAGGGAAAATCATATTTTGAAGAAATCAAGAAATCCATTGCCAAAGCTCCGACTCTCGTGTCTCTAGATTTCAATAAATAATTCATCATGTATTGCTATGCATCGAACATACACTCTTTGTTGTTCTTGTCCAAAATAATGGTCAAGGCTATAAAAAAATTCAGGTTTTACATACTCAACTATCATATAGTGGTGATATTCCTTGCAGGTGCAATCAAGTCCATCTTGACACAGCAAGATCCCGAGAGCTAAGAGAGGAAATTTGGTTTCAAAGACTTAAGAGTATGACTTGGAGATTCGACCCTCCAATTTGGTGTGGGGAAATGGTATGTGTATATTGACCTCACGAAGACGAAGCCCTCAAGGCTCAACATGGTGAAGATAATTTTTTTGCTCAAATTTATCATAAGATAGCCCACATTACCTCTTCATAACTACTACTGATGAGTGGTACGTGGAAATTACCTATTATCTAACCTATAGAGAATTCCCTCCTCATATTGATTACAAGAAAATAAGAACACTCAAGATGAAGACAACCAAGTTTGTGATCTAGAACCATGTGCTTTACAAAAGAGGCCTTAATGGATGCTTTCTCAGGTTCATAGATAAAGAACAACATGAAAATTTTCTTGAAGCCTACCATGACCAAGCATATGGTGGGTTTTTTTCAGCCATGGTCACTGCACATAAGATCCTTCGAGGTAGATATTATTGGCCAACCCTCTTCAAAGACACTCAAAAATGGTTTTCCAAGTGTGAGGCATGTCAACAATTCATTGGGAGACCATAACTTGCAGCACTACCACTTATGCTAGTTGTCATTGAAGAACCATTTCAATAGTGGGGGCTAGATTTCATCGATGTTCTTAACCCTCACTCAAGCGTGGGAGCACACCTACGTGATCACATCTATGGATTATTACACAAAGTGGGTGGAGGCCATCCCAATCAAGCAATATAATACTGAAATAGTATACAATTTCATCAAATATAATATCATAGTACGTTTTAGGATACCACAAAATATTGTAGCGGATAATGCTACCTATTTTTCTTCAAAAGAGTTGAATGAGTTTTTCTATGGCTATGGAATATCCTTGTCCCACTCATTAGAATACTATCCATAGGGAAATGGCTAGGATGAATCTAGCAACAAGAACATTTTTACCATTGTCTATAAGATCGTGGATGAAAACCAAAGGAATTGGCACAAAAATTTGTACAATGCACTATGGGCAAAAATATCACTCCAAAGAAGGTAATAGGCATGTCACCATTCCAACTGCTATATGGAGTTGAAGTAGAAATTCCCATCACGGTTGAAATGCTAGATCTCAAATTGCTCCATGTAATAGAAGATGAACAATATAAGGATTCTATTGAATAAAGGAACATGTTTCTAGAGAAGTTAGAAGAGAATAAACTCGAGTGGTTGACCGTATTAGAGAACACCAAATTTGAAAGTGAAGAGGATTTTTGATAAAAAGGCTAAGGGAAGAGAATCAAAATTCAGTTACCTTGTTCTATTGTGGGATAAAAGGAGAGAACCGAAAGGAATCCATGGAAAGTTTTATTTGTTATGGCTTGGACCATTCAAGATTCGTGAAGCTTTCGGTGAGAATGTATTTCTACTCTCATATCTAGATGGAATGCCATTAGAATTACCTCAAAGTGGGAAATATATGAAACAATATCATCGGTGAAAGTGGGTTGTTCCCCACCTTGTAACATAGGTAATTTTAAAGTGTGTTTCCCTTTTTATTGTTTCTGTCTTTTCCTTTATGTGTGTGTTGTGTGTTTCCTTCTTCGCTATCTTTCTCTTGTAAGTTGTACATGACTCCTCAAGGCCCAATGGATAAGGCACTGGTCTAGATTGTAAATTTGAGATTCTAGGATTCTTCATGTCATGTATTCACTGCACTCCTTCTATGTAATGTCCCCAAGCTAGAGCCATTTTTACCATGCAAATGTGCAACAGGGGAAAATGACAATTTTTAGCATGACAACAATACCCTGTGTCGAAACTTTCAAGTTTTACCCTTCTGAGGCACCCCAAGTCTACCCAATTAGTCTTATAACCTCCCAATGGATTTTAACTCAGTCTCTTAGATAAATTTTGAAAATCAAGTCAACCCCCATAGGTGATTTTAGGAGTTTTGAAAAATGCTATATTTGGACAAAGTGTTGGGAAGGGTTACCATTGGCCTTCTCAAGACTTGTGCAACCCCTAGAGTGGAATGGAGGAGAAAAATCCAACACATAGTTGAATTAAAGGTATAATAACATAATGAAATTGATTGTGGAAGATTCAAGAAGGATTTTGAGGAGTTAGGGTAGTTTGATCAAAATCGGGGTTCACGAGGCCTATAACAATGCACGGGGCGAAAAGAGCTATTGAACTTCGAGGAAGTGATTCTAGGAGCTCGGGTGGAGTTATAAGAAAAATCCATCTTAGAAAAGGGAATTAAAATCTCTACATGATAGTGAAATAATACTTTTCACAACACTTTGGTGCAATAGGTTTATAATTGGTTTTTTCCATGCTCAACTAGAGATCCAGAGAAACAAATCCTATTTTTCAGGGCTTAAATGAAGGAATAAATATCTGATACTCCCACCATTGGATTTAGAAGGCCATTTGAATTCAATTTAATATATAAAAATTCAAAACATTCCATCGGGAGCTCAAGTTATCACCGTTTCAAGTTTCCCTCAAGGTGAGCTTCTCGCATATAGTCCAATTTCGGTGAGGACACGTGTCGGTTCAAGGATCTGAAGCAATTTGATGTCCCTTTCATCCCTCAAGATAATGTACATGAGGGAAATTAAAATTCTCCCAGCCCCAATAAGCCTTCTGGTCACACATGTGACCCTCTAGATCGCTAGTTCAGCCCCTAAGTGCTTGAAGGAGCCTATCCCCTCACTCATTCTGATCGTGACAAGTGTCGCATGGAGGATCAATGTATAAATTGATGAAACTTATGTCCCTTTGGAAAAGGGACATGAGGGATATGAAAATGATCCCAACCCCTTGAATCCTTTAGGTCATCCATGTGATCCTCTTTAATGTAAATTTCTAGCCCCTAGGAGCTATTGGATCCAAATGTATAGCCATCTCATGTCTGCCAAGTGTCAACACCAGGCCCGATGTACAAGTTGATGTCCCTTTAATCCCTTAAGTCATGAGGGATATAGGGGACAAGAAAATGTGCCCATCCCTAGGTATGCCTCCTGGTTTTTCATATGACCAATTCCTAGCCCCCAAGTGCTTCTAGTAATTTTTTTGCCAAAATGATCAGCCATTGGATTTTCACAAAGTTTCGCCCCAAGGCGCAATGTGAAATTTGATGTCCATTTCATCCCTTAATGCTTAAGGGACATCAGCGACATTAAAAATCACCCCACTCCTAGAAATGCATTTTTCAAACGCTTTAAAGTTGAGGACTTAGTCAATTTCTTCCCTCCACTTCTTCTTCACAGCTCTACATCATGTCGGCACTCTGTTTTTTCTTGTCCAGAGACCCGATCCATCATTTCTGTCCCTCGAACCAGATTCATCAAATCCTCCACACCATGAAAAAATAGAAATCTTATAGGAAGAATTGATTTAAAGAGTCAAAGGATTTAAGAACAAAATAAAGAACGAAGAATTACATTCGAAAACCCCATTGCCATGAGACGAAGATTCAAACATATCTTGTAAGTTTGGTGCATGAAATCAAAAACCATTTTTTGTTGCATTATTTGTTTTATGAGGCCACAAATCCTCACCTACTGACATCCCATTTGTAGTAAGGAGTGTTCATAGTGAAGAAATCTTTTTCTTTGCACAACTGTGAAAGGAAAAAGATGGATTTCTGTCAAACCGACAATCATTTTGAAGAGAAATTTCACAAGTGGAGCGAGAAAAAAAACCAACAAAAATTATGCTTTTTTACAAACAGAGAAGAAAACCATACCTACAACTTTCAAGCTTTGTTAATGGTCATGTCTAGATTTGCCCCTAGGTCAAAATTTTGAAATTTAAAAATCTCACAAACAAGAGATCGGGTAAGATTAAGATTTTGGAGGGGTGATATTAGGAAAAAAACCAAATCATAAAAATTTGATCCACCATAATCTGACCATCAAAGCTCACTTTCTAAAATAGCAAGTCTCCTACATGGGGACTACCATTTTAGGTAAGCCACTAAGTGAAGAAAGCTGCGAAGGAGGCGGTGAAAACGGAAGAGGTATCGCGGTTAAAATTCATCGAAATGGTCATCTCGATCTAGAATTGACACTAACTAAAAATAGTACTTGGTCTCACAAAAACCTACTAAAAATATAAAAATGGTCCAGAAGGTGAGAGGAACTCTAGTAGAAATAGAAATTTGAGTTGTGATACCCAATTGAGGTTTGAGGGAGATGATTTTTCATACTTACTAAAAATAGTAAATCCTTTCATTGACACTTACTAAAAATAGTAAGTCATTCCAAATGGTTAATTTCAAAGAAGAATCATCCCAAGAGTTGAACATTTAGATTAACAACTATAGTTGGATTTGAGAGAAGGATTTCCACACTTATTAAAAATAGTAAGTTACTCGTTCCAGAAATAGTAAGTGTTGAGGAATCATGAAGTACAAATGGACATGATAGAAGTTGTCGTAGCCTTTCACTTCTAATTATGAGATAGAATACAATGATGTCTCATAAATGCATGTCAATGATCTGAATTCCCGCATCAAAGCCAATGAAAGAGGAAATATCGAAGACAAATTATTTACAAGTGGACATTTATGACCTACGACACCCCATGTCTGTCAAAGATTTGAGTTTGTCTTGGCCTGCTCACACCACTATGAGCCCCGAAACACAAACAATTCGAGCCAAAAATGGTACGGAAATGGTGGTCATTAGTCCCAAAACCATCTCACTCACTCTACAAATCCTAAATCACCTAGCATGGTCATCATCTTAAAGGAAAGGGCCATGCATGAGAGGGAAAAAATGGATGCCTACGTGTAAGGGGTTGCACTAGGATCATGGATGAAGACAGGGATAAAATCCTCAAGAATGTCAATTTTTTTTTTAAGAAGTGAGTTTTGAGAAGGTTTCTTAGATGTAATCACTCTACTCAACAGGGTGATGGGAGAAGCAAACATAAGAGAATTCTAGGATTTTATGGGCCTCATCATCTTGACAGTGACCTAAGGAAAGTAGAGAATTGACTGGGGTAGATCATCACTAATAATTTGCATCTACAATTGCTTGTGTGCTCATAAAAAAGAAGTTCCACATGACTTCTTACTTGGTCTATTTTCTCACCATCTTGAGATTGTTTAAGGTGTTGGCCCTCACACAAAAAATTGTTGCCAAGGTGCTCACATACAAGAAATTTCCATAGATAATGATGGAGGAGAGCCACATGCAATTCACCCACGTGAATGATGCATTCATAATCTATGTGCTATGAACCTTGGAGGGTGATTTGGAGGCAGGGATGTCCCCACAAGTGGTATCCTTAATTAAGAAATATGGCTCTTATTTCATACAATATTTGAATTTCCCCTACTTGTGATTTTCCAGATTTGACCAAGCTCCGCTAAGGTTTCCCAAGTACCTTATTGATCATATTGTATTATTGAAGCTCTGCAGGTAGTCCACACAAGTAAATAATAGGCTTAGGAGAATGAAAAATAATTTGATTTCATTCCCCATATCTCTCAAGGTATTCACATGTAAGGATGTTAATGATGAATCTCATGTAGAGGTGGCCTTTACACAGTTGACTTTGCATTCCTACACTACAGTGCAATTTTGACATCTAAGATGATCTCGATTCTGTAGTGCCCACTTCCCTTTGACACCTTTTGATACCTATTTTGATACTGTGATTTCATTATAGACATTATTATGTTTTGATTTAGTATGTTGTTAGACATTTGATCATGGATTATTGTTGATCTTGATTTGGATATGATACACGATGATTATTAGAGACACTCATATGTGGATGATGATATATTATTTGACATGGATGTTTCATGGATGTTGTTCAGACATATGATTTTGGATATTATGAGTAGATCTAGAAAATGGATATTATATGATGATGATATAGTTGTTGATTAAAAATGTAAATGATGTAGTTGTTACTTCAATGTTATTGTGATTCATTTATATAGTCAGTTTTTTGATTTCAATTATATCATGTTGGATGTTCCGATATTACCACGAGGTCGAAGGAGGTATTGTGTTTTATAGGTTAAATATCACAACAAAACATTGGGGTATTGGATACCATCCACAATAGAATTCTAGGTGAATTTGATAAGGTCACCATGGCAACTTGTTTTATTGTGTTGTGTGTTGGTTTGTTAAGGATTCCGTGGGGCATTACCTTTATATGTGACCATGGGTATTGTGTATTTTATTAATGTGGTTACATTTTATTATTGTTGTATGTATTTTATTAGTGAAGTGTTCCCTTCCTTTATTTAATTAAATTTTGGAGAATTAATGTGGGGAATCATATGATTAGAAATTAAATAAATTAAATTGGGATATGGGAAAATAATAATGGAAGTTGTTGGCTCTTTGTATTAATTATGTAAGGGAGCTGATAATTTATGTAAGAGTTGCGTAAATCAAATTTTGGAGTATGAAATACTCCACCTCCATGGAAATTGAATTTGTCCTTGGGGGTTGTTTTTGGAGGATTGTGGGACAAGTAAAACTTGTCCCATACCTCTAAATTTAATTTACCAACCATACTTATGGTTTTTTTTTATAATTGGCAAATAGTTTTTTGAAAGTGACTATACCCTTATACAACAGTGCTCAAAAGCAAAATTTTACCCCAAAAATCCCAACAACAGAAAAAAACTGCCAAGAACCAACAAAAACAAAACAATTTGCTTTATAAAAATAGCAAAAAAACAACTTAATAGCAACATTAACTGCCTACATGAACTATGCAGTTGGCCATTTTCCCAGATGTAACAATAATAGCACCAAAAACAACAAGAATCAAACCTTGTCCGGAGTGGTGGGGGATTTAGATTTGACATTTCCCTTCTTTTTCCGATCCACCACTGTCCATTCCAGATTTCCTGCATCCAATGCAAACGAAGCATCTGCAATGGATTTGATGGGGATGTGACCCATAGGAGCCGAAACTTCCTTAAACACTGAATCAGCAATCTGCGGAGCATAGTCTGTAGGTAGTTTCTCTATGTTGGTCTGTGAATCAACCACGATGGGTGAGTCAACTTGCAAGGGGGCACTAGAATGCTCAGCCGGATCTGAGTCAATTGTGAGATGTTCAGGAAGAGAATCCTTCCACCAGCAAGATTGGTCTTTCGTTTGGAATGTTCACAATCATTTGTAGCATGACCAGTTTGGAAGCAACGCCGACATCTGAAGGCAAGTCTCTCATAGTCAATCCTCTGTACCCAGAGCCTTTCTCCAATCTGAAGATTGATTTCTGCTGGTAAGAGTTTGGAGGTATCAATATCAACCAGGATTCGAGCAAACGTAGTATGTGTTTGAATGGAGGTCTTACCATCAACTGCCACACATGAGCCAAGAGTATCTCCTATAGCAATGAGACAAGATCTATTCCAAAGTTGTAATGGAAGTCCTGGTAAACGAACCCAAATCGGGTAGGTATCAAAAGACTCCTTTAACGGGTCGAAGGACGGAAACCATGGTTTGGACATAAGCCCATGTTCCCCCCAAACCCAATGCTGGCTAAAAATTAAATCCCTATCAGCAGGGGTTTCAAAGACAACAATGAAGTAAGCTTTAGCACAGGGATAAAGCTCAATCTTACCTTGTATTTTTTCTCTCCATCTCTGGGCTATCCATTCATGGAGCTGAGATAGCTTAGGCCAAAATTTATGGAATCTGCATATGAGACCCAGCTGGGAGAGATTTTCTTCCTCCTTAAGAATCTTTATAAGTAGATCCTCCTCGATTTTCAGCATCGGGACCTCCTGGGAGGGTTTCAAGAGCTCATTTCTGGTATTCTCCTTTTGTTTGGAGACCGCTGAAGCATAAGAAGTGGACTTATCTCCACCAGAGGTTCCTGTGTTGGATCTATCCATGCTCTTGAGAGAAGATCCATCATTTTTAAATGATCCATTACCATTGTTGAGATTTGTGGGAGAGACTGAGCCAACTTTACCTGTCCCAATGGAGAGACCCCCTGTTTTTTGACAGGTCGGAGAAACTCTATCCCAAATTTTCTTTGAAGGGGGGTCTTGATTAGCATCAAAAGCCATGTCAATCCAAGAGATTGATGATGTATTTTCCATGCCATTTTTACAGGCGCCGCCATCAGATTTGCACGCTAGGGACAGGTTCCCATAGCCACCACATAGGGAAGGGCTTCTTGTTTTGGTTTGCTGATCGTGTCTCCTATAGACCCGTGTTCTAGCCGATCCATGTACAGTTGAAAGGAGCTCGCATACACGCATGAACGCATAGCAACCATGACGGCATGGCTAGGGCATGACACAAATACTTATGGTTGAGAGGCGATATTAAACTTTTATAAATCATGTTGCATATTTTAATTGAAATCTCTTACATTTTATTTAATTTGTTGTCCCTTGAGGTGTGGGATTTTGGAGTGTGCAAGTAACTTGTCATATTTTCACCCACCTCTTTATTGTGCTTGGGAGAATGAAATTTTTTCTTTTGTGTTTGAATTTGAGGATGTGTGATGTGGCATCCTACATGGATCCACATCATCCTCTTCTCTTCCCTCTTCTATATAATTCAAACTCTTTGCTTGTTTTGGGGTTGTTGAACCTTTTTGCATACTTCTTTGGGGGTACATTTTTCTTGGAAGATTTTGCTTTTGGAAGGAGTTGGAGAAACCTTGCATGCTTGGAGTTTTCTATTTTGGAGTGTGTTTTTGGCATTTGAAGCTTGCTATTTGGAAACAAAAGTTACCATGGAGAGGTAGGAGTTTAATCCTTCTTTTATGTTGTTATTTCCTTGTTGTGATTGTGTGAATGGTGTATGTTTTGATTTATTTGTTGGCTGGTTGGGTAGACTGCCATAGGAATGGTGTAGGAGAAGGCTATGGGGAATCCATGTGGGGGGCATAAGGGAATGCCATTAGCATCATAATTTTGTGGAGGGATTTTGGGTTTGGGATCCACCATGGAAAAGAAATAGCTTGCATTTCTTACTTTGTGGGGGGGCATAAGGAGGGATTTGTGGGGGCATAAAGACATATGTGTGATGAATTATTTTGGTGGTTTGTTACAAGTGGATGCCCAATTCCCATTGGGATGCATAAGTAGCTTCCCCCATAGTTCTTGCTCCTTTGGCTTGCATGTTCAAACCTGAGTTTTGTTTTGATTATTTTCAAATGCGATTGTAACCGCTATTTTTGTGTGGATTTGTATTTTTTATATGGATTATGCATGTTGAAAGAATGTTGTGTGTTGTGGAATCCAGTTGTTGTCATGGGTTGAATCACACCTCTTATTTTATTTTTGATTGGGGCTCGGGGGCCAATGATGAAGGAAGGATTCTCCTTTCATTGGATGTCTTGGTTGGGTGGAGAGCATTGCCTTTCCCCCACTTTTGTTGTGATCAAATTGGAAGAAAAGGAAACTTGCATGTTACTATTTTGGAGCAAAGGAAAATGTAGTCTTGACAGTCCCTTGTGAAATATACTTCATTTGTAACCTTTCCCACTTGAAGTGGATGAAATTGTAATATGTATTTTGTGAAGAAAATATGTATGTAATTGATTATGAAAGTGGATATTTGAATTGTGAAAGACATTTACATTCATTCTGTTTATTGGAAAGAAATAGAATTTTGTTAATTGCATTCAAGGAATGAAAGAATGTAAAGATGTATCTCTTTTTGAATTAATAAAGAATTGCAAGTTCATCTCTCATTTGCATTGTTGTGTTGAGTTGGAATATCAAATTGTGATTGGAATCTTTGTTTAATTGCAAAGGAAAGAAAATACGCATGAAGGAAGTATATTGCTTTGTTTCTTTTGGAAATATATTAAATTGGAAATTAGACTTTGTAATTTAGCTTTGAAATGATTTTTTGTATAAAAATAAATGTATTGGATTAGTTTAGAAATGAAATGCCACAATTGAATGATAAAATTGATATACAGTTTTGAAAGAAATATATATCACATTGTAAATATAAATCTAGCAAATAAATTTAATCAAAATGTACAGTTCAGGTCTGCACATTATAATCAACTTGAAAATGATATAATTTAGCATGCTAAGACATCAATGAACTCAAATTGACAAAGAAAACTTAAGAAAACTATTTAGAACATTACAAAATTGAGCCAATCCCTTCCACAGCCATTTTCTATCAATTGTTGGACAAAATTCAAATTGGAATAAATTGAGAAAATTTACCTTCCTAAAACATTCTAAATCCTTCCTAGAGTAATTCTCCATGACTATTTGGCATGTTGAGTGAAGGAGGAGATTAAATTGAATCAAATTTTTAAGCTGGAAATTACTAGTTTGTTATTTAAAATCCTACGAGATCGTGTTCTTGAAATAGACCCTTTAAACTTTATCTAAATGTAAAATTTATGATCCTTGTGCAAAGAGGGAATCGAGAGATTTCCAGAAATTCCTTGTTTTCCAAAACCCAAGCTCTCTATCTCGAGTTATGGCCCTCGAAGTTTTCTCGCCTTTGGCGGGAAAATTTGGGAAAATTTTTTCACTGTGCGGACCCATGGCACGAAAATTTCCCGTTAAAAATCGTTAGAATTTTTTTGAAAAATTTGCTTGGGATATTTTTAAAATTGTCTCCACGGCCCACTGACCAATTAGAGGCTATCACGTGTCCTCACAGGGTAGCGGCGGAGGTGTGGCATTATTTTTTTCCACAGGATCTTTTAAAACTTTTGGAAAATTTCTACATTTTTACCCGCTTAGCCCACCAACTAGAGGGCGCCACGTGGCACCTTGGGGTGTCAATGGAGTAGGGAGAACTTCATCACTCTTTTAATTTTATTTCTTTGGAAAATTTTATAAAAATACCTATGGCCCCACACTCCCACCCTCGCCTTGGGAAATCTCTTAGTGGGTGCACGGACTTCACACGTCCAACTCTCCCCTTATTTCCCCCTTCGAGAGAAATTCGCCAATTATCCCGCCACCCACCTCTCCCTCTATTTTGTCCCCACGATGGCCTGTTGAGTGCCACATGTCCCTAGTGGACATGTGGGTGTGTGGGCATTATATTGATTTCTCTCCCTCTTGGGCAAAATGCCCCAAACTCTTCCACCACTCTGCCCTTCCCTCACCCTCTCCCGCTTTGGATCAGGACCCGACATGTGTCCTTGGAGGACCCATAGAGGCACAAGTACAAATGGGAATTTTCTCCTGTACAAGAAAAATCCTAAACGCCACCCCGTGACCCACCATCCCAAAATTTCTCTTCTTCCCCACTCAACACGTGTCCCCTTGGGGAAAATTTGACCCCTAAGCTCCGCCAGTCCATATCTAGAGTTTTACAAGGAGTTAGGAGGACTTCTTTATATCACTGGAAAGGTGAGAAAATTTCCTATCCAATGGGAATGATTTAGGAAAATTTTGAATGCATTAAGTGTGAGAAAAATCAAGTTGAAACTCTAAGCTTGTTAGAGAATGGGTATGGTGATATTTTACCCCTGAACCTAACTGAAACTTCTAACCCTAAAATTTGGACCATGTGACCTTGATAATTGTTAATAAATGAAAATTATGTTCTAGAAATTTTAGACTTGTTCCGAACCTGATAGTGTCAATTGTTGTCTTGTAACCTAGTTGTAGAAACTTCTAGTAAAAGAATAATTATTCCATAATTTTCCTGACTAACCCTAGGTTATTTCTTGGGTCTCAAGTGGTTGTTTTATTAGGCATCACAGATTATTTCCACATCCTGGACTTGTACCATGATCCAAAATCAAAGACTATTCGGCAAACTGCATTGATGAATTTGAATTACGGGAAAAGGATCATATGAGGATGACAGTCAATGAGATGAAGAAATTCAAGTTCTCTTGGTATGAAGATATCTTGGAACATGACCAGACAAAAATGTATTATCCACGAGTATGCATTTTTCAAGGTTTCTCCAATTCCTCAAGTGAAGTGGTGACAAATTTGTGAGTTAGGAGATATAAAGGAATGAATTAATAAGGTGGTCAAGAGAATGAGGGATTAGTTCCAGAGATAGAGAGCCATGATCATCTAGTCACGAGGTATGCCTGCAAGTCATAAACAAGCCTCTCGAAAGTTAACATCCAAATTTTTAGAGGCTACTTCAAGTTTGAGACACTCTGGAGAAATTTCAAGATGAACATCCATAGAGTTAGAGGCGCCTCTTGTGAAAAGTCACCAATGAAGAAAATAATAGAAGAAGGCTCAACTATAACAATGCGGGGGAGACTGAATGTAGAGATGTAAGAAGAAGATCCAAGAACAAAAAAACAAGTAAAGGAAGTTCGGGTAGTTCAAGACCTAGTCTTTGAACCACCATAACAGTCTCTCCTCTCGTCGACACCAAGATGTGCCTCCTCTTCTAGAGCATGGAATAATTAATATACCTATCATAGGGCTTGAGTCTGATGAAATGTTCCCATGGATGCAAGAATTAATAACACTGATGCTCACACCTTTGTTTAACAAGTGGTGGGCCTTGATTTATCAGCAATTTCTTCATTGGCCAAGGGAAAGAAAAGGAATTTCACACACAAGGCCTCATGGTTCTACAATGGAGAAATAGGTAGTCAATATATTGAAGTATCTTATCCGAAGGTGATCAATCCAGTGGATGAGATGACATTGGCCGATTATGAGATGAGAACAATTAAACTAGTGTCAGCTACTCATGAAGGATATTTGCACATGTGTCAGTAGTCTTCCACTAGCATGGTGGAAAGGGAAAAATAATATAAGAATAATATTGATGAGCTAAAGGAATAGGTGAAAACTTTGTCTTCTAATGTGCAAAATATAGTGGATCTAAATGCCATGAAAATTCCCATCGAAGAAGTTTTACCCATCAGCAACTTCAATCAAGAATCTATCAAGAGGACACATGCGTTCACATTTCAAGGGAAAGCTAATAATTAATGGATTAGTTCAATTTCTGAAAAGGGATATTTCTTTTCTCCAAGAGGTAGTCAAACTCTTTTCCTACATGTGTGCAACTACAAATAAGATGTGGGCACTTAAAGAAGATTTGGAGAAAGAAAAGGATTACTGGGAACCTCTTGGTCTAGTAGTGAATAAAATGAGTGACATCCACCCTCAAGAGTTGAATAGTAAGAAAAAAATTTACGCCCCTTCGAAGACTTGTCATGCATGTGGGAAAGGACCAAAGAAATAAAAATTGAAGTAATCAACGGGGCCATTGCGAGTTGGAGGATAAAGAGGAACAAGCATACAAATTACAGGATAACATCAACCACAATATTCATAAACTTGGACTTCCCTGTAATGGGATAATACGCAACTTCGAAGAATTTATTTGGCCATTCAAGGAATATGTCAAGAAATAAGTGTGAAATCCATTATCCTTCACTAAGGATACCCTGTATTTCCTCTCAAAGATCGATCTGCCATCGCACTCATCGCAAAGAAACATCCATCATGGTTTGGAAAGAGAAAAGATATTAAAAGTGTATCGACGGTGGAAAGAGACTCTATGATATGCACACATCCCTTACGCCAATCGAGGGGAACCTAAAATGGCTCATTTCAGTAAGGATTTTGGAGAAACAGATATCTTCTCAATAGCGCGAGGCGGAGACTAGTCAGGAGCGAGATCAAATCCACTACTGAGAGGTGATTCTTACGCATAGTTATTTTATTATTCTTCCTTCTCTGTCTCTCTCTATCTATCTTCTCTTCCCTCCCAAAATTCTCTTTTTCAATTTTCTAATTCCGTGTTGGGGTTTTCACTTTTTAATATGTACTTAAGTGAATTTAGAAACATAATGTAACATTTAAGTCACCTTGTTTTTATAAAAGGGACTTAAATATTTGATAGGAATATGAACAACCTAAAGTCAAAATTAAAGCATGTGAAGAGTCACTGAGAAGATGAAGAGTTTCTTCTCTTCTATAAATTGTAACAAGCTCCTCATTTGAGGGTCTTCTTAGACTTATTTTTTTGTGAATTCATGAGAGAGATCCTTGTGAAGAGAACAAAGAGATAGCAATTTTTTTCCATTTTTATTTATTCTCAAATGTCTTCCATTCTTATGCTATGTATAATTTCTACTTGAGCATAAATACAAGAAGAAGGAGTTTCTAGCCTTTTTTGACTAAGGGGTTTATTGATACTTTGTGCTCATTAAATTCTATTTGGTCTTGTTTCTATTTGTAGATTTTTTTCTTCTTAATTTTAGTGCATGTGAAGAAATTTCTAACTAGTGTATGCAAGACTATGATTTTCTACTTGCAGCATTAGTTCCCCTTATCTAACATTCTCACTTCCTTCCCGTTGTCCTATAAAATTCCTCCCTTACATAATTATGTAAGATTTTGTCAAAGGGTCGTGGAGTGCCCTATTGGATCCCACGACCAAAAGGACAACCCAGATAAAAATCACCTTACTATCACATGCATATACGTAAGATGCACCGTTTACGTAGAGGGACCTAAATTCCCAGAGCATTGGCAAGAAACCCATAAATTTGTCCTTTGAAAAATTTTCTCGCCAACAATATCTAAATAAAGTGAAGATCAATTCAAGGTCCAAACATTGTTTCATTATGGCTCTGATGTGCTTCAATGGTTTTTTTATCAATTGTTTTTTGGGTTTGATTTATCTCCTACTCCAAAGGTTATGTGGGATTTTCTTTTGTATATTTTCAAGGAATCTTAGGGCATCCATAATAGCAGATCCACCAGGTTCTGATCACCAGTATCCATTTTATTCATATTCACATATGATAGCTAGTTGGTTGTTGTAGAATGCCAGTAATTATTTATGGTGAATAATTAGTTTGCAAATTTAAATTCCATTTTCACACTTGAGACACATCTAGAATGCAAACAAACAATATAAAAGGAGTTTAGGAAAAATGCTTCTTTAACCATAGTTTGTCCCTCTTCTCATCATTATTGGATTTTTCCTTTCTTTCTCAAATCTTTTCGTTAAAATACAATCTTCTCTTAGGTCGGGAGAGTAATACTGTCTAAATGTTGAAACATTGATTCCCATATGAGGAGAAGGAACATATTGTTCAAAAATTCATTCTTATAATCCATTAAAACCATAGAAAGTTATTCAGTTGACGCTTTTTTGACTCCTTGTGTCAGTGTTATTTGAATATCCTCTTTGTAGTATGCATTCTCATATGTGATCATATTTTTCAAAGTGCTCATTTATTATACCTTAAACCACAAGAATGATGGATTGTTATTTCTTATTTATGATTCTATGAACTAGCATTTTTTACACTATACTATGACTATAAATATCCATTTAATTATACCTAGAACTTCAAAAATGTTGGATTGGATGTTTGGATTTAAAAATTTTATGCACGAGGTTTGTAACTCTTTTTATTTGTGATGTTTATGCCTCCAAATATCTCTATAATTATAGTTAAAAATTCAAGAACGATGGATTGATAGTTGTGATTTTTATATATTAGGTTTTACTACAAATTGTTGGTGTGAGTTATTTTCCACATCATCGGGTGAGTCATCTCACTTAGGTTAGATCGTAGGTCCCCGTGTCATTTCGGGGTCATTATGGGATTCCCTTACACGCGGTGCGTCGGTGTGTCATATGCGTCATTAGGAGTTACTTTTCTATTCGTGGGAATGTAAATCCCCTCTCTAGTTGAGTTGTCATGATTACAGCACTAGGGGTTTATTCAACACCTCCTATATGTACACCCCATTTGATCTATGAGATAGAGGGAGATTTTTTGGATTGTAATGAGGTTCTTCCCATGTTTTGAATCCTTCAATACACATTCAATTGATGCTCACTCCTCCCAAGATTTCTTTGCATTGTCATTTACACATCCATTGATGTGCACATAATCCCTTATGATCCTCATGATTTGGGTTTGAACTCTCTTTCATGGTATCGAGTGGATCTTGTCGATTCGTGCACTCTTGAGCATTTTTTTGCTTTTTCGGGACTTTTGGCGTGATCTTCGTTTCTTGTGCGTGTGTCGTAATGGATATTCTAATCATGCTCTTCTTGCATTAATTTTAGGCATTTCTACCTATGTTCATGGTTTACTTTTCATGTTTCTGGTTTTTCAAGGTTGCATACATGTTTTTTTAGGTTCGTTGTTGGTTTTGGTTGTTTGATGTTTAGATAAGAATTTTTTTGTGTGCTAGCTTTGAGTTTTAAAGGAGGTATTCAACTATGGTTTTCGGGCCTAACTGGACCCCAACTCCTCAATCTAGGAAATGACATAGTTCTCTAGCTAGCTTATGCCCCTCCATACCATCTCGTGGCTCTGTATCATCTCAACTCATTTTTATATTGTTGGCTTAGGTTTTTGCTCTCCTACTCATGTTTTACCTCCATGGACTATGTTTTACATCGATCCTTGTTGAGTTGGGGCCTTTGACCATTCATTCACCTTAGTTTGGCCTTTCTCGGCCTCACTTATGGATTCACATTTGTTTTCTCTGCATTGTGAGCCATGGCTCCTCATCCTTTGCACTAGCTCCACCTCCTATGCTTTCATGCTCCTCCAAACCTTGCTCGTGTTCTTTCCTGTGTTCATTTCTCATAAGTTCTTCTCTCGGTTTATGCTCAACTTGGTTTCTTCCATTCATCCCCTCTGCATGCTTCCCGGGACCCTCCCTAATTGCTTCATCCCATCGACACTTGTATGGGATCCTTCTGTTGTGCTTCACTAGATGACCCTAGTTCATGTGAATCTCACCGCTCCACGCGCCTTCTCCTTCCTTGAGCTACGAGCACTAAAAGCTCAACGCTTCCTTTGCAACCTCAAAATCCGATCCATGTGACCATTGTAACTCAACCTCATTGGTGACCTTGTGGTCTTGCACATTGCATTTCATAGCGACCCACTCCGTATTTTTCTCACTCTAGCAAAGACTTTGACCATCTCAGGTTTCTCCCTAACTCGGCGTTGACTCACCGATGAGCTCTCCCGATTCAACCTCCCTCCTACCGTGAAGATTCCCTCCAGCAGTGCCTTGGCACCTTCAACACATGGACCACTACTGCACTCTAAGTGGTTCCACGTCTACCCGACCGCTGCTCCTTAGGACACGTGACAATCTTCCTACACAACACATGGGCTATTCAATCATTGACTCTGTGTATTGGTTGCACAACTCGTCGGTCTCCATAGCTCATCTGTCTCTCCCCATGTACTTGTGACCTACCCAACATGGACCACCCACCGACTCGGCTGCTCTCCAACCAAGTCACTCATTCCACACCTCCTAGCTCACCCCACCAAGCTAACTCAACCAGCTCGCCGAGTTGTTTTCTCCCCACTACCCGGTGAGCTCGGACCATGTCTACCTCCCATTTTTGTGTTTTTTCAATTTTCCCACCTTTTTCATGCATAAAATAGCATTGTAAAGGAAACATAACAAAAAAAAATCATTATTTAGGGGAGGTATTTTTTTTCAGGCTTCACATATAGGGCTATTGGGATTTCCAAGCCATTGTTTTTACTTGTCATTGTAGTGCTCTTCTTTTCTTACACCTAGTGGATGCCCTCTGTCACAGCCTTGTGGAAAGAGAGCCTTATCTTTTGCATTATGAGACACCATTTATCTCATGCTGTGTAGTGTTATACGTTATCACTTATGCGCTTTTGTGCATGATTGTGTGTGTTCCTCTGCTTCCGACTAAGACTCCATTATGGCCTCCACTCCCCCACATTTTTCACCTCGTGATGTGAGTGGTCAACTATCTCGGCATTGCATGTTCATACCTTATTGTAGTCATGCACTATCTAATGCCACAGATAGGGGGGTTACCATTTCTCTCTTTTCAGGTGTTGTATTGCTTGCGAGATGCATTATCATCTGAATCTGACGTCTTGCATTCTTATACCCTTCTTCTCATGCACCTTGCACTTCTTGGTTCCACATCATGGTGGATACTTTTTCCACAAGTGAGCATCACAGGATTGATTTACAACCTCAGTTACATCTTATTGGGAGAGAGAACTATTCAACTTGGCATGCTTCTATGGAACGCTACTTCACCTACGAAGGTCTTTCACACTTCTTTCTTGGGCTAGTTCTTGCACCCACTAATCATTGTCATCTTGAGGACATTCTTGATACTTGTGACCATGTTTTTGGTCAATTGATGATGCATGTCTCCATATCTCTCCACTTTGACATGGAAAACACATATCCTCCCCACAGATATATGAAGCATCTTTCAGTCCCTCTATGAAGACCCTTCACATATTGTCGTCATTGTTGCTACTTGCCGATCCAAAGTGGTCTCCTCTTCTTCTTTACATGATGTAAGTTTTTTTGACTCATACCTATTTGATTTACTTGATGACAAGGATTATGCACCCGATTCGATGTCAAGAGTACTACAGAGGACTTCTCTCCTCCTCTCACTATTCTAGAGAGTGTTGACACTTCCCACATCTCATCAGATATTGATAAGTCTCCTTCTCATCCCCATACCATCATTGCACCTGCCTCCTTTCCACTTCCAAAGTGTGTGAGGACCCTTCCACTCATCTACCTTAAATGGATTACTTATACCGTCTCGACATCACTCTTCTATTTGTTGAACCCCCTCATTGGGACAATTATTTTCCCGGCCTTGGTCATCTCTTCACAAAGTCCACTTGTGATGCAATCGCAGTTCCTCATCCTTCTACATGTGTTTTATAGGAGTTCATCATCTCGTTATTTGAAATTCCCCTTATGGTAGTCTTATCACTTCAACTTTTTGGAGATCTTCATTGATCCACCCTTGCTTATGGATCCATTTTTACATTGTGGGGGTTTTTGGTTGCCTTCACATCACTTGAACATTCTTTGTTGGTGTTCCCCTTCTTTACTCTAACAATTCTACACATGTGGCATTACCTTCTATTCCTTGGAACTCCATTGTTATACCTATGTCACATTTCCATGGACCAGACTCAGAGTTCTTTGTGCTTCTACCTTTGGTTTCCTTTGCGGAATGGGCGGACTTCCAACACTCCATTTTTGTCCTTTCTAAGGGCAGGCACACAATTTAGTGTGGGTGGCTCTTCTTTAGCCTAGATGCGAGAGGATATCATCATCAGCATTATTCTAGGAGACTTCCTATAATTTCATAGTTCATATTTGTCCATGGCATCTACTACATCCCTCTCGTCTCCCTCTTGTTCTCTCTTCTTTATCTTTCGAGAGATTTCCCTTTTGTACATGGATAAATTTTCAGGCTTGTTTATGGTCGGGATCTATATTTTACATATTTCTTAGATTAGAGAGTGTATTTTTATCTTATGGTGGATTTTTTTCCCCTTTGGGTTTTCCTTCACTGCTTGGGACTTCTTGTTGTGCATGGGTACCTCATTAGGCTTTGTGTCGGCACCCATTTCTCTTTTCGAATTACCACCTCATCCTAAGTTTTGATGAAGGGGGTGTTAGTGTGAGTTATTTTCCACATCATCAAGTGAGTCATCTAACTTAGGTGATATCATAGGTTTTCGTGTCATTTAGGGGTCATTATGAGATTCCCTTACGCTTGAGTGCATCATATATGTCATTAGGAGTTACTTTTCTATTATGTGAATGTAACTCCTCTTTCCACTTAAGTTGTCATGATTGTAGAGCACCGGGGATTACTAAGCACCTCCTATATGCACACCCCATTTGATCTATGGGATAGAGGGAGAGTTTGTGGATTGTAATGAGGTTATGCATGTGTTTCAAATCATTGCATGCACATTTAGTTGATGCTCGCTCCTCTCGGGATCTCTTTGCGTTGTCATTCGCACATTCGTTGATGTGCATAGCATCCCTCATGATCCTCGTGTTTCAAGTTTTGAACCCTATTTCACAAATAATTTGTGTGAATTGTTCATAGAACTGAAGATATGGCTAAATGATTGTCTTGATTTGTATAATAGTTGAAATGAGATGAGACCAAACTACACTAGAAATCTTTTAATATTCTCTCGGACAAGTTGATCTTTAAAACCTTTGAAAGATTTGTCGTTATGGTTGTTTGGTTTTAGAACTCATTCTCTAACCTTTATTGATTTAAGATTTCAACGTGCTAAGTTGTGAGTGAAAACATCATTGTAATTGTGCCTATAACTATGGAAACGGTGGATTAATTTTCTTTATTTATATTTATTGTATTTGATCATTGTATATTAGCTTAAGACCAAATATATCTATGTAGATGTACCTAAAACCAAGTAATGGTGGTTTGATACTCATGTAATTTGTACCTAAAACCAGAGGATTCGGTCTTTATTTAAGTTTTTATGTACTAGGTTATGTCTTCATATATTTGGTTGATTGTATTAAAAGCCATAAGAAGGGACTTAGTTATAATATTTTATGCACCGGGCGTGTATATGATAGGTCTTGGCTACAAATGTCTATGTAATTGCATCATGAACTACAACAATGGCAGATTGATAGTCTTGATTTGAATTTACGTGTATTAAGTTTTTGTATGATAGGTTATGGCTACAAATGTTCTTTTAATTGTGCCTAAAACCGCAAGAATGGTGGATTGTTATTTTTGGTATAAGGTTTCATGTACTAGGATTTTGTTTGCTAAAATTTATGAGTACAAATGTCTGTGTGATTGTGGAATGGTGGATTGATAAATTTGGTTAAGTTTTTATGTACCTGGTTTTGGCATATTAATTTATTTTGCAAATATCTCTATAATTATGCCTGAAACCACACCTATGACAGATTGGAAGTCTTGATTTAAATTGAATGTAATGGGTTTGTGTATGTAGTTTATGGCTATATATATATATATATATATTTAATTGTACTAAGAACTACAGCAATGGAAGATTGGTAGTCTTGATTTGAGTTTTTGTGTACTAGGTTTTGCCTTGGTAGGCTATGAGTACAGATATTTGTGTGATTGTAGCTAGAATTGCAGCTTGGTATATTAATAGTCTTGATTTGAGTTTTCATGTACTAGGATTTTGTATAATTGTAACTTCCTTTGTTTATATTTTATTCTTGGCTAGAAAATATTCTTTACCAGTACTAGAAAGTAAGGGATACCTTAAAATGGTTTCCTTGTGTCAAGGTAAAACTCTAGAAGTGGGTCCATAACATCTGAATTCTTTACATTGGGAAGTTGCATTGAAATATTCTAATGGTTGATGCCAAACTATTTGTTTCTATTCTAGGATCATTTCTTCTGAAACATGTTTGTTTATGTCCATCTTTAGACACCTAAACACTAGAGGTGATTTTTTTCTAAAACATGTTTGTTTATGTCCATCTCTAGACACACCTAAACATTAGAGGTGATTTTTTTTTCTTACTTAATGAGGATTTATATTTTTACAAGGTTCTATTTTTGAAAAAATAAAGGTGTCAGTTTCAAATACAAATTTACAATATTGTTGATGCTTAAACAAGAATTTTAGTGTTGGACTCTCATAAAATAGTCCTACATTTCCCCTGAACCATTAGCCTCCCTCTAGGAATTTTCATTTTATACTTATTAAATTGAAATTTTAGTACAAAATGCTCTGGAGATGAGTTAAAGGCAACAACTAGATTCTAGAATTACTTTTAAAAATTACATGTTTCTTTCCAAAATTTTATGAAACAACTATGTTGTAAATCTCCCATGTAGTTTTTCAGTCGAACACACAAGATTTCATGATGTTTCGATTATTCCTCGATTTTATATTGACTACCCATTTCTTGTCTTTACAACGAGGGCATGGGGATGGCCGACCATTGCTCACTACAAATTTATTTTTGTGTTAAATAAACTGCTATGGTGTAAGTGGAATATTACCCTATGAAATTGGTTTTGAAATCACTTGATTGTGCAGATATTGCTATGGCATAAGTCAAATATTTGGCATTTGTTCATTTCAATTTCCATTCATAACATTCTTCTAAGACAAATTGGGTTTGTGACATCAAGTTGTAGTTCCCTAATCTATAACATGACTAGCTATCATTTGTGTTGCAATCAAAAGAAACTTGAATAAAATTAATCAATGTATTTTAAAATGCCCACTTATGCAAACTTTACCTAAGTTTTTTTCTTTCCAGAAGAAGTTACCTGATTTTTAAATTCCTTTGCATTCTTCATTCTTGAGAGTGAATTTTTCCAAGAGTTGCAGAATTAATGTGTTCAGTTCTTGGATGATTGAAGCTTTAATTTTCTCTATGTTGTGGAACAATGCGTTTTGATTTTTTCCACTTTTGACCTTATAGCTCTGCTTGATTGAGGAATTAGAGCTTTCTTCTTGCCTGCAGCACATTTCTTTGCCCTTTTTTTCTATTTGAAGAAAAATCAGGGATACATCAATTGAATGCTCACCTTTTCCCTCGGTGTCCTTAACAAGTATCGTGTCTGAATCTTCACTATTTTAAGCAGAGAGATTTGATTTGGATTCTTAAGTATTAGTTTTTATGTTATGTTTATGGTAGTAGAGATATTTGATTTGGATTCTTGAGTATTAGTTTTTTTGTTATGTTTATGGTACCTAATTTTGCCTTGTACTGTGCTGAATTTTGTTTAATATAACACAATATGTTTTAACTATTTAAATAAATGATGAATGTTTTATGTCTGCATTTATTTAGTTTATGACACAAAAACCCATCTAATATTTGGCAGGGTGTTCTAACAGAAACAACTACCGAGTTGGTTGTTTCATTGACGGTAGCAGCTGCTAGAAAAGTAATTGAAGCACATCGATTACATCATTGTGGTAGATTCAGGTATTTGAATTTTTTTAGCATTTATAACAATGATAACTTGTTATCAATATCGTTTACCTTGTTCCCTCCCTCAATACATACAATGCTCCTCATGAATTCCAAATGTAAGAAATTAATCGCTAACGAAGTATGTTGATTGCATTTGTTTGTTGCAATGATTGCAAAACATATCTTTGACTGGGGAAAACACTACTTCATTTATTCTCAAGTCATTTGTGATTAGCGGAAGGTGACTTTCTAAGGTCATCAAAGGGTGGGTTGGATTGTCATGTACTTAATAATTTTTACGTGTTACGTTCAAATTGATTCCAAATTTAAAACCTAATTTATCTCTTCATACCATTCAGTGGTCAAATTTTAAGGGCTCCCCATATTTCAATTTGATAGGCTAGGTCGAGCTTTAATAGGACAACATGATAGTCTTGAATTATTTTCAATATATATTCAATTAATGTCCATTAAATAACTATTGAAAAGTAAAATTTATTAAATATGTACCAACTAATAATAATATCCACATTTATTTAAATTAAATAATCTAGACAAATAAACTAAATGGCTAGATTACAAAATAAAAAAGGACATTGAGAATAAACCAACAAATTCCAAATAGGATAGCTGCATTCGTCAAAGACTAAGACAGGTCTTACACATAACGGAGACAAACCGACTGAAGGAGGTGTTATGAATATCATTAATGGATTACCCCATAAAGGCTTGACCCTACAATTGTTGAACTTGTCTATGTTATGTTCATAATTGAACTCTGTAGTTCAACACCATGTGGACCTATCAGATGGAAATCATATTCAACCTGCCTTACGTCCCACAAAATTTGCGGGTCATGTCCTTGATAAAATACTGCAAGAAGGGTCCGTTGTGTTGCTCCAAAAATATGTTTGCAGAATTTTTAATAAAGACTTGTAAGTTGCATCTTGGTCATTCTTCAAGTTTTTCCAAATGTTGTTTTCCACTTTCCTAATTGCAAATGTTCTTGCTCTGTGTCATAGGATGTTTCTTATTAGTGAGATGGACAACATTGTCTCTACCTAGCGAAGGCAAGGAATACATGTTCCCATTCTAGAACACATTTTACGAGGGAAGGAAACATTATGAAAAAAAATTCCCCCTACACACACCCGCTTGTTATTTCAAATACACCTCCTTGCCATAACTATGATATAACAAACAACTAAAATTACCACACTAAAATTTCTTCTTTGTCTACAACGTCAAGGGTGTGGACAATAGAAGGCAAGGCTCTTACTAAAACAACTCTTAGAGAATATCAAAATACAAGGGGTAGTGGCATCATTTTTGCCTTTGATTTTGTGGACAACAAAGGTGGAGAGATAAGGATCACTTCTTTCAATGAGGTTGTAAACAAATTCTATGCACAAATAGAAAATGGAAGCCTATATAGTATATCTAATGATAGAGTGGGTAAAGAAAATTGTGCTTACAACCATTTAAACAACCAATTTGAAAATTTTTTGCTTCCCTCTTTTGTTGTGACTCCTGTAATTGAACTACAAAATGATGTCCCTCTCCATCACTTCCATTTCAAAGAGATAAAAGATATATCATCCATCCCTGCAGCTCAATGGTGGACTTGATTGGTGTTGTAATGGCCATTTCTCCTTGCTCAAGTCTCTGTAAGGAGAACATTGCTAATGTGAGATATGTCTAGATTTAGTATCTCTGTCACCTTATGGGGCCAAAATTTACATGATCTTTGTAAAGAGTTATCAGAGATACTCTTGGTTCCAGATTTTCAATCTTGGCGATAAAATTTGGTCATGTTTCAGATTTCAATGGCACCATTGTTGACACCATTTCTACTTCAAAATGCTACATCAATCCTCTAATTTCCAAAATACAGACTCTCCATGATTGGATATCTTCTCCAAATTCACATGTTCCATGTCCATCAATCACCAGAAAAGTTGGGCCTCCACAATCTATGGTTGTTGGTGCTACTTTATCACAGATTTTAGAGATGGGAAATCTCAAAAACAATGAGTGGGTGACTGTTGAAGCTGAAGTATCAAACATCAACATGGATAATTTATTCTACATGGCTTGTCCAACAATGGTAGGTGAAAAACAATGTAGAAAAAAGGTTCAAGAGCAACCAAATGGTAAATGGTTTTGCAAAAATGCAATATTCATGTTCAAAACTGTAATTACAAGTACGCTCTGCATATGGATTTGAAAGATGCTACATGGGAGCTTAAAGGAGTTACTGCATTTGATGACACTATAGAAATGATAATGGGAATTATAGCTACAGACTTATAAAGTCATCGATTGATAATGACACCACATAGGAGATTTTTGATCACGTCATTGGACATGTGTTCCTTTTCACTCTTTCCCTTAAAAAGGAAACATACAATGGGAAAACCCAGTTGAAATGTGTTATTCTTAAGTCAAAGACAACATGATATGCCCTACAAACTCCAGCATATGCATGTTCTATATTTTGTGAAGCACAAATTATCCTTTCGTAGATACTCTCTTTTTGTTATTTTATTCCCGTAGTACCTTTTGCAAGTTTATCTTTTTGCGAGAATATTGTAACTTCCTCACTGCATGTATTCCAACAATATAAAAAGAAAATATTATTTACATAAATCAACTATGGTCCTCCACTAAGTTCTAATTCCTCTGCAGTATTTGTCGTATCCCCCTCATATATGATTATGAATGAAATTATTTCATGTTGCTCTTGTACAAAATGGATCGTTTGTTGTCATTTCCCATGTGTGCAATTGCATTTATTGCTATCTTCTCAAGAAAAATATAATGTTTATATCTTATCATGCATGCACCTTGATATTTACACTTCTATAATTAGCTAAACAATAATTACTTGTTGTTCATTGGATTTCTTACAGAAAGCTCCAACATTCGACTTGGTGACTTCCAAATGTCTCCTCCTGAAACAAGGGAACATAGACATGAGTATTACACAAGAAATAAGTTACGCATCACTAAGAAGCAACATCATAGGTACCACACTCACGGGTTAGTGGGCATGCCTCGGAGCTTGCTTCCTTTACACTAGCCACAAATTCAAGCACCCCCGCCAAGTATCTCTACTTCCGCTTCCTATTCCACGCCACCTTGCCTTGATATACATTGCACAAAGGTTTTGAATGATGGCTGTAGTTCCCATCCAAAATGTTCCCTGTGGAGTACCTCGGATTTTACTTTAGTCAAAAAAATTATGGATATACTCCCTTGCCTTCTCTTACCCCAAAAATACCCTTGGCACTTCCATCCTTTAATCAAGCACAACAATGTTTTCATAAAAGAATAGATACCTTTGCAAAGATGGATACTTGCTTTGTCTGTATGGAAAGCTACCCAGGAATCATGGGGAAAATGAGTGAAGAGAAGTACATATGCAATAGATGCTTAGCCAAGAAAAATGGTCACCACTTCTCTACATGGAACAACATGAATCCAGGCCATCAACATGTAGTTCTTAAATTCCTTACACAAGTGGAGGAAATGCTTATCACAAGAGTCAATCCAATCTTATAGGTTAGCCACGTTTATGGGGGACAATACAAATACAGTGGCCACACTATCAATTTCCCACAAAACATTGAATCTATTGTTAAATACCTTCCGCGACATCTTGGCAAAGTGGACATCTTTCTTCTACAAAGAAAAGGGTAGAACCAAACAAAGTATGATTTCTATGTCAGCAGGTCACGTGTTTGGGATGCACTCCAATTCAAAATTACAAATGACCCATATTACAAAGATGTTCTAATTGAATATGATGTGTTTTCCTCTTCACAAATTTGAACTAATGAATGTTTCTTCCATATTGTAAATTGTTGAAATAGATAATCCCCCTATCAGGAGGAAATTCCCGTTGTATCTGATCTGAGGAATTTACATCACCCAATATTCAATCCCTTCCATCATCCTTTGTCCCATTTTTCCCTAATTTAGGTACTGAAGAGGAGGAGATTTAATGGTTCTTGTTTGATTCAAGTGAAATGGTCCGCCATTATCTTTGCCTTGGCCTAAAATTGGCCTTTCACCGATCAATGAATACAACATAGAAGGCTTGTTTTCAATGGAATTCCCAACTTTATTCCCACAGGTTCAACCATGTTTAAACAACCTCACATAAAAGAGGTCCAACTTCATGAATACGCATTACACCTGATCCATTACTTTGACAACCACTTTGGTGGGCACCCCAAGTTCATGTATTTTCTCAACCTCATCATGCGTCTTTGCAGCCAAGCTACAACTTTTGTCTGCATGAGACAAGATATCCTTAAAAAAATCCAACAACTATAGGTGCGCTATGCTAATGCCTTCAAGATAATCCAAATGATGCACTCTCACAAAATCTTATGCGGTTTGGCATGACACTTCAGTGAATAAGGTCTTTCTGGTTGAAAATTAGAGACAAATTTTTCAATATGATTGAACAACTAGGAACACCAACTTTGTTCTTCACTTTAAGTGTTGTAGACACTAAATGGACAGACTTACATAGTGTGATTCCTGACACTATCCCTGTAGATCCTCGTGAAGCACAAAAATGGAGGAACCATAACATTGTCTCCAACCCTCATCAAGTTTTTGCATACTTACACCAAAGATTCACAGTATTCCATGAAGAGGTCTTGTAAAAATACTTGGGAGCAATAGACTATTGGTATAGGTAAGAATTGTCTCTTTCTTTCTTTCCTCTTCCACAAAGCTTCCTCGTACTTATTCATCTCTTTCCACGTATGAATGGCAACACAAACCTTCCTCGTACTTATTCATCTCTTTCCAGGTATGAATGAAAACATAGAGGATCCATACATGTGCATGGGTTCCTTTGGCTTCCGAAGCCCCAAATGTGGAGACAATTGACTGGAGTGACATGTCTGCTATCAACCAAGTTAGAGATTACTTTGAAAAATTTGTTTCCGCATGGAATTCCCATTCCATTTCATGTAGGTCATAATACATTCACCGTCCACTCCAGGATGATCCATGCTTATTAAACACATCAAAAATATTGGTAACCGACCCTCTTTTAGACTTGGAAGAAATTTTAAATCATGTGCAAAGACATACCAAATGCACTTAACGTACATGCCTACGAAAAAAAAATGACATGGAATGCAGGTACAAAACACCTTGGTAACTACTCAAAATCCATCACTAGGACTCAACAAGACACCAAAATTCTAGTACATGCAAACCATAAATGATGACAGATTAAACATCCGCAACCTCGCCATGTTATCCATTTGGACATCCAATGTTTATTTCCAGCCTGTACTCTCTAAGCATGAAGTCCTAAAATATATTGCTAAATATATGTTGACGATGATCCTTGCAAATGAACTGTCGAGTCATAGGAAACCTTAGGTCAAGTGGGACATGTTCCCTAAGGTAACCTCTAGATTTTAAAGAATCTAGATCTTCTCTATGGGGTGAGATGAGGGTTAGAGAAAAATAAAACCTAACACAAAACTAACAAAAGCGATGCATCGAAAAGAAGAAGTTAATCAAGAATCCAACTACCTGAAATGGGGAAAAGGTGAATAATGAAAAGGGTGGATAAAATGCACCACAAGCTAGAGATAGATTCACACAAAACACCACTCCAAACCCATTAAGAATAGCTTCTAAAACCCATAGTGAACATTAGAAATATGCACAAGTATACCAACAATGAAATAAAGGCTATTAGAGACGATAAAAACATGCAAAGGATGGACAAAATGCATCACAAGACATTATATTGCTCCAAAATTATGCACAATATAACAATCAGCAAGTAAGAGGAAAGAATTCCATTACAAAGCTTCAAGAAGAAGGCTTGGGCTCCCATCTCATCCCCTAGCAGGGAAGAAATAGGGGTAGAGAAGAAACATGACTCCTTTTTTAGATATGAGACCCATATTACAATATATAGAATCACAAAGAGAGAAGAGTGAAATCTTGAAATTGCTTTTCCAACCACTTATAAGATGTAATAAATGAGTGCAATCAATGGCACCTTTCTTGTAAAAGACTCCCCATGTTGTCCCATGACCTGCAGCAATGAAAGAATGATGGCCATGCTCATTGAATGCATTCCCAACCACTTTCCAACTGTCTCTTTGAATTGGGCTCATTTTCCTTAAAAATCACCATCAAAGCTTCATCATTTTCTACATTTCTTGATTGTTGTGCATCATGCTCAGTTTATTGGATTTGGAGATGTTTCTTTTATTTTTACCCACCTACCCTTACTAAAAATATAAAATCCACTTTTTGGTGTAGAGGATGTCAAGAGATTTTCAAAAAGTCCAATTTTGTGAAAATTGGAGTTTTGGGTCAAAAGTTATGCTTGTTTGAACTTCGGGGTTGGGCGTTTCATGCGGGCTCTCACAATATTTTAAAAGATCTAAGCATTTAAAATTCCTAGTGGGCTTCATGATTAATCCTACATTGAATTGACATGCCGTCAATCTTTTGCAACCTGATTTGGGTTCAAATTCTATCCATTCTGAGCTCCACATGGAGGCCAAGTGCATCTCTAGGGTCTCCATTTTTCTTACACCTTTTGAAAGTGTGCTGAGATGACACATGGCACCTTAAAAGGATCTTCTACTTTTCCCTGATTTGACTCACTCACGGGCTTCGCTTTTGACTCGCTGAGTCATCTTTCTTCATTTTTTTCACCATGATTTGGCCAAGTCCTTATGAAAATACCGAAGGCTTGACTCATCTCACATTAGTCCGAGATTCTCAACACTATGATGCAGCCTAGAATTAGTTATACAAGACAATAAGACCCTAGACGCACTGGAACATCACTTAGCCTAGACTAAGAGCTAACCCAAAGCACACAAAGGTACCAGGTCCCTCTTTAGGGTTGTTATTGTAGGATGTTAACATGATGAAGACTTAACACATGCAGTTCCATTACTAACACATCATTCTATAGAGCACGCCAGATCTATCTCTAAGGGAGAATAGAACTAAATATTAACAATGATGAAATCAAAAACATACTAGATTCAGATACACACATAACTAACACTTAGATTTAGCCAATATCCTCCATTATATTCAATTCAATAAGTATACAGAAGCTTCATTACAATAACAGTAGTATGTGCATAACAGATTCAACAAGATAATCTCACTATATCTCCATGTATGCATATAATCTATCTCTCTCTATATCTCTCTACTACACAGTTTACTACATACTTATAAGGGTGGGGACTTGCCCTTCACTACTTATCTATTCCCAAAATAGGTCACATGCTATTAATAGCCACGCACCATTACAAAAATAGCCACACATGCAAGTGCACTAACAATAGACTACTAGTAGTTAACTGACAGTAGTAGATCTATTTCCAGCTTGTGTCCATGCAAAGTGCTTCATAGCTAATCCACCAAAAATATCTAATGCATGATACGTAATTATCCAATAAGTTTGAGTGCTCTGTACGCCATCTCTAGATATACATTCATGAGCGAAAACGGCTAATTCCCAAAATCCAAACTTCTTTTCCGCGCGTGTGTTCTCCCTATCCGTTTGCGCCTTTAAATATGACCTTCTTTCCCATGTGGACTTCTTGTGTGCTTTCTGTCAAGTGTTCTCTGATCAACATTACCCCACACTAATTGCATTTCCACCCCGGAAATGGTTGTCTCCAAAACAAATCAAAGAATAGAAGAATAGAAAGAATTTGGATGAATGAAAGAATGTTTTTAACCTGCAGTTTCTTCTTCTACAACCTAAAAAATTAATTCAGGATATTCCTACTTTATCTCAACCTCCAAGGTCTACCACTCAATGAGTGCTTCCTCTACTTTTTCTAGAATGTCCATAGCAATGGACTCCATTTCATCCTGTGTAATTTCTCCTTTCTCATTCTGTAAGACCAACACAATGTTGGACATTGCAGTCATCCTTCCCTCTAGCAAATCCATCTTCTGCGCAATGAGTTTCCCAAGCTCCTCCAGCCAATTTTTGTGTGGTTCTTGGGCTGCTGCCAAGGCCTTGCGCTTCTATTTAACCATTGATAATATTTCTGTACGGCCTAATGTGTCATCCTTCATCACTTTTTGGACCTCATTGTTCTCCTCCAGGGTTTTTATGTTGATGAGCACCTCTAGAGCTATACTGAGATGTTTAATGCTTGGTTTGCTTCTTCTTGATTCTTCTTGCATCTCTTGCATCAATCCTTTATGTGATGTAATCTTCTACATAACTAAAGTATTTTCTCACTCTGCATCTTGTGCTAGATCCTTTGGCGCTGGCATGTGCAGAGGTTCATCTTCAAGCACTAGGTCTACCAATGTACCTACATAGTGTATTGCCGAAGGAAACATCTTTGGTACCTTTGGCTCTAAGTGTGGCCTAGCCCTTATGACATTATCACCAATTTCCTCTACGATGCTGATAAATACGAGTTCTTCTTCTATGCTAAGTCTCTTTCCTATGTTAGGCATGCTATCTCCTCATTTTTAGTTTTGATCTCTTCCCTTAGCGCCCTAATTGTGGCAGCCTTGTCCATATTCCACCTTGCCACCTCTGTTGAGACTTTTACCAATGAATTTCTCACCTATTCATCTAACATAATAGTAGGCTTTACTGTTATGTGTCTAGCTTGAGGTGTCTTTTTCAACCTCCTCAACACGCATGACTCCTCACACACATAAAAACATGGTTCATCCATGTGTGTGTGCATCGACCATGATAATTGCTTCCTCATGTGTACTATATTCACTCTCATCCTCCTCATCCTCTACTTCAATTATCTCTACATGCTTAAACTCGGAATGCTATCCATGGTATGCTTACCCTTTGGTGGTTCTGTAAGTGAAAACTCATCTTCCACATATTTGTTGTTTTCTAGCTTGGGCTTCGGTTGAGGTACACCAAAGTGCTGCTCCAAAATCTCCCGTAGCTAAAATTATTGGCTTAATGTTCAATACATCTTAAATGAGCCTTTCAATATATGCACCGTCCCTGGATACACATATTTCTTCCTTAGCATGTGGTATTCACAATCTATCTTGTTTTCATTGAATGTTAGGCATCGCACATCCGAGAACCTATGTACTCGACACTTGGAAGTACCTTGCTTTATGAAGGCATATGGTAGAATCGTGTACGTACCAAAAATTTTAGGTACTTGCACCATCGGAAAGATGTTACACATACCCAAATGATGATACAAGTCTCCTCGCAATGTATTTGGGATCCAGAAAAGCTTACCAAGTATACGTTTGTATCTCATATGCCTCATCCAGCCTCCACGTGCTTTCTTCTACCCTCTACCCCCCTTTTTCCTTGCATTTTGATCTTAAGTGATGAGACCGTGAACCTGCCAGGGCATCAGTCCCATGACCACCACCAAGGACCACCACACTGTGCAGGGCGGCGGTCCTATGTGCGTTTTCCGAGAAAGTTTCGACGATCACATCAAACGTAAAATTAATATTTCTATCTACTTTTTCAGCTACTTTGATTTGCATTTATGTTTTGGTCACCTGTAAATGGTAAAAGAGTTTCATTCCAATTTACCTTCTAGTGAATGCATTTTCTATAAATAGCTAGCTTGTTTTCAAAAAAATGGCCACTCTCCTTCTCTCTGTTTAATCATTGATCCTTTGAGTTTCTTGCTTAGAATTCCAATAGTTTCATGTTTTGCATTCATTGTTAGTCTTCCTTTACTTGTTTAGAGGTCATTTGATCTTCTTGTTTCAATCTTGCTTCATTGTTGTTCCATGCAAGTCGGTCTAGAATAAGGTAGTTTCATTCTTAGGTTGGAATCCATTTAGAGTGCAGGTTTTGTTTAGTCACAAAAGATAGTTTATATAACTCTCGACGTATTTGTGTTGTATTCTCACAATAAATCCCACTAGGAATTACATAGTCAAGTTCTGTTCACTTACACTATCCCTCTCTTACTCGCATTGTATTCGGTCTATATCCAAACATGTCATTGTTTGAGTACCTTATTCTGTTGATGCTATCATATACACACTTTTCTAGATTCAAGAGAACATAAAGGAATGAGGATATCACACTTAGAGGAAGAAGTCACATACAGTTTGGATTTACCACTGTTCTATAAACTCCAGGTTTGAGCTATCAAAGTTCTAGTTACAACATATCAAATAGAGTAGTAAATTATTTTATTTCAGTCAAAGCTCGCTCTCGATATCGCTAGGGAAGCTGTGGGGATTGATAGTTTTTGAGAAACTATGATTCATTCCTCACTTTTGAGGTAGGATCAAGAGTCTTTCAATTTAAATCAATTAGTTGCTTAGATATTTAGGATAAATTCACAACTACACAGCAAATAGCTACACCGGGCTACTTTGTTTGTTTTAATTCTGTTACTAGATTAGTTGTCCATTTTCTAAATATATTATAATATATGCTCTTTTAATTCCTTTAAAATACTTCATCGAAAATACAAAAAAATAAAAGAATACATGCATAGTGTAGATACATCTTTCATAATTAGTTTATTAGTTTTAGTTAAAAGTTGAGTCGTTTTACATGACAATCACGGGACCTAGAGAGCCGGAGAATACATATTTGAACCAATAGTGTCTCAACCAAATCTCCCACAACACTAGCTAACATAGATCAAGACCTTAGGATCCAAGTCTTTCGAGCAATGGTAAACCTACGAGCAATTAGTGAATAATTGAGAGAGTTAAACATTGAAGACGACAAGGCATACACATTTCGGTCAAATCATCATAACTATAGACTGTCTTGATAAGATATCCATATGACTGCACAAGGACTCGAAAGAGAAAAAATATTGGGTTGTGATCCTCTAGTTCCACAACCTAATGCAGGGGACCTCCTCAATGACATAGACACTAGCTTACGCATTCAAGTTTCCAGAACACCTATAAGGTATTCTGAGAAAATTACACAACTCCTAGTTCTAGACATAGAGGCTGAAAATTTGTATGATTATTGGATAGTCGGAAGGAGAGATTAACTCTTCATATGACCATAGGATGTCTGCCACAACCATGAACTTACGGTTGTGATCCACAGGTCCCACAACCCAATGGGCCTACTAATCAATCAGACATTGATGCTAGTTTACGAACACTAGTATTTAGGTCCTCACCACTTCCACCATACATTATTACACAATTATCCTTATTAAACGTAGCATGCAATCAAGCTAAGGATTTCTGGACTAGACCAGAGAATCATCCATAAAACCCCAAATAATCCACTACACCTCCCATCACCATTTTCATGACCTTTTCTGGAAATATACACGAAGCTCCCACAGGTCACTTCCCATGTATCCAACAATGAATAAACAGGATCTCGGCAGAGCTCGACATTGATTGGAGCCTCCGAATAGCTATTATATCCGAACGATCCATTACACCAATTCAGGTTAGGAGGGCCTTCTTTTCCTTAGATTCACATATTCAATTATTGTGTATTGAGGATATAAAATTGCTCAACTAGTTTGTTTGTATCCATATATATTCCACATTCACCAAATTGTCTCAATACAACCTTGAGAGGTTGGAGTACGAGGAAGAGTTACTTGTATATTCTTATGCTCACATGTCACTTTTCCATTGTACAAAATTGGTGAACCCAACGTGAAACAAACAACTATTTCATCTTCTCTACCTCATTAGCCTTCACATCAGCTTCACCACCAAAATTGGTGAACCCAACATGAAACAAACAACTGTTTCATCTTCTCTACCTCATTAGCCTTCACATCAGCTTCACCACCAAAATTGGTGAACCCAACGTGAAACAAACAACGGTTTCATCTTATCTACCTCATTAGCCTTCACAACATCTTCACCACAAAATTGGTGTTAGGTTGTGGAGCTTGTTTTCATGTGTGAAAGTGTTGAAGACTGTACACTAAGAGTATTGTACACTTTTCATGTATCCTCACTGGGGTTCGAGGCCGGGCCGGGCCCCGAGCGAGGTCCGGGGCGGTAGCACCGGTGCAGAATAGGCTCGGGGTGTAGTTTCAAAAAAAAAAAAATTAGGCGTAAATTTTTTTGGCCTTGAAAAATGCACCCGACATATCGGGAAATGTGCTCTTCTCATATGGGGAATTTTTGACCCATAGGTTTATGGGATGGGTTTTTCCCATGGTTTTAATACCCACGGTTTTGTAAAACTGCTTAAACAGTTGTCTATTTATATGGTCTTATGCATATGATAGATGAACAAGCAAATGTATTGCAGATGTGTTTTGAATTCGGGTGTGAATTCTATAGATTTTTTTTTAGCATAGCTCTAAATGGATCTGGGTATTGTATTGAGAGAGTGGTGGCTTGTAATAAAATCTGAGCAAGTGATTCTTGGTGGACGTAGCCCAAATTGGGTGAACCACGTTAAATATTGTCTCTTTGTGTTGTGTTATTTTATTCTACAATTTTATTTGAGATCTATAATAATTTTTGCATATTAGTTTCTACTTTTGTGATTCTATGAGGGATTATTCCACATATTTTATCCCTTATTTCCTAATAATTGGTATCAGAGCCTGGTTTGGTTTTCTGAAGTGTTGAATCGCAGGGAAAGTTTTTAGCTTGAGTGGGAGCTATGGCAGATGATGGAAGATCTAGGGTTGATAAATTCAACGGGTAGAATTTCAGTATTTGGAAGATGTAGATGGAAGATTACCTTTATCAAAAGGATCTTTATACTTTGTTGTCTGAGAAGGTGAACAAACCCTCGAGTATGACAGATACGAGAATGGGATTTCTTTGGATAGGAAGGCACTTAGGACAACTCGACCGTGTCTTGCATCTTCGGTATTATTTAATGTTTCAAAGGAAAAGACTACAAAAGATCTAATTGATGCATTAAGGAAGTTCATGAAAAACCTCTCGCCTCTAACAAGATATTTTTAATGAAAAAGTTGTTTAATATGAAGATGTCTGAGAATAGTTTAGTAGTAGATCATTTAAATGATTTCAATACGGTTTTGAATATGCTAGCTTTAGTTACAATAGAATTTGATGAACAAGTTAGGGCTTTATTAATTATGTACTCTTTACCTGAGAGTTAGAATAGCACAGTAATGGAGGGAAGTAACTCGGTTCCACTAACTCAAATTTGAAGTTTGAGGATGTTGTAGGGGTGATTCTAAGCAAGAAAATGTGAAGAAAATCTCTGGGAATCTTCTACTTGGGGAATGCTTTGTGTGGAAACTAGAGGGAGATAGAAGAATAGAGGAAACCATGGAAAATCAAAAGATTGGGCAAGGTCAAAATCCAAGAACAAGATTGTATGCTAGAATTGTGGAAAGCCTAGGCATGCAAAGAAGGACTTGTTGGGAGCTTCGAGATAAGAAGAAACAACAGAACAAAAAAAGGAGGCAAATGTGGCAACGGGTAATGCATGTCGGGATGCTTTGATTCTTTCTTTGCACAATATTACTGAATCTTGGGTTTTAGATTCACGGGCTTCTTTCCATGCTTCTCCACATAGGCATTATTTTGTTGATTATGTTCAAGGAGATTTTGGGCATGTTTTTCTTGGTGATGATGAGCCTTGCAACATATTTAGAAAAGGTTCTGTTCAAATTAAGATGCAGAATTGGAATACTTGGCTATTGAAGGATGTCAAACATATGCCTACATTAAGATGAAATTTGATATCAGCAGGGCTATTGGGAAGTGATGGTTGTCTTGTGATATTTGACTAACTCTTAGAAGGTTACCAAGGGTTCTCTTGTGGTGGCAAGAGTTAAAAAGGTTGGAACCTTGTATTTAACCACTGATAGTACTAATGATTATAATCTTGTGGCTTTAGATGCAGATACAACATTATGGCACTATAGGCTTGGTCATATGAGCCATAAGGGCATGAACATCATAAAGAAGAATTTTCCTGGATATACAGAAACAGGTTTGGATTTCTGTGAGAACTGCATATATGGGAAATAGAAGTGAGTAAGGTTTCTCAAGGTTGGACCTACGAAGAAAGAGAGTAAGTTAGAGCTGGTACATTCTGATGTGTGGGGGCCGGCTCAGGTATCATCTCTTAGGGGTTCAAGTTATTATGTTACTTTTATTGATGATGCAACAAGGAAAGTTTGGGTTTATTGTATTAGAAAAAAATATGATGTATTTGGCACTTTTGTTAAATGGAAATCCTTGGTAGAAAATGAAACAGGTCTTAAGCTAAAATGTCTTAGGTCAAATAATGGAGGGGAGTATTGCAACAATGAATTTAATGATTACTATTCTAAGAATGGAATCCGTAGGCAAAAGACGGTTCCAGGAACTCCGCAATAGAATGGGGTATCAGAAAGGATGAACAGAACAATAATGGAATGTGCTAGGAGCATGAGGTTATATGCAGGACTACCTCTTTCTTTTTGGGTAGAAGCGGTGAGCACAAGTTGTGTACTTGATAAACATAGGACCCTCAAGTGCCTTAGATGGAGGCATATCTAAGGAGGCATGGTATGGTAAGAAAGTTGATTATTCATTTCTTAGAGTCTTTGGATGTGAGGTGTTTGTTCATATAGACAAAGATGATATGACCAAGCTAGAGGCTAAATCAGAAAAATGTACTTTCATTAGTTATGGTGGTGATGACTTTGGATTTAAATGTTGGAGTATTAAGGACAAGAAAATCATTCAGTCTAGGTATGTGGTCTTTAATGAGAAAGTCATGTATAAGCAATAGTTGCGGGGAAAACAGGGGAAGAATCCAAGAAAGAATATGCGGTGGTAAAGGATCTTCCGGATGGGAAAGTGACCCATGAATTAGTTCAGAACCTACTCAACAGAACCCCAAACTCCTACGGTGATGAGGTCTTCTAGGGTAAGAAAATAACCTAAACATTTTTCTCCTTCTCTTTATTATTTATTACTCACCGATAGTCAAGAGCCGAGAGATTTGATGAAGCAATGCGGGTAGATGACAGAAGAAGTGGGAGCAAGCCATGGATGCATAAATCTCTCGTGGAGAACCGGACTTGGGATTTGGTGAAATTACAGGAAGGAAAAAGAGCATTGTAGAATAAGTGGGTGTACGAGAATTAAAGATGAAGAAGGAGGAAAGAAAAGATATAAGTCCCGGTTGGTGGTCAAGGGGTTTGCACAGAAACAAGGTATAGATTTTGATGAGATTTTTTCTCCTATAGTAAAATGACTTCTATCAGAATTGTTCTTGGAATAATGGCAGCAGAAGACTTACACCTAGAATAGTTAGATGTAAAGATTGCATTTCTCCATGGTGATTTGGAGGAGGAGCTATATATGTAGCAGCCAGAAGGATATGAAGTCAAAGGTAAAGAGGAGATGGTGTGCAAACTGAAGAAGAGCTTGTATGGCCTGAAACAAGCTCCACATCAATGGTATAAGAAGTTTTATAGCTTCATGATGGAGCAAGGTTATATTAGATGTCATTCGAACATTACATGTATACAAAGAAATTTGAGGATGGAAGTTATATTATTCTGTGTTTGTATGTAGATGAGATGTTGGTTGCGAGTGTAAAAGCATGTAGGAAATAAAGTACTCAAGAAACAACTAAGTGAATCCTTTGATATGAAAGATTTGAGGGCAGCCCGACAAATCCTTGGTATGAGGATAACTTGGGATAGGAAGGAACAAGTTTGACTTTATCTTAGGAAGAGTACATTAAGAAGGTATTGGATAGGTTTAACATGCAGGATGCTAAACCGGTTGGGACTCCTTTGGCAGGCCATTTTAAGTTATCAAAGGAGCAGTGTCCCAAGACAGAGCAAGAAAGAAACTAGATGTCCAAGGTACCTTACTCATCAGTAGTTGGTAGTTTGATGTATGTTATGGTGTGCACTAGGTCTGATATTGCCCATGTAGTGGGATCCGTGAGTAGATTTATGAGTGATCCAGGTAAAGAGCATTGGCAAGCAGTAAAGTGGATCCTTCAATATTTGAGAGGGACCATGGGGGTAGTTTTGTGCTACAGTGGATCAAACACCACTTTACGTGGTTATGTAGATTCAAACATTGTTGGAGATGTAGACAGAAGAGGAGCACGACAGTTATATTTACACTTTGTAGGTGGGACAACAGTGAGCTAGATTTCACAGCTACAGAAGCTGGTGGCTTTGTCACCCATGGAGGCTGAGTATGTTGCTGCCACAGAGGCAAGTAAAGAAATGATTTGGTTACAACAATTGCTTGAGGAGTTAGGGCATAAGCAAGAGGAATGTAAGCTACATAGTGATAGTTAGAGTGCTATACACCTAGCTAAGAACTCTGCTTTCCACTCCAGGACGAAGCATATACAGTTAAGGTACCATTTCATTATGATAGCTTTGGAGGAAGAGAAGTTGAAGTTGGAGAAGATTCATACCAGTCAGAATCCTGTAGACATGATGACCAAGGTGGTCACAAGGGAAAAACTAAATTTGTGTTCAGCTTTGGTCGGTCTTCACAGAAACTAGTGAAGGGTTGAGAAGCTTGCAAAGAGGAAAACTAGTCTCTAAGTGGGAGATTGTTAGGTTGTGAAGCTTGTTTTCATGTGTGAAAGTGTTGAAGACTTTACACTAAGAGTACTATACACTTTTCATGTACACGACATATTGGGAAACGTTCTCTTCTCATATGGGTGAGTTTTTTTACCCATAGGTTTATGGGATGAGTTTTGCCCATGGTTTTGATACCCACGGTTTTGTAAAACTTTTGTTATCCAAAATTGACCCCAGTGGTAAATTTGATAACATGCATTAAATTCTCAAGTCCAGGGCAAAAGATTGATTCAAGGCAAAAAAATCATGTTTCTAGGGTCCCCTCAGATTTTCTCTAACACTCATGTCCAAGGAGAAAAGAGAAAGTTCTAAAAAGGGGTGAAAAAGTTGCAAAAAACAAGCTTGAGGCAGAAAAAATCATGAAAATCGGCTAAGTCCTAGTCCTCGCAACATTTGGGACAGTTGGGACGTCGGGCGCAAATCAGCTAAAAGCCGCTAGCAATTCGGCGATCACTAGACACTAGGGACAGCAGGACATTGGGATGCGCGGGGACGGAAAGCCGATTCGACCAAAGGAGAAAATTTGACTAACCTCGTGGAGCAGCTAGGACATCTGGGCCGTGAGGACGCGAACCCCTGGATCGGGCAGGCTCAAAGAGAACTTTCACCCTTTGGGACAAGAGGGACAAGAGTACGCGCGGGACGCGGAGATCCAAAGGAGCCGAGAGCCAATCAAATCACGCCACATGTCTTCACCTCAGAGTGGGACAGGGAAGCCCAAATCGGGCGGATCGGAGGAATTTGTCCCAGACGGTTTGGGACATCCGAGCCAAAAATACGTGAGGGACGTGAAAAGCGTGAGGCCCGCAGACGAATCAGGAAATGCCACGTGTCACAAGGGAAGATGTCTAAAAGTTTAAAGGGAGAGGTTTGAAGGGTCAGCCCAAGCCAATCAGAATAGGACACATGTCCTAAGGGTCGGGGAGTTCGTGGCGTGAGGGAGCAAAACAAAATTTTGGCTAAGTGTTCGATGCAACTTTTAAAGGTAAAGTTTGGAGCGCTGGCCCGAGCCAATAAAAAGAGGATGCATGTCCGATGGAGTAGGGAAGTGCGGAGCTCGAGGAGGAATTAGAGAATTTGGAAAAAATTTGGCCAAAAAGTAAAAGGGAAAGGATGACCTGCACCCTGTCCTCCAACCAGATCATGCCACGTGTCCCAAGTGGCGGGGGCGCGGAGAAAAAATGAAATATTTTCCAAAGTGTTATAAAAGTCAAAACTTTCAAGGAAAACCCATGGGTAAGGGAAGGAGAGAGAATTTCTCATCCAATCAGCGCCCGACACGTGTCGTCCAGGTGGCGGAGCGCGGGAAAAATTTTCAAAACCCATTTTTGCCTGTTTTGTGCCCTAAATCTTCAGATCACCATATCTTTCGATCCAGAGCTTGAATTTGCACATTCTTTATATCATTGGAAAGCTTATAAAATTCTCTACATGATTCCAGGGTCAATCCTAAATTTTGGTTCAGTCTGGAGAGAGAAAGTTAAGAAATGGCTCTGACACGTGTTCATGGCCAGAAGTGACATTTCAGCGACCAAATTTAATATAGGATGGGTCGCATTGTCCTCCAATTTGGTCAAAAATGGCAGGGTATGGGTTTGTAAGGTCCTCCATGCTGATTTAATGCATTTGTAGTCAATGAGGAATGGGTTCCCACATTTTGTATGTTTTCTCTCTCCTGAGCTCGACCCATGCAATGTAAAAGCCAGATTTGGCTCATTTCTAAAGGGAAGAACACTTTTGGCATAGCAATCTTATTCTTTCACCTCCAGCAAGTGATTGTTGCAAGAGTTAGACCTCTTCAAAGATTGTAACAGCTTTTTTACCTCTCTGAGGTTGTAATGCAGTGGTTTTGACATTGGAAATGATAATGCAAGCTTTGTGAATGGTTTCAGTCCTTTGTTTGTATTATTTGCTTCATTTCAGACCCTAAATTATATCTTATCAACCTGTGTATGTTTTATGCTACAATATTTGGTTTGTGTCTATTTGCATGACAAAAATATTCACCACTCCTTTTGGTGCATCACCATCTTTAGTTAGTTTCAATTTTTGCACTTCTATCCCTATCTCCTTACAATTTAGAGTAGGATTAGGATCTAAACCTCTGTAGTTATGCAAATATAGATCTAAATCAGAGGAGTTTGAGGAACCAGCCTCTAATCTGGAGATTCCTCTCTCATTTTCACAAGTCCCACACTTAGAGAGAGGTTTCCATGTTGTGCAATCACACTAGATGCCTAAGACATCATTCAGAACCTTGATTTGCATCCAGGGGTGTTGTGATTTTGCACTAACGAGTTTTGGCACGCCAAAGATGGGACCTAGAGGTCTCATTTTCATTTACAACAAAGTTGATGTGCATCTACTTGCAATTTTCTTTCTTGAAAAGAGCTATAATTTGCATATCTGGCGACTCCAAGGGGAAGAATCAACTAGTTTCAGCAGTGCAGGCTTGAAAACTCATGAGAAGAGTCACCACAAGGTCAAGAGTTGGAGAAGAAGTGTTGTTTGAATACCTGCAATTATCTCCAAGAAGAAGGAAAAGAGGAAGAAGGACTCAAAGGTCTCCATATCCACCAAACTGAACTCTCTCAACTCCTCCACCTGGTAGGCCTTTCATTCAGTCAATAAGGGTTTTAAGACCAATTATAATGGCACAAAACAACCCCTATATCAACTTCACATGCAGCAGCCCACTTGCCCTCAATGCACAACATCCAATTCCTATTGCAACCTTGAAGAACATTCCGTACTTCACTGGAGAAAATCAGACTACTCCAGGTGATCATGTTAAAGATATTGCTAACCTTTGTGCAATCCATGAAATCAATGAGATGCAAGTGGCTGTCAAGTTGCTGGCATCTTCATTCAAGGGGAAAGCATTGCAATGGTTTAGAAGCCTTGGAGCTGGTTCTATCACAAATTGGAATTAGTTGTGTATAGCACTTCATGAGCAATTTGGAGAGAAGGGAGACAACTTGTCTCTTTTGGAGCAGCTGACAACCATCAAGAGAGCTCCCAATGAGCAGTTGACCGATTTCAACTTCAGATTTCAAAAGACTTGGGAGAGAATTCCAGTGGCAGTTAGGCCAACAGCAGAAGGTGCTTTTCTCTACTATCTCAAAGCTCTAAATTTTGATATTTCTATGTTGATTCAGTCCATGGGAGGCATAACTATCCCTATGGCTTATAGCATTGCCATTAGGGCTGAAAATTGTTTGATCCAAGCTGGCAAACTTGCCCCTAGACCTCCCATGCCATTGTTCCCAAGCTTAGAGAGTCCAAACACCAATCAGGCACCTATTTTGGCTCCTTCTCCCACTCCTAGAAATCAGAGTTCAAATGAAGCTTCTACTTCATCTCCAAGTGCCCCAAATGAGCTTCAAGAAGTCATGAAGCAATTGCAAAACCTAGGCAATGAGCTGGTTACTCTCAAAAGGCAGCAAGCCCAAGGTTTTAGACCTTCTTATCAACCCCAAGCTCAACCTAATAGGTAGCCATACCAACCACAAAGGCCACCTAATCTAGTTGCAAATATGAATCAAACAAGGCCTCCTGCCAATAGACCATTTCAGCCCTATAATCCAAATGCCATATCTGCCTCTAAGGCATTGGTGCCAACACAAAACAACATTGCCCAGGAGTATGATTGGTGTTTTCCATGTAATGAGCCTCATAACCAATCCATGTGCTTCAATGGTGCTTTGAATCAAGCACTAATGGTGACAACTACTGGTGTGGAGGGTGAGGGCAGTCAAGGAAACAACCAACAACAAGAAACATTCCAACAGCAATCAGCCCCAAATGACACCACGTTGGTAAATTGGCAAGCAGAGGATTTTGTGGCATGAATCAGGTAGTTTCCCAAGGTGTTGCAGCCAACACAAGGTCAAAAAGGAGGAATTTGGGTGAAGAACAGCCATTAGCCCCAACCAATCCACAACCTTCCATGGCTCCACAAATGATTGGCAAGCAAAATCCAATTTCAAATGCACAAGGGTAGCCAAGAATAGCCCCTAGGCCAACTCAAATACCAGTTGTTGCTGCCCATGTGCAAGGAGTGAATGTGCAAACCAAGGGACAACAAAGAGATCCTTCATCACCATTCAGTATCATTGATCAGATGAAGAAGACAAACGTTAATATATCAATGTGGGAATCCCTATCTATCCCAGGCCAAAGAGATCTGCTGCAAGCTGCCATGAAGGACTCGGCCAAGCTGCGAATCAGCAAGTTCGGGTGCAAGACAAAGTGCTTACAAATGCGTCCCACCGAGGGAAATCATGGAGGACAAGCAAGGTAAAATGTTGAAGCCCCCTCCTTTCTATGTTTCATTAATCATTGGAAATCAGCTAGTGCATAATTGCATGATAGACTCCGGGCAAGTAGCTCAGTGATGCCTAAACAAATAGCTGATCAGCTAGGGCTACAAGATGAAATGATATCCAAAGGGGTAGTGTAGCTAGATGGGACAAATGAGCAATAGTTGGGGTGATTAGAAACTTGATTCTTATCTTGCATGCATGTCCAAATGTTATTGTTTTACAAGATGTATCGGTCATAGACCTTCCACCAATTTTTCCCTTTGCTTGTCAAGGGACTTCACAAACCAAGATTGGGGATATTTGTCTCGCTAATTGGTCACACATGCTTTGTTAACGAGGTATGGAACTAAGGCTACAATCAGGTCGAACCTATTGCAAACTTCCATATTGAGCCTTACACTCCAAGTCAGATTAATGCCAATTGCTCAGAATTTGATCAAGAAGATCACCCAAGCACTGATGAAGCTGACACTAAGGTTGGAAGCATCCCGGATCTAAATCTTGATGAATGGGTAAATAAGATACATGCTTTTGATCCTTATCAAGAAGTAGAAGAATCTGAGCTACGGGTCTATTACATACACGAAGAAAATCAGCCTATTCCTAGCATCGTCAAGCCAAACCACAAAGATGACAATGAGGTATGGCAGCTATTTTTTGATGGATCAAGGAGTAGAAAAGGTGCAGGAGGTGGAGCCATGCTTGTTTCACCTCAAGGAGTAAAGTAATATTCAGCTTTTAGATTTCAGTTTGCATGCTCCAATAACACTGCTGAATATGAAGCCTTAGTGCAAGGGATGCATTGGCCAATCAAGAAGAAAATAAAGAACTTGCAAGTCTTTGGGGATAGTGAATTGATTGTAAATTAGGTCAAGGGACAGCATGCTGCCAAGAATGATCTACTCAAGTGCTACAAGAACAGGGTGTGGGACCTCATGGAAGATTTTGAGGGTTTTGGCATCAAATCCATTCCTAGGAAAGAGAATCAAGCTGCTGACAGGCTTGCAGCAGTAGGGGCAGCCTTTGACATTGTGGAAAGCATTCAATAAGACAAGGTATAGCCAAACATCCATGTGATTGTGAGGCCTTGGCCCGGATAACAATGTCGGTTGGCAAGTGTTTGAAAAAGACCAAAAATCATCCATTTCTTGAAGAAGAAGCTTGAGTTCTCAGCTAAGAATCAAGAAAAATTAGAACAGCACTATGGTGACCAAGTGGTATAGCTGAGAACTAACAAGCTGCCCAAGGGACTTATCACTTTGGAGTCCATTTTTAATCCCAATGACCAGTTTAGGAAGGAAAAAGCAAACATTCAGGTCAAGAGAGAGGATTCAGTATCCATCTTGGTAGAAGAGAACAAACCATTGCAAATTAGAAGGATGACAACTGAACAAGAAAGGTATGAGTTCATATAGTTGTGCCAAGAGTTCCCTGACGTGTTTTCTTGGAGCTATGAAGACTTGAAAGGTTTCAATCCCAAGTTAGCTCAACATACCATCGAATTGGATCCAAATACTAAGCCTGTCAGGCAAAAACAAAGACCAGTCAATCCACACATGGAACCTCTCATGAGGAAAGAATTGGACAAGATGATTGAGTCAAGGATCATATTCCCAATCAAGCATTCTAGTTGGGTTGCCAACTTAGTTCCAGTCAGAAAGAAGAGTGGAGAGATCAGATTGTGTATTGACTTCGAGAGACTTGAATAGAGCCTCTCTCAAAGACCATTACCCACTCCCTTCCATGGAGCGAGATATTGCAAGTTGTGGCTGGCTCTGAGAGGTTTTCACTACTTGATGGCTACTCAAGCTACAATCAGATTATGGTGAAGGAAGAAGATCAATTCAAGACAGCCTTCACAACCAAATGGGGAACTTTTGCATATAGGAAAATGCCATTTGGGCTGTCCAACGCTGGTGCTACCTTCCAAAGGGAAATGGACATGGCATTCAAAGGTTTGATTAACAATGTGGTGCTGATTTACCTTGATGACATCACTATTTTTTCAAAAAATGCAGAGACCACCTCTCTCATTTGAGGCAAGTCTTCACAAGGTGCGGGAGATTTGGAGTGTCTTTGAATCCTAAAAAGTGCATCTTTCTTACACATGAAGGAAAGCTCCTTAGCCATGTTATCTCCAAACAAGGATTAGCAATTGATCTAGAGAGGGTTGAAGCCATAAGAGCACTACCATTGCCAAGCCACAAGAAATCCCTTCAGAGTTTCTTGGGAAGGATAAACTTTGTTCGGAGGTTTGTCCTAGATTTTACAGCCCTTGTCAAGCCCATCACCAAAATGTTAAAGAAGAGCATGGCTTTTAAGTGGATAGAAGAAGGCAAGGAGAGTTTTGAAGCAATCAAAGAAGCTATCTCTCAAGCACCAACTCTCATCAACCCGGACTTCTCCAAGGATTTCATCCTCTATGCATTTGGAGGTAATGACACTATTTCTGCCATTTTGGTACAGCAGAACAAGGATAATGATGAGCAACTAATTGCCTTCTTCAGCCAGAGCCTAGATGACTACGAGGTGAGGTACTCTTTTATTGAGAAGCATGTGCTTGCAGGAATCATAAGCTTGAAGAAATTCAAGCATTTAGTCTCAAACAACAAGATCCAATTGCTGGTCTCACATGTTAGGGTTAAGGACTTCCTCCTCGCAAGGATTTGAATGAGAGAAAAGGGCAGGTTGGATCACCCGTGTCATGGAGTATGACATTGAAATCAAGATTACCAAGCTGGTAAGAGGGAAAGGATTGTGTGAGCAGCTAGTTGGGGAAGCAAAAAGAAGTATGCAATGAAGAAGAGGCTATTTTGATAGTCCAAGATAGCTATAAGCCAAGTGGCAATCAAGAAGAAGACAATGTTGCCCCCACTCCTTGCTGGACCCAAGGTATTATACACTTCCTAGGCACAGGCCTATGCCCTCCAGAGATGAACAAGACCCAAATGAGACACTTCAGATTGTAGGTTATCCCGTATGCCATTGTTGATGGAGTTTTGTTCAAGAGAGATGTGAATGGAGTGTTCTTTGAGATGCATTAGCACAAATCAGATTCAAAGGGTGTTGAAAGAGTTTCATGGTGGACCAGTGGTGGTCATTTTGCACCAAGAGTGACACTCTAAAAATTATGAAGGCTGATTATTATTGGCCTAAAGGCTTCAAAGTGATTGATATGCATGGATCAAGAGGTGTAAGAATTGTGCATTCTTCATAGGGAAAGAGAGACTTGCTGCCCTTCCATTACATCCAATCTCAGTTGACCAGCCATTCATGCAATGGGGTTTGGACTTCATTGGAGTCATTAATCCCAATTCAAGCCAAGGGCACAAATGGATTTTGACAGCCACGGACTACTTCACCAGATGGACAGAAGCAGTAGCACTCAAAGAGGCAAATGAGTCTAGCATCTTAGACTTTTATGAGGGGATAACAACCAGATTTGGTGTACCTGCTACAATAATCTCTAATAATGCATTGGCATTCATTGGATCTAAGGTGACTGAGTGGGCTGTCAAGAACGGTATCTACCTAAGCACTTCATCAAACTATTACCCTCAAGGTAATGGCCAGGCCGAGTCCACAAACAAGAACTTGCTGAGGATCATTAGCAGGACTCTTGATGAGAATCAGAGGTCTTGGCATACCAAACTAAAATCAGCCTTATGGGCTGATAGGATAACTCTCAAAAGATCCACAGGTAACTCTCCATTCAAACTTGTCTATGGAAGAGAGGCAATCTTGCCCATGTCACTTGAGTTGCCAACATTGGAACTCATGAAGCAGCTAGAGTTACTAGAGTTTGAGCCCATGGAGGTGAGGTATGCAGAGTTGATGGAGCTGTAAGAGATCAGAAATCAGGCATCCCAAGCAATGGAAAAGGACCAAGCTTTGATCCAGAAGACCTTTGATAGGAAGGCCAAGGATAGATCTTTTCAGGTTGGAGATCTAGTGTTGAAATGGGATGCGGATAGAGAAAAGCGGGAAGACATTCAAAATTTGATGCCATTTGGAGTGGCCCATACATGGTCACGAAGTGCAAGAACAACAATGCTTTCCAATTGGCCTCATTGGATGGTGAAGAGCTGCAGATTCCAATCAATGGAATCTATCTCAAGCATTGCTTCTAGAGAAGAAATTCACTACCTTGTAAATATTAGATTAGATTTTCATTCCTCCAAGTGCTTGTGCACATTGTTTTGCTATAGGTTAGTTTTGTTTTCCCTAAGTGCTTTGGCACAGCTTGCTATCCATGGAGATATTTTGCAGGTCCTTGCTCCCGTCAGTGATATTCCATCTTCCTCCTTACACATTCTGAGTCAGTTGGGGTTCTAAACAGAATATTTGATGACTCCATGCCCAATGGACTGCTTCAGGCAACTGGTCTTTTCATCTAGCAGGCAGATGACCCCGCTGAGTCACCAAATTGTTATCCAAAATTCACCCCCAGGGTAAATTTGATAACATGCATTAAATTCTCAAGTCCCGGTGCAAATAGATTGATTCAAGGAAAAAAATCATGGTTCTAGGGTCCCTCGGATTTTCTCTAATTCTCCTATCCAAGGAGAAAAGAGCAAGTTCTAAAAAGGGGTGAAAAAGTTGCAAAAACAAGATTGGGCCAAAAAAATCATGAAAATCGGCTAAGTCCTAGTCCTCGCAATGCATTGGGACGGTTGGAACATCGGGCGCGAATCGGCCGAAAATCCGCCGAGGGTCCGCAGAGCACCTTTGGGATAGCTGGGACATTGGGACACATGGGATGTGGAAAGCCGATTCGGTGAAGGAGGAGAAAATTTGACTAATCGCCGTGGAACAGCCGGGACATCTGGGCCGTGAGGACGCGAACCGCCCGGATCGGCCGAAATAGAGAACTTTCACACTGGGACAAGAGGGACAAGAGTACGCCGGGATGCGAGAGAGCTGAAGGAGCCGAGAGCCGGTCAAATCATGCCATGTTTCTTCGCCTTAGACCGGGACAGGGAAGCCCAAATCAAAGCGGATCGGAGGAATTTGTCCTAGACGGTTTGGGACATTCGGGCCAAAAATACGCGAGGACGCGGCGGCGGAGCCCGCAGACGAATCAGGAAACACCACATGTCACAAGGGAAGACGTCCAAAATTTCAAAGGGTGAGGTTTGAAGGGTCAGCCCGAGCCAATCAGAATAGGACACGTGTCCTAAGGGTCGGGGAGTTTGTGGCGCGGGGAGCAAAACAAAATTTTGGCTAGGTGTTCGATGCAACTTTTAAAGGCAAAGTTTGGAGATACGGCCCGAGCCAATAAAAAGAGGACGTGTGTCGATGGAGTAGGGAAGTGTGGAGCTCAGGGAGGAATTAGAGAATTTGGCACAAGTTTTGGCCAAAAAGTAAAAGGAAAGGATGACCCCGCGCCCCTGTCCTCCAACCAAATCATGCCACGTGTCCCAAGTGGCGGGCGCGGAGAAAAATGAAATATTTTCCAAAGTGTTATAAAATTCAAAACTTTCAAGGAAAACCCAAGGGTAAGGGAAGGAGAGAGAATTTATCATCCAATCAGTGCCTGACACGTGTCGTCCAGGTGGCGGAGCGCGGGAAAAAATTTTCAAAACCCATTTTTGCCTGTTTTGTGCCCTAAATCTTCAGATCGCCATATCTTTCGATCCAGAGCTCGGATTTGCACGTTCTTTATATCATTGGAAAGCTTATAAAATTCTCTACATGATTCCGGGGTCAATCCTAAATTTTGGTTCAATTTGGAGAGAGAAATTTAAGAAATGGCTCTGACACGTGTTCATGGCCAGAAGTGACATTTTAGCAACCAAATTTAATATAGGATGGGTCGCATTCTCCTCCAATTTGGTCAAAAATGGTAGGGTATGGGTTTGTAAGGTCCTCCATGCTGATTTAATGCATTTGCAGTCAATGAGGAATGGGTTCCCATGTTTTGTACGTTTTCTCTCTCTTGGGCTCAACCCATGCAATGTAAAAGCCAGATTTGGCTCATTTCTAAAGGGAAGAACACTTTTGGCATAGCAATCTTCTTCTTTCACCTCCAGCAAGTGATTGTTGCAAGAGTCGACCTCTTCAAAGATGTATGCTTTTTTACCTCTCTGAGGTTGTAATGCAATGGTTTTGACATTGGAAATGATAATGCAAGCTTTGTGAATGGTTTCAATCCTTTGTTTGTATTATTTGCTTCATTTCAGACCCTAAATTATATCTTATCAGCCTGTGTATGTTTTATGTTGCAATCTTTGGTTTGTGTCTATTTGCATGACAAAAATATTCACCACTCCTTTTGGTGCATCACCATCTTTAGTTAGTTTCAATTTTTGCACTTCTATCCCTGTCTCCTTGCAATTTAGAGTAGGATTAGGATCTGAACCTCTGTAGTTGTGCAAATATAGATCTAAATCAGAGGAGTTTGAGGAACCAGCCTCTAATCTGGAGATTCCTCTCTTAGTTTCACAAGTCCCACACTTGGAGAGAGGTTTCCATGTTGTGCAATCACACTGGATGCCTAAGACATCATTCAGAACCTTGATTTGCATCCGTGGGTGCTTTGTATTTTTTGCACTAACAATGCTTAAGCAGCTTGTCTATTTATATGGTCTTATGCATATGATAGATGAACAAGCAAATGTACTTTTGCAGATGTGTTTTAAATTCAGTGTGAATTCTCAGAGTTTTTTGAGCATAGCTCCAAACAGATCCAGGTATTGTATTGAGAGAGCAAGTGGCTTGTAATAAAATCGAGCAAGTGATTCTTGGTGGACGTAGCCCAAATTGGTGAACCACGTTAAATACTTGCCTCTTTGTATTTTGTTATTTTATTCGCAATTTTATTTGAGATCGTAATAATTTCTTCATATTAGTTTCTCACATTGCGATTCACGTGAGGGATTATTCCGCATATTTTATCCCTTATTTCCTAACAATTGGTGAACGACATGAACCAAACAATTCTTCCTCTTTTATTTTCATTTCTTTCATCCACCTTCGCTCTTTCCCATTATTCTGCGGGTATTCATATACCCCCCGAATATGTCAGGATACGATGCATATGGCAGACCTCTCTCAGGTCTCAAAGTAAATTATGGTCAAACAAATAGACAGCTGTCACCCTCACTTCTGCATGGTGATAACTATCAAAGTAATTACTTGTCATCTCAAACTCCCCCTCAAAGAACTAGTTCTAGTTCTTCGTTCTAAATTGAGGAGTTGGATCAACTTGCACAAACACAACAACCGTGAGCCCTCAGGCTCTAACAATATGATGTTTACTGGAGAATCCACTTCATCTCCTTAGGACTTGTTTAGACCATATATCGGTAGATAGTCGGATCTACTCCCATTTTGGATGAGGAGTACTTAACATGCTACGCTAGAAGTGAACAATGCTTCCAAAACATGTACCCACCTATAGGAGTCTCGTGAATACAATCGGATACCCTACTCTAAGAAAACACCCCCATTCCTCCACCTATGGGAAATGCCTTCGGTGAAGCTTGGTAGGATAATGATCAATTCATAGTAGGGTATCATACCCTTGTACAACCTCGAGGTGTACAAAAATGTCATTAAAGCAAAACATTGTGTCTTTTCCAATAGAGGTCATTTCAGCCTTAGTTGAGAAGGTTAGAGGATTGGAACTTACTCAAGCAAACCAAATTTCATATTTTGGGAAAGTAGGAATCCCCAACCCTCCGCATCACCCCAGTTAGGTTGACCTCCTTATAGGAACAAGCACGTTAGGCATGGCTCCTCAACATCCATATAATTACCCACAGAAACGCCAACTAGGACCTATCGACACTAAAATTTTCCTCTGTAATTTCTATTTCATTAATGTATGTATTAGGAATAGGATGTTGTTAAGTATAATTAGTAGTAGCGTCTAATAGAAGATAACGACGTTGCTAGTATGACGCCACCAATAATGTATAGTACGGTAATAGTCAAAAGTATAATAGGAATGTTGTGGTAAAAAGTAAATATTTGTCGTAAGTGGTCCGGTAATGTTAAAATGTCAAAGTTAGGGTAAGTAGAGAAGTAGGGTCTACATGATTAGGAATTAGAAATATTATATTGGTAATAAGGACAAGGAGTGAGGTCATAAATATTTTGTGTATTTTATTTGTAAAAATTCTAAAAATGTGGAACCCATGTGAAATGATAAGGTTTATCTTATCTTAAAAGATAAGCTTACATGTACAGATAAGAGTTAAGGTATGGAATATGATTCGTCAGAGTATATTTCTTATCTTATCTTAGAGATAAGATGGATAAGCTGGAAGTTCTATAAATAGAGAGGCCACCCCCTTATTTAGCATAGAAGGAAGTAGTGAAAAATATTGTATGAGTAAGTGTGTAAAGGAAGCCATCATTTTGAAGGTGTGTTAAAAAGTCATTAAGAGGTGTAATTGTGAAGTTTCACCCATAGTTATTGTTGGAAGGCAAGTGAAGTCGTAACACTTGAAGTACCTCATGGGTGAGATTGTAACAATTTCATGTTGATATTATAATTTACACCGATATTTCAGATTTATCATCATTCCTTATTATCATAGTCTATGGTATTCTTATGTTATATTTGTTGTTGTGTTTCAAGATTTCATCCACCAAACTAAACGCTGTGTATTAGTAAATAATCATAGCACGAGGAGTTCCTGGTGAAGAATTATCATAGTGCCGATTGGTGATGACATTTCGGTTCCGTTGCTGGGACCATTCCTCGTTGGTGGATTTTCTGAAGAGATATTCCCACTTAGTTAGAAAACATTTGGAGGGTAACCTTGTTTTTATTGTGTGCATAGTAGTTACCATGGTAAAGTCACTTTTTGCTATGAATATTATTTATCGCAATAAAGTCACTTTTTACCATGAATATTATTTACCACAGTAACTTCACTTTTTACTGTGAATAGTGTTTACCACAGTAAAGTCAGTTTTTACCGCAATAAGTCAAGTTTTACCATAATTTACCATGGTCATTTCTATTTTCTATTATAGTGATTCCAATTATTTGTGCACATAAGTCTTGTTGATTGTACTTGTGGGTTGGTATTTCACTGTGGTTACTTTTGGAAATGGGAAAGATTCATATTTTTCAGCCCAATCTAATGAAGATGCTTCCTTTTTCATTCAAGAGTTTAAACGATCTTGTATTTGTAATGGCCTTATAAGAAGGGAACAATGGAATGAATTTTTTCCTACCTTTTTGGATGGTTCAGCCCTTAGGTGGTTTGAAACACTAGGTGATAATGTGAAAAACTCATGGGATTTATTAATTGAAAGTTTTCTTGAAGAATTTGGTGAACAACAACAGAAATATGCAGATCTCATGATCAATATCACAAAGCTATCCCAAGGAGAGAAGGATAAGATAAGGGATTATCATGCTCATGTTCTAGAGCTAAGGAGGAAGCTCAATGCCTAGATCCGGAAGAAAGGATTAGCAGATGGGTTGATGAATGGCATGGATAATCTCCTATGTAAGCACTTGATTCTTGGGATGAAGCCGAGAGATCGACAATGAGTGAAGTATGACCACCTAGCTACCATTGAGAAAGCAAAGGATATTGCAAGAAGGTAAGAAGAAAGCATGGAAGAGGAGCCTAAAGAAATTGTTGCTAAAGTAGAGCCTACACCGGCACCTTTGGTCAGAATCCACAACCACTCTCGGTGAGCACAAATCTTTCTCCTAGTACATCTACCGAGTATGAAGATCTGCTCAAGAAGATGCGTCGATTAACTATTAATCTTCTTCAAGGAAAATAATTTAGTTCTCGGGGAGGAGATAGAGGTCTAAAAAGAAATATTTGAAGTTATATGTTATGGTTGTTATAAAAGGGTCATTATAAGTATAATTGTCTAGATAGAGCTTTTATATCCGGTACAAGAGATAATGATAAAGGAAAAGCACTGTGAATTCTTTTGATGTAGTATATAAGAGCATAAATAATAAAGTATATGTGTTTGTAACAAAAAGAAAGAAAGAAAAAGATAATCAAGATGTGAAGGATCCTAAGAAGATGAAAGGAGAAAGCGGTAAGAAACATAGGAGAAGAAAGTTGGGTGTGCGGGATTTTACGATTTCACAAGGAAAATGACCATACTCCATCTTAGAAGATCTATCCAAAAAGTCCTGCAAATATTACATATGGTCAAATCTTAGCTATGTCTTCTGAGAAGAGGCGGGAGCTGCGAAGTGGACTCAATGCTTGATGAAGGAAGGAGGTTGAGGTCCCTGTTTTGGAGGCAGAGGCGGATCCCTACACTCCACAAGCTGAGGTATTATGTAATGGTATTTCAATTCATGATGTCTTATTTGATGGAGGTGTTGTAGTTAATGTAATGACCGAGTCTGTAATGAATATGTTAGGTTTAAAAATTGATCACCACTCAAAACTCATGCTAAGATCATTAAATAAGGGAAAAACTAAACTATAAGGTGTAGTTTCAAATGTGGCAATATCTGTTATGGGTGTTGTATGTGTGGTAGACTTTTAGGTGATTACCTAATATTGTTGGGAAGACCATGGATAAGGAGAGTTCATGCAAGAAACTACTGGAATGAAGGATTCGTGAAACTTGGATGTGGCAGAGAGAGGGTGAAGATAAACATGATCCCTCGGCATCATAAGCGAACACTGTGGATTCAAGTGATGAAACCGATGATTGGACATCCTCTCGATTACTCTAGTACTAGTGAAGTGGAAACGAGAAGATGAAAAAAGTGAGGTTGATGTTTCGGTCATGGAAATCCTTCCAGTCACACCAACTCATGAACCCATAAAATTATCTGAAGAAGAAATTGATGATCGTCTCCAACAAATAAAGATTGGTGATCTTGTGATGGAGATTGAGAAGGAATGTTACCTCTATCTCTTTTGAAGGTACATACACCTATTCACTTTTGATTACAAGGAACTCCATCAAGTAAGTTGGGTAGAACATTCTATTGATCCGGTAGATGGTGTTAAGCCCATAAAGCAAATGTCATATAGAATTAATCCTAATTTTTCCAAGGCGTAAAAGAAGAAACAGATAAGTTACTTGATGCGGGATTCATATTTTCTGTGGAGAATTAAGAATGGGTTTCTCCCATTGTGATATCAATAAAAAAGAATGGGAAGCTATGCATTTGTGTTGATTATAGGAAGCTCAATAAGGCAACAAAGAAGGATCATTACCCTCTTCCATTCTCAAATTAGATCTTGGACGAAGTAGCTAGCCAGGAGTGCTATAGTTTTTTTGATGGATATAGCGGATACAACCAAGTTCGTATAGCGGAGAAAGATCAAGCTGAAGACCATGTTCACCACTCCTTGGGGAATGTTTTCTTATAGAGTTATTCCTTTTGGGTTATGTAATGCTCCAGAAACGTTCCAGCATTTGATGAATAGGGTGTTTGAACCCTACATTGGGAACTTCATCGAGTAATTCGAATGATTTTTGCATCTATGGTGTAACACCCTGATCTTGTAAGTTATCTTGGTGATTATTTTTCATACTGTTATAACTGCTGAAATGAAGGCAAACATGTTAAGATATATTTTGATCTTAAAGGAACGTGTTGCTAACTTGGATTCTTGCATGTTGTAATTTATTTGCATGGGACAAGTTATTGTTACTTGTGTGTTTGCTAATGTGATGACAAATTGTCGTATACTTGCTAAACTCTATTCGTCGGTTGACAACACACCTTGAATCAATTCCATTGATCCAAAGTATGATGTGGCCTTCTTGTGATTGTTTTGCCGATTTACTCTTGACTGAATTACAGGTTGATATAAATGTGCAGCACCTGATTTGCAGGTATGAGCAGTTGGCACGTAGATGCCAACGGAAAAGGGTTCGATTCATGAACCATGCACTGTCGTACTTAAGACCTCGTGAGGCAGGAAATGTCTGGACACGGGTGGCTCTGGCATGTGAAGCAAAGGACGAAACGTCCTGCACAAAGCATTGACATGAATGTCAGTTGGAAGACTGGATTGGAGGTTGATTAGTGTTAGTGGTTAGAAGGAATTAGATCCTAAGCTAATCCTAAGTTCTACCTTACATCCTAAACTACTATCCTAAGTGGATTTTTAAATTCTAAAATGACTAACATAGACCTAAGTCCTATTAACCTAAAGACTAGGCTATGACCTAGGTCGAACACTAATATGAATCCTAAACTAATCCTAACCTAAAGGGGACGCGCAGACCCTTGGGGGAAGAGGATAAGGATGAAGGGTGTTTAATGGCAATAATGAGGAGTCCTTACGTGGACAGCGCTAGTTTGGCGGGGACAGGTAAGTGGCGGAGGTATCTAGTGGGACATGTAGCTAAATTTGGTTTTACATGCAAAATTTGAAATTAGGAGTTCGCCAACCCAAGTTGGCGGTGGCGTGGGAAAATAGGAAAAGGCAGAGCCTTTAATGCATTTAATTTTTTTGGTCTTCGCGACCAGCTCGCCTTGGAAAGTGTATGAAGGAAAATTTGATTGTTTATTGTGTTTTTGATTTTTGAGAAGTTGCTCTGCATTTGGTTTTTGCTTGGTTGATCGAACCAGTTTCATTTGGTTTTTATCACTGTTCTTTGGAAATTTGGAGGTTGTTGCTGAGCCTGAAGAGGAAGAGCTTGTTTGGAAGCTTGCTGCTATCGCCGTGGAAGGAAACACCTTCTGTAAACGCGGTTTTCTTCGAGTTTTGGAAAAGAAATTACAGGCATGTTAAGCCCTTCTCTTTAAAATACTTGCTTTGTTTAAGCGTCTCATTAAAACAACCCTGCTCTTGGGTTTTGGGTTTATGTGATTGTTGTCGTGTTGATATGATTTGGATTTAGTCGATTCTTGCTGTCATTTTTGGAAATGATAGGTAAAATCGTTTCCGGTTGTTGTATTTAAACTGTCTTTGCATTTTCTTGGAATGGAATACCTCCATGCTGTGTTGGTTTGTTTGACAGTAAGAGGAAAACTCGTCATATGTGATATGGAACTGTGCATGTTGTATGAGTTGTTATCATTAATGAATCAATCGTTCTTTTGTTGAGGAACTGGAATGATAGAAATAGTAGTTGTTGAAGTTGTTTCTTACTGAAATCTTTGAAAAAGGAAATAGATCCTTTTCCTTTCTGCTGTTTTGGTTTTTGATGGAAATGGTAAATGGGTTTTGTATGGGCATATGAATTCGATTTGAAGGAAGAAATGGTAATATTTTATTGCTGTCCCTTTTTCTTGCTTAAAGAAATAGACGAATACGATTTGGGTATTCGTGGGAGTTGGAAAAGAAATAGTTTTTCTTCTGAACTTATGATGAATTATATTATTTTCTTGCTAAGAAGGTAGGATGATTAGTTGTGTTTAGTGATGCTGTTTGGTCTACCATTCGGACTGTGAACACGATTAAAAAAAAAAAAAACGGCTTTGCATTTCTGAGCAATGAATGAATATTTATGAATTGTACTTCTTCTTGCCTTGGAGGAAAGTTGATTTGTTACGTCTTATTTGAGGCGGTTTGATCTCTAATTTGGGTGTAGTCGTGAAAACGAGCTTGACTTGTATTTCTGTGCAATAAATGAATTATATTGTTTTCTTGCTGAGATGGGAAGTTGATTTTATAGTGTTCTATGGATGCGGTTGGTCTTCTACTCAGTTTGTCGTTGTGAAAACGCACTTTACTTTGGATTGCTGTGCAAAGGAAGAAATGCTTGGGAAATTGTCTTGTTGTTGGGCTGTTTTGACTGTACTTTGTTGTGCATCTGATATCCTATGCGGGTTTTTAATAATAAGGGTATTATTGTATGAAAATCACATTTTGGGTTCTGTACATCATTGTGAACAGAAAAATGGATTCGGGTAGAAACATTTATTGGTAAGGAATTCTTCTTCTTTCTGCTGTTTTGATTTGGTAAAATCAGTAGTCGGATGGTTTATTGAACTTGTAAGTTCAGTCTGTATAGAGGACAGTGGCATTTAAATTGTTTCCTGAGCGCTGTGTTTTTCTGTACAATTAGAATATTTAAATGTTTCTTGCGGTCTTCGATTTTACACAGTCATTTAAAAGAAATGAAACCGACCTGAACAATTCTTGTTGAGTTCGAAGAAAATGGTTGTTTTCTTATTGAAAGGTGAAAGGGATGAATTCTTTCTTCTTCTTAGAGCCTCTATGTGCTTTAAGTAGGTAGTAACAACAATGTGTAAATTGTATTTTGAACTGTATGCGTTCATGGAAATAGAAAGTCATGTGAATAATTGATTTCGTGATTGTATAACTGTTATTTGGTTAAAAATACAGTGAAAGAAATATGGATTCTTCTAGTACCGTAAGTACAAAGAATGCATCCTTATACTATTTGATCTATGATAAATACGATGTTGTACTAACCTGTTTTGGGTATTCATATGAGCTTGATTTAAATGAAGTATTGATAAGGACGATAAATTCTTCCTTGTTTTCGTTTAAAGCTGATTATGAATGAAATTACTCTTGCTGCTGGAAAGTGAATTTCGAATGGATTTTGTAAGTTTCACTCTGAACTGTTATCTTGAATTGTGTCTCGTTTGGATTCCATTTTTAGAACAGTCATGAGGAAAGAGATAGGAATGTGGATGAATAACTTGGAAAAATGATCTTTTCTTCTTTCATTCAGTTGAAAATCTGTAATCGTTAATAACGAATCTTGTAGTGCTTAGATATGAGCAACTATATGCATTGTTGTTTGCTTCCTCATTTGTGCTTGATTGCTTGGAATCTAATATGATGCATGAACTGAAAGGAAAGTAATTGGTTTACGTTTCAGTTAGTTTTACCCTTTGCATTTATTATTAATGAAAGGAGTGGAAAAGATAACAGTATGTTATATCAGCAGTATGATACTTGTATTCCTAAACTTTACAAATATTGTAATTTGGAACTTGTAACGGTTATGTGGAAAAATAGGACAGCAGTTCTTTGGCTGATTGGGATGGTATTTGATGGTTCAGTTGTTATGTTGTCCATTCTTTGATGCTTGATTTTTGATTGATGTTCTTACTGTCGTTACATAAAAGCAGGGTTCTTTTATTGAGACAGTTAATTGAAGCACCTCATTTTAATGACAAGTGCTTAATATGCTCAGTTCATTGAACTGACCCGTGCAAGTAATTTTGCAGATGGAATTTGATTAGAACGAAGACATGGCTGTTTTCTAATGCTTCTTTTGATTGTCTGGAGATGAATTGTATTTGTTAGTTAATATTCCTCTACGAGGAATTGTGAAAAGAAGAAAGTACATTCTTCTATCTATGAGTTGTAATGATGTTTTATATAAACAAAGTCCAATCAGTTGGATTGGCAAATGTATGGATTATGAAATGGATGATGAATACAAATACAAGTGTGGTATTTTAATGACTATATCAGTCGATATTGTTGATTAAATTGGAAATATAATGTTATTTCTTGATTTGGATTTATTTAATTGTCCTTGGATGGACGTTAAAAGGAAACGATATCTATTCTTACCTAAATGCAACTTTTAAGTTGGAATGTGCAATTAGTTCATACTTGGGTAAAGATGAATTCTTAATTGACATTAAAAAGGATTAGGAAGAAAATGATCCCATAACTGATAGGTATTCAGGATTAGCTTGGAAGCTAAGGAATATCAATTAACTTAAGAGTAATCGAACTTTGCTTTCAAACTCCATTAATGACCTCGTATGTTGAATTCAGAAAGAAAGGATATGGGATAAGTATATCCATAACTAATGGACCTTAACTATGTAATGTTAAGGAGAATAAATGAATACATTTATTGGGAATTAGACCTCATTTAAATGACGTCTAGTAAGCTGAAATTCTGAATTTAGTTACAGTTGTAAAAATCCTGGTTAAGTTTAATAGGTTAAACTTAACACGTCCGTCGGTAACGGGCTGCTTAATCCGAAGATTAAGAAGAAATCCAAGTAGAGAAATGCAGCCCTTCGGTACGAAGGAGAAGATGCATAGTAAGCTAAAGGACGGATTTAGTCTTTCATAGCTACGTACAACTGTAACGGGAACGAGGATAAAGGATCAGCATGGTTGCTGAGAGTTGATTTTAAATATTAAGATCATATCCAAATCACTTGAGCAGGATGTGTACTCTCGATGGGAGGATTCCGTAGGACATTGACATACGCCAGCTACAACAAGGTGTCTTCATGAAGACGGGGTCTTCATGATGACACAATGTTATAGCTGACATATTACAATGCCCTCCCGAATTAAAACATCAAGACTACATAGGCTGAATGTGAAGTTCTTGACTGGGGATGGGAGTATGATCACGTATGCAGAGTGACTCCGGAGGACTAAAGATAACTAGACACATGGAGTCATGGGGAATGACACCGTATGTCTGCGTATCTTTAGTTACCAGGAGTGCCTTCCTATATTCGTTCATATTGCTAGTTGGAAATCGAAGTTTAAATCTGACCTTAAATTGAGAGGACTGGTAGGAACCAGGAAAGACCATTCTAGATAACAGGTGAAGTGAAGTGAAGGACGTATTCCATTGATGTGTATCACATCTAGGAATATGATCATGCAAAGCATGTGAAAATCTTTGGCCAAAGTATCGCAAGTGTTGGTTGCGTTGTCCTAATCACTTAATTTAAGATGCAGGATGTCAGATGAATATCAGTAACAGATATTTAGATAGGCTTCTTAAATGGATCACTTCGATAACCGAAACGGTTAAGAGAACTGGTATATATAATAAACTATGCATGAACGAACATGAAGGATCGGTTGTTGTCGAGCCATGAAATGAGAGATCGTTGAAACTCCGAGCCATGAAAATGGGAGATCGGCAGTTCTTCGAGTCATTTACAAAGCATATAGAATCTGTTATAAGATTGAATGGCATTGAATGTGTGTTCCATATTGTAAATATGTGAACAGGGAACATTAGTTTTAAAAGGAAATTGTGTGTTCCAAACTGTGTTGTTTGGGCAGAGAACAATTATTAAAACTTGAACGTGTGTTTGAATTATATAATTCATAACAGAGAACGTTGTATATATATAAAAAAATTCCCTTGTTCTAGTATCTTAAAATGGGGATGTTACATCTTGGTATCAGAGCTGAAGGTTGCAGCTCTTGGACCTAATGAGTCCACAATATTAATAAGGTTTACATTTTCTTATTGAACAAAAAATGGTCAGAACAAGAGGGAATGCTGCGAATAACCCGTTACAGGGTGGAGAAGTAGCTACTGCTCAAAAGCTGGATGAAATCCTTGCTGCCCTACTTGATACGAGAGATCATTTGACTGTGCTGGAACAACAATCAATGGGAAATGAAGAGGAGGAAGATGAAGCTGAAATAAATGATCAGCCGCCTCCTATGGACAACATCAACGGAGGGAATCGGGTGTTGATAATAATAATGTAATTGCTCCTAATCCCCCTAAAAATAAAAGGGCAAGATTAGCAGCTAAACTTACAAATGATATAAAGAGAATAAGTCCTCCAAAGTTTGATGGAACAACCCTTGGGGATGGAGCTGAGAATTGGCTCAGTGAAATGGAGAAATAATTTGCTATAAGAAACTTCTCCGAAGAGACTAAAGTGATATGGGGAGCATATCAGCTTTCTCATGAAGCATCATCATGGTGGGACAACCGTAAGGTTGAGCTAAATATTGTCGAATCAGACATAACATGGGATCAATTTAAGGGTTATTTTAGGCAACGATGGCTGCCTCAACTCTATTTTGATAGGAAAATGACTGAATTTTAGAACTGGTCGCAAGGAAGGCTGTCGGTGATGGAATACTGGGAAGGGTTTACTAAACTCCTTAAGTATGTGCCGCAGTACCAAGCTGACGAGAAGTTCAGAATACGGAAATTCATAATGGGACTGAATCCCATCATTGGTGGTGAAGTGGATGTCCACGGCCCAACCACCATGGATGGAGTTGTCGAAAAGGCAATCAGACAGGAACAGAAATTGAGAGCAATATCTGCTCACAGGGAAGAGATAAGGAAGAAGATTCCCAATTCTTCTTCATCTCTTGCACCAAAAAGGGGACCTTGGAAAAGGTTTGGTGTGAAAAACAAAACTGTTGTAGATAACAACAAGAAATCTATGATGAACAGACCTGTAAATAGTGTGTGGAACAACTTCACAAAAGTTAATGGCATTGGACAGAAGTCCTATGGAAGCCAGAATGATAACTTCAAGGCTGGTAACAAATTTGAGCCTAGAAAAGGGCCAGTTGGAGGATGCTTCAACTATGGAAAGGACCACTATGTGAATCACTGTCCTCTGAAGAAGGATGATCGTGGTCAGCAGCATAGGATACACGCTGCAGTGGCTAACAGACAAGCTGAAAAGTAAGTTACGCCCATAGAAGTTTCGGGTAAGTTATTCGGTACACCTGTAGTCATACTTTTTGATACTGGAGCTACTGAATGCTTTATTTCTGCTAAACTTGCAATGAAATTAAAAAGAAAGGCTGAAAGAATGGATAAAACATGGACAGTGCATTATGGGAATAATGTTGTCCATACAGTCGAAATGTGCCTTTTTGGGGCAATTCTTGACTTGCCTAGTTTCTCCACCAAAGTTGACTTGTATGTCACTCCTCTAGGTCATATGATATCATTATTGGAGTTAACTGGTTGGCTGAACATAAGGCAAAGGTCGACTGTTATGAAAAAAAAATCTATTGCTTTGATGACCTGCAGAAAGCAACTTGATCATTCAAGGTGTAAAACGGGAAGTTACAGTTAGAAAGCGCTGATAAATATGCAACTAAAGAGGGCTAAAAACAGAGGTTGCACCTTGTATGCAGTAAAAATGACAGAAAATGCAGAGGAAGATAATGATTTCATGGAAAGATATCCATTGTTAAGGGGTTTCCGTGATGTGTTTCCGGAGGAATTGCCAGGTCTTCCACCCAAACGTGAGTTTGACTTTGCAATAGAAATCAAACCGGGAACTGAACCCATATCTAAGGCACCTTATAGAATGACTACCATTGAGTTGGTAGAGCTGAAGGCTCAGTTACAAGAACTTTTGACTAAGGGGCTGATAAGACCGAGTGTCTCACCTTGGGGAGCGCCGGTAATTTTTGTAAAGAAAAAGGATGGCACATTGAGGCTGTGCATTGATTACAGAATGCTGAACAAAGCAACTATTAAAAATCGATACCCACTTCCTAGGATTGATGATCTGTTCGATCAGATGCGAGGAGCATCAGTTTATTCAAAAATAGATCTTCGATCAGGGTATCATCAGCTGAGAATAAAGGAAGAAGATATTCATAAAACAACTTTTAGAACGAGGTACGGGCATTATGAGTTTACGGTGTTACCTTTTGGGTTGACTAATGCACCTGCCGCCTTCATGAATCTAATGAACAATATTTTTCAAGAATACTTAGACAAGTTTGTACTCGTATTCTTAGACGACATTCTTATATACTCTAAAAATGTCGAAGAGCACCAGGAACATCTAAGAATAGTGCTGGAAATTTTAAGAAAGAGGAAATTGTATGGTAAACTGTCCAAATGTTCCTTTTATGATGCAGAGGTGCATTATTTGGGACACGTTATAAGCAAGAATGGGATAGCTGTTGACCCTTCAAAGATCACAGCTATAACTGAGTGGCCTGCGCCTAAGAATGTGCATGAAGTGAGGAGCTTCATGGGCTTGGCTGGATATTATCGAAAGTTCGTTAAGGACTTTTCAAAAATTGCTGCCCCAATCACTTCGCTGCAAAAGAAGGAAAAGAAATTTGTCTGGACGGACAAGTGTGAATCTGCCTTTAAAAATTTAAAGGAACAACTAACTACAACACCTATCTTGGATATGTACACGATCTAAATAGCAATTTTATGGTTGTAACGGATGCCTCAGGAGAAGGCCTTGGAGGTATTCTGTTACAGAATAACCATGTCATAGCTTATGAAAGCAGAAAGCTTAAGTTACATGAACAGAATTATGCTCCACACGATCTAGAGCTCGCTGCCATTGTTCATGCACTTCAAATGTGGAGGCATTACCTTTTAGGCAAGCCTTTCGAGTTAAAAACAGACCATCTGGGGCTGAAGTATATTTTTACTCAGCCAAATCTGAATGCAAGGCAGCGAAGATGGTTAGAATTTCTGTCTCAGTATGATTTTGATATAAGCTACATCAAGGGCAAGGAAAATAGAGTAGCAGATGCTCTGAGTCGAAGGAAGCATATCTCTGCTCTTATAACGTTAAGAACTCAGTTTAAGGATGAGGTGAAAGATGCCTTGGAATCAGATCCTTATTTCCAGCAAGTCAAAACAAGCACTTGCTGCAGACCCGAAGGATGTCAGGTATAAAGGATTCCATTTCGATAATGAAGGAATTTTGAGGTTCGAAAATAGGGTATATATACCTTTGGCGAATGACTTAAGAGAGAAATTGTTAACTGAATTTCATAATTCACCTTTTCGGACACACTGGCATTACGAAAATGTTTGCTGATCTTAAGTAGCAATATTTACGGAAAGGAATGAAAAAGGATGTGGTGGAAATTGTAACACTATCTTGCTTGGAATGTCAGCGTGTTAAGGCGGAACATATGCATCCCACAAGATTATTGTATCCCCACATTCCATAGTATAAATGGCAAGTGATAACGATGGATTTCGTTCAAGGATTGTCTATGTCAAGAAATAAGCGTGACATTATCCTGGTTGTGGTCAAAAAATTGACCAAAGTGGCACACTTCATTGCTGGTAATTTGAAGGACGATGCACCAGTGCTAGCAAGAAGATTTGTACATGAAATCTTCAGATTGCATGGAATACCGGAATTAATCATATCGGATAGAGATCGAGGATGACATCAAGGTTTTGGCAAATGCTTAATGCGGCCTTGGGGACTAAATTAAACTTCAATTCTGCATATCATCCGGAAATGGATGGACAGACTGAGAGAGTTAATAAGGTTTTAGAGGACATGTTAAGGATGTATTACATGGACCAGCAGTATAAATGGGAGGAGTACCTTCCGCTGGTAGAATTTTCTTACAATAATACATACCATGCCTCTTTAAAAATGGCTCCCTTTGAAGCATTGTATGGAAGAAAATGCGGAACCCCTGTCAGCTAGGGACGGCGTTGAGGATCGAGAGGTAATTGGGCCAAAAATACTTACGGAAATGGAACAGCAAATCAAAATGATTAGGGAACATCTAAAGGAGGCTGCCAATAGGAAAAAGAGTTATGCAGACTTAAAGCGGGTTGACAGGAATTATAAACTGGGAGAAAAGGTCTTTCTTGGGTGAAGCTGAAAAAGAGCTCAATAACTTTTAACGCAACGCTGCCAAGTTGTCGCCACGATACGTGGGACCTTTTGAAATTGTTGAAATAATCAACCCTGTAGCTTATCGTCTAGCATTACCTCCTGCTTTGTCTCAAATGCATGATGTTTTTCATATTTCTTTGCTTAAGAAATACGTGACAGATTTATCACATGTGCTGAATTGGAACTCCTTGCAGGTCCAAGACCCAGGAATAATCATGGTTAAGCCCATTTGAGTGCTGGGAACTCGCCAATTGTACTTGAGAAATTGTGAAGTGAACCAATGTAAGGTCTAGTGGGACCAGTTCAGCGAAGAAAGTGCAACTTGGGAAAATCTTGAAGAAATGAGATCTATTTTTCCACATTTGTTTAATCGAATTTGAAATTCAAAAACGATAATTCTACCAAATTTAGACAATTATTAGTCTATTGTACAATTGTCTTAAAACGTTGTTTTTAAGAGTGAATCTGTTTTTGGTATGAACTTATGAATGGAAGGACAATAACTGAACTTTGTCCTAGGAACTCCTTGATTTGTTTAATCTGATCATCGGGACGATGATTCTTTAAGGAGGGAAGAATGTAACACCCTAATTTTGTAAGTTATCTTGGTGATTATTTTTCATACTGTTATAATCTGCTGAAATGAAGGCAAACATGTTAAGATATATTTTGATCTTAAAGGAATGTGTTGCTAACTTGGATTCTTGCATGTCTTGTAATTTATTTGTGTGGGACAGCAGTTATTGTTACTTGTGTGTTTGCTGATGTGACGAAAAATTGTCGTATACTTGCTAAACTCTATTCGCCGGTTGACAACACACCTTGAATCAATTCCATTGATCCAAAGTATGATGTGGCCTTCTTGTGATTGTTTTGTCGATTTACTCTTGGTGAATCGCGAGTTGATATAAATGCGCAAAGACTGATTTGCAGGTATGAGCAGGTTGCACGTAGATGCAACGAGAAAAAGGGTTCGATTCTTGAACCATGCACTGTCGTACTTAAGACCTCGTGAGGCAGGAAATGTCTGGACACGGTGGCTCTGGCATGTGAAGCAAAGGACGAAACATCCTGCACAACATTGACATGAATGTCAGTTGGAAGACTGGATTGGAGGTTGATTAGTGTTAGTGGTTAGAAGGAATTAAATCCTAAGCTAATCCTAAGTTCTACCTTACATCCTAAACTACTATCCTAAGTGGATTTTTAAATTCTAAAATGACTAACATAGACCTAAGTCCTATTAACCTAAAGACTAGGCTATGACCTAGGTCGAACACTAATATGAATCCTAAACTAATCCTAACCTAAAGGGGACGCGCAGACCCTTGGGGGAAGAGGATAAGGATGAAGGGTGTTTAATGGCATTAATGAGGAGTCCTTACGTGGACAGCGCCAGTTTGGCGGGGACAGGTAAGTGGCGGAGGTATCTAGTTGGACATGGAACTAAATTTGGTTTTGCATGTAAAATTCGAAATTAGGAGTTCACAACCCAAGTTGGTAGTGGCGTGGGAAAATGGGAAAAGGAAGAGCCTTTAATGCATTTAATTTTTTTGGTCTTCATGACCACTCGCCTTGGAAAGTGTATGAAGGAAATTTTGATTGTTTATTGTGTTGTTCAGATTTTTGAGAAGTTGCTCTACATTTGGTTTTTGCTTGGTTCAGTCGAACCAGTTTCATTTGGTTTTTATCACTGTTCTTTGGAAATTTGGAGGTTGTTGCTGAGCCTGAAGAGGAAGAGCTTGTTTGGAAGCTTGCTGTTGTCGCCGTGGAAGGAAACACCTTCTGTAAACGTGGTTTTCTTCGAGTTTTGGAAAAGAAATTGCAGGCATGTTAAGCCCTTCTCTTTAAAACACTTGCTTTGTTTAAGCGTCTCATTAAAACAACCCTACTCTTGGGTTTTGGGTTTATGTGATTGTTGTCGTGTTGATACGATTTGGGTTTAGTCGATTCTTGCTGTCATTTTTGGAAATGATAGGTAAAATTGTTTCTGGTTGTTGTATTTAAACTGTCTTTGCATTTTCTTGGAATGGAATACCTCCATGTTGTGTTGGTTTGTTTGACAGTAAGAGGAAAACTCGTCATATGTGATATGGAACTGTGCATGTTGTATGAGTTGTTATCTTTAATGAATCAATCGTTCTTTTGTTGAGGAACTGGAATGATAGAAACAATAGTTGTTGAAGTTGTTTCTTACTGAAATCTTTGAAAAAGGAAATAGATCCTTTTCCTTCTGCTGTTTTGGTTTTTGATGGAAATGGTAAATGGGTTTTGTATGGGCATATGAATTCGATTTGAAGGAAGAAATGGTAATATTTTATTGCTGTCCCTTTTTCTTGCTTAAAGAAATAGACGAATACGATTTGGGTATTCGTGGGAGTTGGAAAAGAAATAGTTTTTCTTCTGAACTTATGATGAATTATATTATTTTCTTGCTGAGAAGGTAGGATGATTAGTTGTGTTTATTGATGTTGTTTGGTCTACCATTCGGACTGTGAACACGATTAAAAAAAAATTGGCTTTGCATTTCTGAGCAATGAATGAATATTTATGAACTGTACTTCTTCTTGCCTTGGAGGAAAGTTGATTTGTTATGTCTTATTTGAGGCGGTTTGATCTCTAGTTTGGACTGTAGTCGTGAAAACGAGCTTGACTTGTATTTCTGTGCAATAAATGAATTATATTGTTTTCTTGCTGAGATGGGAAGTTGATTTTATAGTGTTCTATGGATGCGGTTGGTCTTCTACTCAGTCTGTCGTTGTGAAAACGCACTTTACTTTGGATTGCTGTGCAAAGGAAGAAATGCTTGGGAAATTGTCTTGTTGTTGGGCCTGTTTTGACTGTACTTTGTTGTGCATCTGATATCCTATGCGGGTTTTTAATAATAAGGGTATTATTGTATGAAAATCACATTTTGGGTTCTGTACATCATTGTGAATAGAAAAATGGATTCGGGTAGAAACATTTATTGGTAAGGAATTCTTCTTCTTTCTGTTTTGATTTGATAAAATCAGTAGTCGGATGGTTTATTGAACTTTGTAAGTTCAGTCTGTATAGAGGACAGTGGCATTTAAATTGTTTCCTGAGTGCTGTGTTTTTCTGTACAATTAGAATATTTAAATGTTTCTTGCGGTCTTCGATTTTACACAGTCATTTAAAAGAAATGAAACCGACCTGAACAATTCTTGTTGAGTTTGAAGAAAATGGTTGTTTTCTTATTGAAAGGTGAAAGGGATGAATTCTTCTCTTCTTGCTGTTGAATTCTGGGAATAGTATTAGAGCCTTACTGTGCTTTAAGATTTAGTCTTGCTGTAGGTAACAACAATGTGTAAATTGTATTTTGAACTGTATGCGTTCATGGAAATAGAAAGTCATGTGAATAATTGATTTCGTGATTGTATAACTGTTATTTGGTTAAAAATACAGTGAAAGAAATATGGATTCTTCTAGTACCGTAAGTACAAAGTATGCATCCTTATACTATTTGATCTATGATAAATACGATGTTGTACTAACCTGTTTTTGGGTATTCATATGAGCCTGATTTAAATGAAGTATTGATAAGGACGATAAATTCTTCCTTGTTTTCGTTTAAAGCTGATTATGAATGAAATTACTCTTGCTGCTGGAAAGTGAATTTCGAATGGATTTTGTAAGTTTCACTCTGAACTGTTATCTTGATTTGTGTCTCGGTTGGATTCAATTTTTAGAACAGTCATGAGGAAAGAGATAGGAATGTGGTGATGGATAACTTGGAAAAATGATCTTTTCTTCTTTCATTCAGTTGGAAATCTGTAATCGTTAATAACGAATCTTGTAGTGCTTAGATATGAGCAACTATATGCATTGTTGTTTGCTTTCTCGTCTGTGCTTGATTGCTTGGAATCTAATATGATGCATGAACTGAAAGGAAAGTAATTGGTTTACGTTTCAGTTAGTTTTACCCTTTGCATTTATTATTAATGAAAAGAGTGGAAAGGATAACAGTTATGTTATATCAGCAGTATGCTACTTGTATTCCTAAACTTTACAAATATTGTAATTTGGAACTTGTAACGGTTATGTGGAAAATAGGACAGCAGTTCTTTGGCTGATTGGGATGGTATTTGATGGTTCAGTTGTTATGTTGTCCATTCTTTGATGCTTGATTTTTGATTGATGTTCTTACTGTCGTTTCATAAAAGCAGGGTTCTTTTATTGAGACAGTTAATTGAAGCACCTCATTTTAATGACAAGTGCTTAATATGCTCAGTTCATTGAACTGACCCGTGCAAGTAATTTTGCAGATGGAATTTGATTAGAATGAAGATATGTCATTTTCGATGCTTCTTTTGATTATCGGAGATGAATTGTATTTGTTGGTTAATATTCCTCTACGAGGAATTGTGAAAAGAAGAAAGTACATTCTTCTAACTATGAGTTGTAATGATGTTTAATATAAACAAAGTCCAATCAGTTGGATTGGAAAATGTATGGATTATGAAATGGATGATGAATACAAATACAAGTGTGGTATTTTAATGACTATATCAGTCGATATTGTTGATTAAATTGGAAATATAATGTTATTTCTTGATTTGGATTTATTTAATTGTCCTTGGATGGACGTTAAAAAGGAACTGATATCTATTCTTACCTAAATGCAACTTTTAAGTTGGAATGTGCAATTAGTTCATACTTGGGTAAAGATGAATTCTTAATTGACATTAAAAAGGATTAGGAAGAAAATGATCCCATAACTGATAGGTATTCAGGATTAGCTCGGAAGCTAAGGAATATCAATTAACTTAGGAGTAATCGAACTTCGCTTTCGAACTCCATTAATGACCTCGTATGTTAAATTCAGAAAGAAAGGATATGGGATAAGTATATCCATAACTAATGGACCTTAACTATGTAATGTTAAGGAGAATAAATGAATACATTTATTGGGAATTAGACCTCGTTTAAATGATATCTAGTAAGCTGGAATTCTAAATTTAGTTAAAGTTGTAAAAAAATCCTGGTTAAGTTTAATAGGTTAAACTTAACACGTCCCGTCATCACCAATCCTACACTATGATAATTCTTCACCGGGAACTCCTCGTGCTATGATTATTTACTAATGCATAGCCTTTAGTTTGGTGGATGTAATCTAGAAACAAAACAACAACATAACACAAGAATACCATCGACTATGATAAGACGGAATGATGACAAATCTGAAATATCAAAGTAAATTATAATATTAACATGAAACTGTTACAATCTCACCCATGAGGTACTTCAAGTGTTATTGACTTCACTTTCGTTTCACCAAGACTATGGGAGAAACTTTACAATTACACCTCTTAATGGCTTCTTCAACACACCTTTAAACTGATGGCTTCCTTCGCACACTTCCTACAATATTTCTCACTACTTCCTTCTATGGTAAATGAGGGGGGTGGCCTCTCTATTTATAGAACTTCCAGGCTTATCCATCTTATCTCTAAGATAGGATAAGAAATCCATTCTTACTAATCATATTTCATACCTTAACTCTTATACGTACATGTAAGCTTATCCTTTAAGATAAGATAAACCTTATCATTTTACATGGGTTCCACATTTTTAGACTTTTTACAAATAAAATACACAAAATATTTATGACCTCACTCCTTGTCCTTATTACCAATATAACATTTCTAATTCCTAATCATGTATACCCTACTTCTCTAATTACCCAAACTTTGACATTTTAACATTACGGACCACTTACAACAAATATTTACTTTTTACAACATTCTTTATTATTTACTTTGATTATTACCGTACTCCACATTATTGGCGGTACTGCATCGACTTGTGGCGTCGTTATCTTCTATCAAACGCTACTACTAATTATACTTAACAACATCCTATTCCTAATACATACATTAATGAAATAGAAATTATGGAGGAAAATTTTAGTGTCGACATCTTCCCCTTCCTAGCTTCTACTCCGTCCTTGGAGTAGACTCTTCTGGTGCTTGGAAAATCTTCAACTTGTCGTGGTTGACCCATTTCGTAATGGGAGTGCCATCCAATTCCTCCAGTCAGTACGTACCATTTTCATGCACAACTGCTATTTTGTAGGGCCCCATCCATTTTGGAAGAAATTTTCTCTGTCTTCTTTTTGTATCTGGAATCATATACTAGAACCAAGTCATTCACATGAAATGGAGACCACTGGATATTTTGATCAAAGTATTCCTTCTACTTCATTTTCTTCTTATGGCTTGTATCCTTTGCTATTTCTCTCATTTCCTCCAAGCAAATGAAGATGTACTAACCTTTCTTTTTCTTGAATCACTTTCATCCATCCTTTCATTTTTCATAACTCTCACAAAGTGGGAATATCAAACTCAATAGGAAGAAGCTGGAGCAATGTTATAGGCCAACCGAAATGGGAGTATCCTGTTGCTGACTTTGATCTTGCCCTATATGCCCACAATGCTGCATGAATCCTTTTATCCCATTTATGTACCTGCAAGGCTGCATCTTTGCTAGAATTTAACACAACACAAAAATTTTTCGTTCCACCTGTCCATTTGTGCTTGGCTTGTATGTTGTTTCCTTCCTGTGCTTAATAGAAAACTTATTGACTAGGGCTTCTACCACCTCATTAATGAAGTGGCTTCCTTGATCTATTACAATTTCTAATGGGCAACCAAATCTGGTGACAATGCGTTCATACATGAACCTTGCCACTTCATCCATGGAAAAGTTGTTTTCAATGGCCTAGCTTCAACCCACTTGGTTAAATAATCTGTGGCAACTACAATATACTTATTTTGGCGTGATGTAGTTGGAAGTGGACCTACAATGTCTATTCCCCACTTTTCAAAGGGACCAAGGGGAAGAATAGGGCATAATGGAGCTGATGAAGTCTTACGGTTACCATGCGTTTGACAAATATCACATGTCTTACAATAATTATAAAAATCTTTAAAAAGAGTGGGCTAGTGATAACTTGCATCCAAGATCCTTCTTGTTGTAAGTTGTCTAGAGAAGTGCCCTCCACATGTACCATTGTGGAATTCTTCTAGCAGTTCCTTCCCTTGATCACGTCTAACTGCCCTCTTATACTGTCCATCAGGTCCTATTCGAAATAATACTCCATACAGAATAGAATATGGACGACTAGCTTGAGTAATCTTTCTCTTAGTCTTTGCATTGGCACCATCAGGAAACTTGAATTCATTCATATAATTCCAAATATCTATGTATTCACTAGGGATTGTGTCAAGGGATAACAATGCGTTGCATCGGGGAAATCATCATCATCACAAGATGATCCTAAACCATCATAGGCTCTAGAGAGTGCATCTGCATTGACATGCTTCTTTCTGGCCTATCTATAATATCAAATTCAAAATCTTGTAGAAAAATTATCCATCTTGCTATTCTCCCGATGGGTTACGCTTATTTACAATATATCTTAGAGCTCGATGATCATTCTACAACTAGAAATTTTTATCCTAGCAAGTAATTTCTAAACTTCTTTACAAGAAAATGATAGCGAGCCTCTTTTTGATTACTAAAGTATAATTTACCTCAGCACTGCTCATTTTTCTGCTCCCAAAGTAAATTGGATGTTCATTCCCATTTTCATCTTTTTGGCTCAAAGTACTTCCTAGTGTTGTATCTGAGGCATCAGTGTACACAATGAATGGCTTGCTCAATCTGGATTCTTCAAACAGTGAAGACACCAGGGCTTCCTTCAGTTGTCAAAAGCTTCATGCGCCTTATTTCCTGGTTCATAAGTAACATCCTTCTTCAAGAACTGGGTTAGTGGCTATGCAATCTTTGAGAAATTCTTGATGAACCTTCTATAGTAACCCACATGGCCTAAAAATGATCTCAACTTACTTCTATTAAGAGGAAATGGTAAATCTTTGATTTTTGAAACTTTATCAGGATCAGTACCAATACCATCTCTGGATACAACATGCCCTAACAAAACACCTTTAGAACATCCAAAGACACACTTTGTAGGGTTTAGTGAGGCTTGTGCTTCATCTAACCTTTGAAATGTTGTCTCCATTTGGTGCAGGTGGTCCAACTTGCTCCCATAGATGCAAAAATCATCCAGAAATACTCTGATGAAGGTCCCAATGTAGGGTTCAAACACCCTATTCATCAAACGCTGGAATGTTGCTGGAGCATTACACAACCCAAAAGGCATAACTCTATAAGCAAACATTCCCAAGGAGTGGTGAACGTGGTCTTCAGCTGATCTTTCTCTGCTATACGAACTTGGTTGTAGCCGCTATATCCATCAGCAAAACTATAGCACTCCTGGCCAGCTACTTTGTCCAAGATCTGATCTGAAAATGGAAGAGGGTAATGATCCTTCTTTGTTGCCTTATTGAGCTTCCTGTAATCAACACAAATGCGTAGCTTCCCATTCTTTTTTATTGAGATCACAATGGGAGAAACCCATTCGAATCCTCCACAAACAAATATGAATCTTGCATCAAGCAACTTATCTATTTCTTCTTTTACAGTCTTGGAAAAATTAGGATTCATTCTATATGGCATTTGTTTTATAGGCTTAGCACCATCTACTAGCTCAATAGAATGTTCTACCCAACTTACTTGACGGAGTTCCTTGTAATCAAAAGTGAATAGGTGTATGTACCTTCAAAAGAGCTAGAGGTAGGATTCCTTCTCACTCTCCATCACAACATCACCAATATTTATTTGTTGGAGACGATCATCAACTTCTTCTTCAGATAATTTTATGGGGTCATGAGTTAGTGTTACTGGAAGGATATCCATGACTGAAACATCAACCTCACTTTCTTCATCTCAAAGTGTCCACTTCACCGGTACTAGAGTAATCGAGAGGATGTCCAATCATCGGTTTCATCACTTGAATCCACAAAGTTCTCGCATATGATGTCGAGGGATCACATTTATCTTCACCCTCTCTACCACATCCAAGTGTCATAAAACCTTCATTCCAGAGTTTCTTACATGAACTCTCCTTAGCCATGGTCTTCCCGGTGAGCATTGGGTACGCAACATACCATTTTTCATCACCTGAAAGTCTACCACACATACCACACCCATAACAGATATTGCCACATTTGAAACTACACCTTCTGGTTTAGTTTTTCCTTTATTTAATGACCTTAACATAAGTGTTGAAGGGCGATCAATTTTTAAACCCAACATATTCATTACAGACTCGGTCATTACATTAACTGCAGCACCTCCATCAACTAAGACATCATGAATTGAAATACCATTACATAATACCTCAGCTTGTGGAGCATAGGGATCTGCCTCTGCCTCCAAAACAGGGACCTCAACCTCCTTCCTTCTTCGAGCATTGAGTCCACCTCGCAACTCCCGCCTCTTCTCAGAAGACATAGCCAAGAGTTGACCATATGTAATATTTGCAGGCCTTTTGGACAGATCTTCCAAGATGGAGTATGGTCCTTGCCCCTGTGAAATCAGAAAATCCTGCACACCCAACTTTCTTCTCCTATGTTTCTTACTAGTTTCTTCTTTCATCTTCTTAGGATCATTTCCATCTTGATTATCTTTTTCTTTCTTTCTTTTTGTTACAAACACATCTACTTCATTATTTCTGCTCTTATCTACTACATCAAAAGAATTCACAGGTGTTTTTCCTTTATCATTATCTCCTTTACCAGATGTAGAAGCTCTATCTAGACAATTATACTTATAATGACCCTTTTTATAACAACCATAACAAACAACTTCAGAAATATTTCTTTTTGGACCTCTATCTCCTCCCTGAGAACTAAATTCCTTTCCTTGAAGAAAATTAATAGTTAACTGACCCATCTTTTTGAGTAGATCTTCATAATCAGTAGATGTACTAGGAGAAATATTTGTGCTCACCGGGAGTGGTTGTGAATCTGGACCAAAGGTGCTGGTGTAGGCTCTACTTTAGCAACAATTTCTTTGGGCTCCTCTTCCATGCTTTCTTCTTTCCTTCTTGCAATCTCCTTTGCTTGTTCAATGGTAACTAGGCGGTCATACTTCACTCGTTGTCTGATCTCTGGCTTCATCCCAAGAATGAAGTGCTTACAGAGGAGATTATCCATGCCATTCATCAACCCATCCGCTAGTCCTTCCTTCCGAGATCCGGGCATCGAGCTTCCTCCTTAGCTCTAGAACACGAGCATGATAATCCCTTATCTTCTCCTTCTCTCCTTTGGATAGCTTTATGATCTTGATCATGAGATATGCATATTTCATTGTTCACCAAATTCTTCAAGAAAACTTTCGGTTAATAAATCCCATGAATTTTTCACATTATCACCTAGTGTTTCAAACCACCTAAGTTTGAACCATCCAAAAAGGTAGGAAAAATTCAGTCCATTGTTCCCTTCTTATAAGGCCATTACAAATAAAAGATCGCTTAAACTCTTGAATGAAAGAAGAAGAATCTTCATTAGATTGAGCTGAAAAAATAGGAATCTTTCCCATTTTCAACAAGACTTATGTGTACAAATAATTGGAATCACTATACTAGAAAGTGAATTTACACCTTTCTAAAGTAAAATAGAACTGACCACGGTAAACTATGGTAAAAATTGACTTACTGTGGTAAAAACCGACTTTCTTGTGGTAAACACTATTCACCATAAAAGTGAAGTTACTGCAGTAAATACTATTCACGGTAAAAAGTGACTTTATGCGGTAAATACTATTCCAGCAAAAATGACTTTCCATGGTAACTACTATTCATGGCAAAAATGACTTTACCATGGTAACTACTATGCACAAAGTAAAAACAAGGTTACCCTCTCATTGATTTTTGACTAAGTGGGAATATCTCTCCGAGAAAATCCACTAACGAGGAATGGTCCCGCAACGGAACCAAAATGTCATCACCAATTCGGCACTATGATAATTCTTCACGGGAACTCCTCATGCTATGATTATTTATTAATGCCTGACCTTTAGTTTGGTGGATGTAACTGGAAACAAAACAACAACATAACACAAGAATACCATCGACTATGATAAGATGGAATGATGACAAATCTGAAATATCAAAGTAAATTATAATATTAACATGAAATCTACAATCTCACCCATGAGGTACTTCAAGTGTTATTGACTTCACTTTCGTTTCACCAAGACTATGGGAGAAACTTTACAATTACACCTCTTAATGGCTTCTTCAACACACCTTTAAACTGATGGCTTCCTTCGCACACTTCCTATAATATTTCTCACTACTTCCTTCTATGTTAAATGAGGGGGGTGGTCTCTCTATTTATAGAACTTCCAAGATTATCCATTTTATCTCTAAGATAGGATAAGAAATCCATTCTTACTAATCATATTTCATACCTTAACTCTTATCTGTACATGTAAGCTTATCCTTTAAGATAAGATAAACCTTATCATTTTACATGGGTTCCACATTTTTAGACTTTTTACAAATAAAATACACAAAATATTTATGACCTCACTCCTTGTCCTTATTACCAATATAATATTTCTAATTCCTAATCATGTAGACCCTACTTCTCTAATTACCCAAACTTTGACATTTTAACATTACTGACCACTTACAACAAATATTTACTTTTTACAACATTGCTATTGTACTTTGATTATTACCGTACTCCACATTATTGGCGGCACATCTTGCATCTTTGTGGCTGTTATCTTCTATCGACGCTACTACTAATTATACTTAACAACATCCTAGTCCTAATACATACATTAATGAAATAGAAATTATGGAGGAAAATTTTAGTGTCGGATCCGTCGGTAATGGGTTGCTTAATCCGAAGATTAAGAAGAAATCCAAGTAGAGAAATGCAGCCTTTCGTACGAAGGAGAAGATGCATAGTAAGCTAAAGGATGGATTTAGTCTTTCATAGCTACGTACAACTGTAACGGGAATGAGGATAAAGGATCAACATGGTTGCTGAGAGATGATTTAAAATATTAAGATCATATCCAAATCACTTGAGCAGGATGTGTACTCTCTATGGGAGGATTCCGTAGGACATTGACATATGCCGGCCATAAAGACAGTGTCTTCATGAAGACGGGGTCTTCATGATGACACAATGTTATAGCTGACATATTACAATACCCTCCGGAATTAAAACATCAAGACTACATAGGCTGAATGTGAAGTTCTTGACTGGGGATGGGAGTATGATCATGTATGTGGAGTGACTCGAAGGACTAAAGATAACTAGACACACGGAGTCGTGGGGAACGACACCGTATGTCTGCGTATCTTTAGTTACCAGGAGTGCCTTCCTATATTCGTTCATATTGCTAGTTGGAAATCGGAAGTTTAAATCTGACCTTAAATTGAGAGGACTGGTAGGAACTAGGAAAGACCATTCTAGATAACAGGTGAAGTGAAGTGAAGGACGTATTCCATTGATGTGTATCACATCTAGGAATATGATCATGCAAAGCATGTGAAAATCTTTGGCCAAAGTATCGCAAGTGCTGGTTGCGTTGTCCTAATCACTTAATTTAAGATGCAGGATGTCAGATGAATATCAGTAACAGATATTCAGATAGGCTTCTTAAATGGATCACTTCGATAACCGGAAACGGTTAAGAGAACTGGTATATATAATATACTATGCATGAACGAACATGAAGGATCGGTTGTTGCCGAGTCATGAAATGAGAGATCGTTGAAACTCCGAGCCATGAAAATGGGAGATCGGCAGTTCTTCGAGTCATTTACAGCAGCATATAGAATCTGTTATAAGATTGAATGGCATTGAATGTGTGTTCCATATTGTAAATATGCGAACAGGGAACATTAGTTTTAAAAGGAAATTGTGTGTTCCAAACTGTGTTGTTTGGGCAGAGAACAATTATTAAAACTTGAACGTGTGTTTGAATTATATAATTCATAACAGAGAACGTTGTATATATATATAAAAAAAAAAATTCCCTTGTTCTAGTATCTTAAAATGGGGATGTTACATATGGGAGCAATATGGACCACTGCACAAATGGAGACAACATTTCAAAGGTTAGATGAAGCACAAGCCTCACTCAACCCTACAAAGTGTGTCTTTGGATGTTCTAAAGGCATTTTGTTAGGGCATGTTGTATCCAAAGATGGTATTGGTACCGATCCGATAAAGTTTCAAAAATAAAAAGTATTACCATTTCCTATGAATAGAAGTAAGTTGAGATCATTTTTAGGACATGTGGGTTACTATAGAAGATTCATCAAGAATTTCTCAAAATTACATAGCCACTAACTTGAGTTCTTAAGAAGGATTTTACTTATGAACCAGGGAAAGAAGGCACATGAAGTGTTTGAACAACTAAAGGAAGCCCCGGCATCTTCACCTATTTTAAAGAATCCAAATTGGAGCAAGTCATTCATTGTGTATCCGATGCCTTAGACGCAACACTAGGAAGTACTACGAGCCAAAAGGATGAAAATGGGAATGATCATCCAGTTTACTTTGGGAGCAGATAAATGAGAAGTGTTGAGGTAAATTATATTGTAACTAAAAAGAGGGTCTAGCTATCATTTTTGCTATAAAGAAGTTTAGAAATTACTTGCTATGGCAGAAATTTATAGTTGTAACAGAATGATCATCGAGCTCTAAAATATATTATAAATAAGCCTAACCATCAGGGAGGATAACAAAATGGATAATTTTGCTACAAGAATTTGAATTTGATATTATAGATAGGCCAGGAAAGAAGCATGTCAATGCAGATGCACTCTCTCGAGCCTATGATGGTTTAGGTTCATCTTGTGATGATGATGATTTCCCATATACATAATTGTTATCCCTTGACACAATCCCTAGTGAATACATAGATATTTGGAATTATCTAAATGAATTCAAGTTTCCTTATGGTGCCAATGTAAAGACTAAGAGGAAGATTACTCAAGTCATTCGTCCATATTCTATTCTACATGGAGTATTATTTTGAATTGGACCTGATGGATAGTACAAGAGGGTAGTTGGACGTGATCAAGGGAAGGATCTGATAGAAGAATTCCACAATGGTACATGTGGAGGGCACTTCTTTGGAAAACTTACAACAAGAAGGATCTTGGATACAAGTTATCACTGGCTCACTCTTTTTAGAGATTGTTATAATTATTGTAAGACATGTGATATTTGTCAAACACATGGAACCGTAAGACTTCATCAGCTCCATTATTCCCTATTCTTCCACTTGTTCCCTTTGAAAAGTGGGGAATAGATATTTTAGGTCCACTTCTAACTACCCCATGCCAAAATAAGTATATTGTAGTTGCCACAGATTATTTAACCAAGTGGGTTGAAGCTAGGCCATTGAAAATAGCTTCCATGGATGAAGTGGCAAGGTTCATATATGAATGCATTGTCACCATATTTGGTTGTCCATTAGAAATTGTAACAGATCAAGGAATCCACTTCATTAATGAGGTGGTAGAAGCCCTAGTCAATAAGTTTTCTATTAAGCACAGGAAGGCAACAACATACAAGCCAAGCACAAATGGACAGGTGGAACGAACAAATTTTGTGTTGTGTTAAATTCTAGCAAAAGATGCAGCCTTGCAAGTACATAAGTCAGATAAAAGGATTCATGTAGCATTGTGGGCATATAGGGCAACATCAAAGTCAGAAACATGATACTCCCCATTTCAGTTGGCTTATGACATTGATCCAGTTCTTCCTATTGAGTTTGATATTCCCACTATGAGAATTATGAAAAATGAAAGGATGGATGAAAGTGATTGATAAAAAGAAACGTTAGTACATATTCATTTGCTATAGGAAATGAGGGAAATAGTGAAGGATACAAGCTATAAGAAGAAAATGAAGTAGAAGGAATACTTTGATCAAAAGATCCGTTGGTCTCCATCTCATGTGAATGACTTGGTTCTAGTATATGATTCCGGATATAAAAAAGAAGACAGAGAAAATTCTTCCAAAATGGATGGGGCCCTACAAAATAAGTTGTGAATTGCATGAAAATGGTACATACCGATTTGGAGGAATTGGATGGCACTCTCATTACAAAATGGGTCAACCACGACAAGTTGAAGATTTTCTAAGCACTAGAATAGTCTACTCCGAGGACGGAGTAGAAGCTAGGAGGGGGAAGATGTCACCACTAAAATTTTCCTCCGTAATTTCTATTTCATTAATGTATGTATTAGGAATAGGATATTGTTAAGTATAATTAGTAGTAGCGTCCAGATAGAAGATAACTAAGCCACAAGACGATCTAATACCGCCAATAATGTATAATACGGTAATAGTCAAAAGTACAATAGTAATGTTGTGATAAAAAGTAAATATTTGTCGTAAGTAGTCTGATAATGTTAAAATATCAAAGTTAGGGTAAGTAGAGAAGTAGGGTCTACATGATTAGGAATTAGAAATATTATATTGGTAATAAGGACAAGGAGTGAGGTCATAAATATTTTGTGTATTTTATTTGTAAAAATTCTAAAAATGTGGAACCCATGTGAAATGATAAGGTTTATCTTATCTTAAAAGATAAGCTTACATGTACAAATAAGAGTTAAGGTATGGAATATGATTCATCAGAGTAGATTTCTTATCCTATCTTAGAGATAAGATGGATAAGCTTGGAAGTTCTATAAATAGAGAGGCCACCCCCCTCATTTAGCATAGAAGGAAGTAGTGAGAAATATTGTATGAGTAAGTGTGTAAAGGAAGCCATCATTTTGAAGGTGTGTTAAAGAATCCATTAAGAGGTGTAATTGTGAAGTTTCTCCCATAGTTATTGTTGGAAGGAAAGTGAAGTCAGTAACACTTGAAGTACCTCATGGGTGAGATTATAACAATTTCATGTTGATATTATAATTTACACTGATATTTTAGATTTATCATCATTCCTTCTTATCATAGTCTATGGTATTCTTGTGTTATGTTTGTTGTGTTTCTAGATTTCATCCACCAAACTAAACGTTGTGCATTAGTAAATAATCATAGCATGAGGAGTTCCCGGTGAAGAATTATCATAGTGCCAGATTGGTGATGACAGACCGCATTTTCAAACACCACTCCAAATCGAAAATATGATACCTCCGGGCTTGGTACCAAACAACCCATACCGTAACAATGCTCCTCCCTACTTAAACATTTATTCAAAATCACCACAAGGAGACATGTTCTCTTCTCCCAGGATGTTCGTTCAACCACAGGGATTCCCTTATATCCCTGTGAATACATATGCTATGCCGTATCAACAAACGATGCCACCCCCACCCCCTCAGCGGGAACCATCAATGGTCGAAGCCTATGCAGTAGGGACTTATTTAGAATATTTGAAAGATCCCCTAGATTTCACCATACGAAAGTGTCATGCTTGCAAGGCCTCTTCTGATTTACCAAACTACAAAGGAGAGGGAGATCCAAATGCACACATCAAGGCCTATACCATGGCCATATAGGAATTACTCCTTGAGATGGGGTTGTTGCTAAGATATTCCCTAAAATCTTTGAGTGTATTTCCCTTGATTGGTACTACATAATACCTAAAGCATTGATACACTCATTTAAACAACTTGACAGAGTTCATAAAAGATTTTGACATGAACAAATTGTTAAGAACAGAATGGGAATTCTTGCATATTAAACAAGAACATAATGAATCCGTTGCTCATTTTATTCAAAGATGGCGTACGATTCTCTACTCATCAGCAAGTGCTCCAAACATGGATTAGATGGAACTATATGATTTATTCCTTCATTCCCTCAATAGAGAGATAAAGGAAGAAGTCCATAAGTTCCCACTAAGAACTTATGATGAAGTACTCAAGAGTGCTCTCTGAATTGACCAAGCGGTAATAGAAAGTGGTCGTAAGACATATGGAACAAATGGGAAATTAATCACTCCCAATCAAAACACTACGACCAATCCTAATGTCGGGAATGCCAATCAAGGACCCAAGATCCCTGACAAAAACCATGGGGTTACAACAGGTGGAGTCACTAATCAATTCAAAGGACCAAATGTTGTGAACACCCTGGCGCCCGCTAACAATCAATGTAATAATAACTTAACTCCAACAATCAATACGGTGGATTTTAATCATCCTCCACAACATCGTCCACAAGAACAATAACAACAACGAAATAAATCCAAACACAAGGTATAAATCAAAAACCAAGCTGGATATCGAGTCAAAACCAAAGGCAACGGCCTCAAAATTTTAACTCTAAGCAACCAGCTGAACCTTATTAGAATTTTGGGCCACAACAAGTTTCAAATCAATAACCTCAAAATTATAATCCCAATTTTTATTATGGTTTCCACAAGATTCAAGGCCATGATACTAGGACTTGTCATGACTACAATAAATTCATGCAGCATTTTCCAGAAGATAAAAAATAACTCTTTATAGATATGTTTTTAGCAAATTCTATAGTACCCATGCCAAACACTTATACAGGGGTAGTTTCCCCTCAAAATGTACCCCTCAAGATCTTTAATGATCCACTCCCAAACCATTCTAACAATAATAGGATAGATCCTAGTGGAACAAAAAAAGGTGTTATAACAGGAAACAATGATCATGAAGCCTCAACTTCATTAATCCACCAGTCGCACCCCAACTAGGAACTCGACCCCAAACTAAGATAGTTTTTCTAGTAGAGTTAGACACCGAGCTACCCGTAGAAACCATAACAAGAACACGGGATTATTCTTCTCAACCAAATCCAAGTTATCCATTGGAACTGACAACATTCGACAACCGTTGGTAAAACCCATAGGCACCTATAATTTAATTAGTGACTTAACTAAAACCTTCTCTCACATCTCCTTTTTGGATTTGTTAAAGAACTCTCCCACCCATAGGTCTTCCCTCTTAGAAGCATTAGGCCTTGGTCATTTAATCAACATCACTCCTCTAGAAACGCAAGTAAACCATGTAGACTTTGACGTCTAGCCTCCCGGGGCAGCCGGATAGGGATACCGAGTTTGTATTTGATATAAGCAAAATGCCAACAAATGTTGAAATTGCACAAAGAGGTGACCCAACTTTACATTTACAAATATGGGTTTATAATAACTATGTTAAACGCACAATGATTGACAATGGGGAAGCGAGTTAACATAGTCCCCTTCGCTTTTCTTTAAAATTTAGGATATGGAGAAACAAATTGTTCCACAACATGAAATACGCTAAGAGGTTATGATAGCCTCAAGGCCACCTCAGTGGAACCATAGTTTTACCAGTCACTTTAGGACACAAGATGGTCATCACCAAATTTTATATTATAGATCAAGAAACCAACTATAATATGATCCTCGGTCGGCCATGGATACACCGCATGAAGGCAATCGCTTCCACATTATTCCAAGAAATAAGATTTATACACTTAGGGAAAATATTTGTGGCACAAGGTGACCCAAAACCCTTCAATATACACGTAGCTAATTTGAAGAAAAGACTAGGTGTTCACTCCGATTTTGAAATCCCAACAAATCATCTTAGTAAAATAATTAATTTAAAACCAAAAGAGGAGTTAATACCCAACACGTAATTTGAAATTACAAATTTGGTGAGGGTGCTCAAAGCACTCAAAAATGAGGTCAACGTCATAGAAACAATGTCACTAGGGAATACCGCAAAAATTATCGATTTGCTAGAGAAAGATTTACCTATTCTCCTAGCATTTGATTCTATGGGTATGGGATACACCCTAGGAATTACTTCTCTTCCATCGGACAAAGTTTATATGGTAGAAGTAATGGCAAGTAGAAGAAAAGCAGAGATATGACGAATATCCCAACATCCATTTTTCAAGCAAATATTGGACTCTCCACTTGATGGGGCTAGATGTCGCTTTGGAGTGAGGCGCAGAGTGATCTTTACTTCACCTAAGGGAAAGATCCTACCTTTCACTTTTAAATTAAACTTTGAGTGTACAAAGAACGGAGCTAAGTACGGAGCTCTCCTCTTTGGCATCATCCTAGCTAAAAGAATGGGTGTCGATAACATTAGAGTACTAGGAGACTCGCAACTAGTTACAAACCAAGTCTACGAGGTATATGAAACTATATTTGAACATTTACAACTCTACAAAATAGTGGTATTAAATCTAAGCAAGGGATTTAACTTCATATTAATTGAAGAAATCCCATGAGAGAAGAACCTTCTCGCTGATTCAATAGCAACCTCAGCTTCTTGTTTCACTCCAAACAGTGAGTTGGAAGATACAAGTTTCACGATATCACCTCGTACTAAACCATTAGTGCGTAAAATAGCAACAAACCCACTCCTCACTCATGGAGAGGTGAGAATGATTTTCCTATCTGGATCACTTTGATGGTGATAGAGTCACTCTCGAATATCTAAATGCCTATGCGGAGCTACACCTTGCTCACTACATAGTGGATCTTTCCCTAATACCAAATTCCTCTTCCTATTTTGGAAATCCCATGGTAGATTCTCCTCCATAAAAGGATCTCAATATTTACAAGGTAGAAGACGGAAAAATCTTGGAACTACCTCTAGTCCCACCTAAATTTGAAGAAGGTAACGCTTCTTTAATAGAAGAAACCATTGACATAAACATCGGAATAAAGGAAGAACTAAAATTTTGAAGTTGGGATCCTCATTAACTCCAGAGGAGATAGAAATACACACCCAAGTCCTTAAAGAACATCGAAAGGCTTTCGCATTTAGCTATAAAGAAATGACGGGCATTGCACCACATATAATGGTACATAACCTTGTCACTAAACCAAATGCAAAACAAATTAAACAAAAGTCAAGACCAATGAAGCCAAAAGCAGATCTCATGGTAAAGAGGAAGTAATAAAACTTCTCAAGTAGGATTCATCAAACCCATTGACTATTCACAATGGGTATCTAATATCATCCTATTCTCAAAAAGAATGGGAAGATACGCATTTGCATAGACTTTCGAGATATTAACAAAGATTGTCCCAAAGATGACTTCCCGTTACCATCCATTGATGTTATTGTTGATGCAATAGCTGGATTTGAACTGTTGTCCCTCATGGATGGGTTCTCAGGGTATAATTAGATTAAAATATCTAAACAGGATCAAGCCAAAACTACGTTTATAACTCCCTGGGGAACTTATTGTTACATTGTCATGCCTTTCGATCTTAAAAATGTCGGCGTTACATGTCAGCGTGCAATGACATACATATTCCACAATCTTATCCATAAAATTGTGGAATGCTATGTGGATGACTTATTAGCCAAGGCCAAGAAACGTTGTGATCATCCAGAAGTACTCTATATCATCCTCTCACGATTGATTGAATATGGTGTAACTTTAAACCCAAAGAAATGTGTGTTTGGTGTGACAGAAGGTAAACCTATGGGCTACATTATATCTTCACAAGGGATTGATGTCAATCCAACAAAAATATGGGTTGTTCTCAAAATGATTCCACCATCAGATGAGTCTGGAATCAGGTCATTTCTTGGGAAACTCGGTGTAATCCGAAGGTTCATCCCGGATTTAAGTTTTTCCATTCATCCAATCAACAATCTATTAAAAAAAGATTATAGCATTAATTGGACTAAAGAATGCAACGAGGCCTTCGAAGCAGTTAAACACTTCTTGTTGTCTCCACCCACATTAATGCCTCCCAGACCAGACCACCCTTTGATCCTATACTCACGAACCACTGATGTCTCACTAGCTTGCATGTTGGCTCAAGAAGACAATGATAAACAAGAACATGCAGTTTATTTCATTAGCCAAACGTTGCTCGATTATGAAACACGTTATACACAAGCAGAGAGAGAATGCCTTGTCATAGTCTTTGCAACAAAATGTTTAAGACATTACATGTTAAACCAAGAAACAAGGGTCATTGTAAAGATAGATCATTTGTGAACATTCCTCATGCAAGGGTCTTTATCTAAAAAGGCTAGGCATTTCATAACCTTAATGGGTGAATTTGAGTTAACATTTGTAAACTAGAAATCTGTTAAGGGACAAATCATTGCGGATTGGTTAGCTGACAATCCATTAGATGGAGGTGGTTTGGTAAATTTGGACTTTCCTGATGAGTGTATATACTTTTTGAAACTAGGCCCCCCATCTCTACATGTCCCACGATACTGCTGATATCTTCAATTTTATCATGGACCACACATATCCGAGAAAGTGCCACGTCACAACAAAGAAGGTGGTTACGCATTATCACTATTAAATATGTTGTTTTAGAACAAGTACTCTATCATAAAGCCTTGATGGCATGTTTCTAAGATGCATCGGCACGAGAAGAACCCAAGAAGATTCTTTATGAATCCCACAATGGGATATGTGGAGGCCATTTTGGTGGTCATGCCACTTTGCTCACAAAATACATCAGATGGGATATTTTTGGCCCACTCTCGAACATGACGCAGTAGAGTTTGTATGTAAGTGCCACAAATGCCAAGAATTCTCTCACGAGATTCACATGCCAGCACAATCCCTGCAACCAATAGCAACCCCGTGGCCCTTCTCCATGTGGGGTCTAGATTTGATAGGGAAATTCTCTCCCTCATCAACCAATGGCCATAATTTTATAATTACAATCACAGAATATTTTACCAAATGGGTAGAGGCCATGCCCCTCACCATCATACCGAGTTGGTAATTGCCAAGTTCATTCTAAACTAAATCATTTACGGTATGGTGTCCCACAAGTCATTATCTCGAGATAATGGCACATCCTCTAAAAATGATGAGGTCCGTGAGTTATGCAACAAATTCAAAATAAACCATCACACACCTCTCTTTACTACCCTCAAGCCAATGGACAAGTGAAGCAACAAACAAAACATTAAAAGCTATTCTCCTAAAAAAAGTTAAGGAAAACAAGCGATATTGGCATCTAAAACTATATCGGCCTTATGGGCCCATTGAACCTCAATAAGAACACCAACAGGAGCAACCTCTTTCTCATTGGTATTCGGAGAGACGGTTCTCCCACTTGAGATTGAAATACCCCGGTCTCTGCATCTCATTACAAGGATTTTGGATGAAGAATCTTACAGGGAGGCACACCTCTCTCAATTGGAAAGCCTTGACGAGGCTAGGCTAAATGTCGAACAATGACACAGAGCCTATGCTGACCGGATGTGCCGGTAGTATAACAAAAAATTCTATGAGCAAGAAATATATGAGGGAGATCTAGTTCTAAGACTAGACAACCGGATTGATAAGAAAACCGATGAAGGAAGGAAGTTCCGGCCCAAGTGGTTGGGCCCATACCGAGTCATGAAAGACTACGGAAATGGTGTGTATCTCTTGTGCACACTAGAAGGTGAGGAATTCAATGAAACTGTCAATTCCTTACATCTTAAATGGTTTTACGCATAAGACATCAGAATCACCACTTATACATTATAGCTACCTACATTGCATTAGTCATCTTGCTATTTCATTTTGTCCACTCATTTCGTAAAAGTTGTAGTCAAGGAACTTACTCTTAAGCAATCTATTACAAATTTCTAAAAATATTGGCAAAAGCATTCAAATCACATCTCTTCAAACATCATCAAGTAATTTCAAATCTTATCATCAAGTTTGACAGACAAGTATTGACGAAAACCATACCAAGGCCTGCATACTTGGTTTTGCTATTTCTTTCTACTAGGTAAAGTTGTCCTTACCTACGGTTTGTTCTAGAAGCTTCTTGGTGTCACATCTATCCCTCTTATGTCTCTTTGAAAGAAAGGATATCCCAAAGTCACATATCAGAAGTGTCAAAATCAAATAGAATAAAAAATGCCAAGCAAACAGAATATTTTATTTTACACACTTCTTTGCCCCACCAACCTTGGTGATAAGCCCGTGTCTCTTACTAGTGGTGCAAGGTTGGGAAAGGAAAGAAGTGCCCTTACTCACCTATATCTTACCTTTGGTGACAAACCCATGCTTCTTACTAGTGGCATGAGGCAGGGTGTGGGGGGTCCATTCACACAAATCAACAAATCTTGGTATTCTAGAAATACAAATCAAATTATATTAAGTGAAAACAAATGTCCAAATTCCAAAGAGATCAAATCCTCAAAACCAGATTTTTTCAACCAGGTTGCCATTTATAGATCTAAGTCTAGATAAATTGGAAAGTAAGTGACCTTCTAAGCTTGGTGGTGGTTCTAAGTAGGGTAAGTGTGTAGGTCTAAGTTTGGTTTCTATCACTGGTTTGTCTATCTCTCATCGTTCCATTCAGTCAAACTCATATAATTATTGCCCTTCCCAACTCTTGGTGTTGAGCCCTCACATCTTACTGGTTGCATGGAGTCGGGAATGGGGCAAGTTCATCTCTTTATCACTATACATTCATCATGTTTTGCCAACATAAGAAGAAATCACAGACATTGTCAAAGAGGTCGAAAGTTCAATACTACAATGTGTTCGTCATCACATATCAGCATTACAAAATCATATAAAGTAAAACATTTTGTTTAGTATTTTCTATCATTTGTCATCCATTGCGTACATTCTGAAAATCATGAAAATAAATACTCTAAAAACATATAGTATACACATGGGAAATGAGTCACAAAATTCTAGACACCAAGAATCTAGATCAAAAAAATATATATATATATATATATATATATATATATATATATATATATATGGTGTTTCATGTACAATGCCATCATGCACCAATGCATTATCAAAATGCTCAATGAACACGGAAATATAAAACAATCATACATATATCGATCAAAGGTCACTACAAAAAAATAGTATGATCTCTAAATCTCTGCAAGACCCTCGAGAAGGTGTATGACCGCGCTTAGGACTCCTACTATGGCGATGCTCGAATGGATGGAGGGCCCATGATCACACCTAGCGAGTTGTGGTCTCACTATGAGAGCGACTCCTCCTCATCAAATGCTCAGCAGTCCTATATCTAGCCAACTCGGTGCGAAGGAGGTAATGATCTTTGCCACCTTCTAGACAGGGGAAAAGACATTTGTATGTCAACCAGCTGCTGAGGGCTCCCCAACGTCCTTAGTGAGCTCGGCTTAAGTACCATCAGAAGGGAGCAATAGAGTGTTAGTGCACACCTAGCGAATCAAGTCTTGCCATCCCTCAGCAGTCACTACAAATAAAAAGGAGAAACACACAAGTTAGAAATTTTTCCAAAATAAAACCAAAGATAAACAAAACAACAAAAGGAAATAACAACTAAACAATTCTAACTAAAGCAAAGTCGAGAAAAGAGTAGTAACTCACTTGGATCTCTAGGCCTCCAGGTAGGATCTCTAGGATCCATGCCTACCACTGACACTGCCGTTGACTGTCATCCCTCTCCCACATCTGGAGCAATGTGATGGCCTGCCATGGACTCACCATCTCCCCCTAAATCCTAAGAAGGAAACTCCTCACGAAATCAAAGTCACCTTCTCTGCGCTCTGCTCCGCCCTCTTGGCCTGTAAGATATCCTAAGTATCATGCCACTTAGAATCGTTGTCATCCTCCTCACCTATCCTGCCTGACTCGGTCTCCGTATCCTCTGTCTCTCCCCGGTGAACTCCTCGGACTCAAGTCTGCATCAATAGGCTCATCTCTACCATGGGCGGGACCGGTGGCAATCTGAAGTAAAGGTTCCTGAGGAGCACTGGCTACCCCTCAAGTGCGAACCACCCTCCTAGCTACGATGGGAACACCAGGAGTGATTGTGGTCCAACCCCAGCCTCTAGGACCTCCCGAGCCTCACGAATATATCTATACTGCTATTTGGCCCCCACCTGGGGAAACATGTTAATGTATGGGAGGCTGAACTACTATGGTACTCTGTCAAAGGGGTGGATCTCCAACTTCCTCGTCCTGTCTACCAGTTGATTGGTAGTGTGGCAAGCGATCAATGTGAGTGGTCACCTCCTTGTCCCCAATAAATCTCAAAGCAAGGATTCCCATAATAGCCTTGTGGAGCATAGGAATATCTGACTCAATAATGGAGTGGACCTTCACCCCCTTCTTCGACCCCATGGAAACAATGACATCCCCCATATAAGTGGCCCACTAAACCACCTGAGATTTGGACACTGTTGTCTTAAGAGATAGTCACCTCCCAAGAATTAGGACCCCCAATATGTGATAAACATCCTCTAGGGTGATGGTCCACTCACCCCTAACTCCTAGAAATTAGAAAGTGTTCCGATCCGCATCCCAGTATGAAAATAAGTCACATAATATGTGACTAGTAGGTGCAACGTGAGGGACCTATGTAATCCTCCAGTTGTCATTCCTCTAAAGAGTATCTCGCTCTACCTGAGTGAGTGCCTCTAACACTGCTAGGAGCCAATCGCACTCCCTCTCTCAACTCCATCTGATGTACTCCTCCTTTTGCATCCACCCAAAAACACAAAAAAAGAGTAAGTAACAAAATTCGACTAGAAAAATTATCAAGAACATGTAATAATACTAAAAATGTAAAAACAATTAAATAAAACATGTTTTTTTTTCATTCGTTATGAACCGTCACCCTGTGCAAAGCGGCGGTTCTCAGTAACCACCACCTTCTAGGGCAGCGGTCCTATCACGAATCGGTGAACAACTCACAAGCCCTAAAAATGCACAAAAACACCATTTTAAGCAAAATAAATACTGCCCTATGGGCGCCCCTAGAGACTCATTTAAAACTAGCATTTTTGAAAATAATCCCCAAGACAAAGATTTCAACATTTTTACATTTTAGGTTTAAAAGGAATGAATTGAGAAAAACTAACTGAGACTTCGCAGGTCGATGTTCCACTCTCGGAGGCATGATCACATTCTTGCAATGGATGTTTCGACTATACTCTCACCGAAAATGTTCACAGTGTGTCCTAGAGCTCAAAAACCACCAAATCGACACACACAAATGAATAGTAAAATGAGTTCATATATATATATATATATAGCTTTCTAAAATTGATTTTGAATGTCTTTCACAGGGTTGGAGCATCAACGGAGGTAAGTTCTAAACCCTGTACAGATGGTAAGTCCTCATTTCTTATCAACTTAGTTTTAATTCTCAATTTATTTTATCTATCTGCACTTGAGTCCCCTTTTTCATTTTGCAGATAGTAGGAGTTTGGATGGTGACTTTCCGACACATGGGCATGTCAGGTATAACCCCTAACTCCCCATTTCAGGACCACCATACTCGGATCCACCATTTTACGCCTCTTCATGGCTAAAACGCTTCTTCGAGGGGGCAATATGTACGTACCCAAAATTATAGGGTACTACACCACTGGAAAGATGTTACAATACCCCAATGATGATACAGATCACCTAGCAAGGTGTTTGGGATCTAGAAAAGCTCGCCAAGTATACGTTTGTATCTCGTATGCCTCATCCGGCCTCCGCGTGCTTTGTTTCTACCCTCTTCCCCCTTTTTCCTTACTGTTTTCTCTTAAGTGGCGAGATTGCCTCCTGTTAGGGCAGCGAGTCCTGTGGCTGCCACACGGAGGACATGGTGGTAGTCCCTTAACCACCACACGCTGTGCGGGCGGTGGCCCTATGTGCATTTTCCGAGAAAGTTCCGACGATCGTGTCAAACGTAAAATTCAAATTTATATCTACTTTTTTCAGCTACTTTGCTTTACATTTATGTTTTGGTGACTAGTAAATAGTGTTTTCACTTTGTTTAATGGTAAAAGAGTTCCATTCAAAGTTACCTTCTAGTGAATACATTTGCTTTATAAATAGCCAACTTGTTTTCAAACAAATGGCCCATCTCCTTCTCTGTTTAATCATTCAATCCTTTGAGTTTCTTGCTTAGAATTCCAAAGAGTTTCATGTTTTACATCCATTTTTAGTCTTAATTTGTTGTTTCAATCTTGCTTCATTGCTATTTCATGCAAGTCAGTCTATAATAAGGTAGTTTCATTCTTAGGTTGGAATCCATTTAGAATTTTAGGTTTTGTTTAGTCACAAGAGATAGTTTTGAATTCTCAGCGTATTTGTGCTATATTCTCATAATAAATCCCACTAGGAATTGCATAGTCAAGCTCTGTTCACTTGCACTATCCCTCTCTTACTCACATTATATTCGGTCTATATCCAAAGTTGCCATTGTTCGAGTACCTTATTATGTTGATGCTATCATATACACACTTTTCTGGATTCAAGAGAACACGAAGGAACGAGGAGATCACACTAAGGGGATGAATTCACACACAACTGGATTTACCACTGTTTCTATAAACTCCAGGTTTGAGCTATCAAAGTTCTAGTTATAACGTATCAAATAGAGTAGTAAATTATTTTATTTCAGTCAAAGCTCACTCTCAATATTACCAGGGAAGCTGTGGGGATTGATAGTTTCTGAGAAACTATGATTCATTCCTCACTTACGAGGTAGGATCGAGAATCTTTCAATTTAAATCAATTAGTTGCTTAGATATTTAGGATAAATTCAAAAGCGCACAAACAAATAGCTACACCAGGCTACTTTGTTTGTTTTAATTTTGTTACTAGATTAGTTGTCCATTTTCTAAATATATTAGAATAGATGCTCTTTTAATTCCTTTAAAATACTTCATCGAAAATACAAAAAAATAAAAGAATACGTGCATAGTGTAGATACATCTTTCATAATTAGTTTATTAGTTTTAGTTAAAAGTTGAGTCATTTTGCATGACAATCACGCGACCTCGAGAGCCTCGAGAATACATATTTGAACCGATAGTGCCTCAACCAAATCTCCCACAACACTAGCTGACATAGATCAAGACCTTAGGATCCGGGTCTTTCGAGCAATGATAAACCTACGAGAAATTAGTGAACAATGAGAGAGTTAAACATTGAAGATGACAAGGCATACACATTTTGGTCAAATCATCCTAACTATAGATTGCCTTGATAGGATATTCGTATGACTATACAAGGAATCGAAAGAGAACAAATATTTGGTTGTGATCCTCTAGTTCCATAACCCAATGTAGGGGACCTCATTGAAATAGACACTATCTTACGCATTCAAGCTGCCAAAACACCTGTAAGGTATTCTAAAAAAATTACACAACTCCTAGTTCTAAACATAGAGGATGAAAAGGTGTATGATTATTGGACGGTTGGAAGGAGAGATTAACTCTTCATATGACCATAGGAGGTCCACCAAAACCACAAACTTACAGTTGTGATCCACAGGTCCCACAACCCAATAGGCCTACTAATCAAACAGACATTGATGTTGGTTTACAAACACTAGTATTTAGGTCCTCACCACTTCCACTAGACATTATTACACAATTATCCTTATTAAATGTAGCAGGTAATCAAGCTAAGGATTTCTGGACTAGACCAGAGAATCATCCATAAAACCTCGGGAATCCACTACACCTCCCATCACCATTTTCATGACCTTTTCTGGAAATATACATGAAGCTCCCACAGGTCACTTCTCACATATGCAATAGCCAATAAATAGGATCTCAGTAGAGCTCGACATTAATTGGAGCCTCGAAAAATTGTTATATCGAATGATCCATTACACCAATTCAGGTTACGAGGGCCTTCTTCACCTTAGATTCACATATTCCATTATTGTGTATTGAGGATATAAGATTTCCCAACTAGTTTATCTGTATCCATATATATTCCACATTCACTGGCTATCTCGGCATGACCTCGGGAGGTCAGGTATGAGGAAGAGTTACTTGTAGATTCTTATGCTTGCATGTCACTTTTCCATCGTACAAGAACTTACACCAAGGGATTCATGCTCCATCCCTCATGGTGAACCATGCTATGTAAATGTGTTGGTATATAGTGAACTGAACTACCTTTCCAACCACCAAAGGCAATTCCTTGGGGATGCACCATTCTTCTTTAAAGGCCATGCAGAGCCTATCGTACCACTTCTCAGCCCTTTTCTTAACTGGTTATGTCATGGATCCTTCACATAGGTATTTTCTGAACCTCTCCGCTAGTGACTTATGCTCCATGGGATACTCTCATATCTTCTCTTTTAGTCCAGTAAGCATCTTGTGATCTCCATGAACACCAGTGATAATAGAACAACTCCAAAGCTGATCTTTCCTCCTATGCACACTTCTTCGACTATCGTCTCTACAATGTAGCCTGAAATATTGTAGACTACCCCTTCGAGACATCCTCCTCACAACATGCAGCCACATGGTGTTCACTTGTGACCACCTTTCTTGGTCATTTAGCTTCGTAACAAGATGTGCGGCTGCTTACACAACTAGATACTTCTTCAGTTTATCTATGTCCATGCCACATGCACCCTTTATGTACCCTAGCTCCTTTCTAGTTTCCAAGATCACATCCTTGTCTGTTAAATAATTATTTAATTCTTCTTCTATGCCCTTCAATCTTATTACCATGGAGATTAGCGCGGCTGAAATTTTGGCTTTGCATCCTGCAAAGTAGAAAAAATCTTCGTGCACTCTACTCATGAGCCACTAGTACAAGGGCTCATATTTCCTGAAGTAAGGGAGCTCATATAGCTAGTAAACTCCAATCTTCTTCAAGAGCTTCTCGCCAGCATCGTCATACACCGACATGTCCTCTGTTGTGTGTTTATTTGTCTTTGTGTTTAGAAAGGCATCAAGATCCTTCTTATTCTCTATGGTACGGTGATTGTACTCACTCACCTTGCTTCTCCTTATGTGATAATCCCACTCCTGGCCTACGATGACCCCCTCTGGATATTGCATTTCAGAAAAATTTCTTTCGGGAGCCATCTCCTCTTCTTCTACAACCACCTTCTTCTTTCCCTTCTCTCGCTTTACAACTACTTTCTTGGGTGCCATTTCTACCTTGCAATCCTTTGTAAATACTCACCTCTTGAATTCTATAATGTGTGAATCAAACCCTAGCTCGATTTAGCATGCCCTAGGTGAAATCACGTGCCCTCACTCCTCTTTGTCACCTTGCTTCACTCAAACCCTTCACCACTGGGGATGCAAGCTCTTTTACGCATGAGATCTCTTCATCGCGATTGGTTATACACCTTTCACACCTCAATTCTATCACTCGGCTCTTCACACTTATCTCTTTTTCAAATACTCTTAATCGATGGTAAAAATTGTAACATTCCCATTTTAAGACTTTAGAAACAGGGAATTTTTTTAAATATAATGTTCACTGTTCTAAATAAAGCATTATTTAGAACAAACATTCCATGCCAATTGAATTCAAATAGATAACCATATGTAGTTGTAAATGACTCGGTGATCCACCAATCTATTCATTTCATAACTCAGTAATCTACCGATCTATTTATGTTATCTTATGTATTGAATACATATTGTATACTTCGTATACTTGGTTTTCCTACCCTACACCAAGTACTGAGTGATCTGTTTAAAGAACATATCTAAATATTTGTTACCAATATTCATCTGATATCACATTGTTTTAAACTTGGTGACATAGGACAACGCAACTAGCAGCTTGTGATACTTTGGACAAAGATTTACAACATACTGTGTATGTCACTATTCCTAGACAACATACTCATCATATTGGAATACCTCCTTCACCTCACTCCTCTATTATCATGATTAGTGCATCGACTACCGTCAATCCACTTGTCCTGTGTTTAACCCTAGCCCTAGTTAGGAACATAACTTATTATAGGAAGATGCTCACAATGGCTTAGGGTAAATGGGCATACTCGATTGACCTAAGTCAACCTGGATGTGCCAAGGAACCCGAGCCAATGGAAGCTAATTCCTATCCTAAATATGCCCCTAACCCGACCTAGAGAGAAACTAAGTTCAAGTCCAAGTTCTTATTATGTGTAGATTTGGATGATCAATGCAGAAGGGTGATGCCACATGTCAACTGCAATGTTGTATTCTCGAGAAGACCCAAGCCTTCTCGAAAGTATTGGCGTGTGCCAACATCCTATAGAAACTGCCTCATAGAGATGTACATACCCTAAGGAGATCATTAGTGAATTATTAATTTGGATTATGCCTTGATTACAGCAAACCTATTAATCCCTAATCCAACACTCCATAAGTTCTTTCCTAAATTTATTTCATTTAGTCCATGAAGAACTTTCTTAATTTATGATTACTTTTTAATGTTTTTTTCATGGTTTAACTAGCAGTTAACCAAAATAGGACAGCGTTATCATAAGTTTCATATTAAAAGTACTTTAACCTTTAGGAAGGTTTAACATCCGTATATATCCAATTAAAGTAGACTTCATAAAAAATGAAGTCTAATAATTAGTAATCATATCTCCAAACCTTTTAGGTTTATATTCAATTGAGAGAGAGAGAAAGAGTCTTCCTCTAAATGATTAAGTATTAGGGTATATTATTCCCAATATCCATAGTTCTTCCTCATTTTTATTCCGTAACACATTACTATGCTAAATTGTTTAGATAAAACACATCGTAATATGCAACTCAACAAGTTGCTTCATTATAAGGGAAATTGAACTAATTCCCATTATCCATCTTATCAAAGATAACAAAGTAAGCATAACATAATATAAAGAATATCAACAAGATGGAACTTTCATCTTCTTTATAAAAGTACAAGATAATTTACACAACCAATGCAAATAAATCACAACTTGCAATTCATCATTACAACTTATAAAATTTACAAGACTATGCTCTTTAGGCATACTACATAACAACAACCTTCATTCTATAAAGTATACAACTTTTCTTTTACAATTCAACAAAAGAATGAATCAGAATTCTTTACTAAGAATTAGACATATATCAGCCAATGCATCATATAATTTTTTTCCTTCTTTTACCACTTAAGTCATCCATCTACAAAAATAGCTAGCACGGGTCAGTTCAATGAACTGAGCATGATAAGCACTAATCATTAAAACGAAGTGCATTCCACTAATTGTTTCATTAAAGCAACACTACTTTAATGAGACAATTAAAACATCATAAAATCAGCATAAGTGATAACAAACAGAAAGGAAGTACTTAATAAATCTAGATCAACTTTAAAGAGAAAAGTAGAATATAATAAACAATATCTGCCTAAGATCTTAAAGTTCTAATAATCCTATCAATGGCTTGTAAACAACAATATATCTTGCCATCCCATTGTCTCATAATTCTATCCTAATAGAATACCACGATTATCTTTTCTAAGAGACAAAATAAATGTATACAACATGGTTCCTTCAAGGATGATTCATCTAAATCATAAGTAAGGAATAAAAAGAACCATTATATACCCTGCCCAAACCTATAACATCAGAAAAATAGACCAGATTATAACATGAGTTACCTGTTCCTTTCCGGGATAACAATATTGCACATTCAATCATTAGAATATACATCAAACAGAATTCCATAACCAAACAAGAAGGTAAGGAAAACCAAAACAGTCCAACTACAATTCCAATTCCAACTCTTCATGTTAGAAGTTATCAATCAAAGATCAGAAAACAATGTTCACAAACAAAGAATCCCCGAAGAGGAGTTAATCTCTACTCAAGTTCTTCACAAAGGATAAAGAGTACAAGAGACAAACCTACTCCTTTCCATATAACTAGGCAAGACTAGTCAACAATAGTCAAACCCATAAGTATCAATTTACTTAATAGCAGAACCTTCTTGGCTACTAGCTCTCAACATTATTTCACTCAATGATTCAAACAAGGTAGACCAACAGGTCAAGAGAAATCACTATCTCAAAATGGAATCGAGTACAGAAAATTTCAAACATTGAGCCTATCCAAGGACAGAGAAAAAGTCACTCTACTAAGGAAAGGTCCATTTAATAAATCGTTTCATACAACTGAACAAAAGGAGTTCCAGTTTCAATTCAAATCTGGTTGAAAGCATAATGCAAACCCAAACCAATATACTACTCACAAAAGAATACATATATATATATATATATATATATATATATTCTTTCTCAAAGAGAAACCAAGGTCTTATTCACTGTATCAGTTGAGAATAACATCCCAAGACAACAAATGATAAGGTTCAGAATTACCTACAAACCCAAGACTGGAGACTTACAAATGCCTCTCCACTAAATACAAAAGGTAAGTAGTAATTCAAAAGAATCAAACTCATTACAACTGAACAGAGAAGGAATCCTTCCTGATAATTTTAGTGTCCAAGGTAATAACCCAAATCTTCCACTAAGGCCCAAATTTATTTAAAGAGATAGAAGAGAGGGAGAGCTAGAACCCAAAATGCCCAATACAGAAGTTGTCTCAGTCTTAAATTCCAAAGCAACAAGAACAGAATATCAAAACAAAACTTCACAACCACAAAATTGTGATAGTGGTGCCTTAGTACAATACAATATAGTCAACCCAAAATGTGAATTTCTTCCAAACAACTGGAAAGGAAAATCCCATTCTATTCTCACACCAATACCATCTCAAGGGAGTCGTTACAATCATAGAACTGAAGTTCTACATTTCTAAAGCCAGACGTTTAAAGTTCCAAATCTCAAAGAGATTTTTAAACAACCCAAACAAGTTCCCACATAGTTCCCTGGTGAGTATTCACTCAAGTAAAGAGTTATAAGCTTAGTCATTTAATAAAAGAATAACCCAATACAAAATACCATAACAGATTTAAATGAATCAACCCAAATATGAGTCCATAACACTCAAGTGTTAAATAGAAGTACAAAGATGAACCTGAGCTTCAAACTCAAACTTTCAGTACTTCACAAGAAAAATAATGTGAATACAGTGATAAATATGAACTCCATGCAATAGTTTAGTAATACATAAGTTTCCAAAACAAAGTGGTTCCATTCAAATGAAGCTCCAACTCAAGCTTAATCAAAACACAAAGTTCCAACACAAGTCTACATCCAAAGAATGCAACCCAGAAGCAAAATCAAATAGAACTCAAGTTTCCCTTAAGCTCAGATCCATATATTTCCATGACAGTCAGTTCAAAGCTACATAACTTCGAATACAAGATCAAGATTGTAAAGCAGAGATACAGAACAAATTCCGCATACCATTTTCACTTACATGTTGTCATAAAACTCACACAGAGAGACAGTTTCCAAACAATACTATTTTTCCATGGATTCAAATCAAACACACAAGGATTCATAAAACCTAGTAAGCAAAATAACCAGATAGAAAAGAAAACATGAATCTCATGAGAGAAGATTTGTTCTAATGAATCATTTAGAAGAACGTAAAGAATTTTAATAGTTAGAGCACTGTTATCCAAAATGTGCCCCTGCTCATTTTTGTGGCTAACTCCTTTTGTTCTTACCTCTCTTGTGCCTCAGTCTCCATTTTTTATTTTTAGGCACTCAAATCTTTCTAAAAATGGCACCATTGGATAGAGCTCTCTCTCAGCTTTCTAGAAAGGTAAAGTTTTCCTCCTAACTCCTCATATTTTTCAAGTTATGGCTTGGCAGAGTTTTTGTGGGAAATTTTCCCTTAGGAGGCCCACAACCAATAAGAATCTGCCACATGACACCTGGAGTGGTGGAGCATGAGGAAAATTTGAAAAAAATTCCAAAGACCAAACGGGTAAAAATTCAAACTTTTGCCCGCCGATCCGATTTTGGCCTGTTTTTGCCCTAAATTTTCAAATTGCCATATCTTTCAATCCAGAGCTCGGATTTTCATGTTCTTTATATAAATGGAAAGCTGGTGAAATTATCTACATGATTCGGGGTCAATTTTGAATTTTGGTTGATTTTGGAGAGATAAAATCAAGAAACGCCTCTGGCACGTGGTAATGGCCAGAAATGACGTTTCAACAACTAGTTTTAATGCAAAATGGGTCGCATTCTTCTTCAGCATGGCCAAAAATGTCAGGGCATGGGTCTGTAAGGACGCCCATGCTGTTTTAATGCATCTTCATTCAATGGGGAATGGCTTCCATGTTTTTTACATGTTTTCTCTCTCCTGGGCTTGACCCATGCATTGTAAAAGCCAGATTTGGCTCATTTTTTGAGGTTGAACATTTTTTTGGATAGCAAGCTTCTTCTTTCACCTTCAACAAGTGATTTTTGCAAGTATCAGACCTTCTTCATGATTGTAATAGGTTTCTGCCTCTTTGATGTTGCAAATGTAAGGATTTTGACAGTGAAAAATGATAGTGCAGACTCTGTGATCAATTTTCAGTCCTTTGTTTATATTGTCTTGCTTCATTTCAGACCTTTAATTACATCTTATCAGCCTGTGTATGATGTTTCATGTTGCATTTTATGAAATTGTGTCAATTTTCATGAACAATAAGTGTTCACCACTCCTTTGGTGTATCACCTATTAGTTTAGTTTCAATTTTTGCACTTTCTATCTCTGTCTCCTTGGAATTTAGAGTAGGATTAGGATTCAAACCTCTGCAATTGTGCAAATAACAGATCTGATCAGAGGAGTTTAAGGAACTAGCCTCTAATCTGGAGATTCCTCTCTCATTTTACAAGTCCCACACTTGGAGAGAGGTTTCAATGTTGTGCAATCACACTGGATGCGAAACATCAACTTAGAAACTGATTTGCATCCGAGGGAGTGCTTTGCTGATTTGCAACAACAGTTTTGGCACACCCGGTGGGACCTTAGAGGTCTCATTTTCATTGCAGCAAATTTGATGTGCATCTGCTGCAATTTTCTTGCTTAAAAGAGCTATAAATTACACATCTAGCGACTCCAAGGAAGAAGAATCAGCTGGTTTTAGAAGTGTAGACCTGAAAAATCATGAGAAGAATCAACACAAGGTCAAGAGCTGGAGAGGAAGAGCAGCTGTTTGAATATCTGCAGTTATCTCCAAGAATAAGGAAAAGTGGGAGGAGAATCCAAAGGTCTCCATCTCCACCAAACAGAACTCTCTCAACTCCTCCACCTGGTAGGCCTTTCATTCAGTCAACAAGGGTTCTAAGACCAATTAGAATGGCACAAAACAACCCCTATGTCAATTTCATTGGCAGCAGCCCACTTGCTCTCAATGCACAAAATCCAATCCCAGTTGCAGCATTGAAGAACATTCCATACTTCACTGGAGAAAATCAGACCTCACCTGGTGATCATGTTAAGGATATTGCTAACATTTGTGCAATCCATGAGATCAATGAGATGCAAGTTGCTGTCAAACTGTTGGCATCTTCATTCAAAGGGAAAGCTTTGCAATGGTTCAGGAGTCTTGCCTCAGGTTCTATTCAAAATTGGAATCAGCTATGTATAGCCCTCCATGAGTAGTTTGGGGAAAAGGGAGACAACTTGTCCCTTTTGGAGCAGCTGACAACTATCAAAAGAGCTCCCAATGAGCAGCTGACTGATTTTAATTTCAGATTTCAAAGGACTTGGGAGAGAATTCCAGTGGCAGTCAGGCCAACAACAGAAGGTGCTTTTCTTTACTATCTCAAAGCTCTAAATTCTGATATTTCTATGTTGATTCAGTCCATGGGAGGCATAACTATCCCTATGGCTTATAGCATTGCCATTAGGGCTGAAATTTTTTTGATCCAAGCTGGCAAACTAGCCCCTAGACCTCCCATGCCATTGTTTCCAAGTTTAGAGAGCCCAAACACTAATCAAGCACCTAATTTGGCTCCTTCTCCCACTCCTAGAAATCAGAGTTCAAATGAAGCTTCTACTTCATCTCCAAGTGCCCCAAATGAGCTTCAAGAAGTCATGAAGCAATTGCAAAATTTAGGTAATGAGCTGGTTACTCTTAAGAGGCAACAAGCCCAAAGTTTTAGACCTTCCTTCCAACCTCAAGATCAGCCTAATAGGTAACCATATCAACCTCATAGACCACCCAATCCAGCTGTAAATCTAAATCAAGCAAGGCCTCCTACCAAGACCATTTTAGCCCTATAATCCAAATGCTATATCTGCCTCTAAGGCATTGGTGCCAACACAAAACAATGTTGCTCAGGAGTATGATTGGTGTTTTCCATGCAATGAACCTCACAACCAATCTATGTGCTTCAACGGTGCCTTGAATCAAGCATTAATGGTGACAACTACTGGTGTGGAGGGTGAGGGTAGTCAAGGAAACAACCAACAATAAGAAACATTCTAGCAGCAATCAGCTCCAAATGACACCACACTTGTGAACTGGCAGGAAGAGGATTTTTGTGGCATAAATCAAATAGTCTCTCAAGGTGTTGCAGCCAACACAAGGTCAAAAAGAAGGAATTTGGGTGAAGAACAGCCATTAGCTCCAACCAATCCACAACCTTTTATGGCTCCACAAATGGTTGGCAAACAAAATCTAGTTGTAAATGCACAAGGGCAGCCAAGAACAGCTCCTAGACCAACTCAAATACCAGTTGTTGCTGCCCACATGCAAGGGATGAATATGCAAACCAAGGGACAGCAAAGAGATCCTTCATCACCATTTAGTATCATTGATCAGATGAAGAAGACAAATGTAAATATATCAATGTGGGAATCCCTATCTATCCCAGGCCAGAGAGATTTGCTACAAGCTGCCATGAAGGACTGGCCAACTTCGAATCAGCAAGTCCAAATGCAAGAGAAGGTGCTCACAAATGCTACCCAGCCTGAAGGGAATCATGGAGGACAGCAAGGTAAAATGTTGAAGCCCCCTCCTTTTTATGTCTCATTAATCATTGGAAACCAATTGGTGCACAATTGCATGATTGATTTCGGGGCAAGTAGCTCAGTGATGCCCAAGCAAATAGCTGATCAGCTAGGACTTCAATATGAAACCATATCCAAAGGGGTAGTGCAGTTGGATGGAACAGCAAGAGTAAACTTGATTGGGGTGATTAGAAACTTGAGTCTTACCTTGCATGCATGTCCAAATGTTGTTGTTTTACAAGATGTATCAGTTATAGACCTTCCACCACTCTTTGCCCTATGTTTGTCAAGAGATTTCACAGCCAAGATTGGAGGATATTTGTCTACTGATTGGTCACACATGTTGTTCAGAACGAGGTATGGAACCAAAGCTACAATCAGGTCTGAACCTATTGCAAACTTCCACATTGAGCCCTACACTCCAAGTTAGATCAATGCCAACTGTTCGGCATTTGATCAAGAAGATCACCCAAGCACTGATGAAGCTGACACCAAGGTTGGAAGCATCTTGGATCTAACTCTTGATGAATGGGCAAACAAGGTGCATGCTTTTGATCCTTATCAAGAAGTAGAAGAATCTGAGCTAGGGGTCTATTGCATACATCAAGAAGATCAGCCCATTCCTAGCATCACCAAGCCAAACCACAAGGATGAAAATGAGGTATGGTAGCTATTTTTTGATGGATCAAGGAGTAGACAAGGTGCAGGAGGTGGAGCTATGCTTATTTCACCTCAAGGAGTAAAGTACTATTCAGCTTTTAGATTTCAGTTTGCATGCTCCAATAACACTGCTGAATATGAAGCCTTGGTGCAAGGGATGCATTGGGCAATAAAGAGAGGAATAAAGAACTTGCAAGTCTTCGGTGACTGTGAGTTGATTGTCAACCAGGTCAAGGGGCAGCATGTTGTCAAGAATGATCTACTCAAGTGCTAAAAGAACAGGGTGTGGGACCTCATTGAAGATTTTAAGGGCTTTAGCATAAAATTCATTCCTAGAAAAGAAAACCATGCTGCTGACAGGCTTGCAGCAGTTGGGGCAGCCTTTGATATTGTGGAAAGCATTCAAAAGGACAAGGTACAACCAAACATCCATGTGATTGTGAGGCCTTCAGTGCCGGATAACAATGTAAGTTGGCAAGTGTTTGAGAATGACCAGCAAAGCATTCATTTCTTACAAGAAGAAGCTAAGTTGTTAGCTAAAAATCAGGAAAAATTGGAACAACAGTATGGTGACCAAGTGGTACAGCTGAGAACTAACAAGCTGCCCAAGGGACTTATCACTTTGGAGTCCATTTTCAATCCCAATGATTAGTTTAGGAAAGAGAAAGCAAACATTCAGGTCAAGAGAGAAGATTCAGTATCCATCTTGGTGGAAGAGAACAAACCATTGCAAATTGGAAAGATGACAACTGAACAAGAAAGGTATGAGTTCATATAGTTGTGTCAAGAGTTCCCTGATGTGTTTTCTTGGAGCTACAAAGATTTGAAAGGTTTCAATCCCAAGTTAGCTCAGCACACCATTGAGTTGGATCCAAATACTAAGCCCATCAGGCAGAAACAAAGGCCAGTCAATCCACACATGGAACCTCTCATGAGGAAGGAATTGAACAAGTTGATTGAGTCAAGAATCATATTCCCAATCAAGCATTCTAGTTGGGTTTCCAACTTAGTTCTAGTCAGAAAGAAGAGTGGAGAGATCAGATTGTGCGTTGATTTCAGAGATTTGAATAGAGCATCTCTCAAGGACCATTACCCACTTCCTTCTATGGAGCAGATTTTACAAGTTGTTGCTGGCTCCGAAAGGTTTTCATTGCTTGATGGCTACTCAGGGTACAATCAGATTATGGTGAAGGAAGAAGATCAGTTCAAGACAGCCTTCACAACCAAATGGGGAACTTATGCATACAGGAAAATGCCATTTGGGTTGTCCAATGCTGGAGCTACCTTCCAAAGAGCAATGGACATGGCGTTCAAAGGTTTGATTAACAACATGGTGCTGATATATCTTGATGATATCACTGTTTTTTCAAAGAATGCAGCAGACCACCTCTCTCATTTGAGACAAGTCTTCCAAAGGTGCAGGAGATTTGGAGTGTCTTTGAATCCTAAGAAGTGTATCTTCCTAGCACATGAAGGAAAGCTCCTTGGCCATATTGTCTCCAAAGAAGGATTAGCAATTGATCCAGAGAGAGTTGAAGCCATAAGAGCACTACCATTGCCAAGCCACAAGAAGGCACTTCAGAGTTTCTTGGGGAGAATAAATTTTGTTCGAGAGGTTTGTCCCAGATTTTGCAGCCCTTGTCAAACCTATCACCAAGATGTTGAAGAAAAGCATGGCTTTCAAATGGACAGCAGAAGGCAAGGAGAGTTTTGAAGCAATCAAAGAAGCCATCTCTCAAGCACCAACTCTCATCAACCCGGACTTCTCCAAGGATTTCATCCTCTATGCATTTGGGGGTAATGATACCATTTCTGCCATTTTGGTACAAAAAACAAGGACAATGATGAGCAGCCAATTGCTTTCTTCAGCCAAAGCCTAGATGACTATGAGGTGAGATATTCTTTTATTGAGAAGCATGTACTTGTAGTAATCATAAGCTTGAAGAAATTCAAGCATCTAGTCTCAAACAACAAGGTTCAATTGTTGGTCTCTCATGCGAGAGTAAAGGACTTCCTCCTCAACAAGGATTTGAATGAGAAAAGGGCAGGTTGGATCACTCGTGTCATGGAGTATGACATTGAGATCAAGGTCACCAAGCTAGTAAGAGGAAAAGGATTGTGTGAGCAGCTGATTCTGGGCAAGCAAAAAGGAGTATGCAATAAAGAAGAGGTTGTTTTGAAAGTTCAAGATAGCCATGTGCAAGGTAGCACTCAAGAAGAGGATAATGTTGTCCCCACTCCTTGCTGGACCCAAGGTATAATGCACTTCCTAAGCATAGGCCTATGCCCTCTCAGAGATGAACAAAACCCAAAGAAGACACTTCATTGCAAGCTGTCCCATATGCCATAGTAGACGGTGTTTTGTTCAAGAAAAATGTGAATGGAGTGTTGCTTTGAGATGCATTAGCACAAATCGATTCATAGGGTGTTCGAAGAGTTCCATGGTGGACCAGCTAGTGGTCATTTTGCACCAAGAGTGACAGCTCTAAAAATCATGAAGGCTAGTTATTATTGGCCCAAGATTTTGGTGATTGCTTTACGTGGATCAAAAGGTGCAAGAATTGTGCATTCTTCACAGGTAAAGAGAGGCTTGTTGCCCTTCAATTGCATCCAATTTTAGTTGACCAGCCATTCATGCAATGGGGTTTGGACTTCATTGGAGTCATTAATCCCAATTCAAGCCAAGGGCATAAGTGGATTTTTTGAAATGCCATGACTACTTCACCAAGTGGTCAGAGCAAAGTAGCACTCAAGGAAGAAAATGAGTCTAGCATCTTAGACTTATATGAGGGGATAGTAACCAGATTTGGCATACCTGCTACAATAATCTCGAGATAATGCATTAGCATTCATTGGATCCATTAGCATTCATTGGATCCAAGGTGACCTGAGTGGGTGTCAAGAACGGGATCTACCTAAGTACTTCATCAAACTACTACCCTCGTGGTAATGGCTAGGTGAATATACAAACAAGAACTTTTTGAGGATCATTAGGAGGACGCTTGATGAGAATCGAGGTCTTGGCATACCAAACTGAAATCAGCCTTATGGGCTGATAGCATAACTCCCAAGAGATCCACAGTAACTCTCCATTCAGGCTTTTTATGGAAGAGAGGCAATCTTGCCCATGTCACTTGAGTTTCCAACATTGGAACTCATGAAGCAGTTAGATTTGCTAGAGTTTGGGCCCATGGAGGTGAGATATGCAGAGTTGATGGAGCTCCAAGAGATCAGAGATCAGGCATCCCAAGCAATGGAGAAGGATCAAGCTTTGATCAAGAAGACCTTTGATAGGAAGGCCAAGAGTAGATCTTTCCAAGTTGGAGATCTAATGTTAAAATGGGATGTAGATAGAGCAAAACCAGAAGGCATTCAAAATTTTATGCCATTTGGAGTGGCCCATACATGGTCACAAAGTGTAAGGACAACAATGCCTTCCAATTGTCTTCATTGGATGGCGAAGAACTGCAGATTTCAGTCAATGGAATCTATCTAAAGCATTGCTACTAAAGGGAAATTCTCCACCTTGTAAATATTAGCTTAGGTTTTCATTCCTCCAAGTGCTTGTGCACATTGTTTTGCTGTAGGTTGTTTTGCTTTCCCTAAGTGCTTTGGGCATGAGCTTCATTGTCCCCTGGAGATGTTTTGCAGTCCTTGCTTTCATTAGGTGATATTCCATCTTCCTCGCAACATTCTAAGTCGGTTGGGGTTCCGAACATAAAATTTTATGACTCCATGCCCAATGGGGTACTTCAAGAATCGGTATCTTCATCTAGCAGAGATGACCCTCGAGTCGCCAAAATTGTTATCCAAAATGTGCCCCTACTCATTTTTGTGGCTAACTCCTTGTGTTCTTACCTCTCTTGTGCCTCAGTCTCCATTTTTATTTTTAGGCACTCAAATCTTTCTAAAAATGGAACCATTGGATAGAGCTCTCTCTCAGCTTTCCAGAAAGGTAAAGTTTTCCTCCTAACTCCTCATATTTTTCAAGTTATGGCTCGGCAGAGTTTTTGTGGGAAATTTTCCCTTAGGAGGCCCATGGCCAATAGGAAGCTACCACGTGGCACCTGGAGTGGTAGAGTGCGGGGAAAATTTGAAAAAAATTCCAAAGACCAAACGGGTAAAAATTCAAACTTTTGCCCGCCGATCCGATTTTGGCCTGTTTTTGCCCTAAATTTTCAAATCGCCATATCTTTCGATCCAGAGCTTGGATTTTCACGTTCTTTATATAAATAGAAAGCTGGTGAAATTATCTACATGATTCTGGGGTCAATTTTGCATTTTGGTTGAGTTTGGAGAGAGAAAATCAAGAAACACCTTTAGCACGTGGTAATGGCGGAAATGACGTTTGACAAACGGGCTTTAATGCAAAATGGGTCGCATTCTTCTTCAGCATGGCCAAAAATGTCAGGACATGGGTATGTAAGGATGCACATGCTATTTAAATGCATATCCATTCAATGGGGAATGGATTCCATGTTTTTACATGTTTCTCTCTCTTGGGCTCGACCCATGCATTGTAAAAGCGATTTGGCTCATTTTTTTAAGGTTGAACATTTTTTTGGATAGCAAGCTTCTTCTTTCACCTTCAACAAGTGATCGATCATAGGAGTTTGAGGAACCAGCCTCTAATCTGGAGATTCCTCTCTCATTTTACAAGTCCCACACTTGGAGAGAGGTTTCAATGTTGTGCAATCACACTGGATGCCTGAAACATCAACTTAGAAACCTGATTTGCATCCAGGGGTGTTGCTGATTTGCAACAACAGAGCATATCATTCCCGATAGTGCTTCTAACAAATCAAAGGATACTTCTAGCTGAGCTTCTAACTCTTTTTATCCTCCAAGACAGATCAAAATTAAACATCTCTTCCTCCTTCACCTCAAATACTTTCCTTCGATCAAAAATAGGTCGAAGAAACCAAAAATAGCTTTGAAGTGAAGGTCGAACTACCTGGTTCAAAGAACCAGTTAGCTCCATGTAGATAAAAATATGCCATGCATGTAAAACCAAATGACCTCCAAAAAACCCACCTTCTAAGTTTCCAAGACGGTTTGCACACAAAGACCAAGGCTCATAAATGCCATAAATGCCATTCAATCCAAAATTCCCACTTATATTTCCTTGCCACCACCTCCTAAATCTGGCAAATGCCAATTCAACACAAAAATACAATTCCATCTGTTAGTGGAGCTTCCACGTAGGCCTCCACCAAGTCCATTGGCCCTCTACCAAATCTAGCAGTACTTCATCATTTAAACCCTTTCAAATCATTTAAATTCCATTGGAACTCGCCCTTGTGTCATGCGACCCCTTTAGGTTCCCTTTAATAGTTTAGGTTAGATTCAAATAGACTTAGGTTAGTTTAACAATTACTAACATAGGTCTTAAAACATTTGCCATTAGAATTCCCACCTTAGGTTAGGTTTAATTCATAACCTTTTAGTATTAGGTATTAGTTAAAATAGCCTAGTATCACTTTAGTAACCCTTCCCTAATCCTTTTAGCACAATGCTTAGGTTAGGATGCCAACCCCACAATTAGAATAAGAGGCTTAGGTTAGAACATAATTCCAATAAGTAAACATAGCTAGAACATAGCTGTTCTTACCTAGCTTAGGTTACCGTTAGGATAGTCCTTAGATTTTTAGGACTCGAACTTCTCCTCAAAGAATTGAATTTTTCTTAAGTCCTTATAGTCCTGCCAAGATCAATCACCAAAGACCCAAGCACAAACATACAGCTGAATGAAAACATGTTCAAATAAGACCAAGAATTAGTATCATACAAAATTCAGTCTTCTATGTCCCTTAAACTACTGAATGTCAATTTTACCATTTAGTCTATGAAGAAGATTTGAAACATTCCTTAGATCATTGAAAATTGATCCAAGGATGAGTCAGAAGTCTACAACTCTTAAAGCCAGATCGCAGCTCATCTTTCCAAAGTGAAAATGAATTCTTGACAACCATATAATTTTAGTCTAATGATTTTAAGAACAGAAAATATTTATCCTTATCAAGCATGATCTTCAATAGTCAAAAGAACACATCTTTATCTAAAAAATCACATGTCAACACTTGAATGCAAAAGAGGAATATATCAGTTTTCGAGGTGTTACAAAAATGAACTCACATCCCATCCTTATATAGATTTTCAAAAAAATTGATGCATTCATTTCTCCTTCACCTACCAAATATCCTCTCATTAATTGACCAATTCCATTATTTCCACATGGTACATCTTTGCACCCCATCTATAACCTTCTAGCGCTCCTTCTTACCCTCTAGTCACATAATTATCTTCAGCATGCTTCCTTGCGCCCAAGTACCTCATCACTGCACCTTCTTTTGGTAGTTTTTATGGCCTCTCCTTACCTCGTGTTATATTGTCCCTTCATTCATCTCCATCTTTGGTTATTTTCTAGAAGCGAGTCCTTTGACTTGAAAATCACCCATAGCAGATTATTCCTTTCACCTTTCAATTCCACGAGTCTTGTACGGATACAAACAATCCACCCCACACTAAAAGTATGTGTAGTCCTCTGCGCATAAACATGCTTCATATAGTATTTAACTTCATGTGTGCAAGCATGCTTATTCTTTGGAGAACAATAACTAATTTGACAAAGCATGGTGACTAGGAAGGAAATACATTAAGTAAATACATAATTGAAAACGTAATCTAAATGGTAATACTGCCTTATTACAAACACCAAGAAGACTTATTTATAGTAGGGTTTTAGCCTACTCCCGTTGAAGTAATCGGGTAGCCATGTTCCATCAAGTGCTTCTAACTCACAAGTGCCTATTTCAAGGATGTAATTGATAACATACAGCCCCAACAAATGTACCTTAAGTTTTCCTAGATGGTGCAAGAACTTAGAGTCATAGAGAAGCACCATTTGTCCAATCTCAAACTTCTTGTCCCTTATATTTCTATTATGCCAAGATTTCTGCCTATCCTTTTCTTACTTCTGACTCTAACATGCTATGGCTCGTCACTCATCCAGCTTAATTATCTTTTCAATCCATTCTTCTAAAGTTTTTTCACCAGTTAGACCTCTAGCACGCGCAATACGCAAAGAAGGTAACATAAATTCCATAGGAAGAAATGCTTCTGCACTAAACACTAATTGAAATGGTGTGGCTTTGTTCAACCTTTTATATGTTGTTTGATATGCCCAAAGTACTGCAGATACTTTATCATCCCAATCATTTCTTCCAACATCACATATTTTTGTCAATGTCTGGCTCAAAATTTTATTGAAAGCATCAGCAGTTCCATTTTCCTGAGGATGATAGGGTGTGGTCTTATGGTGTGCAATCATGAACTCATCCAATCAAATTCTAATTTTCTCATTAAGAAAATGTGTGCCCCTATCACTGGTCAAACTCAAAGGACATCCATACCTTGTAATAATATTTTCCCATAGAAACTAGGCTGTTGTAGCTGTTGTACAGTCCTTTATAGGTTTTGCTTCTGCCCACCTTGTCAGATAGTATGTGCAAGTTATAATGTAGTGTGATCCAATTCTATGCGCAGCTAGTGAAATAGGACCCACAAAATCTATATCCCATTTCTCAAATGGTTCTACGCTAGCAATAGGTCTCAGAGGCATTTCATCTCGCTAACCTAGTTTTCTAAGATGTTGAAAATGATCACATGCCTTACAAAATTCCTTATAATCTTTATAGAGGGTCTCCCACCATAATCCAACATGTAGAATCTTGCACACGTTGTGGCATCACCAGCATAGTGGCCACCTGCAATACCACCATGAGCTTCTTCCATAATATTTGTGCACTCATGTTCCAATACACAACGGCATAATACCTCATCTCAGCCCAATTTGTACAAGTCGCCACTGATTAACATATAAGGTGCGGTGCGTATAACAAGTTATTTCTTCTCTAAGGATTTCATTCCTTCTGGTGTCATCCATGTTCGTAGAAAGACAACAATGTCCTCTAGTTCTGATGGTGCGCGTTGTAACTGTATAACTATGCATCTGGCATGGTATCCTCAATTTCTTGTGCTTCTTCTCTTGACTGTATTCTTGATAGATGGTTTGGTCCAAAATTACTTTTTCCTAGTTTTACCACAACTGTGAAATCAAATTCTTGAAATAAGAGCACCCATCAACATATGTGCCCTTGTAAAATAGGTTTATTTACCAAATACTTCAATGCCATGTGATCTTTATAAAAGAAAAATGGTGTAGCTAGTAGGTACTGGCGGAATTTATGCAGTGCATAGATCATTGACAAAGCTTTGCGCTCTGTAGTTATGTAATTTTGTTCTGCAGGAGTCAACTTTCTACTAGCAAAACATATAGGATGATCTACAATACCTTCTCCAAGTTGAGCCAACACCGTGCCAATGGCCATGCCAGAGGCGTCAACATGTACATGAAATGGTTTTTCCATGAAGGAAAATTCAGAATAGGCGTGGTAGTAAGTTTCTCCTTTAATGTCTCAAATGTGTGTTGCTATTGTTCACCCCAGTAGAACGTACCTTTCCCTTTCATTAACTCTTCTAATGGTGCGGAAACTTTGGCATAGCCTTTGATAAAATTTCTATAATATCTTGTATGACCCAAAAATCACATGCACCTCACTTTGACTAGTAGGCTCCCTTAGGCCTATAATGATTGTAACCTTTGTTGGATCAACTAAAAACCCTCCTTGTAAATTATGTGTCCTAAAAGTATCCCAAATGGTGTAGCAAATATGCACTTCTTGATGTTCAAAGAGATACTCAATTGTCTACACCATTCAAACATTAAGCGCAGATTTTCACAAAGTGATCCTTAACTAATCCATACACCATCCAATCGTCTAAATATACATGTAAGAAGTTGTGAATAAATTCCTTGAATTTGATTGGACAACTGTGCATGAAAATACAGCAGGCACATTTTTTAGACCAAAAGGCATGACATTATAGGAAAAGCTACCCCATTCAGTAGTAAATGTAGTCTTTTCTTGATCCTCCGGGTAATCCAAACCTAATGATACCTAGAGAACCCATCTATAAATGAATAGATTTCGTGCCCTGCAACCCCTTCTAGTGTTTCCTCAGTGAATGGCATAGGAAATGGATCAGTTACACATGCAAAGCATTCAGCTCCCTATATTCCATGCATATCCTAATCCATCCATCCTTCTTGATACTAATCACCATTGGACTAACCCATTTTGACTCATCAAGGGGCTTGATAATCCCAGATTTCAACATATTATCAATCTCTTCTTTGACCTTTTCACGCAAATTAGGTTCTTTCAGTAAGGTCTCTTTCTAGCTGGGTGTGCACCCTATTTAAGCTTTATCTTCATCTCCCCTAATGATTCATGCATGCCTTTAAGTTCATGGTACACCCTAGAAACAATTCTTGGTAATCCCTTAGTAACTCTATGTTTTTTTCCACTTCAAAGTCTCGACCAATAGTCTTCAATTATGGCTTCCTTAGGCTCAAAAGTATCTATTCCAATATTCACCCACTTTGTCTTCATAGGTTTGTGATAGGCGCATGTGGTCTTATTCATATTATCTAGTACCTCACACCTCCCTACCGAATGGTTTACATCTATGTTATCTACTTCTTCGTCATCCACTAAGCGAGACCATTTTTTATTTATCTCTCTAAGGCAAGCACATTGAAGTAATGTTTCATCACCTCTGTTTCTTCATCAAGATGCGCTCTTGAGTCTAATTTATCTAATAACTCTCGAAGGAGTTCTTCACTTTGACACTATCCCCCATAGTTAAACACTTGATAACTTTCAATGCTTCTTCTATCGGAGGATTTTAGAGAAGAATTAAAATGTTTGGGCCATTCATGCAGCTTAAATTCTACCAATTTCCAATTTCTCTATGGATTTCTGCATATACATACCAAGCATGCACGCAGCCATGTAAAGTAGAATAAAACGGGTGCACTCATAGCAAAGGTGGTAAGGCTTCCTTCCTTTTGTCCAAAGTCTCTCACACTTCAACGTGGTCTTTGAGCAGGATGATTACCGTGATAAGTACTTATTTGATTAGGTGCATTGGTCCCGAAGAACCTAGTAGTAAGAGCAATCCCAATTTCATTCCATCGAAAAAAATTAACCCTGTGGACCACCCACCAGTGTGTTGTTGTCCCATGTATTGTATATGCTAGCATATTTCTTCTTTCCAATGGGTCTATCCATTGTTCTTCCATGACGCGTAGGAATACCATGGGATCCCCTTCTCCTGTGTAACAAGGTACCAAGTTGTTACCTATCCTCCTAACATAACATGGTTTTGTGCCTCAAGGAAATATGCTCTTTACTTCGCGCCCTACCAACTCATAAGTTTTGTGAGCCCAATTATCACAAGAAACACTTGTAGTATTGCTAATAGATTGTGCATCCTCCCACTGAATTAGTCCTTTGGTTGGTTCAATCATCTTTGGATCTCAGATGGCATGTACATAAATCTGATTCAGATCTTCTTCACTTAAGGGCTCAACATAGAGTGAAAATTTTCCATTTGTTAAAGGGATAATAACTCTTTCCTCTTTGTTTTCAAAATTGATATAGCCCTTGTTGAACCGAAGATCAGCATTATTTGTATAGCACCAAGGATGCCCCAATAGAGCTAGGAAGCTATCTGACTGTTAGCGCTAAAAATTCAAAGTCTCTAGTGAACTTGGCTCCTTGTATGGTAATGGATGCATCCTTCAAAACTCCTATGGGAGTGGCCTTAGTCCAATTAGCCATGAATAATACATTAGAGGATGGCTGCAATGGGGGTCTTCCCATTTGTACCCATGCATCCAAGGTAAGAACATTGACTTCCATGCTTGTATCAATCAGTATATTACTCAATAGCCACCCATCCACAACAGCATTCAAAGTGATTTCCTTTTCATAATCCAAGCTATGAGGAGAAGATTCACATATAGGATCGTCTGTCTAGTCTCAAGAGTGCTTGCGTGCAGAGTGTTTACTTTTAACCAACTCCTAACAAAGTGGAATGATGTTTCCCCTGGCACAACATTTTACACACTTCCCTCAAGTCATCTATATCAATTTGGACCATCTCTAACACTTTCTTTTGCTCCTTTAAGTACTATATATCACCCCGAATATTCCTTAGAACTCCCATGGTTTCCGATAAACCTCCTTCGATAGGCGGGATCTAGGTACCATGCATGAAGAACTCCTTCTTTGGTGATGGCAAGTTTACATTGCAATGCTTCCTGGCGCATGCTGCCTCAACATGGGTCATGATCTTCACTTGTAATGCCTCGATTATTCTTCCATCTTAGGCATCCATTTATTTTCAACAACACATTTTATCCTCACCATTCTTTCACCTTTGTTTTCTTGTTTATGTTGCTTACTCGGATGCTCATATAAGTCTAGGGCACTCCTCATATAGCTATGGTTATTTCCATAGAAAGAACATGTAATATTCTCAGGGTCATTTGTGCCTATAGTGGTTAGGAGATCGGCATGTATAACATGTTCCGTAAGGGAAATCACTTCTTCCACCACCATGGCCTCGTCCTCTGAATCCACCATGGTATCCTTGGCCTCTGCCACGACCGCCTTCAAAACACCTTTTATTCTTATCATAGCACGGTTGATTGTGATCCCGGTCCTGATGCTCATTCTTACCTTTAGAGTTATCTAAAACTCATGTCTTTCGTACACAAATATCTATATCATCATGGATCCGTGCAATCAGCCTCCGGTCTTTCGTGTCATGAGTCGTGAAACTACAGATTTTACGTGAGCTTGAAATGTTCTTCCTTATCGCAAGTTGTAATAATGTGTAGTGGCTAGCATAATGGTTTAAATGTAATATCTCACAATCTATCAGCAACGATCGTACCATTCTACGAGGACAACTATCCTTTGTATGACCTTCTACTTCACAATTTGTGTAGCAAATCCTGTGCGCCTCTCATGTGTTGAATTTCTTTGATAGTTTCTCCAACTATTTTGCCATGGCTACTATTTGTGCTTCTAAAAATGGGCTCACCCTAGTATCTATGATTCCAACTACCTCGGTGTGCAAGGATGCTTCAAGTGCTTTACGTGGATCAGTGTATGTCTTATGTGATAATGCCCTAAAAAATGGGTAATCAAGCCCCCAACGAACCATTGTGCATGCTAGCTTGCGTGTATGTCATAAGAAAGATTTGATAACAATGTTTTAAAGTGTGCATCATACTCTCTAACACTTTGGTAGTTCCTTGCTTAATATCCTTGAGAGCACGCATACTCTTCTACTCAAACTCAGGGATATGAAACTCTTTAAGGAATGCATCTTATAAAGTTGTATAATCTACGCAAGTCGATCAAGGTCAAACATTTTGTACCACCATGCCTCACGCGCACCCTGTAATGCGGTGGAAAATTGGCTTGCCCTACACTTAGAAGTCATGATTCCTTTTACGCGCCATAATATTTCACACATATGCACATGTTCAGCAGCATCTTCTATGCCCCTATACTCTAGAAGACGAAGATACATTTCCGTGTAAATATTCTAGGGTTGGTGCAGACCTTGCCCACTTGATCCATAACCTCCTGTGTTTCCCCTTCCTCTAGAACATCCAGATCTGCTTGAACCAGAGCTACCTATGTCTCTTGATCCCAAACTTGTAGCTAGAGTTAGACCAAAAGATGTGTTTACATGTGTCCCAATAGTAGAACCGAATTGTACCCGAAATTCGTGGAAGCGTTACTACTCCTGAAGTTAATCCAAAATCGGGGTGCTTATATTCTATGCGATGATACACCCAAAAGGTACTCCCATTTAAAAATGAAGTCGTTCGTGCTTTGCCATTGGCGTACCTCTTATAAGACTCGTTCTACTCTCCCCTTTGGTTGAACTAGCTTATTGATCGCTTGTTATACTAGATGCTAAAACCAAATGCAAAGGCAAGCGTTACTAGGTGGATTTAGATGTGCACCGCAGCCTAGGTAGTCTCTCTTTGTGCGCTGTGAGGGTGAGGAAGGATCCATGTCATGCTTTCTAAGATGGGGAGTTCTTAATGCTCTAGCTCCACGTCTTCTACGTGAGCTTCAAATCCTTCACGTGCCATTTCTCTCCTCAACACCATACTTTCCGCAATGTTACGTTGCTCCTTTATCTCCCTCTTGTGCACCTCATTATACTTAAGCCACCTTTCCTCTCTCTTCCCTTTCGCCACTAGGTGCCATCTTTCACCAAACCTTCTCCACCCCCATGTGTGGTGAGGTTTAGTTAGTCATTGGTTCACCCTCCAGATTCAAAGTTACCATCAAGATATTGATCGTCGGTGGAATGCCTTATAGGTAAGCTCCTTAGATGTCATAAGAACTGGAATTCAGCAACCCTGGACACGAATAAGTGTAAATTGAGTATTCCAAGATATAATTGTTCAAGACACCATGGAACCACGTATCACTGACTTGAGTCCAAATCAGATCAGCATCACAAAGGGCACGGGATTCTTCCGTGTCCATACAAGTGTGTGATACCTCCATTACGCTTAGATGCATAAGCAATCAGCCACTCGTATAATTCTACTGGAAAGATAGTGAAAAATCTCTCATATAAATTGTCATACATATTTTGTTCCACCCACACGCGTGTGTTAAAATCAGATCTAGTGTTGAATCACCATGCGTATTCTTCTTCTAGATTGTGTATCCATTCTTCAACACTTGCTAAGGTCAACCGGTATGTCTTCATCATGAACCATCCTAAAAACAACTAAAAAAGAGGTCCTGGCAATAGAACCAATGATGCAGCCTAGAATTCATTGATACAAGCCAATAAAGCCCTAGATGCGCTTGGCACCTCACTCGGCCTAGACCGAGAGCTCACTTGAAGCACACAAAGGTACTAGGTCCCTCTTTAGAGTTGTTGTTGTAGGATGTTAACATGATGAAGACTTAACACATGCAGTTCCATTACTAACACATCATTCTACAAAGCATGCCAGATCTATCTCTAAGGGAGAATAAAACTAAATATTAACCATGATGAGATCAAAAACATACTAGATTCAAATACACATAGAACTAACACTTAGATTCAGCCAATATCCTCCATTATATTCAATGCAATAAGTATACAGAAGCTTCATTACAATAACAATAGTATGCGCGTAACAGATTCAACAACATAATCTCAATATATCTCCATGTATGCATATTATCTATCTCTCTCTATATCTCTCTACTACATAGTTTACGACATACTTATAAGGGTGGGGACTTTCCCTTCACCACTTATCTATTCCCAAAATAGGTCGCATGGTATTAATATCCACACGTCATTATAAAAATAGCCACACATGCAAGTGCGCTAACAATAGACTACTAGTAGTTAGCTGTGTAGTAGATCTATTTCAGCGTGTGTTCATGCAAATTTCTTTGTAGCTAATCCTCCAAAATAGCAAATGCGTGACACACAAGTCTCAATCAGTTTGAGTGCTCTGCACACCATCTCTAAAAATAGACCTTCATGAGTGAAAATGGCTAAGTCACGAAAGTTGAACTTCTCCTATGTGCATGTGTTCTCTCTATCCATTCGCACCTTTGAATATGACATGCTTTCCCGCGTGGACTTCTTTTGTGCTTTTCGTCAAGTGTTCTCGATCAATAACTATCTTGATTAATCATAATTGTTATCTAATTTTAACGAGTGGTGGAGGAAATTACATAACAATATGCTTCCAAGGTAGAACAACATTCGAATCATACCACCAAATTCTCTCAAGGATATCTTTTACGATTGATGCCGAACAACTAGCTAGGGTTTCCTATGAAAATGCTTACAAATAGTGTTGTTGATCATGACATGAGCACCGAAGAAACATGTCACATGCTGCAAAAATTTCCCCTTGTTTTTGGTAGCTAATCATTTGTTTCCTTAAATGTTGGAAACAAAATTTTGCAGTGCATCTCTAACACAGATCATCCAGACTCCAAGCCAACAAATTTCTTGGACTCATACATGAAACACCTTACTCATATGGAATCTGTTACACTTATTGAAGCCATCGAGCTCGATCTTACAACAAGTGTGAGCAGTTCCAAATGGAAGAAACAGTCAACATATGTTATTGTGTGTGTCTCCCCTAGATTTTATTCCATCCCCAAGGATCATTCCCCTTCCTTTGAACTCTTGTTGGAGTGAACTCCTCTTCTAAAAACCTTTTTGCAACATTACCATAGACATTGGAACCACATGAGAGTAATTCATTTCCAATTGGCTATTCTTGAAATAATTTTATCATCCTTGGCATGTCAAGCACATCTCTGTAACAAATGATTCGTCTTCCTCGACAAATCTCCTTCAGAGGATGAAATATTAGGGCCCACTCCATTGCAAGTTGAATGGGAAATTTTATCCCAATTACATCCGGCTAATTCCATATGCCTTGACAAGTTCAACATGTTAGGCCTTCGAGACTTCGACCTGCATCACAATTGGATCCACAATGATGTTCCTCTTTCTTTGCATGATGTTTCCCGCCATCCATTGATATGTGCAAGAGCACTACAACTATCCCTTTCCAAATGCAAAATTCCACATCAAGCACTACACCTTTCTACAAAACAACAACATGCTTTTAATACTATACTCAATCATTACAAGCAAGGAATAGTTTTCCCCCTCTAAAATTGATTATACAAGGTATTGCAAGCACAAGTAAATCTTATCTCATAAACAATATCCGCTCCGCATTGTCCTCCACATACCCACAACAACCATCTCCTCTCCTGGTTCTCACACCTACAGGAGTGGTTGCATTCAACATTTCCACATCAACAATACATGTCGCATTGCACATTCCAATAAAGGAAATAAAACCGCTTGAAGGCATATCACTTTCCTCTCTCAAACATTCCTGCAACATGTTCATTACATTCTCATTGATAAGATGAGCTTCATAGGCCCCACACTCCTTGCAAAAATCGACTTCCATCTTCATGAGGCCTTCCCTCACTTCAAATCAACTACTTTTGGTAATAGATCCATCATTCTCATTGGTGACCTTGGCCAACTACCCCCATCAATGACGTTCCACTCTATGTCGGTCACTCTTATGGAACAAACCTATGGTATAGCTTCACAACATGTATCACACTTACTACAATCTTAAGGTCGTAAGGTTCGGATGATGCCGACGATGCCCAGATTTCATTTTGCTAGCTACTGCTAAATATCAGAGATGGAATCCCACTACTCAAAGACTAGAAAACACTTATCCAACGACAGACTCCCAGATATCTGGCATTGACATTGCACCTTTCCTTCTAGCTCCACATTTGTTCGCAACAAATGAACTTGTCGATCAACACAATCTCAACATGCTGCCGCAATCCCTCAATACTCGATAACACACTCCGATCTTTGAGCTCACGGACTCAACTATTTAGAGGAACATGATGAAGAAACAAAGCTAGAACAAATTATTCTCCTCTGTAAACAACAAAAGGTTATGCTCACTGCAAATTTGTGGGTTGAAGTTGGCCTTGTGAATGGCTCCATTGGCACTATTATCGACATTGTCTACACCCCTTCTTTGTCTCCTCTAGCTCTTCCAATTTTGTTGTAATCGACTTTAACAAATACAATGGCCCTCCCTAGAATCCACATTTCCCCACCCATGTCCCGTCCCCCAATCTCAAGAGGAAACCACAGACAACTTCCTTTAAAAATGGTTTGGGCACTTACAATCCACAAATCTCAGGGCCTTACTTTACATAAAGCAACTGTGGATATAGGTTCTTCAGAACAACCAGGTCTTACTTTCACTACATTGTCAGTACCTCCGTAAAAGAGCTACGCATTTCACCTCCCTTCTCTTTCGAATGCTACTCCAAAATGTCCCTTTCCCGTCACCTCCTCAAAAGAAAGGAAGATGAATTGTGACTAAAAAATCTTCAATTCCTAGCTCTATAACATAAGGTGCCTCGACCCTTTTTCCCCCTCCTCCCGCCATATTCATTCATGGTGTCATTCCCCATTCCTTTTGTTCTGGTTCATGCACGTAAGTATTGCTTGAAAAAAGTTGCTTGAATGAGATTTGCAAAATACATAAAGACACAATAAAAATATCAAAGTTTACTTAACATGTTTTCAATCTTGACTGCAAGTTTTAGTCAGATCTTGGAGATGCTGGAGGCTATGGAGAATTCACTTGCAAGACCTGACAACAACAACATTTGGCAACTTTTTTACGAAATTGTTGTTTATATTTTATTTCGCAAGCCCCAAACTTCTCTTCCATATTTAATTGTTGCTTATATTCTCGCATCAACTATGTAATAGTAGCTTTTGGCATGCACGATATTCAAAGTGAAGTTCTTATACATACAGTTGCTTAAACATATCCTACCTATGTTTTGTTCCACTTGAGAGACAAATGTAAAGCGATTATGGGAAAAACCCAAAAATCTCCCTCGGATCCCTTATGGCGTCCACATCGCACGGTCCATCGCACGATTGCTAGTTATGTGAGATTTTGATATGCAGTGTATATCAACATTTAACGAGAGATTTCGATGTACATTTCCACATTTGCACCATTCAAGATTTTTTTGGTCAAATGTTACTTAGTGGTCAAAGGTAAATGGGACACCGGTCTAAATTCCTTTATATTATTTAAACATTTCAAACGAAAATATATGACACGGCAAGACATGATGTAACATATACATGTTACGTTGGCACGTTCATGGGGAGTGTAGGCGTCTCGATTAATTTATTTCTATATTTTAATTTTTTATACGGAATCCGTTATGATATTCTCCACATCATTAGACACATATCCATAATCATCATACGCTTATAATATTTAGTCTTGCCAAAGGCAGATTCCACTATAGGACTCATATATTTTCTTGGTTTCCTTTTAACATTTTTAATATATTTTTAATGAACAAATAAAAGGACTTGGATTTTATGTGAATTTTATAGTATAACATCCAAAAACATACTTTTAAATGACCACAACTTTTATTTTTTTGGTCTTCCATTTTCCTTTATTTCTCAGTACTTAGCAGCATTGCTGCTCTTGTTTATCATGCGACCAATACAAACACAAACAAATATATATATATATATATATATATATATATATATATATATATATATATATATATATATATATATATATATATATATATAATCGATATTTGTTTTGTGTATATAGAAAATATATATACATCTTACAAATCCCAAATAAAATCAATCTTTTTCTCGTATTTACCTTAATGCTAGCAGTAGCGAGGAATAAATAAAGAAACATGTGGATTGAAAAGCGCAGAGAAGAAACATAGGTACAGTAGAAACATGCTAAAAATTAAGAAGGAATATTGAAAATGGAGAAGGAATCATGAAGATCATGAGCGTCAGAATTGTGTGGAGATCGACAACACGCTCCGCTCCATAATATGATCATCATCTTCTCGAGTTTTTTCACACACAGGTTTTGGTAATGGCGGTTCTTAAACCCTTTCGCCGCTCTAACAAACTTCCTAAGCGATTCGTTGTCTTTCGCGGCACTAATCAATTTTCGAATCGAATCCTTCACAATTTCTTCAAAGGATTCGTCTTTGAGGCGGAGGGAATATCTAGTGAGGCGATCTTTGAAGGTTTCTTCCACGCAGAAGCGGTAACTCCGAAGAAACGCTTGTCTGGATAAATAGCGCTTCTCACCTGCGCTGAAACCCTCGTACTCTTGGAGAAGATTCGCCGACTCCCTGCTACACATGGTGATAAACAACAGAGAAAAACCCTCAGCCACTGCTCCACAATCTGAAATTTGCAGCCGTATATATTGTATGCTCAAGCAATACCATCACTTTGTCCCAATCTTCATTTATTTTTTCCATTAATATGATGTGACCAGATTTATGAAGAGAAAACCAGGTTAAGCGGTAGAAGTCGCATAGCAGAGCAAAATATTATTATTTTGCTTTCACCGACAGAACACCGCCACGTCTTTTCGTTTTGTCATTTTCATGTGACACCAACACAATTTAACAATGCACAGGTACACCGTGTTATATATAATTTCCTTCTTTTATGTGATTGTTTTCAGGAATTGATCTGTGAAGTATACCAACAGATTTTCTCACACCTGTCATCACAAAAATAAAATGTAGCGAGGTGGACGTTGATATAGATATTCTTCACTCACATTGTCGGTATGGACTAAATGAATTAAATCGCTTCAATCTGACTCACGACTCCACCACATTACCAATCAATAAATAATTTAATTCTAGATAATTTTGATACGGTGCATGGTATTTGTTATAAATTTGCCTTGATCCAAAGGTACTCTTGTGTTTGTGGATTATTGGCCTACATTAGGTGTTCATTCGCATGTGTTATCTCTTTATGGTCGTTTAAGATTTTAATTTGAATTTTCGTAGTTTATAAATGTATATGAGTGTGTTAGCGTAATTAGGGCATTATCATAATGAAATTATTTAGATAATTGAAGTAAAATTATAATCAAAGATTATAATAGGGAAATCCAAAACACAAAACAACTTAACAAATCACAAACAAAATATATCATATCAACACAATATGAATCAAAACATAACAAAATATTACAATATATAACGACCGATTTGAAAAAAACTTCCATAACCTTAAAAAAGAACATAATATGGTATTTGATGATAAATACCATATCGCTACCTCCTAAATACATAATATAATTAGCTTAGACGCAGTTCCACTATCGAAATAAACCATTTAAAACTACAAATATGCAAATCTATATATTATGAACACACATTATTAAAGGCTATGCATATCATGTGATACTCAAACATATCGATACACGTCATAAGTTAAGGGAGTTACATACCCATCTCCTTCAAACAAGTTTTTTCCTCAACATTGACCATTACTAGATGGTTATGTACGAAGAATTCATCTTCACATGTCGTCTCCTCACTCAAAAAATTATTCCAATTTCTAAGGTTCTATGTAATCACCCTCATCCATAACCTCTTAATGTGTTTTTGATGAGGCAATAATATAATCCTTCCCTCATCTTCAAGCTCTTGTAATGTTTTATGGGTCGAATCCTTTGTCTTATGACTTTTGAATACAAAAACATTAAAGACTAAATTTGTTATGGTTGAATGAGGTAACTCCAATTTGTTTTCCACATTTCCAATACTTTTGTAATATCGATAAGGACCATAATACTTAGAGGAAAGTTTGCGATCAATATTTTGTTACTTTAAGGAAATTTCATTACATACCCACGTGTAATCGTGAAAAAGCTTATGCCCCACTTCAAAATGTATCTTACTTAAATCTTGTTCATCTTGCTACTTAATTTAGTTTTGTTGCATTTCCATGTTCTCTAAACAATAAAGAGTACTTCTTGTATTTTCGTACAAAAAATAATGGGGGAGTGTGGACCACTTTCTAAAAATGTCCAGGATGTGTTTGACAAAGGGATTCAAAATATTACCCCTTACTTTTAGGATATACCCTCATATAGGTTCAACCATGAACCTATCCTCTTTGGATAACCATGTCTTACACACACTTTCAAATCCTTGGATTTTACGAGCGATTTGGAAACGCTCTGTCCAAATTCTAACCCTAAATCCTAACTATACTTTCGTTAATAAATTTCTCGCATATCTTACAACATGATCACTTTTCATAATTTTTTATTGTTTCAATTATTACCTTCATATTTTGATTTATATTATATACAATTAGAGATGAGATTTAGAATAAATAAATAAATTTCATATTATATTGTGGTGAACCCACTTTCCTTTTCCACTCACAAAATATTGTGTTTGAATATTCACCCCTCAAAATTTATTTCAGATATGATTTGATGTTTTTCCTTGTCCTCCTACTAGGGTTTGGCTTGTGGTTTTAATATTGGATCAAACGAGCCATGGATTCCTTATCTAATTGAGTACTCCTAATTATGAACCATTTGTAGATGAGCTCATGAATGATTTTAATACAAGATAAATAATTGGAATGAGTGTTACATTAGAAGAGGAATATAATGATTGTTCTTCTTGATCTGATGATAATCCTTATATAATTATATTCCTTTTACTCCTAGTGGAAATGCTACTTATAGAACCTATTTGTGTATCATCTTTTGAAAATGATATGCATAAAATGAAATATAACACAAAGGGTTTACATAATGATATAAATTCTTCTACTCATTTTACACCACACGATGATAATATCCTTTCCACACCACCCATTGATGGTTTTTCCATTGTAGTGACTTTCTCTATTTAAATGCACCAAGGATGAGATTAAAATCCAAGTTGCTCAAATGGATTTACAATGACATGAACTTTATAAGCTTGTAGCATGTAGAAACCCACTATAGATAACAATGTTATGCATTGTAATGTTGATCATTCATATGCTCCTATCACTTCAACAACGAATGGGAGAGTATCTCCTAATTTCACAACTACCCCACCTACATATAACACAAGTTCTATCTTATATATGATTTTACTAAATATGGGGTTAAAATCATTACTCAAGAAGCCTTACAACACTCAATACTAATGTGCCACCACCGTGTGTCACACCATTGGTTTGATGTTATATATTTTTTTTCAAGAATTGTGACATCCATGCGAAGACAAGACACTTTATTTTAGTTTCATTATGTCAATTTATAGATAAATTTAGTGGTGTATTGCTACTGATTTTTGTGGGTGACAATTTAAATTTTTCATTAAATACACTTGTCACCATTGTTGCATTGAATTATTATAAGTTTTAAATAAGAAAAAATGATTTATTTGGTTTTATCAACCTAGTATGACTCTAGATTTTTCCACTAGCCTTCTTTTTAAACTCCTCTTCTTCAAATTTTTGCAAAGAAATTAGTTTGTTGGAGATTATTTTCTTGAAATCCATAGTTTGTAATATATTCATATAAATGTGTTGTCATAAAAATGTGTATCATGAAAAATCCAAAAATGTTATGATGACCTAAGCTACATTTGAAAATCCTTCTCTCGGTCAATGTAAACCAATCCTCTCACCAACTCATTCATTGTGTTTCCCTCGTAACATGTGATCGGGAAGAATGTGTTAATGTGATTTTCAAGTGTGTTTCATGTGCAAGGGATGTCATTCAAGTCAATTTATGAAGGCATCTGGATCAAGAGAAGATAAAACCCCTGAAGGCCCAAAAAGGCTTATTTTCGGGCTTTTTAATCCTAGTGAGCACCCCACGGGAACATATAGGGAGAAGATAAACTAGAAATGTTGCTGAAAATTGCAATTTGGTGGTCAATATTGAAGTTACAACTCACTTTGTGAACCCGTGAGCACATTTCCTTTGTATTGAGCAAGACAAGAGTAATGCATGCTTCGATATATTGTTGTTTGATGCTTAACCTTTAAAAGGTGATAATTATGCCACTTAGAAGACAAAGATGTGCACCATTCTCTTGTTTGAAGATCTCTAGGGTATTTTCACTAGAAAATTTGCTTGTCCCACCAATGTAGATGAGAAAACAAAGTGTGAAAAGGATGATGTAAAATCCTTGATGTTGATCACTCTCAGCATTTCCGATGAGGTGCAACCACACATACGAGATGTGACAACATCAAAGCAGTCTGGGATACTCTCTTCACCATCTATGAAGTGAAGAACTTGATAAAGATCATCCATCTCTAGTCAAATCTTCATACACCAAGTATAAAAGAAGGTGAGAAAGTAGAGGAATACTTATGTCGTGTGGCAGAAATACGAACATATATTTTAGCAGTTGGATAATTAGTGGAAGATACGTTGCTTGTCCCTATCACACTATGAGCTCTTCCTTCCCATTTCAATAAATTCATCATTGCATTGATCCGAACTAGTAAAATTTCTACATCAGGAAGAATCCATTTAGACAATGCATGAAGAATTTGAAGAAAAAGCACTGATATTGAAGTAGCAAAGGAATCAAAAGCCTCATAAGGGATAATAAGAGAATATGTCACAAAAGAATCCACAAAAACAAAAATAGCAGAAAAAGTCTCAAAAAGTGAATCGATGGTGTCACATCTACACCACAAATATGTATGACACTATGAACTATTGGTATAATGGCTACACATAATGTAATTTTGGACAAGAAAGCACATCTACTTGTGGTGATTCAAAAAAATCCAAACGAGGTCCTTGTCAAAAGAAGCAGAAAGGACATGTTGCATCCCAGCTAGATGATGACTTAGATGAATATATGCTAGAATCAAAAAATTATGGATCACATAAAGATGATGTTGTTCTAGTCTACCAAACATCGCAGCCATCACAGAACGTTTATTCGACTGAATCTAGACCAAAAAACACACGATATGCGATAGGAAACTATTTGATTCATTGACTAATCAACCCATTGGAGATTGGGTTAGAATTATAGATAACACGGAGAATTTTGTAGAAGGAATATGAAATTTTTCCATTCCTATCAGGAAACTAAGTTGTACTCTCATGAAGGTTCTTTATGTTCCAAGATTGACCAAATATCTCTAGGTATGCATCTCTCAGCTATTGAATCTATAGACACCTATTATTTGATCAAAGCAATATTATTACTAACATTGCACTAACTATTATACTCCCTGCAATTTGAAGAAACTTCGTCAATTAGTGTGATGCTCGGTTAAAACAACCCACTTGAGACCCAAGAAACAGCCTAGGGTTAGTTAGAAAATTATGGAATAATTTTTTTTATTAGAAGTGTTCACAATCAAGTTGCAAGACAACAGTTAACATTATCAGGTTCCAGAACAAGTCTAAAAATAAAAGAACATAATTTTCCTTCATTAACAATTTCTAGAGGTCACAAGCTCCAAATTTTAAGGTTAGAAGTTCCAATTAGGTTCAGGGAGTAATTTACCCCCATACCCACTCTCTAACAGGCTCAAAGTTTCAACTTGATTTTTCTCACACTTAAAGCTTCCAAAATTTCCTAAATCATTCCCATTGGATAGGAAATTTTCTCACCTTTCCGAGTGATATAAAGAAGTCCTCCTAACTCCTTCAGAAACTCAAGATATGGACGGGCGGACTTTAGGGATCAAATTTTTCCCAAGGGGACACGTGTCAAGTAGGGGTGAAGAGAAAATTTTGGGTTGGCAAGTCGCGGGGTGGCATTTGGAATTTTCCTTGCGCAGGAGAAATTTCCCATTTGCACCCATGCCTCCACGGGTCCTCTAGGGACACATGTCAACTCCTAATCCAAGCAGGAGAAGGTGAGGGAAGGGCATAGCGGCGAGGTTAATTGGACATTTTTCCAAAGGGAAGAAAATCCAATTTGGCCTCCACGCGCCCGAGGTTTGCCATGGACACGTGGCACTCCACCATTCACCGCAGGGAGAAGGGAGATAGGCGGAGTGGTGGGGAGATTTGGTGAATTTTGCCAAAGGAGGAGATGGGGTGAAAGGAGTAAATGTGCACATGGGTTTGCGCATCCATGGAAGGAAGTCTTCCCAAGGCAGGGCGAGAGCACGGGGCTGCGGGTCTTTTATCAAAAAAATTCCAAAGACATAAATTTAAAAAAAAAATGATGGAGTTCTCCCTCCTCCATTGTCACCCCAAGGTGCCACATGGCACCCTCCGATGAGTCATGGTCGGTGGGGAAATCATGAAAAATTTCCAATTTTTTTAAAAAGGCCAAAGGAAAAAATGATGTCGCACCTCTGCCATTTCCTATGAGGACACATGGCACCCTCTAATTGGCTATAGGTTGCTGGAGGAAATTTTAAAAATTTTCCAAACCAAAATTTTTCAAAATATTTCTCTAAGGATTTTTAATGGGAATTTTTCGGGCCGTAGGCCCGCTAGGGAAAAATTTCCCAAAATTTCCCGCCAAGGCAGAAAAACTTCAAAGTGCCATAAATTTTCTAGAAAGCTTAGTTTTGGGAAAACAAGGACTTTCTGGAAAGCTCTCGATGCCCTATTTGCACAGAAACATAAATTTTACATTTTGATAAAGTTTAAGGGGTCAATTTTGCAAAAGGATCTACAGAGCTTTTAAAAGCCAATTGGTAATTTCCAACTTTCAAATTTGATTAAATTGGATCTCCTCCTTCACTCAACATGCCAAAAATACATGGAGGATTGATCTAGGAGGGTTTAAAGTGTTTAGGGAAGGTAAATTTACTTGTTTGATTTCAATTTGTATTTTTCCAACAATTGACAGAAAATGACTGTGAGAAGGATTTGGCTTGAATTTGTAATGTTTAAAATTGTTTTCTTAAGTGTTCTTTGTCAATTGAGTTCCTTGATGTCTTAGCATGCTAAATTATATCAATTCCAAGTTGATTATTAAGTGCAGGTCCGAACTGTACATTTTTATTAACTTTAATTGCCAGTTTTGAATATTTACAAGAGATCAAATCAAAAGAGGTCCATCTAACTTTTCATCATGCAAGTAAGGAACTTCATTTCCAATTTAATCTAATACAATCAGTTATTTTAAAAAACCATTCTAAATCAAAAGAAATACTAAGTTCCATTTTTACACATTCCCAAAATACAAAATACAACATTGTTTCCACGTACATTTCTTCTTTCCAAACAAAGATCTAACTATCTCTTTTGCCATACAATGAAACATTGAATTTAATTCAACCATGCATATGAGAGAAGGTCTTTCAATTCTTTATTGACTTCAATTATAAATCTTTACATCTTTCCATGTTGAATGCAAACAACACATTTCTAATCTTTTATTTCCAATAACCAGAACAGGATATAAATGTCTTTCACAATTCAAATATATAACTTCATAATCAAATTACATACATCTTTCTTCACAAAATACATATTACAATTTCATCCACAACAAGTGGGAAAGGATTACAAATGAATATGTTTTCACAAGGGATTGTCAAACTACATTTTCCTTTGCTCCAGGACAACAACATGCACATTTTCTCTTTCTCCAAGTTGATCACAACAAAAAGGGGAAAGGAAACGCTCTCCACCCAACCAAGACATCCAATGAAAGGAGAAGCCTTCCTTCATCATTGGCCCCCGAGCCCCAACCAAAACACAATAAGAGGTGTAATTCAACCCATGGAAATAACTAGCTTCCACAACACACAACATTCTTTCAACATGCATAATACATATAAAACATAGTCCAACAACACAAGTAGTTTACAACTGCAATTGAAAAATAATCCAAAACAAAACTCAGGCTTGATCATGCAAGCCAAAGGAGCAAGGTCTATGGGGGAAGCTACTTATGCCTCCCAATTGGGAATTGGGCATCCACCAGAACAACCCGCCAAAATAATTCATCCCACACACATCCTTATGCGCCCCACCCCCCCACAAATCCCTCCTTATGCCCCCACAGATTTCCTTATGCCCACCCCAAAGTAAGAAATGCAAGCTATTTCTTTTCCATCGTGGATCCCAATGTAGACACTAAAATTAGGTCACACTCCCCTTTGGTCCCTCGACAAATAAGCACCCTTCATCACATTCACCTAGCCATGGCCCCCTTCACCCCACTAATATTAATTTAATTAAATTAATTCATTATCCTCACCATATTTATTATTTAAATATCTTAATTTAAATAATATCCACACATACACTTCACTTAGACACCTCACCAAGCTAACTCACCCTAAAAACCTATTCTTAGTAAGTTGCCATAACTAACTAAGACTTACCTAAACCCTAAAAATCAATGCCTACATTCCCTCTAACCACATTCCCACATGCTTACAAGAAGATCCCAGTCTAATCTGCGGGTTAACGACACGAGATCCAAGGAAATCAAGAGGATCTCCCTAGTTTAGTAAATCCTGTTTTGGTGACACCGGTTACCCCTAACCATCGCCGGTTAAGCGAATCGCTGCCCGTCGGTTACCCTTTTAACCCCAATAAAACCTTATTCTCAAGGTTGGCTAGAAGGTTGGAAAATGATTGGAAAAGTTGGCAAACCTTAGTGAATTCTAGCAAGAACATGCATGCAAGGAAGGAGATCAAGCATATTTTCCTGCACAGCCATCCCAACAATGATCTGATCTAACCAAGCAAAGAGGAATGTACATGCAGCCCATGCAGAAGCTTTCCTTTAGTTGGTGATCACCTACAACCTTCAAAACCTCTCATCAACACCTCCAGCCCTCACTCACAGGCATCCAGGACCAGAATCCAAGTAAGTAGACGTTATACTTCTTTGGTTTATTCCATTTCATCATTATATTATCACCTATTGTTTACCTAGCCACCCATTGACCTCCCCCAACACTCACCCCTCCATATACCCATTGGTTTTTTCTATAGGGTGTTACCATTTGGTTTATGCAATGCTCTTACAACTTTCCATAGAGTTGTACTTGCAATCTTTGTTGATCTAACAAATGATTGTGTTGAGGTATATATGGATGACTTCATTGTACATGGAGATACATTTGAAGATGCTTTGAGAAATCTGGATAGAGTGTTAACAATATGTGAACAACACAACATGTCTCTTAGTGATGAAAAGTGTTTGATGATGGTGGATGAGGGGATTGTATTAGGACACCATATTTCAAAAAGAGGAATTCAGGTGGATCAAAACAAAATTAGGATCATTTCAGATTTACCTATTCCTCAAACCCCCACAGATATCAAATCATTTCTAGGGCATGCTGGGTACTATAGGTGCTTTATAAAATATTTCAGTAAAATTGCTGCCCCCATGTTTAATTTGCTAACCAAGGACTGTGAATTTATTTGGGATGAAAAGTGTCAGCATGCTTTTGAAGAAATTAAAGAAAAATTAATCAGTGCCCCAATATTGAGAGGACCTAATTCGGAAAATCTATTTCATATTCAAACAAATGCCTCAAATTATTCCATTGGTGCAATTTTGGGACAGAAAGATGAGGAAGGAAAGATGTATGCCATTTATTATCTTAGCAAGAATTTTACTCCCACTGAAAATAATTACACCACCACTGAAAAATAATTTCTTGCCGTGATTTATGTAATCAGTAAATTCAAACATTACATTATAGGGTACAAGATAGTTGTACACAGATCATTCAATAATTAAGTATTTAATGAACAAACTAGTGGTTGGAGGAAGAATAATTAGATGGTTATTACTTTTGCAAGAATTTGATATTACCATTGTGGACAATCTAGGTAAATCTAATGTGGTAGCTGATTTTTTGTCAAGACTAACCACCACAGGGGAGTAAGATCCAATCAAGGATAAATTTCCAGATGAACAACTATTTGTAATCTCAACAAGAACACCATGGTTTGCTGATATGGAAAATTATCTTGCAACAAGGAAGTTTCCTCCTTATTTCACTAAGAAACAAATAAAGAAGTTAATCAAAACCAATGCACAATTCAAATGGTTAAATGGAATGCTATTTAAATGTGGTCCTGATTTTGTTTTACGCAAGTGTGTAAGAGAGGATGAAATCTTTGACATCCTTAGAGCATGTCATGATGAACCAAGTGGAGGACACTATTCAGTGAAAAGAACAGCTCATAAGATACTTGGCACTGGTTATTATTGGCCATCTTTGTACAAGGATGTGAAGAGATATATCAAGCGGTGTGATTCTTGTCAAAGGATGGGACATCTGACTTTCTCCAATGAAATGCCTCTTCAACCTCAAGTTGTGGTTGAACCATTTGAGAGATGGGGATTGTATTTTGTTGGTCCCTTTAATCCTCCTTCACAAGAGAAGGAATATATTCTTGTGTGTACATACTATGTGACAAAGTGGGTAGAAGTGCAGGCATTGCCAAATGCCTTTGAAGAAGTAGTTGCTAATTTCCTTTGGAGTAGAATTATGGTAAAAATTTTGGAGCACCAAGGAGCATAGTTTTAGATCAGGGACCAAAATTCATGTCTAATATGATCCAAGCTCTCACAAGGTATTATCAAATAAATCATAGGAAGTCATCTCCTTACCACCCATAGTCAAATGGACAAGCTCAAGTAACAAAGCAGAGAATTGAAGAACATCCTTACCAAAAAATTAAAGCTAGGAGAAAAGATTAGGTAAAAGACTACTACGAAGTTGTGCGGGCTTAAAATACAACTTGGAATACTACAACAGGGTTTTCCCCATATGAGTTAGTCTATGGGAAAAATCTTGTTGTTACTATAGAGTTTGAACTTCACACATTGAGGACAACATTTAAGGTGGGAATTGTGTTGGATGCAGCTCAAAAAGAAAGAATCCTTCAACTCAATGAGTTGGATGAATTAAGGATGAAAGCACTTCAGTAGAGCAGAGATAATTCAAGAGAAAAGGAAGCAATGACATGACACACATATCAAGAGAAGGCAATTCAAATTAGGAGACTAGGAATTGTTGTTCGATTCTAAGTACCAACAATTCAAGGGCAAATTGAGAACCGGATGGTTGGGACCCTATCAGATTGAGAGATATTAAACAATGGTTCTATTCGAGTTACTTCCCATTGATGGTAGTAGTAGAACACTCTTGTTCAATGTAAATAAGTTGAAACTCTATAGGAAGTCTTCCACTAAGGATGAATTCTTGAGGAAGATTGAAGCAGACAAAGAATTTGATCATATGGAAGAACCCAATTCTTCTAAAATGATCAAATAACCAGATGATAGATCCAGAATAAAGGGAAGAAGATGAAAACTAGTAAATGGTGTTTTCTTCCCCAAAAATAAATAAATAAAAAATAATAATAATAAAAACAAAAAAATTCTCTCAAAGGTCAATTGAAAACTAGCAAATGGCGGTTGACCTCTTCTTTTGGCTAGTTCAAATAAAAGGGAATTCTTTTGAATTCCAATTGTCTTATCTAACCATGTTTTGTTCCACTTGTAGGAATGACGAGTCATCATAGCAAAAGGATTACATCATCAAGGACAGTAATTATATCTTTTAACTTATTTAGGGTTGAATTAAATGTTTGCATGTGTGATTTGACTTGATTTAAAAGTTGGTATGATGAGTCATCTATTTATACATTATGATTACAAGTGAGTAATCATGAAGATGATAAGGATGGGATAAGTGGCGGCATGGTTATTATTGGTAATCATTAAGGCAAAATCAAGTGAAATAAGTTGCAGAGTGATTTTTGAGAAGCAGTGAATTAAGCTTGTATTCCGCAAAGCAAAGAATAGAGGATTCCGCAGCTAAGAACAAAGGTTCCACAGCCAAAGTCATCAGTTCGCAGCTAAGCAAGAAGGCCTACAACCAATTTACACAAAATCAAAAGAGACAAAACTCAAGCCGATATGGGGATTAAAAATAAATCAAAACCAGAGGATGATTCCCAGCTACTCATGACAAAGAAGTGGCATCTATCTTTGAGCATGCAAGATGGCTAGAGTTCCTGAAGAAGTTTTCAAGGTATAATGATGAATTAGTAAGAGAATTCTTCATAAACCTAGAGCAATCTAGGACAAAGGTGAGAAATATCTTTATTCCTTTTTCTGTAAATACAATAAGTAATGTGTCTAGAGTGCCAATTGTGCATGTCCCATGACCTGCAAAGGGACTTTGAAAGAACTGATTGAAGTCTTACTACAAGAAGGAGAAATTGAACCCTAGTACATCTACAATACAAAGAAAATCATAAAAGGGTTAGAAGGGCCAATTTTCCCAAACCCTTTGATAGGGTAGCATTTTGGATAGTGAAATATTTAACCTGTGATGGTCAATTTGGGTCTATGGGAAAAGAAGTCTTAAAAATGCTCATATATCTGAAATATGGAGCCAAAAAACTGAGTACATAATAAACCTTCCAGGGTTTCTTTTTTATTCTATCTAGACCATGGCTCAAAGGTATTCCTGGGGTGTTGGGACAATCAGGCATCATGGGCTAATTCATTTAGTATGCCAGCATCATTTTCTATCGAAGAAAAATGGAGAAGAAATTTGGGACAAGTTTCTTGGAAAGTTCAAGAAAAACCCTAATATTATTAGAAGGACAATTCTAGCCCCATTCTCTCCTTCAACTAATCTAGAAATTGATACCCCTGTAGAAGAACAGAAGGAAGTGGAAAGAGAGAGTATACCAAAAAGAAGAAGGTTTGTGAGAAGAATCAAAACAACAGAGCCTTATGTGCCTTTGAAGGAAATTCCTTCTTCTATAGCAACTTCAGGGGAGCTAATATCTATCTCTGATGGTGATAGCTCACCCATGCAAGAGAAAGAAAGAAGAGTAAGAAGAAGCTCTAGAAATAAATCCACCATTGGGCATGTTGAAATTCCCCAAAGAATAAAAATTCATAAGAGGTCAAGGGAAACCCCAGAGGGATGGAGTGAGCAAGAAAAGATGGAAAAGGAAGCTGTTGATATTTTGGGCAGCATGGCCATGACTCCTCCTGAGCCAAGCCAAGCTGAGATGGATAGAGGAGATGAGAGACTTGAAGAGCAGGATTTTCAAGAATTGGCTGAGCCATCAGCATTGCCACATGAAGAAGAAGAGTTGGCATCTGAAGAAGAAAAGGAAAATTTCCTTTGATAGAGGAAGAATTCCCAACTCCTCAAGTAATTTCAAAGGAAGAAGAAATACATCAAGTTAAACAGCTCTGTTCTTGTCTAAAGCAGAGCTCATTATCAGGGAAAAAGATGAGGAATTGGATTTCCTCAAACTCAAATTAGAACAAAGGGAAATGCTCATTGGAGAGATAACAACTCAACTTGCAGCTAGGACTGAGGAATTATCAGCAACCAAGAAACAACTGATAGAAAAAGAGGAAGAATGTCAGAATTCTAAAAATAGAATGTTGTGTCCACAGTCTCTGCACAGATTGAGTTAACCTATTTTCCACTCAAACAACTATGGAATGACACTTGCAGGGAACTCAAAGAATCCAAAACATCAAATGAAGAATTGAAGACCAAGATGGAAGAAGAAAAGAAGGCAAGAAAAGAATGGGAAGAAAAGTTTTATAAGGAGGAAGGAAATAAATATAAATGTCTTACAAAAATTCATATGGTTTGTATTATGAGTGAAAAATTGCTTGCTCATAGCAGAGGCCCTCTCCTGCATATAGTGTGTTTTTAGAAGAGCATTTCATTCGTTGGCAGCTGTCAAGGATTGCATGTGGACTTCCACATGAACTAAAAGATGAATCTAAATTCATGGCAACTTACTCTCTATCTAGTCCTGAGTAGAAAAATCTTCTGTGTGAATTTTATCTTTGTAATTTTATGCTAGAGAAAAACACAAGATTTATGATCAATTTGTATGTAGGGGAGAGCCAACTCAATGCATTTGTCTCTGTTTTGCAAAACCAAATTACATGGAAGGAAAGGGAATCTGAATTTTTATTGAAAGCTAGCTCAATAGGTCTTTGTATGAGAGCTCACTATGGTAAACCTTCTGCCTTCCTCATACATTTTAGAACTCATGCCTTTGATGAGAGATTCAAGACACATTATCTTGCCATTCTACAAAATAGTATTGATGCCTTCACCTCCTATGAGGAGGAAAAGTTTGAAGATATTTATGAAGGATGCTCAAAGAGGTGGGAACTCCTTACTATTTCCTTGAGAAGAAGGGAAGTAATATCCCCTACAAATCTGATCTAGAGTTTAGAAAGGGAAAAACATTATGCACAATAATTCCACAGTCAATGAAACCTACGGGAAAATATGGATGGGAATGTGAACAAGGCCCCATCTACTTCTCACCCCCATGTCTCCTTGGAAAAATAGAGAACCTCAAGATCCTACTGAATTTGAAGAGTGGGAGAGGAAAATAGAAGCAAGAGCTGGGTACAATACATCTAAGTTTAAGCATTGGAAAATCCAGTTTCAGCCATTTGATCTGAGAAATCAAATGGAATGCAGAACATATAACCCCACTTTTGAAGAATGAAGTTTGTAAAGGGACTTACAAACAAGTAAGTTTGGGGAAATGATGAGGCCAGAATATGTCCGATTAATGTATAATATATGATCTCATCGACTCTCCTTTTTATTAAGTTTGATTGCATTTTGTGACTTTTGCTTGATCTGATATAAGTTAGGATGCAATTTTCTATCTTTTGATTGATTGTGATTCTAATATTTAAAAGCTCTAAAATTTCTAATGAAGTGTGTGTTTGAAATTCAATTTTGTTATAAAGCATGTCTAATCGAGTTGAGGAAATGAAGCGGTAGCGTTCGATATTTTCAGTAGCATCTGTTCCCACACAACTTAGTTCTAGAACTCTAAGATAGTTTGAACTCCATCACTGATCATCATCTAGTTCCGAAACTTTCAGACTTAGTTCTGTTATCCAAAATTCACCCCCCAGGGTAATTTTGATAACATACATCAGAATATTCAAGTCCCAGGCAAATTGATTGATTCAGAGCAAACATCATGTTTCTGAGGTTCTCTCAGATATTTTTCTAACTCCCCTGGCCGAAGAAGGAGGGAGCAAGCTCTGAGAAAATGTGAAAAAGTTGCAGAAAGGCAAGTAGGTTGATCCAGAAAAAATCGTGAAAATTGGCTAAGTCCTGCTCAAGGTCGCCTTTGGGACGTGTGGGACAGAAAGATGCGGATCGGCCGAAAAGCCTCCAGGCGGCCCGCTAAGCATTTGGGACAAGTGGGACAGAAGTACGCGGCGGGCACGAGAAGCCGATCCGGCCGAAAGAGGAAGAAAATGACTAACTGCTGAGCGGGACAGTTCGGGACAAGAGTACGCGAAGGACCCGAACCTGGCCGTTCGGCCGAAATGGGAACAAATGGTCCGAAAGCAAATGGGACATTTGGGCGCGAGTATGCTTGAACCGGCCGGTTCGGCCGAAATCAAAGCACAAGGAGCACTGTGCCAAATGGGACAAAAAGACGTGAAGGGCGCGAAAGAGCCGGCAGGCTCGCGGACCAACCAAATCATGACACGTGTCACAAGGGAAAAGGTCAAAAAGTCAAAGGGCGAGTTTTCGAGCACTGATCCAAACCAATGAAATAGCGCCACGTGTCCCAGCTAGGGCCCACAAGGAAATTTCAAATGAAAGCCCGTCGAAAGGCAGAGGAGAGAGAATCACGTGACCAATCAATGCATGCCACGTGTCATCCAGGTGGCGAAGCATGGGAAATATTTCAAAATCTGTTTTGGTCTGTTCCGTGCCCTAAATCTTCAGATCGCCATATCTTTTGATCCAGAGCTCGGATTTGCACGTTCTTTATATCAACGGAAAGCTTGTGAGATGCTCTACATGATTCTGGGATCAATCTTGAGTTTTGGTGCAGTCTGGAGAGAGAAAATCGAGAAACAGATCTGACGCGTGATAATGGCCAGAAGCGACGTTCAACAACCTGTTTTAATGCTAATGGGTCGCATTCTTCTTCAGCGGCCAGAAGTGACATTTCAGCGGCCCAATTAATGCAAATGGGTCGCATTCTCCTCCAAATCAGTCAAAGATGGCAGGATATGGGTTGGTAAGGTATCCCATGCCGTTTTAATGCATCTGCAATCAATGAGGAATGGGCTGGCATGTTTTCCCACATTTCTGTCCCCTGGGCTCGACCCATGCAATGTAAAAAGCTAGATTTGGCTCAAAAAGAAGAGGTTGTTCATTCTTTCTACTCTGCCCTCCCTTCTTTTCTTCTCTAGGGGTTGAAAATGGAGTTCGAACCTCCTCCCCGCTTTCTGTAATGGCGTTTTTGCCTTTTACTAATGGAATGATGTTCGTGTAAAATTTCTGCGGAGCAACAAAACGTGTTTTGTGATGCATCCGTCCATCCTTGCTCATTTTTTCTTATTCTCTTCTTGCCTCTCTTCATTGCAGGTATTTGTGCATGTTTGAATGTTCATTGCAGAGTCCAAGTTTGTGTTCATGGAGTTTTGGGACATTTTCTGTGTGAAATCTATCCTTGGGCCTGTGATGCATCTATCCATCCTTCCCATTGCTCACCTCTCTTTGTCCCATGGCAGTTTTGATATAGGTTCAACATTCTCCTTCTCTGGTGTATCACCGTTTTAGTGTAGGCTTTTGTTTTTTTTCCCTTCTCTCTCCCTCTCTGTCTCCTTGGCATGGTTAGATTAGGATTAGATTAGCTTGCCTGCACTGGAATAGCTTGTGGCAGGTAGTTTAGGAGCAGGAACCAGCCTTCTCTGGAGATTCCTCTCTCGGTTTTACAAGTCCCACGCTTGGAGAGAGGTTTCCATGTTGTGCAATCACACTGGATGCCTGAGTGATCAACCTAGAAGCCTGATCTGCATCCAGGGGTGCTGTGATTTTGCACTAACAGTTTTGGCACGCCCGGTGGGACATCACAGAAGTTAGAGTTTCATCTTTCAGAGGTGTCTCATTATCAAATAGAAAATCTTAAGCCACCGTGTGACCTCAACAGTTTTGGCACGCCCGGTGGGACCTTAGAGGTCTTTCACTTCATCTTTTGCAGGTTGGTGTGTTCCTGTGAAGATTTCAGCCTTTGGAGGCACTTGCAAATACGTCCCATGCGAGTCCATCGATCAGCAACCCATTTTTCTGAAATTTCAGACCCGTTTCCATCCATTTTCATTCATTCTTCTTTCCATCCCTTTCATTCTTTTCCATTCCATGAAGTTGTGCAACCATGACTTCATTTCCATCATGGAACTCACATTTACAACAACAGCAGTATATCACACCTCCAACACGTTTTACAAATCCTCCAGATCAGTATGCATACCCATATGAGCAGCAGTGCCAAAGTCAGTTTGGCTATGGAGCTTTCCAAGAGCAAGAGTATGCATATAACGAAGACCATCTGATGCAAGATGTTGGTCTGTTGGAGAAGATCCAAAAAATGGAGGAGGGGATGGTGCAGTCTAGAGCAACAGCTCAAATGAGAGCTTTCAGAATTGGTTGCAGGACTCCTTGTCCATGGGGAGGCCCTTTTCCAAGACACTTCAGCCCTCAGGAGAAGCTGGACTTCATGATAAAGATGCTGCCCCAACTTGCACAATGGACAGCAGAAATAGAGGCCTACACACTTGTTGTTGAACAACCTTGTCAATGGGTAAGTTCTACACCATCATCTGGTTTTTCTCTTTCCATTACTCAAGCAGCACCATCTCATTTAAACTCCCCATCTGCTGTCCCAAATGCTGAATCCATGTCTCCACCTCCTAGTCTTCCACCTCATCTCAATTCTTCTTTCCTTTTTCCTTCTAGACAGTCATCCCCTCCACAAGAGCTAAAAGAAATACCCCCTCCTCCAAAGAAACAAGAGGTTTCACCTCCTCCACCACCACACAAAAATGTAAAATCGGTTGAGTTTCAACCCATTCCTCCTCTTGCATTCCCAAATCCATGTTGGGAGGATGAAAATCAGAATGCCAGTCAAGGAAAGCAACAGCAAAAAGAGAGGCCAAACAAAGATGAAGAAATTCAAAGTCTGAAGAGTTGGGCTCTCAAATTTGGGATAACAAAGATCCCCTTGATGGTTAAACCTACAGAAGAGGCTAGGGTTGGAGAACAGGTGGTGGTTAGGACTGATTTTGTTGCAGCAGAAGAAGAAGATCTTGCAGTCCCAACTTGCCCTCTAGAGCAGCAGAATGAAGAGTTTGACTTGACAAACTTCATGCTAGAGGAAGAGTTTTATCAAGAGCAAGATTCTCTTCAAGTAGTAGAGGAAGGAGAAGCTGCTCCAAATCCAAAAGAAGAGGAGCACAATCTAGCTGTGGAGGAGAATAGTGCAGATCCAAAGGCTTTGAGCACAAAGCAGGCTACAGGAGAACCTTCAGTTCTTCTTTCCACTTCATCTCTCTCAAGTTCTAGTACTGAAGAGGAGTTTGATCTCTCAAACTCAATATTGGAGAGTGAAGGAAACCATGGTGGTCAAGTTGCAGATCAAGAGGACACCATGGAGGAAGTTGAAAACGAGCAGCAGGACAACAATGAGGCAGTTTACCTGTCAGATTTGGAGGATTGTTTTGATGGAGAAGAACCGGTTGAGTTTTCACCATTCTCTCTTTCATCATCCACATTCCAAACACCAGAGCCTGTTGTCATGAAGGACAGCATTTTATAGCAGCTCTTTGGAATCAAAATTGGAAGATTCTAATCTTCCATGTTCTTCATTGGAGGAAGAGAAAGGACAGAGGAATTCCACCATTTCTTCCACATCATCCATTCAAGAGGGTCTACAAGGAGACTCCATTCTTGGAGTTGAAAATCAGAGCTATGGGCATATCAAACGGATCAGACCTTGCCCAATCAGGTATTTGGCTTCATTGGAGCCAAAGGAGAAGCCACAACCGGTCATGCTCACTTCTGGGCATGAGGATGAGCTACAAAGTACCAAGGATCAGCTGCCATACCTCTTCAATCCAAATGCAGAGCAACTAAAAGAGGTATTAGATTTTTTAGTTGATACCTTGATGATTTGGATAGAAGACCACTTCTTGTTGATTTTCCATCCATCCAAACAGCCATGATCGAGTGCAAATCAATTGCATGGCTGCCAATTTTGAAGAAAGGAAGCTATTTCTCACAACCCGATTACAGCAGGTTTGTTTAGCTTGCCTTTGCTTCCGATTAGAGTAAGAGTAGCTAGGTTTGCTTTCAGCAGAAGAAGTGCTTGTGCACACACTCGCATGTTCCATTTGGGGCATGTATGATTTTCGATTCTGTACATAGTTTTTGGTGTTTATGGTTTTGCTCTTGCACGCTGATTCATTTCAAAGTGGCCTTTTAGTGAGAACAACTCCATGTCCAAAGTGGGATTCAAGTGGCTCGAGAGGGAAGTTTTCAAAGTTCGATCGGTTTCGGAGCTTGCTTGCTTATGACTCCATGCCCAATGGATTACTTCAGGCAACTGGTCTTTTCATGTAGCAGGCAGATGACCCCGCTGAGTCGCCAAAACTGTTATCCAAAATTCACCCCCAGGGTAATTTTGATAACATACATCAGAATATTCAAGTCCGTGCAAATTGATTGATTCAGAGAAAACATCATGTTTCTGAGGTTCTCTCAGATATTTTTCTAACTCCCCTGGCCAAAGAAGGAGGGAGCAAGCTCTGAGAAAATGTGAAAAAGTTGCAGAAAGGCAAGTAGGTTGATCCAGAAAAAATCATGAAAATTGGCTAAGTCCTGCTCAAGGTCGCCTTTGGGACGTGTGGGACAGAAAGACGCGGATCGGCCGAAAAGCCTCCAGGCGGCCCGCTAAGCATTTGGGACAAGTGGGACAGAAGTACGCGGCGGGCGCGAGAAGCCGATCCGGCCGAAAGAGGAAGAAAAATGACTAACTGCTGAGCGGGACAGTTCGGGACAAGAGTACGCGAAGGACCCGAACCGGCCGGTTCGGCCGAAATGGGAACAAATGGTCCGAAAGCAAATGGGACATTTGGGCCGCGAGTACGCGAACCATTGGTTCGGCCGAAATCAAAGCACAGGGAGCACTTTGTGCCAAATGGGACAAAAAGACGTGAAGGGCGCGAAAGAGCCGGCAGGCCCGCGGACCAACCAAATCATGACACGTGTCACAAGGGAAAAGGTCAAAAAGTCAAAGGGCGAGTTTTCGAGCACTGATCCGAACCAATGAAATAGCGCCACGTGTCCCAGCTAGGGCCCACAAGGAAATTTCAAATGAAATCCCACCGAAAGGTAGAGGAGAGAGAATCATGTGACCAATCAATGCGTGCCACGTGTCATCCAGGTGGCGAAGCGCGGGAAATATTTCAAAATCCGTTTTGGTCTGTTCCGTGCCCTAAATCTTCAGATCGCCATATCTTTTGATCCAGAGCTCGGATTTGCACGTTCTTTATATCAACGGAAAGCTTGTGAGATGCTCTACATGATTCTGGGATCAATCTCGAGTTTTGGTGCAGTCTAGAGAGAGAAAATCAAGAAACAGCTCTGACGCGTGATAATGGCCAGAAGCGACGTTCAACAACCTGTTTTAATGCTAATGGGTCGCATTCTTCTTCAGCACGGCCAGAAGTGACATTTCAGTGGCCCAATTAATGCAAATGGGTCGCATTCTCCTCCAAATCAGTCAAAGATGGCAGGATATGGGTTGGTAAGGTATCCCATGCCGTTTTAATGCATCTGCAATCAATGAGGAATGGGCTGGCACGTTTTCCCACATTTCTGTCCCCTGGGCTCGACCCATGCAATGTAAAAAGCCAGATTTGGCTCAAAAAGAAGAGGTTGTTCATTCTTTCTGCTCCGCCCTCCCTTCTTTTCTTCTCTAGGGGTTGAAAATGGAGTTTGAACCTCCTCCCTGCTCTGTAATGGCGTTTTTGCCTTTTACTAATGGAATGATGTTCTGTGCAAACTTCTGGAGCAACAAAACGTGTTTTGTGATGCATCTGTCCATCCTTGCTCATTTTTGCTTGTTCTCTTCTTGCCTCTCTTCATTGCAGGTATTTGTGCATGTTTGAATGTTCTTTGCAGTCCGGAGCCGTGTTTGCATGGAGTTTTGGGACATTTTCTGTGTGAAATCTATCCTTGGGCCTGTGATGCATCTGTCCATCCTTCCCATTGCTCACCTCTCTTTGTCCCATGGCAGTTTTGATAGAGGTTCAACATTCTCCTTCTCTGGTGTATCACCGTTTTAGTGTAGGCTTTTGTTTTTTTTTCCCTTCTCTCTCTCTCTCTGTCTCCTTGGCATGGTTAGATTAGGATTAGATTAGCTTGCCTACACTGGAATAGCTTGTGGCGGTAGTAGTTTAGGAGCAGAACCACCTTCTTTGGAGATTCCTCTCTCGGTTTTACAAGTCCCACGCTTGGAGAGAGGTTTCCATGTTGTGCAATCACACTGGATGCCTGAGTGATCAACCTAGAAGCCTGATCTGCATCCAGGGGTGCTGTGATTTTGCACTAACAGTTCCATAACTCCAGTATTTAGTTCCAGAATTTTCAGACTTAGTTCTGGAACTCCTGGGTATAGCTTCGGAACTCTCACAATTTTAATCCTTAATGATTTCCTATGGTTCTGGAACTTCTCTGAAGTTCGAAACCGATGGAAGTTATCTATTCTAACCACATCTAGATATTTTACATCAATGACCCTTTCAATCAGGAAAGGATGAGAAGATTTTGAACGCAGATCTAGGGATAGTTATCTTACAACTATCTGATCAGCCACAATCCAACTCAACATCTATTTTGGGCATGATTCGATTTCATCAGAATCGTTGAGACAACTATGATTGTAAAATGTATATAAAAGTAGACTGCAGTAGATAGATATAATAATAGAATATGATATGAAATAGATATAGAACAGAGAAGAGAAATATAGACTAAGTACTTAGATCCAGTATGTTTTGTAATACCGAATGTTTTATCAATAAAATAGCCATTCTGTTTGAGAGAATTTTGAGTTGTTAAATCTTGATTCGAGGAGGAGTAAGGGCCCACTCCCCAAGGAGCAAGATATTCATTTATTTGGTATTTATATTTCTTCAAAGAAATAGCTTAGATCGGTTACTTCTGTATTGTTTTAATTCTTCCAATTAAACTCTGTTGTATACTTGTTCCTGTAGGTGTTTAGATAGATTCTTATATTTCTTGCAATCATTTTCAAGCATTCTAAATTAAGTGTGTTTATTTCTAAAAGCAAGTGTGTTTATTTCCAAGCAACAAGTGTGTTTGTTTCCATTCTGCATAGTGTGTTTCCTTTCAGCAAAGCTTTCAGTGTGTTTACTTTCAACAAGTTTTCATAGTATGATTTAAATAAGGTTTTACCAAGAAGTCCTTAAGACATTGAAAAGATCCCCCAGAAAATACAAAAAATAACTATAGTTAACTACTAGATCGATAAGATTACTCTTGTTGCATATAGCTTTAGACACACCCCTAGTTCGATATGACATCAATAAGAAGTTGATTAAATGAAGGGAATAACGACACCCATCACCCCTATCAAAAATTTTCTGGTTTTTACTTGTCTACTATCTTTGAAGTGACGTAGCTTATGCCACCCCAAAGAGGGGCAAATGTAGACACCTATTATTTGATCAAAGAAATATTATTACTAAAATTGCACTAACTATTCTACTCCCTGCAAATTGATGACACTTTGTCAATTAGGCTCTTTTCCCTTCAATTCCTCTTAAATTGACCATTATACGTTGATTGAACCTCTTTTCTTGTAGTTGACTAATAAATATTCTTATTAGCTAAAGCTCCCACTTCCAATGCTTTTAAAATCAATCAAAACCTCCTCCAAATGCTCCCAGAAAGCTACCTAAGCCTACTTGGGACCCCTAATTAATCCCACAAGATTAATTAGCCTCTAAACCTAGTCAAATCTTGCTTTGACTTGCTAAAAGTGCTTTTGGACTTACCTTTTGTCCCACATGCATCCAAACCATCCCTTTCTTGAAATCAGAAAACTATAAATAGACCCCTCCTCCTCCTCATTTCTAAGAACACTTCTCCTCCTCTAACATAAACTATAGGAAAATAGGATTTGAGTATTTCTTCCATTGTTATTAAGTTATTACCTTCCATTGCATATTCAAACTCAAGATTGGGTAAATGAGGGGAACCATATGGTCTTGTATCCTTTAATGGCGAGCCTTCACTCTCAAAGCCTTGAGCATCAAAAAAGAAAATTTGATTGCTAGGATCTTCATAGGTTCATGTTTTGTAGCATTCAAAGAGTAGAGAGTAGTATATACATGTTTAGTTTAATGTTTTGTCAAAGTTATAATGCATACTTTAGGAGTAGCTCTTGTTTATCTCTTATCTTGATGGTTCATAGTTAAGTTGTTTAAGCTTGAAGGTTTCTTTAGTGTTCTAGCCTCATTTATATATCTTTTCCAACTTACTCATGTTCACGAATCACAAGCTCAAGGTGGAGTTCATAGTCCAGTAAAGGCATCAAATCATGTTTTATATCATGAGAAGGTACGATACTTGCTAGATATTTTTGAAGGATCATTTATTTGCATTAGATGCAGTTTCATCCTCTGTAGTTGTTTTATCTTCCTCCACGGTGGATTCTAATGCACTCCTACATGATCAATATGAGCACATTTCTTCTAGATCCCTCTCTCATCTCAGTTCTAAGGAGATGATACGAGGACTTCCTCCACTCTCCCATTCATTACCTCTTTGTCTTGGATGTCTAGTGGGCAAACAAAATCAGGATTTGTTTGAATTGAGTACCTTCCATGCCAAGAACTTTTTCAAGGTTGTGTATACCGATGTATGTGGACCCTTACTTGTTTCATTTCAAGGATTTAATTAGTTGTTCACTAATCACTATTCATGTAATGCATGAGTGTTATTTCTCTTAAATAAGAGTGAAACATTTTCCAATTTTCAAATCTTCTACAAGCGAGTTATTCAATAGACAGGGAATCCCCTTCTTTTCCTCCACTCAAATCAAGGGGGAATTCACGTCAAAGAAATTATTGGCATTCTTGAAGGATCATGACATCACACAACACTTGAATTACCCCTATACTCCCAAACAAAATGGAATTGCAGAATGTCACAATTGGACTGTCATGGAGATGGCTCATTGCATGTTTTCCACTATAAAGTTAGAGAACAAATTTTAGGCATAAACAATCCATACAATTGTATATCTTCGAAATGGACACCTAAAATATCTTACAAGAAAAAACACCGAGAAGAGGTATGGAGTAATCATAAGCCTTTGATTTATCATTTGAGAGTATTTGGTTATACAACATATATGCATGTCCTAGATAAGAAGAGGAAGAAGATCAATGCAAAGACACTCTAGTGCATATTTTTGGGGTATAATACTACCTCAAAGGCATATCATCTCATGGATCCTGAGACAAAGAATATATATGAGAGTAGAGATGTGGTTTGTGACGAGTCATCATTTGAATCATTTCCATAGAAATAAGAGTTAGTACCGACCTCCTCTCATAGATTTCTCTCACAATCAAATGATGAGCATGAGGATTCTTCACAAAAAGAAAGATGAGCTACAAGGAGAATTGTTTTGTTGATCTTGGTAATTTGGAAAATAATTTAGCAAAGAACATCAAGCGTCGAAGTGGGTCCAAAGAACCATGAGGGACTCCCACCTAAAATATCTTCCAGATACTTCATTAGGAGTCAAAACAAGAAGACAAGAAAGAAATGAGGTAAATCTCACACTCATGAGTTTAGTGGTTGATAGCACCGAACCTAATATAATTCGTGAGGCACTCAATCAAGACAGTGGAAGAAGGCCATGGATGTAGAATATGACTCCTTGATTCAGAATCAAACATGGGAACTTTTTGATCTACCGTAGGAAATAAGTCCATTGGATGCAAGTGGATTTTTAAAACAAAATACATGGCAGATGGATCTATTGACATGTACAACTCAATGCAAAGGGATATGCTCAACAAGAAGGAATTGACTATAAGGATACCTTTTCACCCATTGTGAAAATCAAAACCATTAGAGTTGTCTATGCATTGGTAGTAAAAAAATATTAGAAACTTCAATAGATGGATGTAAAAAGTGTTTTCTTGAATGATGATCTCAAAGAAGAAGTATACATGACCCAACCAAAAGGATTTTTTGATGATAAACATCCTCATAAGGTATGTTGTCTAATTAAGTCTCTTTATGGAATTAAACAAGCACTGAGTAATGGTACATTAAAATAGATGATCACTTATTGCAACATGGATTCACTCATAGCCCCTCTGGTTCAAATTTTTATATAAAAATATAGGCATGTAGATTGTCATTTTGGGTTTTCATGCGGATGATCTTGTGATCAGAGGGAGTTAAGATAATCTCTTCAAAGATGTTAAGAATGATTTGAAGAAATACTTCGACATGACATATTTGGGGCTACTTCACTATTGTCTTGGCTTGGAGATATGGAGGAAGAAAATTCATATTTTTAATCTCCTAGATGAAATATGCCAAGAAACTCCTAGAAAGTATGACATGTCTTATTATAAACATATGTCCACTCAAATGGAAAAAGGTTTACAACTTTCTAGATTCTAGGATTCACCTCAAGTAGATGGTACTCACTATAGACAAATTGTTGGGAGTCTCATTTAATTCACCTATACCAGACTAGACCTTTTCCTTGCTAGGAGATATCTTTGCAAATTCATGTAGGAGCGAAAAAAATGTCATTGCATAGTAGTGGAGCATGTGTTGAGATATGTTTGAGCTATAGTTTGACTATGGTCTAGAGTATTAGAAGAACTCTCAATTACTCTTATAGGGATATATAAAATAAGACTATGATTGATTTGTTGATGAGTTTGTCGATGAAAATAAATCAACTACAGGTTATATTTTTCATCTCGGGTCTGGACCAATCTCATGGATTACCAAGAAGAAAACCATTGTTTCTCTCTCATCCATTGAGGTAGAGTATCATGCCACACAAGGAGTTATGTGTGAAGCAATTTGGTTATGTCATATTTTGGTTTATATGTGAATTTCTAAAAAAAGCCACCCATAATCCATCACGGACAATCAGGGTGTGTTGAAGCTTGCGAAGAATCCATATTTCCATGAGAGGAAAAAGAAAATTAAGGTTGAATGTCACTACATTCGATAACAAGTCTTGAACCACCACATCTAGCTCCGATTACTTTCTAGCAGGTTCTCGCCTAACATATATACTCACCAAGTCTCTTGGAAAGGTGAAATTTGAACTATTTCCGGGGTACATTTGTAAAAATGTAATAGGGGGGATGTTAGATTAAATAAACTAATATTGCTTTGTTATTTTTACCAGTTGATTAAACTAATCTGGGTAGTTTCTCACGATAGGTGGTATATTCTCCTTGAACTATTTCTCCTAGAACCAGCTTTTCCATATATATACATATATATATATATATATATATATATATATTATTGTGGTTACTTTTTTTCAATCAATGACATACTTCTTCTCTTTTGCCTCAAAATGAAATCAACCTCTCCAAAATATGCCATGGGCGAGGCTTTGATGAGGAGGGGGTCATGTTTTGTGAAAATGTCGAGTTGATAACACTTGTCTAACACCCCAAGTCATCATTTTGAGTGATGAAAAGTTTCCTCCATTAGTTGAGCACATTTTTATGTCCTCTATGTCCCCTTATATGTTTAGATAAAGGGAAAAGGGGGCAAAAAGCCTTAAAAATTATGCCATGGGTCTTGATGTCATGAAAAAGTGGTCAAACATCAAGTTAGGTGAGTTTATAACATCCTCTAACCACTTAAGTTGTCACTTTAAGTGACGCAACCAACTCCTCCATAGGAGAGCACATTTCGGTGTCCCCATTTCTCATTTCACAAAGGGAAAAAGGTACAAGGTACATCCATGCTCCAAAACTCCACTCAAAACTAATTGGTTATGTTGATGTCATCAAACTCAACGTGAAAATAGACTAAGGAGTGGATTTTTAGGCCCAAGATGAAAGACATGGAGTTAAGAGGGTAAAAATTATATGATGTTTACTCAAAAGGACTCAATGAGTTCATTCTTTATATTTTGAAGACCTTATTCATTATTTAAATTTTCCTTTTCATTCCATTTTCCACTTTTTCCTATGCGCATGTGCGCGAGTAAGCAGAGTTTCCACCAGAATTTGAGTATGAATAAATCCAAAACATGTACCATGATGAGGGTCCAATGTACTCCACTCGAGAAAAATTTTAGTCTCATAAATCTTCTCTAGGTGTCTGAAACCTTTTGAGCAAGTTCCACCTTTTAGAAAGACTCTTGTGTTGCACTAATGGACACATTTCCACATTTTTAATACTCACATAATTCTATATTGATTATTGTAACATGAATTAGGCTATGTAATCTTTCCAACTCTTGTGATCTAGCTTCCCAATACCTCTCAAGGCTTCTGAAACCTTTCGAACAAGGTGACTAGCTCCTTTCAAACATGCATTTCCCATTCCTTGCTCAAAAAGACCTAGTTTTTCTTGAAATTTTCCCAACCTCTCATGGCTCCACAAAAACTCTTAAAATTCCTTGGATTATTTCAATACTCTCTTGTACAACCTCTAGATGGCTTGTTTCATTGCAGGTTAGCTTCCATGCAAGATGTCCTCATGTGACAAAATGACCAAAAATAGCTCTTTTGAAGCCTCTAAGAGCATTGTTCTCTCTTAGATTTCAATATACTCATGAATCACACTAGGTACACTTATTTGCACATGAAAAGAACTTAAAAATAATATTAGCATGCTCCTCTCGGCCAAAATGAGGATGACATAGTTGAAATGCTATCTAGGAAAGGTTTACATTAACGAGGAAAAGGGATTTCAAGTGTGGGTTTGGTTGTCATGACCAATATTTTAAATTTTACATGCTAGAAATTTAGCATGAAAACAATATCCTACTATACTATGCAAAGCCCCAAGGCCGACCCAATAATTATATGAAAGCATAAATATATATGATATGATATGATAAGAGATAATATTAGCCACACGTCGGCTATCCATATCTTGATATATGACCTAGGGTTAAGGGCGTATCACTCATCTTGAGATTCACTACTTGCTTTGTTAGCTATATAACATATTGTGGCGTGTCGGTTGTGTATCCCTTTATGAAGTGTTTGACTTGTGGTTCAAACTCTTGTGTATTAGTCTAGCATTCAACTTGACATTGAGTACAATTACATTGAAGTTTCTACATTGATCTAATCATTTTCTATTGGAGTGATATTTATATGGACTAAAGAGCATTGCATTCAACATTGGAATTTGCATCAAGTTTGACTTTGTACCACTTGAATCAGTTTTACATTGGGCTCAACACTTGTTCACTACTTAAAGTTCAATTTTTCATTATTTCTAATAGTATTGGATTGCAAGTGAGGGTTTTGCATGAATAACCTCCCAAGATTCCAATAAAGCCTATCACATTGATTTCATTTTTCATGTCCATGTTTTGGTATGTATGTTTTATCTTTGAGTGTGTCATGATATTTAATATTTATATAGTTATTTGTATTAATTGTTAAAGTGATTATTAATAGATTTGTAATTTTTTTATTATAAATCTAATACGAGTTGAAAATTGTCTCAAAAGTTAAAATTTTCAAAGATGTTTATGCAATGATAATTAGTTTTCTATATTTGATTTATTTTTTAAGATTCAGGGTTTTCTATTGTCAAAATTGTGTGCCAAATGGTTATAGTCTAAAGTATGTACTATTAAAGTCATTACTCAAGTGTCTATTCTAAGTTTATTACATCATTAAGTTTATAGGACGTGCAAACACAATATATACTATCGACAAAAAGATTTTATATTAAGTATAGTCAAAATAAGTATTTTTAGAGTTAAAATAGTCGTGTCAATAGTCAAAATAGTCTTCGCATCAATAGTCTAAGGAATCTTTTAACCTTTTATCACCTATTTACACTTGTATAATTGAGACACACCAAAAACATGTACCAGCGGTTATCCTCCACCGAAAATGCACCTATCCACTAGCTAGCTTCAAATATTCTACAAATTCACCCACCGTAGCTTTGGCTTCGCGTTGATGAAGGCGGTTTTTGGTTTATGTTTTAAGGGGTTAACGAAAACAATGAAAACTAAAAGGAACAAGTGGTTTTGGCAATAAAGGCATCTCCTCCGAAGCTCATTTAATGCATTGTGTATACCCGCGTGGTTTTCCACATGTTAATTACATCACTCAAAATATGTGGAACACCATTGTGTTTTTCAACATGCTAATAAACACAATGTGTTTTTCAACTTGTTGAAAAACACTAAAGTTTTCCACACATTTTGACTTATGTAATTAATAAAAAAATATTAAATAAATAATTATACATAATAAATATAATCTATTATTGTTGTATTAGTGTGAGTTACAAAATTTTAATTTCATAAATTAAAACATGTGGAAAACCATTGTGTTTTTTCAATGTGTTGAAAACACACTGTGTTTGTCAACAAGATGAAAGAAACACTATGTTTTTCAACAAGATGAAAAACACAAAGGTTTTCCACATGCTACTTACTAAATATTAATTGCATCAGTCTTGATGGATATTAGGACTTGGATTTGTCTGGAGAGCCTATGAAATGGTTGTTAAATAGGTTATAGGTTAAGTTACTAAAGATTTTGATAATTCTCATTTCCAACAATCTTGATAATATGGTATGGATTCACTCATTTACAGAATCAAAACTACTAAGATTTTGGGCGTCCATGTTAGTAGAATAGATAAAGAGCATGTTTTCCATCAAATTCATGATTGAATTTAGTTATCCCTCTACATATATAGTACCAAGGTGCAGTATTTCTAGGCGATTTTCATATACTTGACAGTTATATAAGTTTCCTCGATGGTAATAAAGGTTGTACCTTTTCTCATTGCTAATCACTCCATGTTCTTCTAGCAAGAGGTTTGACAAAACAATCAAATATCCCAGTACATTTGCAATGATCGAGATATATTTTCATTTCTTCTAAAACCACTATAATCTCCTTCCTTTATAATAGGTTGGGAAATTAATTTTTAGAAAAAACAGATTGACTAAGATCACCTATTGATTATTGCTAATTTTCCTTTGGAATTGTAAATTAGGGGTTAGAACAGGGGATTAAAGTTTGGAGTTTTTTTTCACCAATATTTCATAAATTTATACAGGTTTTGGCCTCTAGCTTTACACCATGTCGATTGCATTTTCTTGAATAGTTCTTATTTGAATAAATTGCAATTTGCAGTTTTGGGAGGGGATAAAACATGTGGTTTTTTATGGTTCTTTTGTTTATTTCATTTTTAAACTCAAAATCAGATGGATGCATTAACAAATAACAATTCTTTAATTTTTTTTAACTATCAACGCATACGAGACATGTAATAATGGAATTCAAATAGTTAAAGGATATGTTAATATTAACATAACAATGGAGTTTATGGCATAGTGAAAATACCTCGAGAATGCAACTGTTATCATCCGAATTTGCCCACTGGCTAGCTTCAATTATTCTGCAAATTCACCCATTGAAGCTTTGGCTTCTGCGTTGATGAAGGCAATTTTTCGGTTTATGTTTTAAGGGGTTAACGAAAACTATAAGGAACAAGTGGTTTTGGCGGTAAAGGTGCCTCATCCGAAGCTCATTTAATGCATTGCGTGACTGCGGCTTTGACGACAGTGGTAATAGTGCTAATCGTTGATCCGAATCGTCTCGCAATCACTCCCACGTAAGAACTTAATAGGGACCACCGAAATGACTATAACCGGCGCCAAAAAATATGACACATCATGGCTATTACATGGTGTATGTTATGTTCAATGGGTAAATTTTATGGGGGCGACATACATAGGTGCATTTTGGGTGGAGGAGGGTAGCTCTCACCCAAACATTTTCCAAGAGTTGTAAATAAAGTAATAGCTTCCAAATCTTAACAAAATCAAAGCTTTCTTTCATATTTACTCTAAAATCTTCACACTTTCTCGGTTGAACATATTCTCTTGCTACAAAACAATCACAGAGTTAGAGACAAAAATGACAAGATGGATATGGAGTTATCAATCTTTTCATGTGAAGAAATTTCTATTTTATTTTTCTGTCATGTATAATTTGTAGCTCCATTGATAGGAAATTAAGAGTAGCGGAACAACTTCCTATGCTAATATTTGAGGAGAGATATTATGCAAAACTTTCAACATAGTAAAACAGTTACAGAAATATCAGCAACATATTCATAACAAAACACAAACACCAGATATACGTGGGGAAAATCCTTTCGGATAAAAACCCCGCTCAATGTATTTCAAATCTAATAACAAGATTACATACACTTGCAGAGCAAGTTTCTTACAGGAGTATCACCAGAAACAATTCTAGGAGGATTAAAACTCACTACTCCAATTGCTTCTCCAAGCCTTCAATTTATAGACCTCCGGTTATACAAGAAACCATCTATGGTTTACAAAACCATGTGCCAAACCTCTCATGAGGTGGATAACATTAAAGAGCAAGATTTCGGTCTAAAAATAGGCTCCCACGTCCACAATATTCTCCCCTATTTTTGACCCTCATAGATGTCATAAAATCTGTCATAATATCTCTAAAAATAGCCCTTCCATGATATACTATCATATGGGAATCTTTTGACAACTCCTATTTCTATTTTTAGAGCCTAGACAATGTGAAACGGTTGTAGGAAAATATTAAATGAATAAACCAAACAAGGTTGAGACACCTCATTTCCAACAATCTCCCACTTGTCGAATACCTTGCAAGGGTCAAGGGAAAGATACCATCATGGATCAACTTCTAGGGGCCGAGAGGCCCATAGACTCGGAACACCACCTGAATTTCGCTATGCTCATGGGCTTAGTTAATGCATCTGCAACATTTGCAACTGTCTCTACCTTTTCCAGCTTCACCCTTCCATCCTTGACCATATCTCTCATGAAGTGATACTGAACATCAATGTGTTTGGTCTGGCATGAAAAGTTAGGTTCTTCGTAAGGCGATTGTGCTCGACTATCACAAAGATATCAGAATCGCACCCTATTTTAATCCAATATCTCGAACACAAACGCTTCACCAAATGGCTTCTTTACGTGCATGAGTAGCTGCCATGTACTCGCCTCAAGTAGTGGACAAAGTGACCACACTGCCGCTTGCTCATCCAACTAATTGCACCACCATTAAGAGTAAACACATATGCACTTTGGTGGATCTTTCCGCTATCGACATCACCGCCCAATCAATCCACAAAACCATGAATACATAGGGAATGTTGATCTCTTCTTCCATGAAAACATATAGAGTACTCGATGTACCCATGCAAATATCTCGAAGACCCTCTTAATCGCATCCCAATGCACTCTTCCAAGATTAGACATAAAACGAGAAATAACTCCCATCGCTTGAGCAATGTCTGGTCTTGTACAGACCATAGCATACATTAATCTTCCAATTGCCCTCTGGTAAGGCACTCTACTCATTCTTCCATCTTCGATGGAGATGAAGGACATTGTGAAATGGAGAGATTCATTCCCAAAGTAATAAGAACGCAAAGTGGTTTACAATCCCGCATGTTGAATCTTTACAAAACAGAACAAACATACTTACTCGGCCAAGCCATAGCTTTCTGTTCTCACGATCTCTTCTAATCTCCATCCCAAGTATGTGTTTTTTGCACCAAGATCTTTCATTTCAAATTTTGCAGAGTGAGATTTCAATTCTGCAATCAAACCTTTTCCTTTCCCAATAAACAACATGTCATCAACATATAAAGTAATTACCAGGAAACAATCACCATTAGATTTAAAATATACATAGTGATCAGATTTAGACCGCACAAACCCCAAACTCAACACATATGAATCAAACTTCTGGTACCACATCCTAGGACTTTGTTTAAGGCCATACAGGATTTCTTTAACTTACAAACCATCTTGCTTTTACCTTTCACCATGTAGTGCTCTGGCTGTGTCATATAGATTTCTTCCTCCAAATCACCATGAAGGAAAGCAGTTTTCACATCCATTTGTTCAACCTCTAGGTCATAAGTCACGTAATAGATAATAAAAACTGAATGGATGTCATTTTAGCGAGTAGGAGAGAATATCTCACCATAATCAATACCCTCAACTTGAGAGTAACCCTTCGCAACCAACCGTGCTTTATACTTTTCAACATTTCCATCTGAACCAATCTTTTTCTTAAACACCCATTTACATCCAACAGGTTTCCGACCTTCAGGCAATGGTACAAGGTCCCATGTATCATTCTTTTTAAGGGCTGCCATCTCTTCATCCATGGCTATTTGCCAGACTTTACATCATTCATACCCAAAGCCTCTTATACAGATCTCGGTTCATCAATGTTAGTACTCAAAGCAAATATACACTTCCAATCATCAGGAGAATACCCATACCTTTCAGGTGGTTGCCTTTGCCTTGTAGACTTTCGAACAAGCTGAGGTGAAGATTCTTCCACTTATTCCTCTTCAAGATTCGAGCTTGGTGAGCTCTCCTCAACTTCTTGTCTATTTTGGGGTCTCGATTCAACTTTCTCAGGTGTAGAAGGAAGTTGAACCACATCCTTTTTTTGTTCATTTTCTTTATGTTGTTCTGGCTGAAAATTAATAGGGGAAGATTTAATCTCTCTAAAAATAACACTTCTAGAGTATATTACCTTTTGTGCAACAGGATCCCAAAGCTTGTATCCTTTCACACCATAGCCATATCCGATGAAGATACATTTGACAGCCTTAGAATCCAACTTTGTTCTCTTCTCCTTAGGCACATGTGCATATGCCTCACAACCAAAAACTCTCAGATGTCTAATTGAAGGCTTTTTCCCGACCACGCCTCCATTGGCATTTTATCAACAAGCGTTGATGTAGGAGATCTATTTATCAAATAGCAAGCAATGGTAACAACTTCAGCCCAAAACCTCTTTTCTAGACCAGCTCCAATCAACATGCTCCTAGCCTTCTCCATCAACGTTCTATTCATTCTTTCTGCAACTCCATTTTGCTCTGGAGAATACGAAGTTGTCTTTTGTCTTTTAATCCCACAATCTATACAAAATCTGTCAAAGTTTGTAGAACAGTACTCACCGCCATTATCAGATCTCAAACACTTAATTTTCTTCCCAGTTTGAGTTTCAACCATAGCCTTAAATTCCTTGAAACGACTAAAAACTTTATATTTACTTTTTAAAAAATATACCCATGTTCTCCTACTAAAATCATCAATGAAAGTAACATAGTAAATTGATTTAGCAATAGAAGCAACCTTAACAGGACCAAATACATCCGAATGGATTAGATCCAAGATACATGAAGACTTATGAGTAGACGAGTAAAACTGAACGCGGTTTTGTTTGCCATAAATACAATGTTCACAGAAATCAAACTCCAGATTGCAATCATTCAACCCCTCAATGAGGTTCTTATTTTTCAGGGCTTTTAAACCCTTCTCTCCAATGTGGCCAAGCCTTTGGTGCCATAACATGGTCTTCTCTCTGCAGTAATTTTGATTCGGTAGACAGAGCACCCTTGGGTACCCAGAAGCCACGACCATCCGCAGAGGAGGAAACCCTCTCCTTTTTCAACAAAGTAGTTACTGGCTTAGTTTTATCCAAAGTGCTATTGCACTCAACCGTGCATGCATCAAGTTGGTACAATGTACCCAATCTACTTCCTCTTGCTATCACCATAGCACCTCTCACCATTTTCACACCGCCGTAAAATCGTACATGCACACTTGCATCTATTAGCTTGCTAACAGATAGTAAATTTCTTGCTAGTCTTTGGGATATGCAAGACACCATCAAATCTTCTAATTCTACCATCGAGAAAATTTCACCTGAATACTACCATGACCAGCAATTTCAAGGAAAGAATTATCACCCAAATACACCTTACCACCATCATAGTTTTCATACTTACTAAACCAATTTTTGTTAGGAGTCATGTGGAAAGATGCACCTGAGTCTATCAACCATGCATTATCACTTGCACGAGTGGCCAAAGCTACAATAAAGGCATCTCCATCTTCTTTTCGGACTCAGAATCAGAATCATACTTTTTCTTTTTCTTTTTCTTTTCTTCTTTGCATTCCCTTCGGAAGTGTCCAGATTTGCCACAGTTCTAAAGCATATCGCCTTGGACTTACCAGGGGATTTTGATCTCCCCTTATTCTTGGAATGGCCATGCTTCTTCTCATCTTTGCCTCGTTCTTTTGTTCTTCCTCGAACACTCAAAGCCTCTTTGGTGTTCAAAGAGACCTTCCTTCTCATCTCTTCGGAGAGTAGAGAACCAACAACATCCTCCATCTTCAGAGTGACTGAAGTGCTCCCAATGGCCATGACTAGGCTATCCCATGAGTCTGGCAGCGAAACCAACAACATTTGGCACCTTTCTTCTTCATCCATTTTAACCCCAACCGAGCTCAACTGAGTCACCAACATATTAAATGTTTCCAGATGCTCAGATATTTGTCCACCTTTCCGCCATTCTCAAGGAAAACAACTTCTTCCTCAAGAAAATCTTATTTACTAGAGACTTAGCTTGGTATATCTCACCCAGACTTTTTCCAAAGCTTCTCCGAAGTGGATTCTTCATGGGCATTTATCGAATAGAATCTGCAGAGACATAGTCTAATAAGACCTTTAACTTTTCTATCCATTACATCATATTGTGCAGCCAAAACTGGATCCATAGGCCTATAGACCTTCTCATCCACCGCATCCCATAGATCTTGATCAACCAATAGATCTTCCATCTTTAGCTTCCACATTTCAAAGTTTGTGCCAGAAAACTTCTCTACGTCAATCCTCCCAGATGTGCTCGCCATTTGAAAAATATCTGCAACCAGATAACAAAGTATTCTTTGCACAAGCTCCCACTCAAACCCGAATTAGCACAAAAAACCCAACAACCCACCATGAAACCAAAGGTAATCGTGCTCGATACCACTTGATAGGAAATTAAGAGTAGCGGAACAACTTCCTACGCTAATCTTTGAGAAGAGATATTATGCAAAACTTTCAACATAGTAAAAGCGATTCTGAAATATCAAAGCAACATATTCATAACAAAACACAAACACCAGATATACGTGGGGAAAATCCTTTTGGATAAAAAACCCCACACTCCAAAAGCCCACTCAATGTATTTCAAATCTAATAACAAGATTACATACACTTGCAGAGCAAGTTTCTTACAGGAGTATCACCAGAAACAATTCTAGGAGGATTAAAACTCATACTCCAATTGCTTCTCCAAGCCTTCAATTTATAGACCTTCAGTTATACAAAAAACCATCTATGGTTTACAAAACCATGTGCCAAACCTCTCATGAGGTGGATAGCATTAAAGAGCAAGATTTCGGTCTAAAAATAGGCTCCCACGTCCACAATATTCTCCCCTATTTTTGACCCTCATAGATGTCATAAAATCTGTCATAATATCTCTAAAAATAGCCCTTCCATGATATACTATCATATGGGAATCTTTTGACAACTCCTATTTCTATTTTTAGAGCCTAGACAATGTGAAACGGTTGTAAGAAAATATTAAATGAATAAACCAAACAAGGTTGAGACACCTCATTTCCAACATCAGTCAACGAATCTCCATGAAGCTGTAAACTAAGAAAACACAACTTTTAGGAAACAAATCACTAGAAGCATGCAAATGGAAAGGAGGGTTGAAAATTCCTTCAAGAATTATAGCTCAAAACACGCCGTGGAGCGTAAGGCTTGTCCACAGGTCCAAAACACGAACCAGACAATAAATTCATCTTCTCCTTCCATTTTCTGGCGACTAGATTTTCGTACCGGCGGCACACAAAGCCTTTCGCGGCTCTAATCAATTTTCTAAACGAATCCTTCACAATTTCTTCAAAGGATTCGTCTTTGAGGCGGAGGGAGTATCTAGTGAGCTTATCTTTGAAGGTTTCTTCCACACAGAAGTGGTAACTCCGAAGAAATTCTTGTCTGGATAAATGGCGCTTCTGACCTGCGCTGAAACCCTCGTTTTCGTGGGGGAGATGAAGGAGATTTACCAGGTCCGTGCTCAAATCAACTGTCTCGTTACACATAGTGATAAAAACTAAGCAAATCCCTGGGATAAAAGATTTCTACTTTTCCATTGCAGTTGCTCAACTGCCTAGAATTGCTGCTGAATTCTGCCTCTTCACCCTGCGATAACGGTAAAGGTGCACGTTTAAGCGTTCCTGAGCTGAAAAATATGACGAAAACAAACCAAACCCTAAGTATTGTAGGCCAAAATTTATGATCTGTGAAACAAATTTACAGTCGAAAAGATAATTAATCATGAAAATAGAGTAATACTATCTAAGTTCGGCGAAAACCGGCTCATTTCAACTAGTAAAAACCAGATTGTACAGACGAGCATGTAAATCAATGTTGTGACAATGAATTCATAACACAAATTTTACCTAATGTCGTTGCTTAAAAGCCGCCAAAGCCTCCTAATTCGCGCAAAGATTATGACCGTCTCTTCCAAGTTTTTTCAATTTGTGGTTTCATTTGTTCACACTTATTTTCCTGACCGAAAATTATGGACTAAAACCCCAACTCCCATAACTATTTGTACAGGACATAGACAAACTGAATTTCTCCATTAACATGTCGCCCTTATTTTGCTCGTTATCGTAATCTGTTAACACAGTAAAGCCAAAACTGGATTCAAAGAATCAAATCATTTCTTAACAACTCATTCGATCGGCAAACATTTTAGCTTTTGTAGACAGCAATCTGTAACATTCCTCAAGCGCTAACGAGCCATTGATTTAGATTAAATTATTCAAAGATGGAAAATTAAGATAAGTTTTGAGCTTTGCGGGATTGAGACGTTCGTGGAGTGAGATGCACGTAATCCGCTGAGCTTTTAATGCCTCATTTCTAACAACTACAAAACAGTGTGCACTGTGACGAAAGCGGCATGAACGTGGAACGTTAGATTTAATTGGCAAACGGAACAGGTAAAAAGCGGATATTTAAGAAATAATAAACGTAAACGAAAAGTTGTAAAAAGCAACGGTTACGTAGGTACCAGGAAATAAATTGGTCAAAACAAATAATTGTGAATACACGGGTTGCGTCCGCCGGTGGAGTTTTATTGTGTTATATGAAATTTGCTGTAAATTATTTTATTGTTTTAGTACACTTAAGAGTTGGTCAATGCGTGTCCTTTTAAAACATACATCAAAGTACAGTGGTTGTGTGGTTGTTTTCGCTAAAAAAATAACGTGTATTTAACAACACACTATTTAAAAACAACTTAAATGGTGGGAAATAGTTAGACGTGGTTGTGTGTACGAATCCATGCACATGAGTGTATTTTGTATAGAGAATGCCTAGCACCATGGAGAGAGTTAACAACTTCCACTGAATTCACTCTTTAAAATATAAATATTCAAAAACTAAATTCATTTAAAAACTAAGTTTCAGAAATATTGAAAGACGGTTTCAAGGATAAATAGAAATTTATTTGTAAATTATTCTTTTGCCAAAAAATATTTAAAGTAGAAACAGAGCATGGATCTAAAATGTTGATGATGTGGCCATCTATAAAGTTTAGGTGATGGTGTAGAGAATTAAATGACTTTGACTACTATTATATCGTGGGAGACCGTTGTCATGTGTGGAAGTGTTGAAGACTGTACACTAAAAGTATTGTACACTTTCCACAGCTTTTCGTCGGGGTTGGGTTGGGCCTCGAGCGGGGTCCAAGGGTGGAAGCCCCGGTAGTGAGGGTTCGAGGCACAACCCCAAAAAAAAAAAATTGGCCTAAAAACGTGCCCGATCTCGGGAAGCATGCCCTTCTCATGTGGGCGGGATTTTTGACCCATAGGTTTATGGGGTGGTTTTGGCTAATGGTTTTGGTACCCATGGTATTGTAAACTCGCTAAGCAATTACCTATTGATGTGTTTTTGGGCATTTGATAGGGTGAGACATATCATTGTAGAAGTGTGTGAGTTCAAGTGTAAATTCAGGAGAGTTTGTTGAGCATAGCTCCAAATAGATCTGGGTATTGTATTGAGAGAGAGGTTGCTTGTAATAAAAAACGAGCAAGTGATTCTTGGTGGACGTAGCCCAAATTGGGTGAACCACGTTAAATATTGTCTTTGTGTTGTGTTCTATTATTTTCTCCACTTTTGTTTCAAATTTGTAATATTTTCGCATATTAGTTTCTACTATTGTGATTTTGTGTGGGATTATTCCACATATTTTATCCCTTATTTCCTAACAATTGGTATTAGAGCCTGGTTTTGTTTGTTGAAGTGTTGAATCACATGGAAAGTTTTAGCTTGAGTGGGAGCTATGGCAGATGATGGAAGATCAAGGGTTGATAAATTCAACGAACAAATTTTAGTCTTTGGAAGATGTAGATGGAAGATTACCTTTATCAAAAGGATCTTTATATTCCGTTGTCTGAGAAAGGGAACAAACCCTCGAGCATGATGGATGTGGAGTGGGATTTTCTAGATAGGAAGGCACTTGGAATAATCCGGCTATGTCTTGCATCTTCGGTATTATTTAATGTTTCAAAGGAAAAGACTACAAAAGAACTTATGGATGCATTAGGGAAGTTATATGAAAAACCCTCTACCTCTAACAAGATATTTTTAATGAAAAAGTTGTTTAATATGAAGATATGTTAGCTTGGTTCAATAGAATTTGATGAAGAAGTTAGGGCTTTATTAATTTTGTACTCCTTCCCGAGAGTTGGAATAGCTCGGTAATGGCGGTAAGAAACTCGGTTCAGCTAACTCAAAGTTGAAGTTTGAGGACGTTGTAGGGGCAATTCTAAGCGAGAAAATGCGAAGAAAAGCTCTAGGAATCTTCTACTTAATGGTGCTTTGACGGTGGAAACTAGAGGGAGATAGAAGAATAAAGGAAGCTGTGGAAAATTGAAAGATCGGGCAAGGTCAAAATCCAAAATCAAGATGGTATGTTGAGTACTTGTGGAAAGTGCGGGCATGCAAAGAAGGACTATTGGGAGCTTCGGGACAAGAAGAAACAACATGAAGAAAATAAGGAGGTGAATGTGGCAACAAGTAATGTCTGTCAGGATGCTTTGATTCTCTCTTTGCATAATATTGTTGAATCTTGGGTTTTATATTCGGGGGCTTCTTTCCATGCTACTCCACATAGGCATTATTTTGTTGATTATGTTCAAGGGGATTTTGGGCATGTTTTTCTTGGTGATGATGAGCCTTGAAACATAGTTGGAAAAGGTTTTGTTTAGGTTAAGTTGTAGAATGGGAATACATGGCTATTGAAAGATGTCGGACATGTGTCTATATTAAGAAGAAACTTGGTATTGATGAGAAAATTAGGAGATGATGGTTGTCAAACATGTGCCTATATTAAGAAGAAAAATGTGACCTTCAACCGCAACCGACCTCCCGAGATTGTCTTTGGGACGGGCGGTGTGGAATGTGTGGATGGTGGCTATGAGAGAATCGGTGACTAAGATCGATAGTGTGATTTCCCAATAGCGGAATCGGAAAAAGGGGAGATTTAGAGGAAATGAACGGGTAGCGTAAATTCCTATGTTTTTTTTTCCTAATTGGATCTCTAAATGCTAAACTAGTTTGAAGTGTCTATTTAAACAAAGATGAAATTAACTATCTAATCTAATATTGAAAAGGAAACTAACCTAAATAAATAAAAAAAACTGAAACATCATAATTACAAACAACAATTGATTTTACTCTAAAAAAATAAATCCTAAACAAACAAAGCAGCCAAATGTGGCTATTTGCTTGTGCATTTGTGAATTAAATCTAAACTAATTAATCAATTGAATCTTTCTAACAAAACCCTCAATCCTACCTCAGAGGTAGAGAGTAAATCACAGTCAATGAAGCTATTATTCCCTACAACTTCCCTGACAATATTGAAGAGCAAGCTTTCTAATGTGATCTGATCTATGTAATTTCTTGATAATTAAAATAACGAAATAATTTCTCTATTGTATTTGATATGAATTTGAATTGATAAATTCATAATTGAAAATTTAAATCAATGAAGCAAAAAAACAACACCTCCAACCTAGATATGTAAGAACAATGACAAATATGGTTGTGTGAACATTCGTCCCCTCAGTTTATCCTTTCGATTTATGTGTCCATGTGAGTCCAATGGGTGGGAATGCAGCGACAACAAGAGAAGAAAGTGCAGGAGAAACAATAACTTGAATTGGAAGACTGGGAAACAATGCAGGTGGAAGAGTGCAAGCACAATTGAACTGAGATTGGCTTTGGAAATTTCCAGTAAGAAAGGCAACAACTTTGCAATAACAAGAATACTCAAAATTCTCCAGGTTTTTCTTAAGAACAAGCAATGGTTATATAACAAATTGGTGGGTTGTGAACTCACACACAAGGCAACCTTAGGGTGCCAACTCATTGGGTGAAGAGGTAGTTCAAACTGATTAAATCTATTTAAAAATAGAAGAGGGAGAAGACCATGCAATCAAGCCTAAATTTAGCTAATTTGGTTCACAAACACGCCTTGGAAGTGAAGTTAACTAAAATCACGCATGTCTAATTTTTACATGAAGGTTTATGGAAAAATCACAGAACCGCCGCCCTACATAGGATGAAAAACATAGAACTACCACCTTGACTAGGGTGGCGGTCACAAAATCGCCACCTTGCACGGGTGGTGGTTACAAAACCGCCGCCTAGGAAGGATGGTAGTTTTGACACTTAGTGTCAAAACATGCATAAAAAGAAGCGGGAAGCTAGAAGAAAGCATGCAAAGGCTAAGTAGGGATGTTTAGGCTACAAATATATACTGCAAATGGGTTTAGGAACTCGAACACCTTATGAAAGGATATGAATCATCATTAGGGACCTTTTGTAACCATTTTCTGATAATGTAGCACGTGTAATTTTCGGTGTGTACATATTACCCCCTTGGAGAAACGTATTAGCCATGAAGAGGTGTAAAATGTAGAGTCCAAGTATGACATTCCTGAAATGGGGAGTTAGAAGCTATACGACATGCCCGTGTCTTTGAAATGTGACCATCCAAGCTCAATTACCTACAAGAGGAAAGGAAAACTCAAGTGCGAGATAGATACGATATTGAAAAATAAACACTAAATCAAAATGATAAGAGGAATTACTATTTATGCGGGGACATGGAGATATACTGCGCTTGCGCTCAACGCTCTAGCCCTGTGGACACATACACTCAAAACAAGGTTAAAACAAAGTGTGTGTGTGTGTGTGTGTGTGTGTGTGTGTGTGTGTGTGTGTGTGTGTGTGTGTGTGTGTGTGTGTGTGTGTATCAAAACAACTTATTTTCAATTCATTTGCACATATTCTCGTTGTGATTTTTTTAAAGCTCTAGGCCCACTTTGACCATTTCATTTTGCGAGTATGTTTGAATTGGAATGGATTTAGGAATGGTATTTTGCGTTAGGATTTCCCCTTTCTTGTTTGAATGATTTTGAGAAGAACTCCTAAGAAATTTGTAACTTAGAGTGGTCATAAGGGGCCTTGAAGAGGCGAGATAGGCGGAGTGCATTTATTACTTAGTATCCATTTTGTGAGACATATATGATGTTTTTGTATTTCGTGCTCATTGCGATTGTTTTGACCACACCTAGTGCATGATGGAATTGTACTCAAACTCGATTTATTATGATATATACAAATATATTTTTGGTTTGGATCTTCCTTGCACTAGAGTTGATTTCTTTTTTGGTTTGCTTCACATGTGTACTCTTAGATGTTTAGAATTTCTGATTTTCTATGTTTTTTAGAATGTATGCGATGGATGACAATATGCTAAATAGAATGATGTTTTTTTTTGTTGTTTTTGCTTTATAAAATGCTGATGTAAAACACGATGTAATTTCAAAACTTTAACCTCTCAAGCAATATTTGTTACTTCTTATTTGTTTGGAAAAATGTGATGAAATGATTTGATAATAAAATGAACCCACTTTGCTTCTAACTTGTAACCAGTAAGATGTGAGGGCTCAACACCAAGAGCTAGAAGGGACACAAGTTGTATGACTTGTTGAATGAATGTGATGAGAGAAAGACACTATTTTGACAGAAATCCTATTGGGAACCTACAAACTAATTCCATACATAGTTTACTACACAATTTAGAATGTGATTTGCTTGTCAGTTTATCTAGACTTAGATCCATAGATGGCCACTTGATTGACAAAATATGGTTTTAAGGTTTACAACTCTCTTGGAACTTAGACATCTAATTCACTTTGTTGGGATTTATGATTTCAAAGCACTTTTTATTGAATGAATTAATTTTAACTTATTGATTTATTTGTAGAGACCCCTACACCTTGCCCCATGCTACAGTAGGAAGTATGGGCTCATCACCAAGGACAAGGCATAGGTGAGTAAGGGAACTTCCTTCCTTTCCCAACCTCATGCCACCAATAAGAAGTGTGGGATCAACACTGAAGATTGGTAGGGCAAGGAAGTGTGTAAATGAAAAAAATTATTTGATTTTGACTTTAGTATATACTCCTTTTTTTACTTTAAGTTTTTTTGTGAGGAGAACTTTCCCCTAGCCTCGACCCCACTGCAACCAGTAGGATGCGAGGGCTCAACACCGTAGGCTGAGATAGGTGAACAAGAAATCTGGGTAAAATGTTTAGAATGTTTTGCTACCAAAGAGGTGTTTTTGGGAAAGATGTGACACCAAGAAGCTTCTAGAACAAACTTATGGGAAAAAGACACCTAAGCTAAAAGTAAACTACGAGCAGAACCAAGTATGTAGGCCTTGGTAGGATAATTGTCAAAACTATGTCTTACTTGCTGAACAGATGAAATGATTAAGAAATGTTTGATGATAATATTATGGATATTTGAAGAAGTGTGATAGAGGTTTTTCCAATATTTCAGAAGTTGCTAAAAATTGCTTGAAAGATAAGTTCTTGATTACAAATTTCACTGAATGAGTTAGCAGATGAGAATGAAAATGCGGATGCAGTAAAGTACATGTGAGAATGCAGGTGGGACTAAATGCTAGAACATATAAAGAGAAGAGAGTTGACGGATGTCAAACTCCTCACCTCCAAAAATACATAGAGAAAGCACACAATCTTTGAAGTTTCCGTTCTCTTGACAAGGGCCTACCATTATGGGTTTAAAATTACAACCCTTTCCCGAGAAGTGTATATGTCCAATCATTATACTCATTTGTCTGAAAGAGGCATTCATGAACCTCTTTGTTACGTTCTTGACACATGGTGTGTGGGTGAGCATGACCACACTACTCAACCTTGTTTCCTATGTAGAGTGTTGTGTTTACCTATGATTTTTGCTGGATAATGAAGCCTTGCCCCATGGATATGAAAAATTAGTTTCAAATGCACTTGGATTGAAACCGGGTTTTAGAATATAACAACCCATGGAGACGGTTTTAATGGGCATCACTCCAATCTCAAAATGCTCTTCTTTGTTCGTTAATTCTATCATGTTTACACCTAAACATGGGTGTAGGCACCAAATTTGGGTTACACTCCCCTTGGTCCCCATTAATAAGTTAACATAACATGTTCACCTAACCATAACCCTTTTACCTCACATTCACATTAATTTAATTATTTACACTTGAGTTAATGTCCATCCTCACATTATTTATTAATCTAATTACTTTAGTTAGGTTAATTTACACCTCACCTAGACACATCACTTAGACACCTCACTTAAACACCTCACCATGGACTTATTCTTAGCCTATTAATTAACTAAGACTCAGTCTCCACTTATCCTAACCACCCGGGACTTGGTCCAACCATAGCATTAATTTCCAATCCCTTCTCCAACAACATGCCCACTTATATAAGTGTTAACCATCACTTGAGACTCGGGCCAACAAGCATAGCAAGCCAAAAATAGCCAATATATGTTATTTTTGGTAAACCTAGGATATCCCGCCTTAACCGACATTGGTTAACCCTCAACCGATGTCGATTACCTTGACCGTCGTTGGTCACCATATATATAATTTGGCAACCTTTTTCCCAGGTTGGTTACTTCAAGTTTTGGGAGAGATATCTGAATTCAAGCACGAACTAGAGTTTTCTCAGCATCAAGATGACATAATACATCCAGCCAGAGGCCTAAGAAAGTACCAGGATTGATATGAAGGCATTGGAATTCACGGTGACACTTCGGGAAGCACTACCGTGGCACTGACCACTAGGTTCATAGATCGACCATCACCTTCCTTCACCCACCAATCTTGTAGGAACAAGTAAGTGCATTTGATTATGTATCATTTCTATACTTACTCATTAGGTTCTTTATCCTCTTGTTATTAGAATTTTTATTCCTTGTATTCCGCCATCCCCACTTTCTAACCCATATCCCTATCTAGCCACCATAACCTTCCGGATCTTTATTCCTAACCTTTTACACATTTATGAGTTTTTATTACCTTATCAAAAACCCAACTAAAGTCCCCCTTCATTCTTTGTGTAATCACAAAGAATCCCAAAACCACTTGTTAATCAACTTTCTCCAAATTTCCCCTACCGACACTGGTTACCTTAACCATCATCGATTTCCCTTTACCAACACTGGTCACTGGACCAACATCAATTATTGTATCTCCTGTCAGGATTTTACTAAATTGACCTTAACACCCCAAAAAACCTCACAAAAGCCTCACCCAAGCCAGATACTCTACCTGAAACCTCTCCATAGACCTCCCCATATCTCTGTGTAGACACAGAGAACTTGGACAACTATTTTTGATATTTTACCATTCCCACATAAACCGAGATCGGTTATCCCTAACCGGTATCGGTCATAGATAAACCATCATCGGTCACACCCTGACCAAATCGGTCTCTGTGTTTGACAAGCTGCCTCGGCCAAAAAATCTAATACCTATTTCCCAATAGCCTAGAATCACTTGTAACCTTTATCAGACCTTACCCAGAGCTCGCACCAAACCTGACCCATACCCAGCCCCAAAGACCTAACTCATTTTGACCTCAAACAATCTTTTGAACAACCTTTCTTATTGCTTTGTACGAGATACCCAAATCATTTCAATTACAATAGGATCTTTATTTCATGTATATTTTGAATAGTATTAATATTGTTATATAAAAGTGGATTGACAACCTGTTTAGGAAGCATCACGCTTCCCGGATCTAGCTCGTGTTAGGCAGTACACTCGTTGTTTTTAATTCTATCTGGTGGTATTGTTTTACATTTATAAGTAGTTCCTCCTAGACAAAGGAAGCTCTTGTAGTCAACTTGGATCAGGAAATCAGAATGCGTGCACAACCTTCAACCAACATCACAAACATGTATTCCTCCTTGGCCTATTACCTCTTATCTGTTTCATTAATTTGCTAAGAATCTGGTGAAACATTTTGGCACGCCTGGTGGGACCCATCTAGGGTTCCTTGCATTTATTCATTCTTAGGGAACTGTTGTATGTTTGTTTCTTTTCAAAAGGAAGTTAACATTAAATTCTCTCCCTAGAAATATTCTCTTTCTTCTATTTGTCTCAAGTGACATTTGTATTTCAGGACTAAAAAGAATCATTCTTTTTCTTCTTGCATTTGCATTAGTGAAATTCATTCTCTTTCCTATTCACTCTTTTTTACATCGAATATCACATTTCGATTTGGGTTCTAAAATACTTGCATTTCATACTTCTATGCTTGCATTTTTAGCTCACATTAAAATTGAGGGCAACCTATATACTGGAAGTCATGCCCAGCTGATGGTTGACATAATTGAATCGTAGAGCACTTTCTCTTCTCTCTCTTTTCCAAACTACACAAATATAAATTTACACATCTTCTTAAATAACACCTTACCTAGAAGAAGCTATCAATGATCACACGATCAGAGGATTGACAGTGGGCACCCAAATAGTTTCTATGTCCAATCTTTAACTCAAAGAAAGGACCATCCCCACCAAAACATAACTTGAAACCACCCTTATTGCCTCTTCATAGGACACCTTTCCAACCAAATTTTTTTACGTACACAAGTCGGTCTTAAATAGCATAAGCTAAAGCATAAAATTTCACTTATAAGCTTTTGTTTTTTCTTATCTTTTCTTGAGTTGTGTTTTGAGTTGTGAGGTCACGTTATTCATTTTATTCTTCCTTTCACACTCCACCATCATAGTTGGTGTATTCTGATTGTTTCTGAGTGTGTCAAGGTCCATTACTATCATACTAAGATTTCTGGGTTGATATTCCATTTAACTTAAGTCACAAAATCAATTTTTCTTCATTTTTTTTCAAATTTCCTAGTGATCGGTGTCGGTTCAACAAACTTCATCGGTTTATATCTGTCATCGGTTTACCTAACTATTGTTAGTTTCAACTTTTTGGTCAATTTTACCAAAAACAACACTCATCACGTCTTCTATTCTTTTTGGAGTTCTCAGGACATCATCATACTGTGTGCATGTATAATTTTCTTAATGCTAAATCAAATGAAGCAAGAACTACCACCTAAAATAGTTCTACAATTTAGCTAAAACAAAGCATAAACACCATCATGATAAGAATTAAACAAGGGTTAGATGTTAGCATTCATCAATACAAACTTTGAAACTAACAATGCTAAATATCTAAACTCCTCTATTCTCTAACAACAAATAAATGAATGGACCTAAGTAAGCTCCATGGCTATCAAAATAGTTGTCCTTAATGCTCCAAGAACCTAGGAATGGGGGCTAATCAAAGTTGGGCTCTGAGACCCTTTTGACACCTCCCATATGACCCAAGCACTTTAAGAAAGAGGCTTAACTCTTCAAGATGATGAACTCTCAAAAGGGCAAGGTGCAAGCTCTTAGTCTCTTTGCTATATGCTTTGCATTTACTCTCTTAGAAAGTTTAGGTGTAAGTAAAAAGGTAGGTGGAGGGCTCTTTATATAGCCCAAAGGATAAAGGATTCAACACATTCTCATGAATGTGGGATAAAGGTAAAACATGATTAGGAATGGATAAGGTTGCTTTATTAAAGGTAACCTTACTTTAGAAGGGTTTAATACATGTTTAGCAAGTCATGGGAGTTGGGGGTATTTTAATTAATCAAAGGTGATTAATTAATAGGTAGGTGTAAGCTTATAGAAGCCAATTAGAGGAATATTAGTGTGATTTAGGCTATTATAAGGGGATTAAATCAATTAAATATTGATTTATTGGTTAAATGGAAGGGAAAGCTAATTAATTAATAATAATTAATTAGTCTAGGTAGAAGGGGTGATTTATTAATGGAAGGTCGTTAATTAGGGTATTTGTTGGATAAGCAACTTAATTAATTAGCTTAGTGTAATTAATTAATGATGATATGAGGGAAAATGAGTGCCTTTGACGATATGTCGTTGATTTGCGAGAAAGGGGATAATTAGCACAATTTAAGTATTTAAATTGCTTGGGCGTAATTATAGGTGTCTACATTTGCCCCTCTTTGGGGTGGCATAAGTGATGCCACTTCAAAGATAGTAGACAAAAGAGATTTTGAAGAGATGGAAGAAAAATTAGTAGGAGGGAGAGATGCCCCTCGAGTGTCGATGGGGTGATACAAGAACTCGATCGACAATCGAAAAGGTGAGAAGTAGGCGGAAGAATGGGGACGAGGCGGGATGCCCAGGAGAGGGATAATTAGGGGTGAAAGGGAAGTGGTGTAGAAGAAATATGGATGAGGGGAGAGAAGAGCTTAACCTCAGCGCTTATGTGTTTGGAACAAATTTGATGTCATCATATTGCCATAGGAACTACATCATCGGTCCTTATGAAAAATATAAGCATACGACAAAGGTAGAATGACATGAAAAGCCATACTACGAACAATTGTCCATTGCTGAAAGTACCAACTCCACGCAACATACAATAATGCAATGCAATACGAGAAGGAAACAAGCTCATATAACAGGGAAAACAAGTACGAACACACATATCTAACCCAACAACGGTCAAGACAGTTGTACAAATGTTTTGTTATCAGTGCTGAAGAGATCCACAAGTTCGTGATTGATGACAAGGGTTAAAAATGATGCCCCAAGCAAGGATACATGTAAGGGGAAATGAAAATAGACACGGGGTCCATGAAAAGCATTTGTGCGCAACGAAACAGCACCAGGCAACCAAAAGTGCCTCAGAGTACAGACGAAGCAAACAACTAGCTTTTGTGAATGGTTGTGAATCCAGTGATCCGCGAGTCGTATTAATCGGGGAATATGTGAGACAAACCAACAGGATATGGAGAAAATACCATGTGCAAGACACAAGTTTCAGCCGTAAGAAGCAAGTTACCATTTTGTAGGGTGTTTTATTTTATATATATATATATATATATTGTTTTTGGTGTTTTCTCGAAACAATGTTCTATTGTTTTTGTGTTTTTCTCGAAACAATGTTCTATTGTTTTTGTCACAATGCCTTGTCTTTTCCTCCCAATAAATACATAAGTCACTCAACTCTGTCATTTTCTCAAAGTCAAAAGACAACAATGATTCTGTAAAATATGGAATTTCAACCTTATAACCCTAACCGACATGACCGGTGTCGGTCACCCAAAACCGACATCGGTTACCTTATAACTAGCATCGGTCACCTGCCAGTACCATTTCCTCTACATTTTTCCCATTTTGACCTAAACTCCTTACTACCACATACCTTTTGGTTTTACCAACACTTATTACACCCTACCCACCAGCATAAATTACCCATACATTTCCTTAATTACATTTAGGGACCTGTTATTTTACCTATACCTTGGCCTTACCCATGCCACGACCAATATACCTTGACTTCAAATTGTGTACTTGTGATACCATGCCATCTTTCATTACTGTGTTGTTTGATCCTAATGACCTTACCTTGTCTATTGTCATGTTTTTGTCCCAACCAAACCTTTGGTGTATCGGAACATACCTTGACGTTCCTGCACCTCACCTATCTTTGTGTTTCCGGACCATATACTATACCATGTATACTTGAATCACTTCAACCTTATTTGGATAAACCTATCAACCTTAGATGATGTAGAGTTTGAAATCTCTTCAACCAGATCGTGTCACAATCTATACGTGTGTGTGCATTCGATTGTCATTACCCATTACCCAATATGACCCTTACCCATTACCCATTACCCAATTTGACCCTTACTCATTACCCAAAATTCCCATACCCTTTCCTACAAATCACCTACCTTCACTTTGATCACTTACCCATTTATCAAACCACTCACCGATTCTATCTCACACCTCATCAACTCCTTGTTTGAGGGGTTCACTTTCACCCACACTTGGGGCAACCACTTCTTGTTTTTGTCAACATCACTTACCAATATAAGCTACCCGACACAAAATGGGAAAATGTAGACACCAAATTTGAGTCATGCTCCCCTTGGTCCCCTTTAATCGGTTAACATAACATGTTTGCCTAATCATGACCCTTTTACCTCACATTCATATTAATTTAATTATTTACAATTGATTTAATGCCCATCCTCACATTATTTATTAATCTAATTAATTTAAGTAGGTTAATTTACACCTCACCTAAACACCTCACCATGGACTTATTCTTAGCCTATTGATTAACTAAGACTCAGTCTCCACTTATCCTAACCACCTAGGAATTAGTCTAACCCTAGAATTAAATTCCTATTCCTTCTCCAACAACATGCCCGCTTATCTAAGCATTAACCATCACTTGAGACCTGGCCAACAAGCAGAGCACACCAAAAATATCCAAGATCTGCTATTTTTGGTAAACCTAGGGTATCCCATCTTAACTGACACCGGTCACCTTGACCGTCGTCAATCATCATATTTAAAAGTTGGAAACCTTTTTACTATGTTAGATACTTCAAGTTTTGGGAGAGCTATCTGAATTCAAGCATGAACCAAAGTTTTCTTAGCATCAAGATGACAAAATACATCTAGCCAGAGGCCCAAACAAGTACTAGGACTGATCTGAAGGCATTGGCATTCACGGTGACACTCCAAGAAGCATTTCGCGACACTGACCATCAGGTTCATAGATTGACCATCACCTTCCTTCACCCACCAATCTTTCTAGGAACAAGTAAGTGCATTTGATTATGTATCATTTATATACTTACTCATTAGGTTATTTATCCTCTTGTTATTAGAACTTGTTATTCCCTGTATTCCGCCATCCCCACTTTCTAGCCCATATCCCTATCCAACCACCACAACCTTTTAGATCTTTATTCCTAACCTTTTACACATTTATGAGTTTTTATCACCTTATCACAAACCCAACCAACCCCCTTCATTCTCTGTGCAATCAAAGAGAAGCCAAAAACCACTTAATCAACTTTCTCCAAATTGCCCCTACAACACCGGTTACCTTAAATGTCGTTAGTTCCCCTTCACCGAAACTCGGTCACTAGAACAACATTGGTTCTATGTATCTCTGTTAGGATTTTACTAAATTGACCTTAAAACCCCAAAAAACATCACTAAATCCTCACCAAATTTATATACTCTACTTGAAACCTCTTCATAGACCTCCCCATCTCTACTCATGCATACACGAGAGAACTTGGAAAACTATTTTTGATATTTTACCATTCCCACAGAAACTGAGATCAGTTATTCCTAACCAGTATTGGTCGTAGATAAACAAACTTCGACCACACCCCGTCGACATTGGTCTCTATGTCTGGAAAGCTGCCTCGGGATGGCAAAGCTAATACCTATTTCCCAATAGCCTAGAATCACTTGTAACCTTTATCAGACCTTACCCAGAGCCTGCACTAGACCTGCAACCCATACTAGCCCATCACTTGACCCGTTTTGACCTCAAACAATATTTTGAACAACCTTTCTTATTGTTTTGTATGAGATACCCAAATCATTTCAATTATAATAGGATCTTTATTTCATGTATCTTTTGAATAACATTAATACTATTATATAAAATTGGATTGATAACTGTTCAGGAAGCATCACGCTTCCTAGATCTAGCTCCCGCTAGGAAGTCCACTCATTGTTTTGTTTAATTCTATCTGGTGGTATTATTTTGCATTTATAGGTAGTTCCTCCTAGACAAAAGGAAGCTCTCATAGTCAACTTGGATCAGGAAATCAAAATGTGCATATAGCCTTTAACCAACATCACAAATAGGTCTTCATCCTTGGAATCTTACCTCTTATCTATTTCATTAATTTGATAATAATCCGGTGAAACATTGGGATGTCGGTGGGAAGAGATGCTAAATCGAGAAGAATATCCATCTCTTGTGGTTCAAATGGGAGGAAGATTAGATCGTCACTCTCTAGGAGTTTCATGATTTTTTCTATGGTTTTAGTGGACACTGTTTTCATAGATATTGATTTACCCTTATCCGTTTTGGCCACCTCAAATGTTTTTGGATCAACAACTTCAAATTTTTGAATGTTTGGGGTGGTTGTGACCAATTGGTTTGATGGAGGTGGCTTGTTTAACTAGTTTGCAGGGATCTTATACTCTGTATGGAATCCTATTTTATTCTTGAGGTTCTCTAAGTGTATATCAAAGGGCTTAGGATCCCCTTGGGTGATGAATACTTTTCCCAAATGGAGGAATATAATTTCTGGAATAGGGTAGAAGGGATAGCCTTCATTTGATGAATCCAAGGTCTCCCAAGGATCATGTTATAACTTGTTTCCTATCGATGATGTAAAATTCCGTCAAAATGGTTTTCGGACCAAGTGTGACTGGAAGAACTATGGTTCCAATCAAGGTTTCTTTGAGACTATCATACCCTCACAACATGTTTCTTGTAGAGGAGAAATTAGTTTCTCCATATCCCAAATTCTGCAAGAAAGAGAAGGGAACTATGTTTACAACAACCCCATCATCAATCATGGCTCTCTTAATGCAATTTTTGTAAACCCATACCTATAAATATAAGGCAGGATCACCTCTTTGGAAAATTTCAGTGTAATATGACATCTTGTCTATATAAAAAAAAACCCAGTATCCCTATCACTCTATCCCGTAGGATGTATGCCAAAATCAATTTGATCTATTTGAGCACTAGAAGGTGGAGTAACATGTATTATATGACCAATACCTAGTGCATCGAGAAACGCTTGAAGAACAATGCGCGCAGTGAATTCTTTGAAAAATCTAGAAACAAAATGTGAGAAAATGTCTTGTTCAAATATGATATTAAATCATAATCTCCTACAATTTTGAGATTATATGAATGCCATCTTGCAAGAAGGGAAGAATGGGTAGGGGTTGTGAAATATATTCCTTTGTCTGAGTTGTTGCATTAATTTTTGGCTCGACCTCTAACTAAATTAATCCCAAGATTTTTGTATTATCGTTTGAACCAAGGTTAGGAGCAACACGAGAGTTGTCGAGGAAGTTGAAGCTTCATGGTCATTGTTCTCTATAGAAATGCCCTTGTTTATATTTTGAGGATTCACTTTAAAATACCTAGTGTTGGTACCTTGATTTAATCTCCATCATAACTTGAGTATCATCATGGATTTTACAAGACACTCGAGAGGTAGATAAATGATTTATATGTCATTTTGTAGCCGAGGAAGCAATTTATCGACATGTTAACACTCGGGCTTTGAAGAAGAGGGTAAACCGTGCAAGGATTTTGATCTAATCCTAAAAATTTTAGGTTGTAACTTTCAACCAAGGTAAGAGAACCTATATTGCAGCCTCTGTTTTGTGAAGGAGGTGGAGATATCCTTATACTGTGCATATTGTATGGAGATGGCCTTGGGAAAACATGATCAATTTTCCATTATTCAAACTCAACAGAGTTGTCACTACTAAATGATGGAAATTCTTTCAAGACAAGGCTGAGGCTGCTAGAGACATGGTATGATCCTGATTTGCTTTGTGCATTTTTGTAAATGGATTGTGTTCTTTTGTTGACACACAATGCAATGCAAGGGTAGTATGGGGTAGGATTAGTTATTCTAAATGAAATTTTTGGTGGGAGATTTTAGACAAGACCAACCAGAATTTTCCAGATTCTTTGAGGACCTTTGTAAGAAATTTGTAACACCTAAACAACAAAATGCTTCAAAGGGGTTAAGGTACTCCTTCAACCAGGATATGTGCACCAATGGAGGCCCACATTTGCACTCTTCCAAACAATATTTGACAACCTGCCACAAAATCTTGAAGTAGATGAACCAAAAAAGTATCTAGAAATATCTTTTTTATCATGACCTAAGGTGCACCCAAAGGTTTACAAAGAATATCAAAATTCAAGGAAGATAAAGTGATTTTAAATCTGTTTATCTCTTTATCAGATGAAAGCTCTTTTGAATGTGAGACTACGAGATGCCACTAAATTATCAACAAGAAATGAGACCATGTATGATCAAGAGATATTTTAAACACAAGACTACAACAGAGCAAGAAACACAAATTGAAAACATTTTGAAACATAAGTGCATGTAAATTTTTCCAAGAGATAACACAAAATAATCCAGAATGACCAAATTTATCAGTAGGGGAATGTTATAAGAATAATCTCAGAGCTTGTTGATGGCTTTACAACTGAAACCAACTCAACATGATACACAAATGATGTAAAAAGGAATTAGAAATGGTTCTCAGGTAGTTTCTCAGAGAATGGGCTTCTTCCTAGATTTTCTTGTGAATTTATAAGTTTCTCTGACCTTTTGCATGTCTCAAAACATGCATTATATAAATTTCAATTACATTTGATCCTTCTTTCCCAAGAAAATAATATTCCCAACATCAAGTTTGTTACAAAATTCCAACATGATTCGCAGATAGGGACATTTAACAAATTTACAACAAGAGTTGCCAGGTGTTTCTAAAATGGCGAATCATTACAAATCCTTCATCATTATCCATTGTGGAGGCACATTTTTCATTCTCCAAGCATGCAGACCCCTTTCATTTCATCATTTCATCCTTATCATTCCAAAATTTGATTCTGTAACTTTATAATTTGATATTTCACATTTTGCACGGGCTTGAGTAAAAATTTATTTCAAAAACACCTCAAATCTACAAATTAATCCCTAAAACCACTTGCATTGGTCTCTTTACAGGCACAAACAACACGAATTCACCAAAATTGATGAAAAATGATGCAAAATTCACATCTCCAAGCTTCCTAGAGAAAAAATGGTGGCCAAATTGAAGAATGTACAGTTACCATTGATTTGCTCTTTCTCCTTCAATCTGGGCCCTCCACGTGTCAAAATATGATTGGGAATGAATTTGGGCTCACTTTTTGACTTTTTAACATTTTTGGAAAAATGGAAAAAATTGAATTTTTCTCGCCCCTCCGCCCTTGAATTTTGGTGATGACATGTGGCATATGGTGGGTCCCATTGGGAAATCGCGGCTCAATTCTGCGCATTTTGACCCTTTTTTGGAATTTGGAAAAAATTCACTTTTTCCATGTGGGCCCGCACCTCCGCCTCTATCCTTGACACGTGTCATCCTCTCTATCGCTAAAAATCCACAGGCTTATTTCATGTTTAAACCCTTTTTTTCGAGGAAAAATTTAAATTTTGTCTCGTGGGCTCTGCCTCCGATTCCTTCCTTGCCACGTGTCCCGTCTCTCGATTTTCACAGAGCCACACCTCAAATTTTCACTTTAACTCATTTTTGAAAAAAGGGAAAAAATTCTTTTTCCCCACCAGCCCGCACTCCCTCTACCTTGAACCCCACCACGTGTCTCCTTTGCGCCATTATGTACCCGCGGTTCTAATTTGCATTCTAACTCCTTTTACTAAAAGGGAAAAAATTCCCCTTTTCCTCCATCGCCCGCACTTCCCTACTCTACCACGTGCTACCACGTGTCCACATTGTGGACTGAGGCCTTTCCACACCCTTTTTCCCCTTCACAAAAAAGGTAAAATTTGCCTAAGTTTCCCGCCCACCTTCCATTCCACCTTAGCATAAGAACATGACACGTGTCCTTTTGCGGAGTTGCAGGGGTAATCTTGAATTTTTTCCCAAAGCCAAAAATGCTAAGTTTTGCAAAGAAACCCCGCCGATCGTTGTCTAACTAGAAGTGGCCACGTAGGAGATGTCGCTTGAGCTTAATTTTGATGGTTAAATGACACCCATATGACCGTAAAAAAAATAGAAATTGCTAAGGACGCCTGAATTTGATTTTTTCTTCGTGGGTGAAGGAGTTTTTGGTCAAAAAACATATAGGAAGTGGTTTCAAGAAATTTTCAATCATGAGGAAGGATTTTTGAGGGAAAATAAGTACAAAACAAGCAAATTCGAGCTCCATAGGCCGGGAAAATGGAAAAAACGATAGAGGCTTGTGGATTTGGAAATTTAGGGCATAAAACAGAGCCTACATGTATTTTTCTTTCAAGTTGGGGAAAAATAATAGGTTTATGAGCCATTTAAAGCATTCAATCTGGATGGGGAAACTTGCAGACCACCAAACTCAAAGAAAAACGTTTTTTGAGCATGTAGAACAAAGGGGAAAGATGGGAAAATAACAGAGGATCAAAATGGACACCAACATTGGCTCCTGCTTGGGGATGGGCACTCCCAGTGAGTGCCACAGAACAATAAGTAGACCAAGTGCCAAAATAATCCATTGGGAAAAGGATTCATGAGCAAAAATCACCAAAAACTAGTTGAGAACCTAAAAAAGGCTGCCACATAGCAAGGCAAACCACAAACCGACAAAACACCAAAAACAAAGCAAAAGCCAAACACTATACACTGTACAAGTTGTGCATACCTCAAATTTGGGGATTAATCCAAGAAATGCTTCAGATGCCTGCCATTAATAGGTAGTTCAAGCAATTCCCCATCTAAATATTTGAGAAAAAAGGTATTCTCACCAATTCTGATATCAATGGAGTAAGGGCCCATCCATAATGCATCAAATTTTCCATGTTTTCCCTTATCTTCATTTCTCTTTGTCCCATAACAAAACCAAATCTCCAATATTGAAGGCCCTAGGAGTGACCTTCTTGTCAAACAATATTTTCAACTTCTCTCTAAATCTGACATGCCTCTGGTGGGATGCTCTTCTCTCTTCATCTAGCTCCACAATCTGATTAATCCTTGCTTCATATGGACTGACCTCTTGATCCTCAAGTTGTTGAACAAACTGAAATGAAGATAATTGTAGATGTAAGGGTAGTAGAGCTTGAGTTCCATACACCAACTCAAATGGGCTCTTACCAGTAGCTCTCTTGGCAGTGATTCTATCAGCCCAAACTACAAATTTTAGTTGTTCACCCCATTTTCTCTTGTTCAACTCCAAGGTCCTCCTAATGATCTTCAATAAGTTCTTATTATTAGACTCAGCTTGTCCATTCCCTTTGGGGTTATAGTTTGAAGAATAAGTTAGATTAGTTCCATACTCCTTGCACATTTCCATCAAAGGTTTATCTCTAAAACACATGGCATTATCAGCCACAATCTTGACTGGCACACCAAATTTTCATATGATATTATTCAACAAGAAGTCCATAACAACTTGGTGTGTTGCTTTCTTGGTGGGGATTACCTCTACCCACTTGGTGAAGTAATCTATGGCTATAAGGATCCATTTATGTCCAGCACTAGAAGGGTCTGAAATCTCACCAATGAAGTCCATCCCCCATTATTTGAAAGGAGCTTCAATTGATACGGAGCTGCAAAGGAAGGGAGCTTAAAGCTTTCATTCTTCCAGAGAAATGTTGGCAGCTTTCACATTTTCTAATCAAGCATGGTTGCATCTTTGAAGAGAGTAGGCCACCAATAACCAACTCTCAAAACTTTGTGTGTTGTAACCCTTCCAGCAAAGTGTCCTCCACAAACTCCCCCATGGAAATCAGTAACTACTTTGGGAGCTTCATCTTCAGTTACACACTTCAAGAGGACACCTTTAGGGTTCTTCCAAGCCAGCCCAAAGTTAGTGATGATGTATTTTTGAGAAGCCAGCTTGAGGGATCTTTTCTGATTTTTATTTAAATGATCAGGACAACATAGTGTCTGAGGTAAAAGATTATATCCTTGTACCACTCAGAACTTACCAATTTCTCAAGAACATCTACCATTTCTTCCTCTACTTCATTCACTTCCACAATCTACAAGTTTCTCTCAACCATGAGCTTAGCAAGACCCAAACCTCTTACCAACTTTGTGGTTTGGATGTCCATATCATACTCTGCAATTTGTTCACCCATATACATCTTTTACTTGAGATCTCCATCTATGATAAGATGTCTTTTACCATGGTGTGGGGAACATAAGCAACAACTTTTGAACTTAAAATATAAGGCCTGAAAACCTTTATTGCTTTCACCAAGGAAAATGCTTGTTTTTCCATGATTGTATACTTTAACTCAGCAGCTTGTAAAGCCTTGCTAAAGAAGGAAATAGGCCTCTTAGCCCCATCTTCATCCTTTTGGAGCAAAATAGATGCAATAGTATTTTCAAAAGCAAAGGAGAAGATTTGGAAAGGCTTCTTATAATTCGGAGCTGCCAAGATAGGTGCATGTTTAAGTGCTTCCTTGATTCCTTCAAAAGCTTGAATAACAACCTCCTCCCATTTGATAACTTGATCTTTCTTTAACATGCATGTGATAGGAAGAGTCAACTCAAAAAAATTGGACACAAACCTTCTAATGAAATTGATTTTCCCAAAGAAAGATTGGATGCCCTTCTTCGTTCTTGGAATTGGCACCCTATTGATTGCTTCTACTCTCTCCAAATCAATCATGACACCAGCCTTTGAAACAATATGACCAAGTAGCTTGGCCTTTTGCACCCCAAAGTGACACTTCTTTAGATTGAGAGAGATTCCAAATTCTCTACATCTGATCAACATTCTTTCCAAATGTTGCAAGTGATATTTTCTGCTCCTTGAAAATACAGTCACATCATCCTGATAAACTGCAATGAAGTCATTTATATAACTAGAAAAAGAAACATCCATTGCTCTTTGGAAGGTAGCTCCAGCATTCATGAGACCAAAAGGCATTCTCACATAAACATATGTTCCCCAAGGAGTGGTAAAGGAAAGTTGTTTAAATCTTTCTAACTCCTGACAATATAGACTGATTCAGAAAGAAGAATCATAGAAATCGAGAGAAGCTCAAATCTCGACATGCAGAAATGTTCTCCATGTTTGAGCAAAAGGATAATTGTCTTTCAATGAAGCTCAGAGCAAAGAGTGCACCCTTGAAGTCTACACAAAGTGATATCTCCATTCTTCTTGGATGTCGGCACAAGGATGCGCCCAACCCAAGAATGGTGCACAACAATGAATGTCGACAAGGGAAAGCGATCCCTCCTTGGCACACGAATTCATCTTGCATTTTCATGAAATGGATGTTGATAGGGATTAGGATGCACCCTTGGCACTTTTTTGGCACATGACAATGGATGGTCGACAGGGCATTTTTTCAAGAAGGGATCTCAATGAAATGAAGGCAAAGTCTCTCTATATGCACCTCTTGGCGAATATGAAATGGTGCATGATAATGAGTGTTAACAGGTAAAGGATGTTTTTGGCACATGGAGGGGGATTTAAACGACACACACACGGATGCGCCTAAGGCACACTTTCAAGAGGTGCAACATTTTGAGCTTCCCGATAGGAAGCGAGACCTAGCGTAGATATTCGAGATGGCCATAACTTTTCTACCTGGAGCTTGGATTCATGCAACAAATTTTTCTAGGAAAGCTTACAAGGTCCTTATCCAAATATGACTAGATATCTTTAATTGGGTGAGAAAAAATTCTTAAAAATGTAAAATACAGTTCGAGAACTTTTGGGTTCACTTTGGGGTTCTCACCTACCATCATTATGAGATGAGTGCATCAGTGCATTACAATGTTTGAGGTGGTTGGGGCACATTTCGATTTCCTCTCTCTTTTCATCTATCATTATTCCTATAAATTATAAGGAGGGGCTTCTTTCTAAAGGTTGGACATTTTCTGTTTTGCCCCTCCCTTCTTCTCTTTGGGAGTGAACTTGTGGAGTTAAAACCTCCCATTCAAAGCTGTAATGCAACCTTGCCTCTTGGTATTTTGCGGTGTGTTGTATCAATCTTTGGAGCAAATTAATGCATGTCGTGGATGATTCTCAACCCTCTCTATATTCATTTACATCCCCTTGATCTTTGGCTTTGTGAATCGCTATTTGTGTATGATCTTGCATTGCATTTTAATGGTCTGCAAAAACAAATTCTTGGCAAGACAAGTGTTCTTCAATCCAAAGTGCATCACCTTTGTAGTTTAGGTTTTATTTTATGCATTTTCTTACAAGTTCCAAGAAGATTATATTAGGTTTTTGTAAACCCTCTCGCATTTTCTACGTGTGCATATCGAACAGAGGAATAGGAACATCGCCATCAGGAGAGCTTTTCCATTTTCGCAATGTCCACACTTGGGAAAAGCTCCATGTTCTTCAATCATCTTGAGAGTCTCAACCCATCGTGTTGCGGACATTCATGGGTGCTGCATATTCCCAAGGAGTGGTCAAAGGAAGTTTTAAATCTTTCTGACTTTTGACAACAACTTGATTGTATCCAGAGAAACCATCCAAGGTGGACAAAAATTCAGATCCGATCACTACACGTAAGCATGTTCTCCATGTTTGGCAAAGGATAATTTTCTTTCAATGAAGCTCTATTCATATTTTTGAAGTCTACACAAATTTTGATATCTCTATTCTTCTTTCTTACTGGCACAACGTTTGCAACCCAAGATGAATACCTTGTGGGCTGATTGATCCCTCCCTCCTTGAAGTTTATTCAATTCATCTTGCATTTTCATGGAGAGGAGTGGATTAATTGGCCTTTGCTTGTCTAAATGGTTTGGCATTTTTTCTCAAGAGGGATTTTATGATGAAAAAGTCCTCTCTCTATATGCTTTTTTAGCTCGAATATGACCAGACAAGGCAGTCTTGATATTTTTCAACAATTAAAGCTAGGACTATTTTTCTTCCTTGCTTAAATTGCTACCCAACCAAACTCTTCTTGGTTTCTCCTTTGTTCCCAATTCATGCTCTTCCACATCCCTTGAAGTAGATATGCTTCTATGATGATGCAATCAACATTTCTAAAATTTGACTCAAGAGCAACAAGACCTCTAAGAATGGTGTTAGTTTTCAATTGGATAATATATTTTCCAAACAAATTCTCTCTTCCTTCAGTCATACACACCATTGGTTCCCAATAAATATGTTGATCCACAAACTCACCTTGATTTTGTAGGAACCTTTTTACTTGAGCATCATCATTAAACACTTGACAATGCTTGATGTTGTCAGGGACATCTAGCCTAGTTAACACTTCAACATTGTACTCACAATAAGGTGAAAAGGTGCTTAATCCCCAAATCTTGACCCCAACACTACCAACTTGTCAAAGCAACAACATTCAAACTTCTAACATGGTGCACAATATTTAAGAAGTCAAACATCTCAATTAGATCCCAAATCGCATGCTTATATTTGCTTCATCCGCTGATTTTTATAGCATACATGTGATTTTCTTATTTGTTTGACAACTAGCTCTGAATCTCCCTTTGCAATGATGTCCTTGACACCATACTTCCATGCAATTCTCAGACCCAACAACAAGGCTTCATACTCAGCAATGTTGTTAGTACATTCAAAATTAAGCTTGAAGGAAAAAACAAATTCTTCCAAGCTAGGAGAAATCAGAATTACACTAGCACCATTTCCAAATTTGGAGCAAGCTCCATCAAATAGCAAGGTCCAAGGAGAACTCACCTGTTCAAGGAACTTTGACTGATCCATCTTGTGTTCTTTTCCATCAACAAAACCAATAAAATTATCAGCATCAACATCAACAAATAATACTTCATAAGAAGCATTGTTTGGGTCCTCAATTAGATGCAACATTTTCTTTTCTCCATAGAGCTTGACAAGGCTGCCTTCAATGGGAATGGTGGAAAAAGAAATATCCATTTGGAACTCCCTCCAACACTTGCAACCCACTTTCTTGAAAATAACATACCCCATTTGGTAGGGAAATCAACAATCACAACATCCAATTTTAAATTCCTCCCGGGATAAGATGCAAGCTACACTACCAAACCCTTCACACAACCAACAACTGACACTTCTCTTGAGTCCATGGTAGTACATTTTCCATAGGCTACTATCACTTTGATATCCAACTCATTCATGACTTCTAGAGGCATGACATTACATGATGCACCGGAATCAAACATACAATTGTGAAGTAGCCTATCCTTTATGATCAAAGTTGTGAAGAATGGATCAACATTAAATTGGGAATCAACCAAGGATGTCCCCAAATATACCTCAGGTGTCTCTCCAAGATCTCTACTATTGCTAGTGGTGTTTCAAGGTCTGCAATGATCTGAGGAGGAGTTTCAATAATATTTATATTTCTGCTCGGAGTAGTCTTCTCCTCCTTTAATCCCAAGTACTCAAATGCTCTCTTCTTATGCTCAGGAATCCTAAGAAACTCAATGATTGGAACACTCACTTTGATTTGGCTCAATACTTGGGCTATGTCATAGGGAACACTCTTTGGCAAAACAACATTGGAAGGGAGACAAGAAGATTCATCAGATGGCATGGGATTCTTGGCAGCTTGGGCATGAGGAGGACTGTAATTTCTTGGGACAACAGAGCTTTTGGCAAGTGTTTCTCTTCTAGGAGATTCTTTGGGAATGCTTGTGAGCAAGGGTGTTTTAGGTTTGACTTGAGGCCCAACTCCTTTAAAAACTTTTGCTTCTAGTGTTATAGTATTTCTCTTGAGCTACAATAACATTCATCAACAATTGTCTATCTTCCTCTAAAGGAATACCACCATCATACTTCTTAATCATCAAAGCTCTTAAGTATTCAAAGTCATTGTTAGGAATTTCAAAAGCTTTCACTACATCAACTTCAAGAGTATGAGGGGGAAGAAATACTTGTACCCATTTGATGCAATCCCAAAAAGTTGTAGCTATCCTTGCACTTATCACTTTAGTAGATGTTGCTCCTCCTTGTGGACTTGAAGAACAACCCATCATGCAAATATCATCATCAGTACCATCATCATTATTAACTTCACCATCTTTTGGTCCACTTCACATGGAGGATGGGGTAAAAACACCTATCACACCAATCAATATCAACAACTTCCTCAATAGTAACAACCCTAGTAGTTAGGGATCAGGTAACACTCTTCCTTCACGTGCTTGAGGATGTCTATTTGCAGACCCCATGGGTCCTTTTCCTCTATCATCTACCCTTTGATCACCTCTAGGATGATTGGAAAATCTATCATGGTTTTGTGCTCTTGGATGACCTTGTGAAGTTTTCCCAATTCCTTTCTCAGCTCTTGCCAACTTATATGAGATTTCTTTGTGCCCCCTGCCAAAGTTTTCACAACCTCCTCTAAATCAGCACCCTTGCTAGCTTGAGGTTTTTAGGGTTTATCAAAATTTATACCATCTCTCTTGAGAGGTTTCCTAAATTTTGATATTGTTTTCAATTTGAAGTGCCATGGTGAAAGCTTGTCTTAGATTGGTAGGGTTCTTGTCTCTTAGGTAATAGGCTACCTTTTTATCAAATGCATCTGCATATTTGATTAAACAAGACTCATCACAAGGCCTCAGACTAACAGGAAGCCTTCTCAAAGTTTTTTTAAACCTTGTGTTAAAGTCATGGACTGATTCATTGGGGTTCTTCTTGATATTCTCAAACTCAGACAAGAGAAATCTAGGATCAATCTTGTCACCATATTGCAACCTAAATGCATTCTTCATCTTAGTCCAAGAATCAATTGAATTATCAGGCAGAGCCTTGTACCAATCCCTAACATCCTCTTCTAGTGTATGAATGAACAATTTAATATACACATCTTCAAACTCTATCTCAAAATATTCCATCATGTTAACAAAAAGTTTGAGATGCTGATCACTAGTTATTGCATTGTTACCTTGGAATTTTGGCAATCTATTTCTGACATCTTGTGGGACAACATTTGGGTAACCATCCATTCCTCTAAAGTCTATAGGACCAAAGGTGTTAACAAAAAATGGAGGTCTAGGATGAGCCATATTGTTTGGTGGAGGTGATCTTGGGGTGACACAAGATGATGAGGAGTGCAAGGTCTTTGGGGCTCAAGAATGTGATTCACAAGACTGGTATTCTCTAAGTGCTGATTTTCTTGGAAAGTTTTATTTGAATTGAAACACAGAGGTGCAGATTGGAGAAGGAACTTACCCAAGTATAGCGAAGGACCTTCACTAGCTGAGGAAAACAAGTTTATGAGAGGATTTCTTGAATCAGAATCACTTGAAGAAGAGTGATAATCCTCTACCAAAGGCTGATCTCTCTCACCAATGGATATATATTTTCTTGATGTCTGACCTTTAACAACCTTCCAAACTCTTCTCCCTTCCAACTCTGAGTTTCTTGAATCTGTAAACAACTTCTTAGTAGAGTCTCTAATGAAGAGTTTTTAGAGATTAGCAACACCAAAGTAAATGATAGAAAGGTTAAGACACTGGTACTTATCAAGATCAAAACAACATGGAGTCGCCACTAAGGAATTTCACCCTAGTTGTGTAAATGCACTAAAATACTCTGTCAAATATCTATCAACACTGAAAATCTTTCCAAACTTTATAGATCAGACCTTCCTTTCTTTGAATTTATCAATCACAAATGCAAATGAAGTGCAACAACTACTGGAAACTAGTAAAATTTGCAGGCAAACTTATATCTTCACTTAATCCTTACAAGTCTAATTATAAAATGATGCTTCAACAATGTATTTGCATGCAAAATTTGTAAGGGAATTTACCAGGGTTTGATATGCATTCAAATATCTCAAATATGTATGCACATGGATCAGATTGAACTAAGAGAATATCAAACTTAGAACTCTACTCTTCATTCCAATCTTATAAATCTGATCAGAAGATGATACTCAGATTTGTAATTACACATAAATCACACAAGAAGTATTACTAGGGATCTGAAAATGAAATATTGAATAATGTCCCGAAACGGTGCTATAAAGGTGTTGTTGATGGGCTAAATAGACATGGATTGGAAAATGAATCAGCAAATCAATCTCAGCAATGCAAATTATTTCCAGGAATTCAAAAGATCCCCGAAAATGGCACCATAAAGGTATTGGTACCCAAATTTAATCTCCTTCACAACTTGAGTAGCATCATGGATTTTACAAGACACTCAGAGGTAGATAAATGATTTATATGTTATTTTGTAGCTGGGAAGCAATTTATCTAACTTGTTAGCACTTAGGATTTGAAGAAGTGGGTAGCACCTTGAAAGGATTTTGATCTAATCCTCACTATTTTAGGTTGTGCCTTTCAACCAAGGTAAGAGAACCTATATTATAGCCTCCTTTGTTTTGTGAAGGAGGTGGAGATATCCTTATACTGTGCATATTGTATGGAGATGGCCTTGGGAAAACATGATCAATTTTCCATTATTCAAACTCAATAGATTTGTCACTACTAAATGATGGAAATACTTTCAAGACAAGGCTAAGGCTGCTAGAGACATGGTATGATCCTGATTTGCTTTGTGCATTTTTGTAAATGGATTGTGTTCTTTTGTTAACACACAATGCAATGTAGGGGTAGTATGGGGTAGGATTAGTTATTCTGAATGAAATTTTTGGTGGGAGATTTTAGACAAGACCAACCAGAATTTTCCAAATCTTTGAGGACCTTTGCAAGAAATTTGTAACACCTAAACAACAAAATGCTTTAAAGGGGTTAAGGTACTCCTTCAACTAGGATATGTGCACCAAATGGAGGCCCAGATCTGCACTCTTCCACACAATATTTGACAACCTGCCACAAAATCTTGAAGCAGATGAACCAACAAAGTATCCAGAAATCTCTATTTTATCATGACCTAAGGTGCACCCAAAGGTTTACAAATAATCTTAGAATTCAAGGAAGGTAAAGTGATTTTAAATATATTTATCTCTTTATCAGATGAAAGCTCTTCTAAATGTGAGACTGCAGATGCCACTAAACTATCAATAAGAAATGAGACCATGTATGATCAAGAGATATTTTAAACACAAGACTACAACAGGAGCAAGAAACAAAATTGAAAACATTCTGAAACATAAGTACATGCAAATTTTGCCAAGAGACAACACAAAATAATCCAGAATGACTAAATTTATCAGTAGGGGAATGTTATAAGAACAATCTCAGAGCTTGTTGATGGCTTTACAATTGAAACCAACTCAACATGATACAAATATGATGCAAAAAGGAATTAGAAATGGTTCTCAGGTGGTTTCTCAGAGAATGGGATTCTTCCCAGATTTTCCTATGAATTTCTAAGTTTCTCTGACCTTTTACATGTCTCAAAACATGCATTATATAACTTTAAATTTCATTTGATCCTTCTTTCCCAAGAAAATAATATGCCCAACATCAAGTTTGTTACAAAATTCCAACATGATTCGGAGATAGGGACATTTAACAAATTTACAACAAGAGTTTCCAAGTGTTTCTAAAATGGCGAATCATTACAAATCCTTCATCATTATCCATTGTGGAGGCACGTTTTTCATTCTCCAAGCATGCAGACCCCTTTCATTTCATCATTTCATCCTTATCATTCCAAAATTTGATTCTATAACTTTATAATTTGATATTTCACGTTTTGCATGGGCTTGAGTAAAAATTTATTTCAAAAACACCTCAAATCTACAAATTAATCCCTAAAACCACTTGCATTGGTCTTTGTAGGCACAAACAACATGAATTCACCAAAGATTCGATGAAAAATGATGCAAAATTCACATCTCCAAGCTTCTGGAGAAAAAATGGTGGCAAAATGAAGATGTCTGATTACCTTGATTTGCTCTTTCTCCTTCAATCTGGGCCCTCCACGTGTCAAACTATGATTGAGAATGAATTCGGGCTCACTTTTTGACTTTTTAACATTTTTGGAAAAATAGAAAAAATTGACTTTTTTCTCCGCCCCTCCGCCCTTGAATTTTGGTGATGACACGTGGCATATGGTGGGTCCCATTGGGATGCGGCTCAATTCTATGCATTTTGACCCTTTTTGGAATTTGGAAAAAATTCACTTTTTTCCCCGTGAGGCCCGCACCTTCGCCTCTGTCCTTAACACGTGTCATCCTCTCTATCACTAAAAATACATGGGATTATTTCATGTTTTAACCCCTTTTTTTCCCAAGGGAAAATTTTCAATTTTGCCTCTATGGGCCCGCGCCTCTGGTTCCTTCCTTGCCACATGTCCTGTTCTAATTTGTCATGGAGCCACGCCTCAAATTTTCACTTTAACTCATTTTTGCAAAAAGGGAAAAAAATTTCTTCTGCCCCTAGCGTCCTGCATTCCCTCTTGCCTTCTGAATCCGCCATGTGTCTCCTTTTGCACCATTGTGGACCCGTGGTTCTAATTTGCACTCTTAACTCCTTTTGCTAAAAGGGAAAAAATTTCCCTTTTCCTCCGCGGCCTGCACTTCCCTGCTTTGCCACCGCGCTGCCACATGTCCACCCCCTGTTCCATTGTGGTCCTAAGGGCCTTTCCACACCCTTTTTCCCCTTCACAAAAAGGTAAAATTTTCCTAAGTTTCTTTCCCGCCTTCCATTCCGCCGACATAAGAACATGACACATGTCCTTCTTGTGGAGTTGCGGGGTAATTTTGAATTTTTTCCCAAAGCCAAAAATGCTAAGTTTTGCAAAGAAACCCCACCGATCCTTGTCCAACCAAAAGCGGCCATGTAGGAGATGTCACTTGAGCTTAATTTTGACGGTCAAATGACACCCGTACGACCGTCAAAAAACACAGAAATTGCTAAGGACACCTGAATTCAATTTTTTCTTCGTGGGTGAAGGAGTTTTTGGTCAAAAAACATATGGGAAGTGGTTTCAAGAAATTTTTGACCATGGGGAAGGATTTTTGAGGGCAAATAAGTACAAAATGAGAAAATTTGAGCTCCACAAGCCGGAAAAATGGAAAAAATGACAGAGGCCCATGGATTTGGAAATTTAGGGCATAAAACAGAGCCTGCATGTATTTTTCTTTCAAGTTGGGGAAAAATAATAGGTTTATGAGCCATTTAAAGCATTCAATCTAGATGGGGAAACTTGCAGACCACCAAACTCAAAGAAAAATGTTTTGAGCATGTAGAACAAAGGGGAAAGATGGGAAAATAACAGAGGATCAAAATGGACACCAACTCCTAGGATTTTTTGGGAATGGATCTGGAAAGATGTTCAAGTTTGCATTTTGAGGTGCGACAGGTCCTGTATAGTCAAAGTGCAAATTTGTTTCCGGATTTTCTAGGAACATGTCTACAAAGAGCTATCTTTGGTTTTTGGGAAGTCTTTGCAGAAACTTGTTGCAATCACGGAAAATTCTATCATTATGACCTCAAACCTTATGGAAACCACAATAAAAGTTATGATCATAATCCCTTGGCCTTTGATAAGCATCTTGTTGTTTTTTATTATAACCTTGATTATAATTTTGGAACTGATTTTTATAACCATGATTTGTTGCCCCTTGGATAGAGTTTTGATACTAGTTTGGGTCTTAGGATTGATTTTGTTTCTATGAGGGTGGGTTTACATCAACTATATTCACAGAAGACATAGTTTTAGGGCCTCTTTTATTTCCCAAGTTGTTGTTATTGTTTTGGTTGTTGGTGTTACCGTTATTTATAAAACCAACGTTCTTTTCTTGATTAGTAGCACCATGATTGTGGTTCACACTCTTAGGTCCTTGGTTATTATTTGTATTGTTTTGATAATTATTTTGATTTAGGGATACCAATTTCCCATTGGGACCGTAGATCTTACGCCCACTTTCAATAATGCTTGGTCGATTCAAAGTGCACCTTCCAATACTCCCTCATAACTATGAAAAGGAAATTCTGGACTTCTTCCTTGGTATCTCAATTGAGCAAGTGCGAGAAGAAGATCACAAAGTTCCATTTAGTCCATCTTTGGGTGCACTTGCGAAAGGAATAAATAAGTTGATGCCATCTTTGGATGAAATGAGTGGCATATTCGATTTTATCCTATATAATATGAATAAAATCCCTAATCCTTGTACGTAACAACTTGTTCATGTCAAATGATTTGATGAATTTAGATACAAGTTGTTTAAAGTAATGTATAAAAGCTTCTATAATACAGTAATACCAACCAATGCGATTCCTTCGAGAGTTTTTGGAAATATCTTAGCCACCATAGCATCCCAAGGAAGAAATTCCCTAATAGTAGTAGCGTAGGCCTTGATATGAGCATTCGTGTCTCCCCCTTAAAACGGAAGATCTAGCAATGGGTGTGGAATAATGACACCACATATGGAGAAGTTGAGAGGATCCTTTAAGTATTCAATGTATGTACCCATTGCATAAGATTCCACCATTGAAGATCCCGGATGAGGAGGTGCAGGAGGAGTTGGATAAGTTGTATTATAAGCGTTGACAAAAACATATGGAGTCCTTGATATGGCATGTAGGGAGCATAAATTTCATATGGGTCCATTTGGGTTTTTTTGAATAAATGTGCATATAAGGTGGGATGATACTAGGATATGGACTAGTGGGCATAAAAATAGGGAATTTCACATTGCCTAATGGAATAAAATTCGAGAGTATACTTTTTGACAAGTCCTTACGTATGATAATTTTGAGAAGGATGAGGACCCATCCCTAGTGTGTTAGATCCTATGAGAAGATCAAATGGATTCATTTGAATAGGGTAACATTGTTGAACAAGATGTTGCACTGGATGTTCATTGGTAGGATGTATCCTTTGCTATCAACCAGATATCCCATGTTTTTCCCTACTACATGAGCTGGTTTTGATGGTTAGACACTCTCTAGTTATCTAATACTCCTTACTAAGGTTGAAATGACATCATTGGGAGAGGATTGTGTTCCTTTGCAGGGGTTCCTAAAACGTAGGGTTTGATTGGGAAAGCACATGATGCCCCATTATGAACTATTCAACATTGTAATTCTTATCTTATTTAGAGCTAAGAACCTTAGGATAAGTTTCCGATACACTATTGTTGAACATATTAGAGGTGTGTACCTTCATCCTATCTAAGGACTCATCTATTTGGTGAAGAGGATTGGATATCCATGCAAAGATGTCATTTTCTGTTGATTGCATGGTGATGTGAGGTTTTGATAAGATTCTAGGGTCAGGACCCGTTCCACTTGTGATGGTTACATGGTTTGCATTGGGTTGAGTATACCGTATGTTAAAAGGTTGATCTACCTCCTCTATCCTTGCATAGCTAATGGGGCCTAAAGTGTAACTAGAGGAGGTTTGTACATTGTTTGTGTAATTTTCTACCCATCTTGAAAGGGAAGGGAGATGTTGTGGTTGAACATTGGTGTAGTACATATCAGAGCCAAATGGCCCACCTAGCTCTCTACCAGACATATTTTAGAAGGTATAGAATACCTACCAAAATAGGGGAAGAAACGAAAAGGTGAGGTAATACCAAAGTGAAAGTAATGGATAAGAAAGAAATAACCCTTCATGTCGGGCTCACCAATTTGTATAGATAGAAAATTGACATACGACCTTCAACCACATGTGACCTCTCGAGGTTGTGCTAGGAAAACCACTATGGAATGTGTGGATGACTAAATATGATAGAATCAATGACTAAGATATAGTATTGTGATTTTCTAGTAGCGAGAATCGGCAAAAGGGGAGATTTAGAGGCTATGAAGCGGTAGCGTAAATTCCCTATGGCTTGTTTTCCTAATTTGATCTCTAAATGCTACACTAGTTTTGAGTGTCTATTTAAACAAAGATGAAATTAATGATCTAATCTAATCTAATATTGAAAAGGAAACTAAGCTAAATAAATCAACAAAACTAAAACATCATAATTACAAACAAGAATTACTTTTACTCTAAAAAAATAAATCCTAAACAAACATAGTAGTTGGATGTGGCTATTTTCTTGTGCATTTGTATATTAAATCTAAACTTAATTAATCAATTGAATTATTTCTAACAAAACCCTCAATCCTTCCTCAGAGGTAGAGAGTAAATCACAGTTTCAATGAAGCTACTATTCCCTACAACTTACCTAACAATATTGAAGAGCAAGCTTTCTAATGTGATATGATCTGTGTAATTTCTTGACGATTAAAATAACGAAACAATTTCTATACTGTATTTGACATGAATTTGAATTAATAAATTCATAATTGAAAATTTAAATCAATGAAGTAAAAAAACAACACCTCCAACTTGGATATGCAAGAACAATGACAAATCTAGTTGTGTGAACATTCGTCTCCTCAGTTTATCGATGATTTCTATGTCCACGTGATTCTAATGGGTGGGAATGTAGAGATAACAAGAGAAGAAAGTGCAGGAGAAACAACAACTTGAATTTTCATCTTTGGGAAATAATGTAGGTGGAAGAGTGCAATAACAATTGAATTGATATTTTCTTTGGCAATTTCCAAAAAGAAAGGCAATAACTCAAAGCAATAACAAGAATACTCAAAATTCTCTAGGTTTTTCTTGAGAACAAGTAATGGTTATATAAAAAATTGGTTGGGTTGTGAACTCACACACAAGGAAGCCTTGGGGTTCCAACTCATTGGGTGAAGAGGCAATTCAAACTGATTAAATATTTTTAAAAATAGAAGAGGGAGAGAAGACAATATAATCAATCCTAAATTTAGCTAATTTGGTTCACAAACGTGCCTTAAAAGTGAATTTAACTAAAATCATGCATGTATAATTTTTGTATGAAGGTTTCTCAAAAATCATATGAGTAATCATTATCCTATGTAGGGTGACAAACAAAAAAATGCCGCCCGACTAGAGGCGGTAGTAAAAACCACCATTCTCCTCGGGCACCAGTTTTGATACTTAGGGTCAAAACATGCATAAAAAGAAGTGGGAAGCTATAAGAAAGCATGCAAATGATAAGTAGGGATTTCTAGGCTATAAATATATACTATAAATGAGTTTAGGAACTTGAAAACCTTCTAAAATGATATGAATCATCATTGGGGACATTTTGTAACCATTTTACGACAATGTAGCAAGTGCAATTTTGGGTGTGTATAGTTACCAAAGGTGTTCTTGTGGTGGCAAGAGCTAAGAAGGTTGGAACCTTGTATTTAACCATTAATAGTTCTAATGCTTGTAATCTTATGGCTTCAGACGTAGTTATAAGATTGTGGCACTATAGGCTCGGTCATATGAGCCATAAGGGCATAGAGATCATAAGGAAGAATATGTCCGAATATATAGAAATAGGTTTGGAGTTTTTGAAAATTGCGTATATGGGAAACATAAGCATGTAATTTTTCTCAAGGTTGGAACTAAAAGAAAGAGAGTAAGTTAGAGCTAGTACTTTTCTGATGTGTGGGGAGGCTTAGGTATCAAATCTTGGGGTTCAAATTATTATGTTACCTTTTTTGATGATGCAACAAGGAAAGTTTGGTTATATTAAATTTGAAAAAAATATGATGTATTTGACACTTTTGTTAAATGGAAAGCCTCGGTAGAGAATGAAAAATGTTTTAAGATAAAATTTCTTAGGTTAGATAATGGAGGGGAGTATTGCGTAATGAGTTTGATTACTTGGGGTTCAAATTATTATGTTGAATTTATTGATGATGCAACAAGGAAAGTTTGGGTATATTATATTTGAAAAAAATATGATGTATTTGACACTTTAGTTAAATGGAAAGCCTTTGTAGAGAATGAATTTTTTTAAGATAATTTTTTTAGATCGGATAATGGAGGGGAGTATTGCATAAAGAATGATTTTGATTATTATTGTTCTAATAATTGAATCAGTAGGAAAAATATGGTTCCGGGAACTCCATAGCAGAATGGGGTGTTAGAAAGGATGAACAAGACAATAATGGAATGAACTAGGAGCATGAGGTTACATGCAAGACTCACTCTTTCCTTTTGGGAAGAAGTAGTGAGAACAACTATGTACTTGATAATCGAGGACCCTCAAGTGCCTTAGATGGAGGCATACTTGAAGAGGCTTGGTCTAGTATGGAAGTTTATTACTCATTTCTTAAAGTATCTGGATGTGAGGTGTTTGTTCATATTGACAAGGATGATAGGACCAAACTAGAGGTTAAATCAGAAAAATGCACTTTCATTGGTTATGGTGGTGATGACTTTGGATATAAATTTTGGAGTATTAAGGATAAGGAAATAATTTGATCTAGGGGTGTTGTATTTAATGATAAAGTTATATATAGGAAAAAGTTACGGAAAACATGAAAGAATCCAAGAAAGAATGTGTAGTCGTAGAGGATCTTCCAGATGGGAAAGTGACACATGAGATAGTTCAGGAACCTACTCAATAGGAACCCCAAACTCCTATATTGAGGAGGTATTCTAGGGTAAGAATAGAACCTACACGTTTTTCTCCTTCTCTTTATTATTTATTACTCACTGACTAAAGTGGAGAGCTAGAGAAATTTGATGAAGTAATGCAGGTAGATGCTAGGAAGAAGTGAGAGAAAGCCATGAATGAGGAACATCAGTCTCTCATGGAGAATAAAACTTAGGATTTGGTGAAGCTAACTTAAGGCAAAAGAGCATTGTAGAACAAGTGGGTGTATAATGTTAAAGAGGAAGGAGGAAATAAAATTTACAAGGCCCGGTTGGTGGTCAAGGGGTTTGCATAGAAAAAAGTATAGATTTTGATGAGATTTTTTCTCCTATAGTAAAAATGAATTCTATTAGAATTGTTCTTGGAACACTGGAAGCAAAATACTTGCACTTAGAGTAGCTAGATGTAAAAATTGAATTTCTCCATGGCGATTTAGAGGAGGATCTATATATGCGAAGCCATAGGGTTATGAGGTCAAAGGTAAAGAGGAGATGGTGTGTAAACCTGAAGAAGAGATTGTATGGCCTGAAACAAGCTCCACGTCAATGGTATAAGAAATTTGATAGCTTCATGATGGATCAAGGTTATATTAGATATCATTATGACCATTGCATGTATATAAATAAATTTCAATATGGTAGTTATATTATCCAGTTCTTGTATATAGATGACATGTTGGTTGTAGGAAAAAACATGCAGGAAATAAAAGTACTCAAGAAGTAGCTAAGTGACTCCTTTGATATGAAGGATTTGGGGAAGCCAAAAAAATCCTTGGTATGAGGATATCTAGGGATAAGAAGGAACAAAAACTAACTTTCTCTCGGGAAGAGTACATTACAATGGTCTTGGAGAGGTTTAATATGTAAGATGCTAAAGCCTGGTTAGAACTCCTTTGGCATGCCATTTCAAGTTATCAAAAGAACTTTTTCCCAAGATAGAGAAAGACAAAATCCAGATGTCCAAAGTACCTTACTCATCAGTAGTTAGTAGTTTGATGTATGCCATGGTGTGCATTAGGATTGATATTGCACATGTAGTGGGAGCAATGACTAGATTAATGAGTGGTCTAGGTAAAGATCACTGGTAGGTAGTAAATTGGATCCTTCAGTACTTGAGAGGGACCATGGGGACAATTTTGTGCTACAATGGATCATACACCACTTTATGTGGTTATGTAGATTTATATATGGCTGGAGATGTAGATGGAAGGAGGATCACAATAGGTTATATTTTCACTGTAGGTGGGACAATAGTGAGCTAGATGTCACGACTATAGAAGCTCTTGGATTTGTCAACCACGAAGGCTAAGTATGTTGTTTTCACATAGGCAAGAAAAGAGATGACTTGTTTACAACAATTTCTTGAGAAGTTGGGGTATAAGTAGGAGGAAGGAAGATGCATAGTGATATTCAAAGTGCTATACACCTAGCTAAGAACTCGATTACCACTCTAGGATGAAACATATACAGTTAAGGTACCATTTCATTAGGAAAACTTTGGAGGAAGAGAAGTTAAAGCTAGAGAAGATTTATACTAGTCAAAATCCTATAGATATGATGACCAAGGTGGTCACAAGGGAGAAAATGAAGCTGTGTTCAACTTTGGTGGTATTCAGAGAACAAAGTGAAGGGTTGAGAAGCTTGCTTAGAGGAAAAATAGTCTCCAAGTGGGAGATTGTTATGTTGTGGAGCCTATTTTCACGTGTGGAAATGTTGAATATTGTACACTCTCCAAAAAAATTGGCCTCAAAATACATGTCGATATATCGGGAAACACCATCTTCTCATATGGGTGGGATTTTTGACCCATAGGTTTATGGGGTAGTTTTGGCCCATGGTTTTGGTACCCATGATATTGTAAAAATGCTTAAGCAGTTGCCTATTGATGTGCTTTTGGGATTTTGATAGGGTAGACATATCATTGTAGATGTGTGTGAGTTCAAGTGTGAATTCAGGAGAGTTTGTTGAGCATAGCTCCAAACAGATCTAGGTATTGTATTGAGAGAGAGGTGGCTTGTAATAAAAATATGAGAAAGTGATTCTTGGTGGATGTAGCCCAAATTGGGTGAACCATGTTAAATATTGTCTTTGTGTTGTGTTCTATTATTTTCTACACTTTTGTTTTAGATCTATAATATTTTTTCATATTAGTTTCTACTATTGCGATTATGTGTGGGATTGTTCTGCATATTTTATCCCTTATTTCCTAACTACTTGTTCAAATTTAATGTATATGTCAAATTAATATTTTTCTTTTTATAAGAAAAATTCTAACCATTGTTAAATATTATATAAAATTATTTTAATACATTATCTTTGAATATTTTAATATATTTAAACAAATTATAGTCATGGTATATAATACCTTCACTCTTTACCTTATGTTTTAGTTTTTAAAGGAAGTTTCCACGATTCTCAATATGTTTAAATTGAAAACATTTGAAAATGAATTGTAATAAAGATAGATGATATTCAAGAATAAAAGGAGTTTGGTTTGAGAAACCAAAATAAATGTGTTATAATTGTGAAGAAGAAGAGGAAAATAGTTTAGAGGGGCTTCTAAAATGTAGCGCAAAGAATAATTCCTCATATTTTAAAACCCTTCTTAACTAAACTATTTTAAATCCTTCCTCATATTTTGTAATGCCTAAACTATTTAAAATCCTTCCTCATAGTTTTTTGTACTCATTAACCGAGATGTGGTGGGAGAAGATTATTTTAATATTATAGAAACAAATTTGAATCTAGAGGAGTGTTTGTAAACAATGCAGAAAATTTTGTATTGGATGCTATTCAATATGCAAGGAGGTGAATATATACAACACATGGAGAAGATGAAACCAAGCTGACCGAAGTGAAGGTGGAAGGTAATAGGTTGATAGGAGAATAACTAACACCAATGTAAAATTTTACACTAAAATTCCCCCTTATTATATTGTTTTTACAAATGTATCGCTAAAACAACTCTAATTTCACCTTGCCAAGAGACTTTGTGAGTATATCAGTTACTTGAGAATCTATTGGGAAGTATTGAAGTTGGATGTGGTGGTTCAAAACTTGTTCTCAAATCTAATGAAATTTAAACTCAATTTTATTTTTTTGTTAATGGAAAATTGGATTCATCATAAGCTGCAACACACCATGATTGTCGTAATGAATGATAGGTGGATTTTCTTTAGGAATGTCCATATCAACTATAATGCGATGTAACTATATTTATTCACACAAAGCTCCTCATGGGTAAGTGTAGAAATTTGGGGGACTAAAAAGTGGACACCAAATCCTAAATTTTACATTAAAAACAATAAAACATCAAATTTACTCTTTCGTGGACTTGAAACATGCCGTAAAATTAAAAATGTCACAAATATGGTACCATCATGTAGGGGAGACTGTTAGCTTTATAGAAATATTGATTTTAAAGTGAATAGAATATGATAAATATCATTTTATAATTTTTTACTAATAGTAGGTCTTTGAGACACTTTTCCCCTTGAATGTTCATGTCTACGTTTAAGATAGGAAATTTTGTTTCACTTATCGAATGTGATAAAACCTATACCATCCCAACCGTGGCAAAATTCTATACACATTAAAAAAAAGTATTTGATTTTGATAATTTTTGATGAATTTATGGTGGGTAAACAGAAAGTTCTTTGTGTTCTTTATATTTTCAGACCACTTTCATGGAAGAAATCATAAAAAAATATTTCTCAAAAAATAATAAATAAAATATATTCACATATAGACATCAACATGTAACGTTTTACCAAAGGAAAAAAATATATCAAGTTTTTGTCTTCCAAATCATGGGAAAATGGACTACAATCTTATAGGATTTTTAAAAAATACCAATTCATTGAATTTTGAGTGTTTAATATAGATAAACTTGTCCATTTTTTTAAAAAATAAGAGTTCGAATACTAGATTCCGGATGTTATGAGTCATAGTTTTATAATGTTTTCTAATTTTGAGTGCACACATTGCTAATAGTCCCTACAAGTTGAGATTTCATTTTTATTTGCAATATGATGTCCACTTATGACCCCTTTTTGGCCCCCCAAATTGTTGCACTTACCCTCATGTGGCATTATACTCTACCTCGGTGGATGAGAGAGTAATAACATATTACTTCTTGCTAATCCATGAGATAGGTCCAGATATGAGATGAAAAATATATCATGTAGTTGATTTCATATCTAGAAGATCCAACATAGTCTGCGTCATTATGTCCTTGTAAGAAGAATTGATATTTCTTCCGATATTCCAAACCATAATCAAATGTACCTTTGAAATATCTCAAAACATGCTTTGTTGCTACCTAGTGACATTTCTTTCACTCTTGCATGAATATCTAAAGATATCTTATAGAAAATAATAGGTATGGTCTGGTATAATTAAAGTAAATGAGACTCCCAACAAGCTTCATGTAGTGAGTAGCATCTATTTGAGGTGAATCTGGAATATATAAAGTTGTAAACCTTTCTCCATTAGATTGGAAACAATTTTATAATCAAACATTCCATACTTTTCTAGGAGTGTCTTGGCATATTTCATCTATGAGATAAAAATATGATTCTTATTCTACCATATTTCTAAGCCAAGACAGTAATGAAGTAGCCCCAAATTTTTCATGTCGAAGGATTTATTTAGATCATTCTTTACATATTTGATGAGATTTTATGAGCTCCATATGATCACAAGATCATCCACATACAAAACAAGAATGAAAATATTTTTTCCTACCTTCTTAATATACAAATTTTAGTCCAAGGGGCTACATGTGAATATACGATGCAATAGGTGATCATCTATATTAATGTATCATGCCTTGGCTGATTGTTTAATTCCATAAAGAGACTAAATTAGATGGTATACTTTACTCGGATGTTGTTCATTGATAAATCCTTCTGGTTGGGTCATGTATACTTCTTCTTTGAGATCACCATTAAAGAAAGTACTATTTATGTCCATTTCTTTTGAAGTTTTTTTATCCTTTTTTTGTGCTTGCCACCGCACAAACAACTCTAATAGTATTGATCTTCATAGTGGGTGCAAAGATCTCCTCATAGTTAATTACTTATTGCTAAGCATATGAATTTGCAACTAGTCATGCTTTGTACTTGTTGATAGATCTATCTACCTTGTATTTGTTTTTGAAAAAACATTTGTAGCCAATGGATTTTTTCCTATAAGCAGATTGACAAGTTGCCATGTCTGATTTTCAATCAAGGAGTCATATTCAACATCCATGGACTTCTTCCACTTTGGTTGACTGAGTGCCTCTTGAAATTTATCAAGTTTGGTGTTGTCAACCATTGAGCTTATGAGTGTAAGATTTACCTCATTTCTTTCCTGTCTTCTCGTTTGGACTCTAGACAAAGTTTTTGGGAGAGAGTTTAGATGGGAGTCTTTGATTATGCTTTGGATGAATTTTAGATATTGATGTTGCTTGATGTGAAGAATTGTTTTCCAAATGACCAAGATAAACAAACAATTTTCCTTATAGCTCATCTATCTTTTGTGAAGATTTTGCATGCTCATCAAATGAATTTGAGAGAAATCTATGAGAGGAGGTCAGTATCGAATCTTCATTATGTGGGAATGAGTCAAATGACGACTCATCAAAAACCACATCTCGACTTGTTAAGCACAAGATAATACCTGAGAGGGGAGGTGAATCAATATTATGATATTCTTTTAAATTTAACACTTAAACTCATATTTGTATTCACAATTAATCAGTTTCATAGTGAATCTATCAAAGTAATCAATGAATGCAAAGAAAACCAACACACCGCAAATAGACAAAAATTACGTGGAAACCCTTTCGAAAGAAAACCATGGAGAAAATATTTTTGTTATATTTCTCAAATGTTTGTAGGCACTAACCTACAAGAGACACCAATCCCAAGTTACAATTTTGTAGGCACCAACCTACGGGAGCACCAACTCAAAGAAGAGACACCGATCTCTTCAAATATGAAGGCACCAACCTTCCTTATGAAAAACAAACTCTTTCCTATCTTTTATGTTGCTACTACTTCAACAGATGATAGACCAAAAATGTTGCTAAGAATATTCTTCTGATTTATTTCAGTCCCTTCACATATATAAATCATTGTAACTCTTCGTTAAAAATAAATCTACCCTTCACTCCTTTTTATATTTTATATTCTTCTCTTCTTCTTCTCTCCCTTAAACTTGAATGAAGCACTCAAATTGCTTTCCTAAACCAAATGATTCCATCTCCTTATATATCCTTCTCACATCCTTTCGAAAAGATACATCTTTCTAACCGACACAACCTTTCCATTAACACAACTTAATTAAGTGCATTAGTCGGCTAAAACCAAAAAAATAATTAATGCAGCCCATAATTATTAAATGCACATTAAACAATGCAATTAACCACTTGATAGGAGTGCCGCCCCTCCTTAGACAAATCATTGTTATCATTAAATCACTACCAGCCATCATTAAATATTCTTTTTCACCATAAAACATGGCATATGAACACCTTAAAATGCTGATATCTCTCTCTTATGTACATATGTGTATATCTCGCTTATACCATGATAATCCTTATGCAAAAATTCTTATTTTCATGTATTTGAACTTTCGTTTTCTACCCTTCTATACTTTGCTGGTTATTTCGTTACTCTCTACCATTTCCTTCAAAATCCGTCCATCAGTTCCATTAGCTTCTATTACTAGATTCCATTAACCAAATACATCAATGATTAATCCTTTGACATCAATGACAATATTTCAACACGACTCTCATATATATATTCTTTGTATTAGAATACATGAGATGAAATTAATTTGAGCTATTACTATACCCCAACAATATACACTAGAGTGTCTTAAGATTGATATTCTTCCTCTTTTTGTCCGATATATTCATGTATGATGTACAACAAATTACTCTAAGGTTGGACATTGAATTCTTGTGATTATTCTATTATTCTTCTAGTGTTTTTTCCTGTAAGATCTTTGTAGGTTCCTACTTTATAAAATATGTAGTTTTCGGGATGCTACCCAATATTTGTTCTCTAACTTGGCAGTTGAAAGCATGCAATGAGCTATCTCCATGACATCCTAATTGCAATTTTCTACATTTACAATATAATGGGGTGTATAGGGGGACAATAAAGTGTTGTTATATGTTATGCTCCTTCAAGATTGATAATAATTTATTTGACATAAATTCCCCCTCGATCTGAGTGGAGGAAAAGAAGGGGCTACCTAGTCTGCTAAATTTTTTATGATATAGAAGGATTGAAAATTGGAAAGCTGTTTCACTCTTCTTCTAGAGAAAGAACACCCATATCTTGGTAATAATATCCATGAAAGGAATCGGGAAGGGGTCCACACAGATCAATATGTATGACCCTAAGATGGTTCTTGGCATGGAAGGTAATCTAATCGAATGGATCCCGATGTTTTTTTCATGCCAAACATTCAAGAAAAATAGGAAAGGAGTGGGAGAGTGGAGGAATTCATCATAATATCTCCTTAAAGATAATATGATATAGGGAGCCGAGAGAAAGATGTTCATATTAATAATGCCTGAGTGCGATTGACTTTATATACACCTAAATTTTTAAGCTTTCTATTTTTATACATGTTACTAATTTTTTTTTCAAGTTAGAGGTCACTAATGCATCTATCTCTGGAACAAGTTTCTTTAGGGGATCGTTTTAGGATAGGGGTATGGTTATTCATGTAGCCATTGGGTTAGGGATCATGTATGGAGAGAGAGAACAACTTTAAGTCCCATTTATGTACTTCTTGTGCTCATATTCCTATTATTTTTCTTCACATTCTCCTAACATCTTACTTACAACCTCATTCTTTCGATTTGCATGATCTCCTCTTCTCACAAAAATTTGCACACATCCCTTTTCTTTTCCTCCCTTTTTGAAACCATCACCCACATGCGATTAGGTCGATGAAAGTTCAAAACCTTGTCGATGCCTTCACCTACGGGTGATGACTTCAGTATAAATACCCCAACTCTCATGTGCATATCATAGGATTTTATAATTGCACAAAGGAACTCACCATTATATTTTCTCTCTTGCACCAACTTACACCTTCTCACTTAGCTTCTGGATTTCTTACATCTTGACTCTTGGATTGGAGATTCTTCTTACTTGGATTGGTTTGCTTGTACTTTTGGGTCATCTATAGTGAGCTAAGATTGGATTGTTTCCTGAAAGTAATGATAAGAATATTGTTCCAAGTCACTAAGATCTCATATGATTATAGCACACCACATTATATTTGTAAAATAGAAGAGATAAAATATCATATATGGAAATCCACCATAATACAATAGGATCAATACATTACTTTAGATCAAATTACATTGCACAATAAGAATGTTGTACATATAGAAGGAGAGAAGTGAAACTACTACCTAGATCAATGGTGAAAAAGTTCCACTAATTGATACATGTAGTTAAGTTGATTCCACAAGACTAGTAAGCTGACTTCACATAACTAGTACATATAAACAAGCTAACACAACAAGTGTAGGGCTAACACAAGTGCAACAATTATCCTAATAAACAAATAAAATGATAAACAATAACCTATACTAACACCCCCATAAGAATAGCTTAGGTGGATGAAAAAAATGTGGGTCTCGACAACAAGGCTTGATGAGGTACCCACGTATAATAACTAGGAAAAAGGGACACCGCAAGGTACCTAAAACCAATAATAACAAAGTAGAGAGAGAAAATCCTGCTACAAGATATCCCAAGAATATCAGCTCTAAAAACTCATATAATTATGAAAAAATTTGGTGTGCATTGTGGTCCGAATCCATCGCTTGATCACAAAACTCAAAACAAGTGATACTAGGCTTCACTAGAATAATTCCATGTAAAGAGACTATCAATGGAGCGATGTGGAAAGTGTAAAAACACCAAACATAGTCGAACAATTACTACAAATAGGTGTGCCACGATCCAATAACAATAACCAAGGCAATAAGGTAAGGACATGAGATATAAATAAATTGGACTGTCACTATCCAATAAAAAGAAAAGTAACAAGGCAAAGACACAAAATATGAAGAAGCAATATCAACACCACACCCTCCCATACTATTGAATGGGTAGAGTGATTATAGAAATCTGTATGAGTTATTAAAACAAATACTCAAATCTTGAAAAACTAACACCTGGACTTAACTAGAATAGATCACCCACAAGAAAAGACTGCATCAACATGCCAAAAATGTGTCAAAAATACAGATATAAAATCTCTCAACAAATAAAAGAGATATAATTTGGCACTTTATAATTGAGTGCGTGTTACAAACATGACATTTTATAATTGAGTGGTTCCAATGGAACAACCACAAGAAAATAAACACTATTGAAACAAACAACACTCAAATCTGAGTTACCGATCAAAAGATACAATATTTTCAAGTTTGTGCTTTAATATTTATTTAAAAAATTATAAATTACCTTTTGCCTTCACTTTTCTTCAATTTTTCTTTTCGGAAATTTCCAATTCTAGATCTACAAAAATGGAAGAAGCAAAAACCTAGTACTAAATGTGAAAAACACGAAATTATCTTTCTAGATTTTCTACTTCATCATCACGAATTTATAAATTCCTAAGGGTAGCATAGATCTACAAGATCCTCATATCATCCACACATAGGAACTAGAAAAACCCAAAAATTATTTCTATGAACTTTTTACCTCCTCGACACAAATTTCCCCATGACATGGATATCTAAGATTTCAACATTCTTGCGAAATAGGAACTCTACAAAGTGAAAGAAAAAACCCATTATAGAACACACAAAACCCAAAAAAACCCAAAAATCATTTTTTAACATTTTGCTTCCTCGGAAGATATTTCTTTCCTTGGCATAGAAATATAATATTTCAACATCTTCATCAAATAGGAACTCAAAAAAGTGGAAGAAAAAACCCCATTAAGGAATGTAAAAAACGTAGAAAAACCTAGAAAATGTTTTTCTAGATTTTCTACTTCCTTGGTAAGGATTTCCGTCATTTAATTTGTAATATTTCAGATTATCACCAAATAGGAATGCTACAAAGAGAAGAAAAGAACTTAGTACCAAAGGTGAAAAACCCAGAAACCATTTTTCTGGACTTTCTACTTCCTTGGTAACGATTTCTTACCTCGACATGGATTTCAAGCGGATCTGTACGTGTCAATGTCCACCTCCACAAAACTGAAACAAACTAAAAATAAACTCTCCTTCAATGGACAATTTTATAGCTATTTATGTGGTATTTCCACCTTTTGAATCCAATAGAGTCCTCTATTTTGAGTAAAAATGGAAGCTGCAACAAAGTGCTAACAAATTCCAAAATATATGAAAACAAGTAAACCCTTGTTTACAAAAAAACTTACATATATATGTCTACATCATATACCACTTTGATACAATGAAAATAAAAATAAGAATATCGTTCCAAGTTGGGAAGATATCGATGATAATAACACACCACATTAGATTTGCAAAATAGAAGAGATAAAATACCATATTTGGAAATCCATCATAATCCATTATGTTCAATACATTACTTTAGATCACATTACATTTTTCAATAAGAATGATGTAAATATAGGAGGAGGAAGTGCACCTCCTACCTAGATCGATGGTGAAAAACTTCCACTAAGCGATATGGTAGTTAAGCTAACTCCACATAACTAAAAAAACTAACTCCACACAACTAGTAAGCTAACTCCACATAACTATTACACCTAAGTAAGCTATCCAAACAAGTGTAGGGCTAAAAAAGTGCAATAATTATCGTAATTAATAAATAAAAGGATAAATAATAGCATACACTAACATTCCCTTCTCCACCGGAAATTTGTTCTCTCTTTGTGTATGGTCCTTTGGGAGATAACTGCATCAACGACCGCCCCTAACATGTAAGTTCTCTAACTCACTTTGTCATTTTGTATAAATTAGTTTCCTACATTTGATGTAAAATTTATGTTATCTTATTATTTTATGGAAATTTAGGTTAGAATATTGTATTCCAGTTCTCTATTTCATGTTGCATGATTTCCTTAGGTTAGCATAAACTTTTCATGCTTCTTTCATTTATCATTATGTCCCATAGTGTCGATACCTCCATATGGTTCCTTCCTCTTCTTTAACCTAAGGCCTTAGAAACCTTAGTTTTTCCTAGTGTAAGGGTTACTTCCCTTAGGGTATGTGATTTATGTGTTGGTCTTGGTGTGTCCTTTACTCATTGCTTCAATATCCTAGTTGAATGGAGGATAAGAGAAAATGGTGGATGGACACATTTTTCCCATCATACATCCTTGGTGAACCCAACGTGAATCTTATTTTGTACCTTTTGATCGAGCATAGCTTGTTAAAATCACCCATTTTTATTTTTGCATTGTTTCAGTCTTTAAAATTCTAAAAAAACCCTAAAAATCAATCTTTCCAGATGTCATCGCACTTTGTGTCATTTATGTATAGGGCCACTGACCTTGTGCATTCTAGCCTAACATCACCACAAATTCCATCGGCCCCTGTGTCATTTATGTACAAGGTGATCTTGTCTATCCCATCCAATCTTTACCACAAATGCCTTCGTATCCTATGAAACACTTTTTGAATGACCGATTGTGTCGCTAGCCCATTATTTAGAGCTTCTTCTAGGTCAGATCAACACTCCATCATAGAGTATGTTTTCCTGAGGATCTCCAATTTTGGTGACCAATCATTTTCTGAAATTAATCACCCCAAATCTAGCATTCCTTTCTACTTAGACTATTATGCGGTATGAGATAACATGAAAAATGATAATTCCTGCAACAATAATATCTCAGGTGAGGAATAAGAGGAGATTCAGACTGAGGACATTACTGATCTTCCACATGGAATCCAAAAATTCCTTGATAATTTTCCTGAATAAAAGGGGAACCCCTGTCATTAATTCATAAAAACCTCCCTGACCTTGTCTGAGAGTAACTTTACAATAGCATAGACAGTGGGAAGACTAATTGTAGTCTTATTTTCCAACTTAAAACCCTAGGCATGCTAGCACTTCACTCGAGACAAATCTAAGCACTCATTCGAAGCATGCAAAGGTACTGGAGTCCCTCTTTGTTTCTATATTACAATGGTGCTAACATTCATGTTCATAACAACCACACTAAAAGTGCATGTTCCATCCTAATAATTAGATCCATGAGCTCAATTTGGAAACACACATAATAAGTAAAACATATAGATCCCATAAGTAATACTAGATTCACCATACCATAAGAGTAGAGACATCAAAAATCAATATCCATCCATAATGATCAATTATATTAAATCATCACAAACTAGTAGCTCAATATACCATGAGTACCATCATAAATTCATGTGCACAAACATACCAACAACATAACTATGTTATAATCCAAATCTCGGTCATATCCCTAATCCGTGTAAATCAATACATATATATAGGGTGTGGGGAATTTCCCTTCACCACCCAAGCACTCTAAAAATAGGCCACATACTCAAAATAGCCATGTGTCATTTACAAAGATAACTAAATAAGCATGCAAGCTTCACCTAATAATAAATTATCTATAGTTAACTCCAAATATAATCCTATTATTAGCTTTATCACTATGTGACTCTTGGTCTTCCACTTGTTCTTAAAATATCCTTTCCTTCACTAAGAATTCTTCATGTATTAACTATTCTCAACATGTTGCTTGAATGCCACTCTAATAGTCCACTATTTATTTTTATCTCGTGGCTCAAAAGTAGGCTAAGTCCCAAATATGTTTTGCAAGGGTATGAACCCATGCATGTTGTTTGTCTACCTCCATGCATTGCATTCCTTTGTGCTCACCTTTTGCACGTCCAAAAATATTTTGTGCCTCTTATACTTATTATATTCAGGGGTGTAACATTACCCCACACTAAACAAATTTCTGCCCCGACAATTATTTGATCTTCTCAAGCGTAAAATTGACAAAGGAGATAACAAAAATTCAATGCCCAAATAGAATCATCATACTAAAAAATTATCTCAAGCCAGAGTTGAATGGAGGAGGTCTAGAAATTCATCATCTATTTCTTTTACCACCTTGTTCCATTCCTCAAACTCTTGTAATGCTTTCCTAGGTGTTGATCGTACAATCCATGGAACTTGATAGGGAGTTAACTCTTTAACTTTTCCCTTGAGCTCACTAATTAACACTGATAGTTCTACGCATGCTCCTTTCAATGACGTCCATGTGTTCCAGTACCATATTTTGAATTCTCCTATACGCTGCTCCAATTTCTCCCACTTACCCTTTATTTTTTCCTTCTACACGGTTGTTTTTTCTATCACATGTGTGCACTCGAACATATTATTTGGTGTCTTTTCTTGAATTGTCTTCAACACTACTTCCTCATCCACCAACCATGCATCACTTTGAAAGGCTCATACTTGACATCTATTGAAAGCCATATTAGATGTTGTGCTTGATTATTTGAGCTTAGCAAACAAATCCTCTAGCATAGTGGTCGTGCTTCAACATAGAATATAATATTCTCTTTCATGTTCACAATCACTTTCTCTATAGGCCCTGTACCACTCTTGATATTTTAAAGGAGCATCCCAACTAAATCCTCCAAGTACTCCATTTCATCTTCATAGTCATTCCTATCCTGGCTCACCAATCATGGGCACTTGTTCCAAAATCCATTTCACTAAAATGATAGCATCATATACTTCTTTTGTTCTCTTCTACTCTCCCTATAGGCCCCTTTCTTCAATCTATCCACCTAGCGCTCTTTGTAATTTTTTCGTGTCTATAGTTTTAACTTGATGGCGCTAGCATCCAAGATCCTACACACTACTTTTTCTACCATCTTATTAAGGGTGTTACATGCAAGCTTATAAGTCAAATGGTTGAGATATATTTCCCTATGCTTCTTCCCGGGTTGTTTCAGCAATGTTATAGTTTTGATGGAATGTTATCTTACCTCAAATTATGGCTCTTTTATGTGGTTATGTAGACTCTAGCTTAACATTTTCCTAGTGTGCAACACCCCTCCATTCGGATCCATCAAGTACCAGAATGCAACTTTTCTAGTGCCACTCTACTTTGAAATCGACCCCGTAAAACCTTTTTAGGGTTGTCCACATTATTCATGTGAGGTGACCGAGGTGTGCATATTTTCCTCTATGCTTTCTCTCGTCCTTTTTCTTAGAAGTTATATTCCTTGTACTTACGCCCACTCCTAAACCCGTTTCTTCCTTGATGAAAAAAGTGTCATCAGTCTTCTTCTCATCGTGTGCTTCCTCCGCATAGGCATATTATCTTCTTTCAAAGGAATCTTCCTCCATATTCTTCTCGTATAGGTTCCTTCTTCTTTTCTTTATCCTTTTCCCTCTCCAATTGATTTGCAAATTATTTCACTAGTTCTTATCTCAATGGTGCTCGTCTCTTCTCCGGATCCAATTCCTCACTTGTCTCTCGTACTAGAAATAATCGTGGATTTTTGGCACTTAATTTTTTCCTTCTCTATTCTTCCCTGTTGTGAGGTCCCTACATCCCCATTGTTTTGTCTAGTGTAATACTTACTCTTATGTGAGTGGTCAAGTTTCACCTCATTTTCATCTCCTTCTTCTTCTACAAGGTCATCCTTATGCACCCTCTTCACCAATGGTACTACTATACTTCTAAGTGTGGAAATGGGGAATCTATTACATCCATCTCAATCCCTTATTAAGGTTTTGGCCTCGGCTATACAAATACTCGTAAATCATACCCCTAATGGTAACATTGAGTTGGGGATGTAAGTCCATCGTATCGGCTCCAATACCTCTGTGTATGTAGACCTTGAATCACACCTATATGCTTTGTGCATAGAGTTTGCAAGTCAAAGTCGACCTTGTCTATATCGAAGTTCAACTTATGTGCATATTTTATTCTATTCACTGAATACTTAAGGTATCACATAGTGAAGGCAAATGACAACTTGCACCAAGGGCTCATCTCCCCATTCACCATACTAAAGAATCCAAGACTATAATACTACATCACCATGAATTTCATTTATTCCCCAACTACGGTGGGTATTTCACATGGAATGCACCATTCATTCTCAAATGACCCTATTAACCTGTCATACCACTTATTCATTCGTGCCTTGTATGTACTTGTAATCATCCCATCACAAGTGTATCCTATGAATTGTATTGCGGGATATTGATGCATAGGTGGGTAAACCCACATGTTGTCCTCTAGTCCATCTGACACTCCAATCTCCCAAAACACTATGAGGAGTAGAATTGACCCCCATGTTATCTTTGCACCCTCATCATTCTGCAATCACAATTCTTCTATAATGCCATTCGTAAAAAACTATGTGATGTTATATTATGCCCTATGTTCTATTCTATGTTCCACATAAAGTAATATTTTATTGATGTCCTTCCATCATTCAAAGGCTCCCAATTACGGGCTCACCAGTTTGGAGGTAACCCTAACTACCAGATCATCCAAATTTGTAATTGTCATTACCTTTCGCCCTTCTCATAGCTTAATTCTATGGCCAACTCATCTATCTTTCCATTAACAATAAGGTCTAACCCAATGTATTTTCTCATACTCCAAAGGCCTGTAACTCACTCAATCAATTGAGCAATAATCCTAGTACTTATTCCAACGAAGTAAAATAAATCTTCATGTACTCTAAAAATCAACCATTGATACAAATGTGTTGGCTTCACGGAAAAAGGAAGCTCATAAAGTTTAAAAAATCTAGTCTTCTCTACTCATCATCTTACTGATTCATCAATTAGAGGTTTCTCTTCTTCATCCATTCTGGAAGTACCTTATCTAAGTCCTGCTTCAATATTTTCTCAATCTTATCGGTTCTATGATTATATTCACTTATCTTACACTTTGGGAGCTTAGACTTCCATATTTCCACCCTATGCACACTAGGGGGATACTACATTTATGAATATATCTCCTCTAAGGGATCTTCTGGTACTACATCCACCCTATTTGTTCTAAATTTTTTCCTTTTGGTTCCATATTTTTGCAAATTCATGTGCCGTAGGTGCTCTGCGACACAACCTTCTCTTCTACCCGAGCATTGCAAACCCTAGCTGCTTAGATTGAATGCAAACCCTTTCTTCATGTGCTCTACTATTATTTCCAACTTTCCTCTCCATAAAGACCTACACATAGCTTCCCACATTGATCTGGTTTGCACTTTACTTTGATCTCTCTCACACTAGAACACTTTGTAGCTTATTTTCTCAAGTTTTCTTCAAAGTAAAGGTAGAAGAATAACTACCCCTTACCCATATTTATACTTTTCTAATGACCTAAATTGTCCTTTTAACCCACACTTTTAAATCACTTTTCCAATAAAGCACCTTTTCCATTTTTACTAACTTCCATGACTTCCTTTTGTGTGTCTGCAATCATAACCTTCTGGCACGTTATACTACTTCTTAGCCATAGACCTCCTCCATGCGCCTACTTGTGCCAAAGTACATAACCATTGTGTCATATCATAAATATCTTCTCATTCCACTACCTACTTTTATGCGTTACACTATATGATCATTTATCCTACGTGGTCTTTAAGAAAATCATTTTTCTTTCAAAATTCACAAGACCAGTAAACCTTCTTTTTTCACACCAGCCTTCCACGAGACACCTATAAATGAGCCAAACCATATTAAGAGGGAAGACAATAATTTAATTCCCTACTTGATCCACCCCAAACTAAAATTATGCGTGGTCCTCTACACATGAACTCAAAAGATAGTAATTAGCTTCTTAGCACACAAGCATGCTTATGACAAAAAAAACTTAAATAAATTGACAAAACATAAAAATGATGAAAGGAAACACTTGAAAATAAATGTATTAATTAGAAATATAATCTAAGTGGTAACACTTCTTTATTACAAACACCAAGAAGACTTATTTATAGTAGGGTTTCAATCTACTCCCATTGAATTAACCAGCTAATAAAATGCCATCCATCGCTTGTAACTAGTAAGTGCCTGATTCCAATATCTTCATTACTATAAATGGTCCCAACCAATGAAATTTCAATTTCCCCAGGTTCTGCGCAAACTTTGAATCCTACATAAGAACCATTTTTCCAATCTTAAATTCCTTATTTTGAATATTTTTATCATGTCATGCCTTATGTCTTGTTTTTCTATCATCTAGCTTCACCTAGCGTTAACATGTCACTCATCCAACTACATCAGTTTATCTATGGACTCTTCGAAAAAAAAAATCCAATCCTCCTACACACACAATACCTAGGGATGGAAACATGAATTCCATTGGAAATACAACCCTCTGCTCCAAACGCCAACTGAAAGGTTGTGGATTTATTCAATATTTTGTAAGTGGTCTTGTATTCCCAAAGTATGGTAGATACCTTATCATCCCCGTATTTCCTTCCAACATCATAGATTTTTGTTAGTGTTTTTCCCAAAATCTTACTGAAAGCCTCAAAATTTCCATTGGCATGTGGATGATAGGGCATTATCTTGTGGTGTGCCACCATAAACTCAGCCAAAATAATTCTGATGGTCTCATTAAGAAAATGAGTTCCCTATCACTTGTTAAGCTCAACAGACATCCATACCCACTGATAATGTTTTCCTATAGAAATTTTGTTGTTGTAGCTACCATGTAATCCTTTGTAGGCACCGCTTCTACCAACCATGTCATATAATATGTACAAGTTATAATGTAGCGCACATCAGCCCTCCCGCGTACAGTGGGGAAATAAGACCCACAAAGTCAATAGCTCATTTATGAAAATGTTCAACACTTGTAATATGCCTCGGTGACATCTCATCTCTGGATCTAGGCTTCCCAAGGCACTGAAAATGATCACACACCTTGACATATTATTTAATATCCTTGTATAAGGTTTCCCACCAAAGCCCAACCATCGATTCTTGTGTGCGCAAAGTGACATCTATCGTGCATAATGACCTCCTACAATTCCGCCATGAGCTTCTTCCATTATTGCATCGTGCTCATGATCTAGTACACATTGGTGTAAAAATTCATCATGACCTAAATTATACAAATATTCACCTACCAACTAGTAAGGTTCCGTGCATATTTCAAGTTTCTTCTTATCTAATGCTTTCATTCCCTCATGTGAAGACATATTTTACATCGCGTTTCATGCCTACTCATTGGTGAGGTGGCTTGGATCCACACCTTGTATGTCTCTCCTTCCTTCTTCTTTAGATGAATGGTCTCGATCACATGATCATTTAAATTGAACTCAGGGTCCTTTGCATGGCAATGCAAGTTCCGACTTATCATCTTCCTTGTTCTTGTCACACATCCACGCTGATCCAAAAGATCCCACACATGTATCTTCACCATGGGGAGGGTACCTTGAAATCTTTCATGCAACACCTTCGCGCGATCATCCACAAAGTCCACATGTGGGGTCATAGGAATCCACTTCTTCCTTATAACCTTGCACTTTATTCATTGCTTATTTGATCTGGAGTGCCTCCTTTATTCTCGTTTATGACAAAGGAGTCTCCATTATCTTCTTCCTTTTATTTGGTGGGTGTGTAGGATGAGACCCTTGCGATGGAATCTCGTTTCCTCCATAGAATGAACCTTCTCCTTAGCATGCACATAAACCGATGCCTTGGTGTCTTCCTCAGCCCTTCTCTTCTCTTCTACCTTGAGCTCAACCTCGAGTTCCTCCTTGAAGGTTGTGGTATCTTATTTCGAGCCCGATTCCATTACCTAAATGGCAAGCTCATGTACCTTTTTTCTCTTCTGTTCTAGCTCATCTCCTCCACATAACTCACCTTCCTCGTGCTCTGCTTATGACTCCTCAATGTTGCTTGAGTGTGATGTACTACTGCAACCCCACTTCTACCTTGGTGCGTATAGTATCTTATCTTCCGGGAAGTGTCCAACTTCCCTTCACCCTCTTCTTCTTATACTAATACTTATTCGAGTGAACCACTTTTATTGGTGGGATTTGTGCTTCAAATAGCCTTGGGAAGGTGGTATCTCTAACCTTCACCTCAACTCCTCCCCTACATATGGGGCGTAGCTGTACAAATACCTAGTGGATGTAGCCCTTGATGGTAACATTGACCTACAGGTGTAGATCCAGTAAATTCAGGCTCTCAAGGCCTCCACATATGTTGGCCTCGAGTTATATTTGTAGGTCACATGCAGGGTGTGCACATCAGTGTCCACCTTATCCACATCGAAGGTTAACTATTGCATGTCCTTCAACCGAGTTGATGGCACACTTCATGTACTTAGCGGTGAATGTAAACAAAATTTTACACCATGCCCCTAATTCTCCTTTGGCCATCATGAACCATGCCAAACAAAGCTGTTATGTAACAACGAATCGCACCTAGTCCCTAATAATCTATGGTAGCTCATGCATAATGCACCATTCATTTTCAACATCTCCACGTAGCCTTGGATACCACTTGTTCATCCACACCTTATATGCGTTTGAGATGGACCTATCACAAATGAATTGCTTAAACTATACAACATGAGATGGGTGTGTCGGTGGGTAAACCCACATGTTCCCTTTTGGTCCATCTGGGACACCAATTTCCTAGAATACAATTAATAATAGTATGGACCCCAAGTTATTTTCTCTCCTAATTCATTCTGCACTCGCGCCTCCTCAATGATACTATCCATGATAAATTGTGCAAAGTTGTAGTGTTCCCACTTAGAAACTCGTAGGCAACATACAAGAACCTTTTGTTGATGTTTGTCCATCTCTCCGATGCTCCCAATTTGTAACTAATGAGTCAGAGGTGACTCTCAACACTGGGTCTATAAGATCCATAATAACTTGAGCCCTTCCCCCCTTCTCATAGTTTAATTATTTTGCTAACTCTTCCACTTTCATAGTGGCACCCAAATCGAGGGCCATATTCTCACCAACATTTCGTAGGCCTGTTACCCTATGGATTAAATTGCCTGTGAGTCTCATCCTCCTCCCTAAAAATTAGAAGAAGTATTCATGCACTCACGACATCAACCATCGAAAAATGATGTGGGTTTAGAAAAAAAAATGACAGCTCCCAAAGCAGAAACCCTAGTCTTCTGTAACTCCTTCATCACCGAATCATCTACCCTAGGGTTTCCTTATTCATCTAACCTTGGGATATCCTTGTACAGATCCTTCCACATCAATTTTTCATGGTCAGTGGTTATGTGGTTGAACTCACTGATTTTGCACCTATATAACTTTGAGCTCCACTTCTCTACCTTAATAACCCCTAGAGGGTATTGCATTTATGAATAAGCTTCCATGGGTTCTTCCTTTTCCACTACTGGTCTCTTATTCTTACTCTTCTTTGGTGTCATCTCTATTTTTCTTCCCATGCCCTAGGTGCTTCTGAATTTTCCCTGTCCACCCAAACTTGATGACTTCAATCGCTTCTCCTTCACGTAACCCCTTGTTTCTCTATTGTCTTCTCCTCTTGCTACACCACAAGATCACACAACTTCTTGGTTTGTGTTAAGTACCTTATTTTATTCTCAAAACCTTATCACACTTAAAGCTCGGGAGTATGAAAATTTTCTAAGGAAAATTAGTTGAAATGACTAGATTTACCCTCTATTTATACTTTTTCATAACCTTGATGTCCTTAACCCACGTGTTTTTAAATTCAATTTTTAATAAACTAATTTTATCACTTAAGTTAAACCTTAAGTTAACTTTTGCTACTCTACTTCGTGTGCCTCACCATGTCTAATTACATAATCTCGTGATGTCCACAAAGTAGTTCCCTATTCTCGCTACCGCCTCATCTTATACCGCCCGATCATTGCTTCTCTTATGTGTGGTCTATAGTCAACTCAACTTTTTTTTCCAAGACACTTTATTACGATCAAAATTCAAACCCCTTTTTCACTACACATGCACACATTTGAACACCTCCTCCACACAAATCAGTCTTCTTCCTTTCACTAGTCATCTAGAATGAGTCTTCCAACAGTCCATCTTCCTTAGAAACATGCCAATGTTTCTCAAATTTAGATGTTAATCCACCCCACACTAAAAGTATGTGTGGTCATCTATGCATGAAATCAATTCAAATGTATTTAGCTCGGCATGCCAACACACAAAAAAATAGAACATAAAGGAAAATAAAATTGATGAAGAAAGGAAACCCATTAAAATAAAAATCCATTAAGGAAATTCTATGCTAAGTGGAAATGCTACCTTATTTACAAAAAGACCAAAGACTTATTTATAGTAGGGCTTCAACTTACTCCTGTTAAAGAAACCGAGTAACCTTGTTCCATCCAATGCTAGTAAATAGTAAGAGCATAAATCAAGTATATAAGTGATAGTAAATGGTCCCAACTAGTGTACCTTTAGCTTCCTTGGGTTGTGTAGAAACTTAGAATCATACAATATAACCATATGCCCAAACTCAAACTTATTGCTTTTAATGTGACGATCATGCCATGCCTTCTTTCATGATTTATCCATCTTCCGAATCCATCGAAAATGGAACACCTCTCATCGAAATACATAAGTTTATCAATGCGGTCCTCTAATGCTTGTTCATTATCCAATCCTCTCGCGCATGCAATATGTACATGAGATGGAAACATGAATTCCACAGGTAGAACCACCTCTGCGCCAAACACTAATTGAAAGGGTGTCACCTTATTCAATCACTTATAAGTTATTCTATATGCCCATAACACTACGAGAGACTTTATCATCCCAGTCTCTTCTTCCAACATCACAAATATTTGTTAACATGTGGCTTAATATATTGTTAAATGCCTCAGTAGTTCCATTAGCTTGAGGGTGGTAGGGTGTAGTTTTTTGATGCACCACCATAAACTCTTCCAATAAGATTCGAACAATCTCATTTAAGAAATGTGTACCCCTATCACTCGTTAAACTCAATGGACATCCATATCTGCTAATTATGTTATCCCTTAAGAACCTAACTATTATAGCCATCGTGCAATCCTTTATAGGAATTGCCTCTTCCCACCTCATAAGATAATATGTGTAATTAATAATATAGTGCAAACCTATCCTACGTGCGGCTAGGGAAATAAGGCCCACAAAGTCAATTTCCCATTTTTCAAACGGCTCTGCACTAGCAATAGGTCTTAATGGAATTTCATCTCTTCATCCTAGTTTACCAAGGCACTGACAATGATCACATGCCTTGCAATATTCAATATAATCCTTGTAAATTGTTTCCCACCAAAGGCCTACCAATAGGATCTTGCACACAGTAGCATTTTCGCATAGTGACCTCCTGCAATGCCACTATGAGATTATTCCATGATTGCAGTATGCTTATGTTCCAACTCACACCGGCGCAAAACCTCATCTCGACCTAGTTTCCGTAGGTATCGCCAATTAACATATAGGGTGCGATGCATCTAGCCAACTAATTGTTTCTGCAAGGCCTTCATTCTTTCTAGTGCCACACCCATTCACAAGAAAATAACAATATCCTCCCAGTCAGAGGGCGTGCACTAGAATCTAAACAATTGTGCATCTGACATTATTTCCTCAATGTTCTATGCATCCTCTATAGATTAAATCGGTGATAAATGGGTAGGTCCCAAATTGCTCTTCCTTGGTTTCACCAAAACCATAAACTCAAACTACTGAAATAATAAGATCCATCGGTATATATGCCATTGTAAAATGAGATTGTTCACCAAGTACTTTAATTCCATGTGGTCCATGTAGAAAATGAAAGGCATTGCTAGCAAATACTGCCTAAATTTGTGCAGCGCATAGATCATTGATAATGCCTCGCACTCTATGGTCGTATAATTTTGTTCTACTGGAGTTAACTTCCTACTAGAAAAACACAAGGGATGGTCAACAATCCCCTCTCTAGTCTGTGCTAATACCACTCTAATTGTCAAACCTAACACATCTGCATATACGTGGAAAGGCTTATCCCAAGAGGGGAAACACAAGATGGGTGCGGTGGTAGGTCTGTCCTTCAAGATGTCAAAATCCATTTCTTGAGCCTTGCCCCAATGGAATTTAAATTTATGTTTTGTTTGGATTTTCTTGCTTCCTATCTAGATTAGTGTATGAGAAATAAATAAACACAAAACAACGTCGAATATGTAAGGGCTTAGTACCTTGGAGATGGTGTTGGTTGATATGGGCAAAAATTTGATGGTGAACTCCTTACTTTGTGATCTCAGCAAACCTATAGCTCATAGATACTATAGAAATATTTTTAGAGATTTTATGTAGGGATTCTTGAAAAAGAAGATCTGAGAAGCATTGACTTCCTCGGTGGCCTTCAACCATGTGTGATAAAGAATAATGATAAAATACAAGATAAACAGATAACATGCAAGCTAATGAATAAAGGAACCTGACACTACTAGTATGTAGATGGTGCTATTGATCTGATCCAAACACAATGTGCAACAAGAACCACGCTATGTGAACTAACAAATCATGAGTAGAGTATTGTGGGGATTACAATGTGTTATAGTGACATCATGAGGATATTATGATACATAAGAATCTTTAAATTCAAAACAAAATTTCCCCATATTTTCTAAATTTACTTTTCGAGGGGAGGAAAGCCCATATTTATAGCCTAATGGTGGGGTTAGAATGTTGGTTAAAAGATAATCATGGTTGGGTAAAGTAACCCTGATTAAAGAGGTCTCACAATTTGACTTATGGTTAAAAAGATAAGGATGTGATATGGAATGGGGAAGATGATTGACATGGTTAGGTGAAATAATAGATTCCATCTTTGAAATTAAGAGTGGATTTTGGATGGGTGTATTATTTCCCATGAATTGAAAAATTGTGAGAGACACCAAAATTCAATTATTAAATGGGTTTATATGGAGCCCATTTAATAATTAATTAAATTTGGGTGAATATATGGATGATATTTATTTAAATTTAAGAAAAAAAAGTGAGAGTAAAAGTTGAATGAATGTGAGATGACGGAGGGGCGCTATACCAAAAATTGGTGTCTACATTTGCCCCTTTTTGTTGAGTGGTTTGCGATAGCAAGCCACGAGACAAAACAAAAAGGGTTAGATGAAATATGTGTCCATAAAAGGGATGGGGATGAATAAAAACATGACCAAAGGCAAGATTCCCAAGGCAAAAAAGGATCACAATATCAATGAAAAATATGGCGGTGACTCCAATATCACATCGGTAGAGGAAAATTGTAGTCTCAACAGAGACATGACGACAATGTTCTAGACCAGTGAGTGGGTGAAGACCACTGCAGTATGGATGTAAACCACGATGACCAATGGGTCATAGGAAAACATCAAAATATGCGCAACTAAATGCGAAAGGTATGTAAAATCCTTTGTCTGCGAGGAATCGAGAAAAATCTTATGTACACAAAATGGAAAAGGATGAAAAAAACATGACCAAAGGCAAGATACCTAAGGTGAAAAAGGATCACAATATCAATGAAAATATGGTGGTGACTCCAATATCACATCTGAGAAAACAATTGTGGCCTCAATGGAGACAGAGATGCCAACGTTCTGCACTGACCGGTGAGTGGGTGAAGACCCACTACAATATGGATGTAAACCGTGATGACCAACGGGCCATAGGAAAACATAAAAATATGCATAAATGAATGTGAAAGATGTGTGAAATCCTTTTATGTGAGGAATCGAGTGAAAAATCATGTGTCCACAAGAGGGACGAGGATGAAAATAATGATGCCCCAACACAGGGCACGAGACAGAAAAAAAAGTGAGTTATATGTGTCGACAAGTACAAGGATGAAAATATGCCCCAACATAGGACACAAAGATGGCATAATGGGAGATGGATGTTGAAATAAGATATCCTAGGAGAAACACGTATGGCCACGGATGTGGATATGAAGAACATATTGGATAAATTCTGAAGAGGGTGTTAAATAGGATGTTGAAAACATGTTGCTTAAGAAAGGTTTGTAGTTGAAGGCAGATGAATAATGGGGTGAAGAAGGAGGAAATAAGCCCTACTTCTTTGAAAAATGGGAAAATGAACCAAGATACTTTTTTGTGAAAAAATTGAACAAACATTCGTGGAAGAGAAAAAGATAAAATAGGTGATGGCCATTATGGTATCCTCTAAGACAAAAATTTCCCAAGAATATGGGATGAAGGATGTAGATGATAGATGATAGAGATAAGAGAAAGCAAACATGGTTGGAGTAGAGTAGACATGGTGGAGGAGAGGAAGAAAATAAAAGAGGACGAGGTGTAGTAGGACGGAGAAACCATCATCCGAGGATGATGAGGAGTGTGAACTATGATTGATTATGATGGACAGAAGAGGAAGCAAATAGTAGAGAAGGACTATAAGAGAGGTGAGAAGATAGATGAAAGAAAAACAAGAGAGAATGATAGTTAATAAGAAGATAGTGGGAAAAGATAAGTGATAAATAAATAGGGAAGGCATGATGGACCTAGAGACAAATAAAATAAATAAAGAGAACATGAGAAGAATAGGAGGAAGTTCAAACAAGAAGAAGATGAGATGATAAGGGAAAGAAGATTAGTGGAGACGGTGAATGTATAGAGATGTACCATAGTAAAGAAGAAACAAATATAATAAAGAGGAGAGATGGTGGAAGAAATAAATTATGAAGGAAAAAGAAGAAGAAGACAAGAAAATGATAGAAGAGAGGGTGAAAGGGAGATGGAGATAAAAAACAAAGGGAGAGAAAGAATGGATCACGAAAGAGATGACAAAGCTGAGAAAGAGAAGAGGTGAAGAATATTAGAGAAGGATGATAGGAGAGATGAATAGGAATAGAAGGATGGAAAGATGAAGGAGATGAAGAAGTTAAAGAAGATGGGAGAGGAAGTAGAATAGAAAAGAGAAAGAAAGGAACAATGAGGAGCTAGGAGACTGTAGAGGAGATGAAAGAATGGAAAAGAAACTGATGTATAGAGATGGAATAAGATAGGGGTGGTAGAGAAAGAAGTTCGGTAATGGGGAAGTGGAAATAAGAGGGAAAGAAGAGATGATAGAGCCAAAATAGGGAATTGAATCCAAGTGTTAGGGGTAAGACCCAGGTAAAGAATATGAAATAGAATGCATGGAAATGCATGTGGATGGTGGGATGATTAAAAATATGGGACAACGTCGGTGAGTCAGGCTATTGATGGAGAAGTAAGAAGAAAGTGCAAGGAGAAGAGGGGATGAAGATGATACAAAGGAAGTGAAAGAAAACCATGGGTAGAAAGGAGAGAGGATAATAGAGAAAATGATGCAAATGTAGTATATGATGAAGACAATAGAGATATTAAAGAAGGAAAAGTGATAATGGAAAGGCAATGCCAGTGGAGGGATGTTAGGAGAAATCCTCTGATAATGATCAGAGGGCACAAAATAAAAAATCAAGGAAGATAAAATGGAGGAGGTAAAAAGAGTGAACAATGACGTGTAGAATGGGGATAAATGAATTTTAGGAGAATTCCACCGATAATTATTAGCGTGAAAATGGAAGATGATGATGACATAATGTTAGGAGATGAACAATGATAATGACGAGTAAGTATGGTGGTAGATATGTGGGAGTACTCTGGAAAATGGAGTGGAAAGAGTAAAGAAAGGAGGGATAATGATTGGTGTGGAGATGATGATGAGGAGAGGATGTAATGGATGAGGATGTGGATGAAGATGAAGGAAGTAAAGATGAAGGAATGAGACATAGTAAGAAATGGTATGAAGTGGTTAAGTTAGATTTCCAAATGAGGGATGATGGGGACGATATTTGAGGAAGTCTGAGATATTTTGTGCGAGGAAGAAAGAGGAGGGAAGAGGATGTGTTTATGGGGAATGAAGAGAAAATGTAGATGGTGGGAATTTGGAGCGAAGGGGAAAGGGAAGGAGAAAAATAATTATTAAGAGAGACTCTTAAGTAAGATTTCCATGCCATATGAATGGTTAAGTAGGATCACATAGCCGAAGTAGAATAATAATGATGAAAAGACTAAGTGGTGTATACCAAAATGGAACAAGAGATGAAAGGAGGTGATAACAAGGAAACAAAGAAGTGTGACATGACTGGATGAAGGAATGTATGCGGTGTAGGATGGATAGTGTAAGGGAAATTCTTAATTAGGATGCTTATGTTGTGTGAGTGATGATGTCGAGCATTAAGAAGACATTATGGAGCACGAAGATGTTTCCAGTGTTCAATGGAATAGAAAATGGTGGAGGAGTTTCTATAGTGGCAAGATCTTAGGAAAGAGATGCATTGCAACTAAGAAGCCTGCGTGAAATGGGTGGTTAAGTAAGATCATCAATCTGAAAGAAGAATGAAAGGGAAATGTAATGATTAAATAGAATCCATTAAAAGGATATTAAGAGAAAAACACAAAAATAATTTCTGGGTGGAGGATAGATGAAGGATCAAAGAAATAATGAAGAATGATGGAGTGGGTGAGAAGAGCAGTGGAGAATGAGATAGGATGAATTTTAGGATAAAATTGGGTTGACAAAGGAGACTAGAAGGAAGGAATGGTCAATAGACGTGAGCACGAATGAGACCTTGTCTATAATGGAAAGTCTACTTGAGTAGGAATTTTGTGTTGCATGGGGAGTTACGCGCTATATGCGTTCTAATCTAGGGATGAAAACCCTAGGATAGTGGATAAGATGATGTCTCAGACCTTTGGGTGATAAACAAGAATAAGAGCAATGAGAAGGGTAATGGGTGGATGATTAGAGAGAAGAGAAGGATGATGCGAGAGGATGGATGGAGAAAGGTCACATTGGTCATGGTGGGGGATGAGAAGCTATTGGATAATGAATGCTACTTGAGAGATATTCTCAAGTAGAATTCACAAACTGCAATGGAGATCAAGTAGAATTCCCAAACCGAATAGTGTATCAAAGAGAGTGTGTAGAAATAGTAATAGATTTCATGGATTTATGGATGATGTTAATAGTGGACATCCTTAAGAGTAAAAATATAGATGAAGATTTTATGACATGAAATTTGATTTTTAGGAATATAATTATGCTAAAAGATGACTTTGATGAGATGAGTGTCACATAAACATAGCAAGGGCCATGTAAGAAAGTTATGATTTTAACCGGATAGGAAGTAAACAAGAAAAGGCACCAATCAAGGTATTGCACTTGTAGCTAATAGCAGATGTTAGTACATAACCAATGATATTTGATTATACCAAAATACCTTGAGGGAGATATGAAAGATTCTCATAAACCTAATGTTGTTATTGTAAGGGATTTGAGATATATCTTGTACACGGGAAGAGGATTCTTTAAAGATGGCGTTACTTATGCCTATTCCCCAACTATGGGAAAGGGAAAGAATAATAATAGAAGAAATTTGATCAATGTGGGAAGCTTTCCGAATGCCATAACAAGAGAGTAGCCATCCTTCGAGGGTATGGTCTACTATATACATAATATGGATGGCAAGAATAAAATATATGATAGCCATCCTTCAAGGGATCGGTCTATTTCTTATGATGTTTCTTTTGACTTTGATTTTCATACTTTTTATTTTATTTTATTTTTATATGGATAGATGTCCTTCAAGGATTAGTCTATTTTGGATAACTTTGATATCTTTTTACATGCATGAATTTTAGCTTTATATGGGGGGAGAGCTGGGAATAGCTAAGTATACCACTTAGGAGGGGATGATGACTATACAAGAGACACCCTTGTACCCTTTACATGATTGTCATAGGAAAATGAGAGGGTGATGGATGTAATGTGGGTTATTACCACATGGAAGAACTTATCCATAATGAATATGATTTGAGTAGAGCCATGGTACTCATATTCAAGGTCACATCAAAGAAATGACAATAGAACACATACTTAATATCATTACCATGATATACGAAGGGAATAAAGGTGGAGACATGGTCTAAAGATATGATTATGATCATAGGTACATGTACTACCAATAGAATGGACGTAACTACAATACACTAAGGGGTTTGATCTCTGGTTTACCATCAAGGGAAGATAAGTGATAAGCCCCAAACCCTTACTTAGGCATGATAGTATATTATCTTATCTATTTGGGAGAAAATTTTCCTACCGACTCCTTGATTAACGTTGTGTCTGAGATAAGATAAGAATTTTTGGAGGATGAGTGAAGGAACAAATATGCGCTACCCTTTCAGGAAGCAAAAATATGTATCCCTAATGAGACAACCAAATGGTCATAAGGGTGGGATTAATAGGCACACAATCATGTCCACAAAGGTGGGATTTGGTGAAAACTATGGTCCTTCAATGGAAGGACACATAAGGCTTCAAAAGTGGACATAAATGGTCCCTTATTAGAAGGACAAAAATGGCCTCATTGGAGGAATTTGATGACATATTCATGGCCAAAAAGGTGTAATTTAATGAAAAAGATAGAAATATGGCCTCTTAACGGAGAGACAAACATGGCCACCACAGTGGGATTAAGATGAAAATAAAATTTCCCTAAGGGATAGACACATATGGCCACAAAAGTGGGCTTCAAATGAGATGAAGATTTGGATGGGGTTAGTTTAGATTAGATGTATTTGAATGAGGTAAATAAAACAATGTCAAGGATTAAAGTCTCCCAATGTGAAAGGAGATTTGTTTATATATGAAATGTGTTGATCAGATAATATGCTTAAGGACGAGGGGAGGCTATTGCCCTAAAGCGAAAGAGATTATATTAATGTAAGAAAATTAGATGTGGATATGTGAAAGAGATTAGATGATGGTAACCTTAGATTTGGATTAGGTAGATAAGTTGGGGATCATAAGAAAACAATGTTGATGAATAAGAGGACCTCCTATATGGGGATTAACATGCAAAGGAGAGATGTTAATGGATGATGGATGAGAAGATTTAGAGACTTAGATAGATGTGGAATTAGTTGCAGATAAAATGGTAGAGGGACAATCCTCAAAAAGGTCATCTCTTTCAATGAGATCATGGATGATAGTATGAAGGTCCTTACAACACTCAGTGTTATGACCTGGGGTACAATGGTAGGCACAACTAAGGTGGGGATCAAACCACGATGGTTTCTTACTGCTTGGGTTAAATTCCTTGACAGGTGGAAGTGTAATGGTGGAAATTTATAATAAGTGTTGAAGGGTTTCCGCACATATATATGTATTTTCTTGGGAATCCTTTGACTTAGATCTTGATGAAATTTCTTGGGATGTGGTTGTATGAGCTATCTTGGAGGATTGCATCATGTCATTCCACAATTTTGATTATGCTTTAGTGACACTTGAAGATTTAGAGGAAGATTCGAATCTCGAAGGAATGTTGGATGTTTTTATTTTGGTTAGTGGAGTGATTTTGATGCCTTAGATGGAGATTGATGTTGCCCCAAAATAGATGATGCATATTTGGTATTCATTGGCAAAATGTCTATCTTATTTTGGGGACACACAAGAGATCATTGTGGAAGTGTACCAAGGATCTTGGATTTGGATGGCGAAGGAGCATTCTTGGAAGGGATGATATTGATTTCAGTCAGAGGGTCTAAAGGTTGTGTCATAGTTGATATGGGTGGAAAGATTAGTGTTTTCATGGTGATGTTTGATGAAGGTTGGTTTGTTGTGGAAGAATCTATAGATGAGATGAGAGGGTTATTTGAAGTTGTTGTAAGTTGAGGTTCTGTCCAAGATTCTTCAAATGATGTGGAAGAAGAGGATGGTGTGTTTGACATGATTAGAAGGGTGGAAAGAGGAACTGAGAGAGAATCAATAGATGGTATGATAGGTAAAGATGGAATAGATGTGGATGGGGGAGTGTTAGGAAACCCAATGGATGAGGATGTAGAAATATGGGTTATATTCATTATGTATGGGGAAGTATGCCCCCCGAGTGAGGAAATCATCTTCCTGAATGAGGTCATGGACGATGGTCTAAAAGGCCCTACACTGCTCAATTTCATGGCTTGGAACATGATGATAGGTGAAAATGCAATTGGGTTTTCCATGGAGGTATTTTGTTATAAGTATCTTGATGTCGAATGGGAGGAAGCATGATCATAGAAGTTTGAATTAGATGTTGAAGGATGTCTGTGTAGGACCCAATCAAGGTGTTGAAAAGAAGATAACTCTTTTAGGTTTTAAGATGATGCTTTGTCTTGGATTTGAATGTGGAAGTCTAGGACGTCGATGTATGAACCGATATAGATGATGAGGATAGGGATGGATTGCGTTTTGATTTCAAAGTGTTTTGGTTTCAGTTTTAATGTTAGTGGATGATTCAGGTCATTTGAACTAGACTGAGGAGGTACTCAAATAAATTTGATGAATAATGAATGATCCTCTTTAAAATATTCTTCATTTGGAGGTGACATGGTTGTGGAAGTGTGTGAAGAATGAGGGTATATTTGCATTTAGACAGAGATGAGATCAAAGGTGTAGAGGTTGAAGTGGAAGGAATAGATTGGTCTAGTTTGGGAAGGATGTATCCTTCCTTAATGAAATCATGAAAAATGGCTTGAAAGGTTATGCAATGTCTAATATCATGTCCAGGGTGCGATGATATGTGAAAACAAGGATAGAATTAAACCACAATGGATTCTTGTTATTGGGGTCAAAGGCCCTAATAGGTGGAAGTGTAATTGCATAAATTTGTAACAAGTGACGGAAGACTTCCCTACATGATTTGATCGAAGCGTTAGGAGGCGCTTTGTCTATGTGGAATATCTTAGTATTAGGAGAAGGAATGGATGCTTTAGATAATTTGGATGTTGAGGGAAAAGTTTGACCATGCTTATATCTTGATGGAGTGAAGCGGTCATGATTTTCATAGTGTTGGATGATTTTAGTTGAAGGGATTTGGGGTTGGATTGTTTAGAAGAAGGAATATTATTTTCCTGTATAAGGGAATTTTGAGGCAATATTTGAGAGGTTCCATCCTTGGGAGGAATGAAAATAATTTCTACTGGAGGATCCAGAGGTGGTACTGATAGAGGCATAGGAAGGAATATTTGTTCGTTGGAATCTAAGGAAGGTGGAAATTGATTTGGTTTGCACTGATGAGGTAGAAATATTATTTGAAGTTGAATCCATTTGAAGTTCTTTCAAAGGTTCTTCAAATGATGTAGGAGGGGAGGAAAATGTGGATGTGGTCTCAATGACTGATGTAGTAGGTATAGGCATTGGGATTGGGTCTATGGTTGGCATTATGGGTAAAGATGGAATAGATGTGGATGATGGAGTGGATGAGGTATATTCAGGTATGGAATCAATGGTGGATGTGGGTATGGGTATTGAAAGTTGAGATCAAAATGGTTGGGAGATTGGGTAATGTTGGGAAGTAGGGGCATAATGGGATGGATGAGATTGTTGAGATACATGCAATGTGGTAAATGATGTAAGAGGGGAAGATGATGTGGGTGTGGTCTTACTGACTGATGTGGTAGGTGCAGGAACTGGGATTGGATCTATGATTGACATTATGGGTAAAGATGGAACATATGTGGATGATGGAGTGTATGAGGTATATTCAGGTGTGGAATAAATGGTGTATGTGGGTATGGGTATTGAAAGAGGTGTTATATGTATAGTATTAATTGAATAAGAATCAAACTTGTGTGGTGTGGAAGGGCAAAATGGATTTGACGATGGTGGATTTGGGTAGGTTTGTTGGAAGATATCCAAGAGTTGAGATTGAATTGGTTGGGAGGTTGTGTAATGTTGGGAAGTAGGGACATAGTGTGATGGATGAGATTGTTGAGATACATGAAGTGTGGTAAATGATGTAGGAGGGGAAGACAATGTAGTATTGGCATAAGGTGACAGGGATAAAGGAGAACTCTGTGGTGGAGAACTAGATTTACGGTGAAAGTATTTGTAAAGGTGGCTAGATAGAGACAAACACAAGGTATTGATCATGCTAGCTATCCAAGGAGTAGCAGTAATTGATGTGGTAGGCATGAAGGTTGTAGTTATGGCTGGTGTGTGTGTAGGATAAGTATAATATGGTCTTGGTTGTACAACACAAGGAGTGGATAGATAAGGATATAAGGAAGCTTGGTATGTTAAAGTGGGAGGAGATGTTTGATAGGATTCTTGAGGTTGGATTAACATATTTGATTGTGGGTACATACAAGAAGTGTGAATGTTGGTAAATTGTGGTGATTGGTACATACAAGAACTATTTAGGATGAAGTTTTGTGCCATTTGAAACAGACAAGTTAAGAAAACAATTATTTTTATGTGTTTGTTTTTGTTTTGATGAAGAACACATGTGAAAGGAAAAATAAAATGGCTATAAGAGGACCTAGAAGAAGGTAAACTATGTTTGGTTTTAGGTAAGTTGTGGCTAGGAAATGTCTGAAATGGTTTCCTGTTGGGTGATCAAATCCCAATTAGTGAACTAGGTGAAAGGAATGTCTCAGTGTGTTGATTAATTTGTGAGGTTTTAGGAAATGTGTGGTAAAATATGTGATGCAGAGAGTTAAACCCCTATTTAAGATATGTCACAGAGTAGGATACACAGGGGTTTCTTTTAGAAAAATTCAAAATGTGAATTTCAATGCAGACAATCACTTAGAAAAGGGAAATTACAATGTAGAAAGAGAAAAATAAGGAAAACTGAAGAATACCTGTATATCAATTTTCCTTTTTATTTGACAACAAGTTGAGGAAAACAAGGAGTATGCTCCGAACAATCAGGTGATAGGTTACAAAGTGAGAAAATGACAACAGATGCTAAAGAAGCATTGGAGAACAATTTCCCCCATTATTGGATCATACTTGATAACGTGGTATCTAAAACCGATGATCAGTGGCTAAGAATGTCTGGGTACCCTAGAATTGCACCATGCACAAGTACAGGAAGAGTTTGGTGAAAGAGCGCTTAGGAATATTTTTGTTTCAATGTTTATCTTTGATAGTGTAATGTTGTGGCTGCAATGTTTTGGAATTCACTCGCAAAAGCAAACAAGACAATTACTGGATGTGGTTGAAAAAATAAGAAAAATACTCTTGAAGTCCCGACGTTGTTATGTGTTAACAAAAAAGTTTAATTATGGAAATAATAACAAAATAATTACTCTAGTAAAAACATGTTTTGAAAAAAAAACATCTCAATGTCTATTTGGGATGAATCACATACGGGATCTAAGCAAATTGAAATGACCGAATTTAATTAATGTCACAACGGAATTTTCAAATTGTGCCTAACTAAAAATTGATAAAGTGTTAATATTCACAAATCAATTCACAAGGTGATAAACTAAATTAATTGACGACTCAATAAAAACTAAATAAGGCGTTAATTAAATAATGACATAATACCGCAAGCTAAATAAATGGTTCGTATGAATAAATTATATCATCCTAATATTATTTGTGAATGCGATGTGTTGAAAATGCGGTGTTTTGATATAAATTTTTTTTGAAAGTCAAATTGTGTGGGGTCGAACCATATAGAGCTCACATGGGTCGGTGCATGTGTGGTGAGGTGAAAGGTGAAAGGTTTCTACTTGGTGGTGGAAGAAAACTTCGTTATAAATTATAATCTAGGTAGATGGCAATGATTTGTAGGACTAGAGAGATTGAATATAATCGGTTGACTAGTGAAGGATAAAAGGATAAATATGGTGAGAGAAGGATGGGTATCTACGTGAAAAAAACACATGAAATACTTGTAGGATCAAGATGAGAAAGAAGTGAGATCGGGGATAGAATGTTGAAGGATCTTGAGGGGAAAATAGTGCAAGTTTTCTGAAATCTGCGATGCTTGTTGCAATGTACATTAAGTTCTAGAGTCCGAAGTTGACCCGCGAGAGAGCTGGATTTGAAACAATGTTTAAATGACAAGGGAAATGTGTGGAGTCGGTGGCTAGGTGGTACTATCTAAAACTCTGCAGCGGTGTGAGATCTTTCACACGCACAACCCACAAATTTTGTGAAATTAGAACCGAGCTAGAAACTTGATTGGATGAAAGCAAGTTGATTACTATTTAAATAATTGTAATCGCCTACTATAAGGATAATGTACACCCACTACCCTCGGCACTTGCTTGAAGTTGAAACTGAGCTAAAGACAGTGAGGATGTGGTGTCAACAATGATACGCCAATTGATATGACAAGATTTTGTAGTCAATACCCATAAAACTTGCATGAATTTGTAACCAAGATAGAAACAGTTGGAAGCAGCAAACATTGAAATATTTTGAATTTGCATGGAAATTTGCATAGGAGAATTAACAGTCACTTCCCACAAAGCATGTAAAACTGATTTGCAAATATTTGGATGCATCAAACATCAAATATTTGGAGGAATTTAACAATGTGGGATATGTGGCGGGTTTGCCTCATGGGAGGATGGTTAGTGGATGGGGAAGATGGGAGCTTGGGTAGAGGAGGATGGTGAGCCGAGTGTGAGGATAAATATCCTTGGGGGAGCAGTGTTGGTGGGTAGTCGGGTAGAGACGATCCGTGTGGAGAGGGAATATGGAGGAATCAACGAGGAAGTGGCCAAGCTGGCTAGGTGAGGTGAGTTGGGGACAAAGTGGTTAGAAGGGAAGAAACTCGGTGGAGTGGGGAGTGGGAGCTGAATGGAAATCAGAGAGAGGTGTGTTGGGAGGTGGGTGAGAGGAATGGAGATAGAGTGGAGAGAAGTGGTGGATGGATTGGGTAATTAGAATGGCTCATGGGTGAGAGGATGGTGGTGGTGAGAGGAAGGGAGATGGGTGAGTGGAGAGTTAGGTGGGGAGAAATGGTGAGATAGCCGAGTGAGATGAGTTGGGAAGAAGTAGGGTTAGTTAGAATGGAAGAAACTTGGAAGTTGGTGTGAGTTCGGGTAGAGGAGAAGTCAAATGGGAGCTTGCAGAGTTGGGGGAAATATGTGGGAGTCGGGATATGAGCTCGACGTCAAATAGGGTTGAGTAGAAGCGAGATGGATGGAATGAAGAAGTCTGCAAGAGAGGTAGGTGGTCGAGTGGAGTAATGGGATAATTTGACCGAGGGGGGGAGACATCTTGGTGTAGAGAAAAAGGGAGATGGGGAGATGGGTTATTTAGGAAGTAGAATTTAGTAATAATTTTTTAAAAATTATTTATTTATTTAATCAATATTATTATTATTATTATAATTAATAATAAAAATGCACTTGATCCTAATTAAATTATTTATTTATTTAAACAGTGAGTTGGAAAATGAAAGATGTAAGATATATATCACGTGACGACAACTAGGAGAATAATAAATTACACAATAAAACTTGAAAGCACAACCAAACGATAAGGTTAATTTCTAGATTCATTTCCCATATAGGTAGAACTCAATAGAAAACAAGAAGAGCATGTACCTCCAATGTGACTTCAATGAGTGACCATACCAAACCGAGCTCGACAAATAATAAGATTTTGCAAACAAGTAAGTTAGACAAGACAAGTAAAATAATAAAAAAAATGACCAGATCTAGGATCCGGTCCCACCAGCGCATGAAAATGTTGTTCGAGTTTTTGCTTCCTATCCAGATTAGTGTATGAGCAATCAATAAATACAAATAACTTCAAATATGTAAGGGCTTAGCACCTTGAAGATGGTGCTAGTTGATACGGCACAAATTCGGTGGTGAACTCCTCAATGTGATCTCGTAAAACGTATAGCTCACGAGATACTAGAGAAATATTGTTTAGAGATTTTATGTGGGGCTTTCGAAGAAGAAGATCGAGAGAAGAATTGACTTCCTTAGTGGCCTTCAACCCCGTGTGATAAAGAATAATGATAAAATACAAGATAAATAGATAACATGCAAGATGATGAACAAAGGAACCTGACACTGCTGGTATGTAGATGGTGCTACTAATCTGATCCAAACACAATGTGCAACAAGAACCATGCTATGTGAACTAACAAATCATGAGCTGAAAATTGTGGGGATTATAGTGTCATTACAAGGACATCATGAGGATATTATGATAAACAAGAAGCTTTAAATTCAAAATAGTATTTCCCATATTTTCTAACTTAACTTTTTCGAGGAGGGGAAAGCCCATATTTATAGCCTAATGGTGAGGTTAGACTGTAGGTTAAAAGATAATCATGGTTGGGTAAAGTAACCTTGATTAAAAGAGGTGATGTGATTCAGTGGGGCTCACAATTTGACTTATGGTTAAAAAGATAAGGATGTGATATGGAGTGGGGAGGATGATTGACATGGTTAGGTGAAATAATAGATTCCATTTTTGAAATTAAGAGTGGAGTGTCGGATGGGTGTATTATTGCCCATGAATTGAATAATTTGTGAGAGATGCCAAAATTCAATTATTAAATGGGTTTATATGGAGCCCATTTAATAATTAATTAAATTTGGGTGAATAAATGGATGAGATTTATTTAAATTTAAGAAAAATAAAAGCGAGAGTGAGAGTTGAATGAATGTGAGATGACGGAGGGGCGCTATACCAAAAATTGGTGTCTACATTATGTTTCAACAACTCCTCTTATGGCGCGACAATCTTGGCATAGCCTTTGATAAATTTTCTGTAATATCTTGTGTGCCCTAAGAATCTGCACATAACGCTTTGATTGGTAGGCTCCTCAAAACCCAAGATAACAACCACTTTTGTAGGGTCTACCAATAAGCCTTCCTTGCATATGATGTGACCAAGTAAAGTGCCAAATGGGGTAGAAAAGACACACTTCTTAATGTTAAGCGAGATACTCAACTACCTACATCTCTCAAACATCAACCTCAAATTGTCACAATGGTCTCTTACTAACCCATACACTATCCAATCATCTAGGTAAACTTGCAAAAACTTATGGATGAAGTCTTGAAAGGCTTGTACTACAATGCACAAAAACACAACAGGCATGTTCTTCAATCCAAAAGGCATAACGGTATAGGAAAAACTTCCCCACTCCATCGTGAAAGTGGTCTTCTCTGGTATTTCTTCATAATTCTTACGGTGACAACTCGGAAATCCATCTGTAAAAGAATAGATCTCCCCCTACTACTTCCAATATATCCTCAGTAAATGGGGTTGGAAAAGGATCTATGACACACACAACATTCAAGTATCTATATTCAACACAAATCCTTATCCTTCCATCCTTTTTAATACTAATTACAATCGGGCTCACCCACTCATATTATTCAATTACCTCAATGATACCGGATCTTATCATTTTATCAATCTCCTCCTTAACCTTAATGCACAGATTCAGATTCATCCTATAAGGTCTCTTCTAAACTAGGCGTGCACCCTCTTTTAACTTAATCCTCATTTCTCCCAATGAGGGATGTACTCCTTTTAATTTGTGGTACCTACATAGGAACAAATATTGGAATTCATGTAGTAGATCAATGATTTTTGACACTTGTTGTTCTGTCCAATAATCTCCAATGACAGCTTCCTTTGGCTTTATCTCCGTATCGATTTTAACTTTCTTTGTTTTCAAGGGCTTATGGTATGCACAAAATTTCTCATCTACTTTATCTAATACCTCACACATACATCTTGTATGGTTAACATCCAAGTTTTCCACCACCTCATTATCTATCAAATAGACTAACTTTCCTTTTTTATTTTACCAGGAAGGCACGCTCAAGTTGCACCTCCTTTGTCTCTTCTTCTATGAAGCGTGAACCCAACTCAACTTCTCCTAATAAATATATAATCTGATCCTTGATGAGGCCACATATTGGCATGGTTTTGGCCTCATATAAATCCTTTTTGAAGCCTCTTGCACATACAATTTTGAGACTTTGATCTCCTCTTGATGGTTGATATGAGATAAAGTTATGATTTTGCATATATTTAGTTTTATATGTTCATTAAGATTTAATATACTTATTTACTTGTGGTAAATCTTGTCTCTTGTGCAAACTAATGTTTCTGATGTCCCCATGAAAAATTACAAGATACCATAAGCTTTTGAAGTAGTAGGCCCCAACCCATAGCAACTCGGGCAAAGGTCTCTACAAGAGCACTCTGTAGCCCACCGCCCGGGAAATGATAAGAGGGGATCGTGGCATTCAACAAACAATGAGGCATCATGAAGAATATGGAGCTGAGCATATGAAGCTGGAGAACAAGTTGACCAAGTGGCAGCATTGATTAGACAAGTCTAAAAAGTCTTCGGGTGATTTATCTCACCCATAGTAAGCTCCAGGCCTGCCCATAACATCTTCCAGAACTACCTGCAGTAACAGAGTAGTATGCACCTCCAACTGCCCGTAGCCAAAGAGAACTTGTCCAGCTCACACCGCAGCATAAGATAAAAATTTCCAGCTATCCTAACACATCATATGTAATATTATGTTTATTTTGTTAAGTATTTTTGTAATTAGTTCTTATCATGTAAATAAGATAGGAATTAGTTGTCTTCACGTAATGAGATATGAAACCAAACAAATATAATCATGCAAGTGGTTTTGATCATATTCCTGGTATAGAATAAGTTAGTGGTATGTCTATATATATCTCCAGAGACAAAGGACGAGAGGATATATAGATTTGAGGAATGAAGTGATAGCTGTGTGAGAAAGACAGAATTGTGAATGTGTGAAGATAGAATATATTAATGTGAGTTGTGCTCTTGAATTCATTGTAATCTCTCTTTGTTGTAGCAATCTTTAAATTGCTATAGCTCAATAGATGAATCGTTTATCTTCTTGAGTAGTTCTGTGAGTTTCTAGGGTAGGATCGGAACTCACTTCTGCATGAGGAAGGGCCCCCTCGGAAGGAATTGCAGGGAAGATCCTATTCCTCCATTTCCTATTTATGTTGTGTGGATTGATTATTAGTTATTCATTTTATTTCTCAAAGTTCATGAGTGCATAGTGTGTTGAGTTTTAGATCTGCAGATCAACAACTTCCATAGTTTACTTTCCAATTTGCATAAGCATTACTTTCTACTCTTTGATAAATTCCTAGCCTACAGAGACTTCACTCCAAAGTATTGTAGCATATATTTTGCAGGCCCTTTGAAAAGCTTACGCCCCTGGGTTGACATTTAATGAACAACAGGGTATGAGACCTAATATCATTGGTTGATTATTCTACACATCATTTTGGTGCCATTTAGGGAAGGTGTCCAGATAGTACTATAGAAGTGATTCCATTTCCCACTTTCAGTCAATTCATGCTTTCATTTCCCACTTTCTAGAATAACCATTCATGCTTTCTAGAATAGCTATCCTATTTTTTAGATCAGTTTTCCTTCTGTCATTTCAAAATCTTTCTAGGAGCTAGAATTCCTACTTTCTAGGATAAAATTGTCATTACCACATTGCTCAATTTCTGCAAATAGTATTAAGAACCAACCCCTCATATAGTTGAAAAAAAAAAAAAAAAAGAGAGAAAAAATAGGAAAAGCAAGAGAGAGATGGAAAATTTATGCATAGAGAATGAGACTCGTTCGAAGATTTTTGCCAAAGCAGAAACAAATTGTTGTAGCTAGAGGAGCCACTTATCTCCCAAGACAAGGAGTATACTCCCACACAAAGAAGAAGAGTGGCAGAGGAGCTGCAATGTATTCAAGAAGAAGAACAAGAAGCAGAGAAGACCTTGGTCATGCTAGTGGAAGAAAGACAAGAGGAGGATTCGAACGAATCCCATACTCCATGAGGAGAAAGAATGCCAGAATACCTACTCAATTCAGCAAGTTCTGCTAATAACTAATAGCGCCCACCATACAACACCTCAAGTATCTGTACATTATCATACCGAGGGGGAAGTTGATCAAGAATTCAAGGACACTATTCTGAAATCTCTTGGGATCGTATAACAAGGAAATACGCCATGGATCGAGCATCAGGAAATGAAGTTGAAGGTAGAGAACCTGCTGCCCCCACTTTTGAATTCCCAATTACAGAAACCACAGAGGATACTCCTATGAAGAATATCCCACCCTCAGCCCTCCCACACTTTGGGGAACATCCAATGAGGATCTAGATACATTCCTATTTGAGTATGATGTGTTATGCCGAAGCTATGATTACCGAATGGATGAACAAAAGCTCAAGCTCTTTCCAGCCACCCTGAAGGATGCAACATTAAGATGGTTTATGGGACTAGGGGGAACACAGTCAGTAGTTGGGATGAGATGAAGAAAAATTTTCTGACCAAATATCAAGAATATGGCAAAGGTAGAAACTTCAGAAGAAATGATATATTCCGCATGACTCAAGATGAGGATGAATCTTTGGAAGACTACATGGAGAGGTTCACCTTCACACTGCAGAAGCATAAGAAAAATAATCTCAAAGCTAGACATGCTCAAGTTGGTATTTCTGAAAGGAATCCGAGATGACTGCTTGGAAGCCTTAGACCTCATGAGTGGAGGAGATGCATCTCAACTAACCTTCGAAGAGATACAACAACTAGGGAAGAATTATTTGAGATCAACATTGGGAAAACTTTGGAATAACAAAATGCTACCAGATCACCAATGGGATCTCTAAAGCTGATGTAAGTAATCTACTATAGGACATGAAGATGGATATAATCAGCCACATGGCCACATAGCTGGATATGCTACACACCGAGACAAAAATAGTAAGCAATGGACCAAGCCCTTACGATACTACCCAGATTGTCGGAAGAAGCAAGCTGATTGCAAGTGTCAAGTCATAAAGACAAAGGTAGCAAGCATTACATCTGAAGAACCAAATTCCATAGTGCTGCATGCCATAGGAGGAGATGAAGATCAAGTGTTCTACGTGGCACAAAGGAAACCTTGGCAGCCAAGGACAAACTATCTAGGTATGGGATCGAATCCACCATTTTCACAATCATCATTTTTCAATCAAAATGTAAATAACATGCCCAATTGGAGTAATCCCTGGATGCCCCCAGCCCCTCCCAACCCACATTGGCCTATGTAACAACCATATAATCCCAATCAATGGCAGCAGTATCCCACTCCACCCTGGCAAAATCAACCATGGCAGCCACCACACAACCAATGGAAAAATCAGCCAACCCAAGGTCCACAAAATCTTGCAAACCCATGGCAGCAACCATGGAGAGGGAAGCAACCTTGGGGAAATCAGCAAGGTGGGTTTCCACAACAACCACAACATCCTGTAATAATGCCGAATACACAACCAGCAAGACCAGCTCAAATACCTGCTCAACCTGTGCCAAATCCTACCAATAAGTTGGCTCAACCAACATGTACTGCTGAAATAACACAGTACCCCACTTATACAGTGGACATCAATGAAGTCCACCTGCATTCAGGAAGAACTCTACCACCTCCAAGTCCACCCATAATGAAAAACCCCACAATATCCATTCCATCACAACCACAGGAGGATCCTGAACCAGCCAATAAAGAGAATGCAGAAACAATATCACCACCCTTCCTAGAACGCCTGAACCTTCAACACACTCTTGTTGAACCTGAGTTTGATATCCTAGGGCAGCTGAAGAATGTTTGTGTAAATATTCCTTTGTTTCAGGCCATTAAAGATGTCCCCATTTATTCCAAGGCAGTTAGAGATTTGTGCCTTTAGAAATATGGAAGGAAGAAGAAGGATCCTAATACAGTCCATGTCATTGGACAATTGGCAGAAATCATGCTGGGAGGAATGCTACCACAAAAATATGTAGACCCAGGCTATCCAGTTGTCACTATTCAGATCAATGGACAAGTCCATAATACCTTGATCGATCTAGGAGCTGCCATCAATGTCATAACAATGGAAATAATGCATAAATTAGACCTGCAACATATTCATCCCACATCTACAATGCTACAAATGGTAGATAGATCCACAAGTACGACCGAAGGAATCATAGAAGATCTGGTCATATCAGTAGATTCATGGGAGTACCCTACAGATTTTATTGTATTACAGCCAAAAACAAAACTTGGAGGATATCCTCTGATCTTGGGTAGGCCATGGTTGGCCACTACAGATGCATTAATCAAGTTGTAGATCTGGCAACATGCAGATTTCAAATGGGAACATCACCAAGCAATTGGTTTTGTACCCCCAACACAGGTATCACAAGACAAGGACCACTGTCTAGATTGAAGAAGAAGAAGAGGCACCCATTTTCCATGCTTTAACAATAGATCATGCATGCACATTGGCAGATCTAGAAGAGGATACCATCATCTCCAACATACTGCAAAACAACTATCAGGTAGAACAATCCACTCTGAAAGATTACCTTGTATTCATTGTCCTTTTTCTAATCTATGGTCAAAAGAAGAACCAGTTGAAAGTGATCAAAGGATCTTCCATCAGCTACTGCCACACAGCTACAGCCACATGTGATCAATCAACAACATAGAGAAAATGACAGAAGCCACAAAATCCATAGAAATAATGCCAGGAAAGACACTCCACATAAATAACAAATTAAGTGTGGAAGAAGAAAGAAAATTGATAACCATATTGCATGCAAACAAAGGAGCCTTTGCATGGGACTATGAAGACATGCAAGGCATCAGCCTAGAAAAGTGTACACACCACATTTACATCAAAGAAGAATGCAAACCCATATGCCAACCACAAAGGCGGATGAACCCAATAGTAAAAGAAATAGTCAAGGCTGAAATACAGAAACTCTTAGATGCAGGATTCATTTATCCAATCTCTGATAGTCGTTGGGTTTCTCCATTAGTCATTGTACCCAAGAAAGGAGGAGAGTGGCGTATATGTATAGACTATAGATAATTGAATGCAACTACAAGGAAGGACCATTTCCGCTGCCATTCATTGATCAAGTGCTAGATACACTTGCAGGAAAGAAATACTTTGCATTCTTAGATGGTTTCAATGGATACAATCAGATCCACATTGCTCCTGAGGATCAAGAGAAGACCACATTCACATGCCCATGGGGAACATTCACATATGTTGTCCTACCATTTGGATTATGCAATGCGCTTACCACATTTCAGCGAGCAGTCCTTAGCATATTTTCAGATCTCTCACATGACTATGTAGAGATATATATGGATGACTTCACCGTCTACGGAGACACATTTGAGGTATGTTTGAATAACTTAGAAAAATTATTAATACGCTATCAAGAAAATCACCTATCCCTAAGTCATAAGAAATGTTTCATGCTCATGGAGGAAGGGATAGTGCTAGGACACCATGTCTTTGAAAAGGGGATCAGAGTGGACCCAACCAAGATTGCCATCATCAAGGACCCTGCCAGTACCACGAAACAAAAAGATGTACACAACTTCTTGGGTCATGCTGGTTACTACCGGAGGTTCATCAACAATTTTAGCAAAATAGCAGCCCCATTGTTCACTTTGCTAAACAAAGATGCTGAGTTTGTATGGACTCCCCCTGTAATGAAGCCTTCAATCTACTGAAGCAGTTGCTCATATCAACCCCCATATTACGTGGACCAGACTGGGAATTTCCTTTTCACATACATATAGATGCCTCTGATACTACCCTAGGTGTAGTACTAGGACAGAAAGAAGGCCATCTCAGCTATGCTATCTACTTTGTAAGAAAAAATATGCAAGTAGCAGAGCTAAACTACACGGTGACAGAAAAAGAATTCTTGGTGGTTGTATATGCAATCAACAAGTTCAAACATTACATCACAGGCTATCAAACTTTCATACACACAGATCATGCTACTATCAGGTACCTCATGAATAAACCATCGGTATCTAGAAGAGTGGTAAGATGGCTTCTCTTATTGCAAGAATTTGACATTACTATACTAGATAAACCAGGAAAAGACAACGTTGTAGCTGACTTCCTTTCAAGATTACAAAGCAATCAGGAGGATGGCATAGTAGATGACTCATTTCCTGATGAGCACCTCTTCGCTCTTGCTATCTCTACACCCTGGTTTGCTGATATAGCAAACTACCTTGTTTCTAGACAACTGCCACTTCACTTTTCCTCAAAAGAGAAGCATGCCTTGATACGGAAAAGTGGTAAGTACTCTTGGATTTCTAGTTTTCTCTTCTATACTGGACCTGATTGTGTAATAAGAATATGTCTATGAGAAGATGAAGTAGTTGACATTCTCAAAGCATGCCATGACGAGCCATGTGGAGGACACTTTGCAGCCAAAAGAACAAGCAGTCAAAATCTTGACTGTAGGATACTACTGGCCTACGTTGCACAAGGATGCAAATAGATATACAACCCACTATGATAAGTGCCAACGTATGGGGAGGCCTACAAGGTCAGATGAGATGCCTTTATAGCCTCAGCTGCAACTGGAACCTTTTGACAAATGGGGGTTGGACTTTGTTGGGCCCATAGACCCCAAATCAAACAACAAAGAGTACATCCTTGTATGTACAGATTATGTCACCAAATGGGCTGAAGTAAAAGCACTAACACATGCTCGAGATGAGAAAGTAGCAGCTTTCTTATATGAAGAAATAGTTACAGATCAAGGGCCACAGTTTACTGTTGATCTCATTGTTGACCTAGTGGAAGAATATAGGATAAGACATAAGAAGTCCACACCATACCATCCACAGTCCAATGGCCAGGTTGAAGTCACGAATAGAGAATTAGAAAATATCCTGACCAAAATAGTTAATCTATCAAGAAAGGATTGGGAGTCTAGACTCCATGAGGCTGTATGGGCATACAAAATCACATGGAAAACAACTACTGGCTTCACACCATATGAGCTGGTGTATGGGAAGAAACCAATGCTGCCAATAGAATTTGAACACAAAACTCTGAGGACTGTAGTAGAGTTGGGAATTGATATTTCTGAAGCACACAAGCAAAGATTGATGCAGCTCAATGCTTTGGATGAGTACAGACAACAAGCACTTCAGAACACATAATTGATACAGCAGCAGTGAATAGGATGGCATGATAGATACATCAAACCTAGGTAGTTCACACATGGAGATTGGGCCCTACTGTTCGATTCAAAATACAAAGATCACAAAGGAAATTGCAAACAAGATGGCTTGGGCCATACGAGATTGAACATGTCTATGACAATGGTGCAGTCCAACTATGAACAATTGATCCAGTGAGATTCAAACTCTTGGTTAACGGTCACAGACTCAAAGTATACAAGAAACCCTTATCAAAGGAGCAATTTTCACAGCAAGTACAGTGGTCCATGTAGACAAACCCTCATATTGACCCACCAAGTTCAAAGGAAAAGGAGATTGATGAGGAAGGAAGGGAGGATGATCTCTACCTCCCATGGGAAGAAGATTGAAATATTGTATATGGACCTTCATAAGGCCATAATAAACATCCTACTACAGACAATAATAGGATTAAAAAAACCAACAATGAAAACCCTTTTTGGGCATTGTTGGCAGATTCTGGGTAGAAAACTAGCTTGTTGGCTGCTCAAAACTATAGAAAAGGGCTTGAATGGAAAACCAGCTCACTGGCCATTCAAGGAAAAAAAAAAACAAATAATGGGAAGAAAAACACCTCAGCCAAACCTACTTTTGCCACTTCCAGTTGCTGCAGTAGCCTTTCTTGTTCTTTGTGGGAAACCTTCGATTCATCTGCAGGCACTTTCTAAAAGTGCTACGGGTAGAGTTTTGGACAGCCACATGCATATTCAGAATGAGGTAAGGAAAAATTTGGGTCACAAACAATTGCACAAAGTAGAATTCATGTTGCAGGTACTCTTTCCCTTCCTACAAACATTCCTTGCTTGCTACAGGAGAACCCTTGGTTAAATCCAGCTACCTGTCCAATGCTATGGGTCACCTCATGGTTGCTATGGGCACAATTTTAGAGTGTTGCAGCAAAGCAGTGCTATGGGTAGTCAAGACAAGGGATGCACAATTCCACGCCAGAACTTGCAGGCATCATACAAAAGAGGAAGGAATGTAAGTTTTAAAAAATCACAAGCATCATGCAAGGAGGTATCATTTTTACAGGTTTTCACATACTGCAGAAGCATAAAGAGAAACAAGGACCTCCAGCCAAGTCCAAGAGGAACCTCATGTCTGATATACATAAGCACAAAAATGCATAAACAAATTCCAGGAGAGCAATCATTTTCAGACAATCCTTGCAATCAAATTACTCATTGGAAGAAGTGCTGCATGCCAAACCCTTGCACAAATCATATTTTCATAAAAAGGTGTCACGTGGAGAACAAATAGGTGACACTAAGGTAAAAAGGTAATATCTACAAGTAGTAAGTATTTATTTCTTGAAAAGACATGTAAAATTAAATATATGCCTTAATCATTTACTCTTTTTCTATCACCATCATGAGGGGACATTAATAAAGTTCCTTCAGCAATAAATATATGGCACGCGTGAAACATTTTTCACTCGGGACAAGTGATGAGGAGGCAAGATTGGATCCCGCTACAGGCAGACTTGATTACCCTCAGCATGAGAACCAAGGAAGTAATGATGCATGCCTCGATTACAGGGGACAATTAAATATTTCCCCTGAGATGTGATAAACAAAAAACGAAAAGGGTGACAAGCAACGTAGAGAGAGAAGAAAAACTTGTCTACAAAAGCTATGGGAGGAACAATTGTTCGCAGAGAGCCCACCAATGTCACACCCTTGAGAAATAACCCTCATTGCTGGGATATATTTGAATGGGCTGGATGGAAAAATTACTTCCAGCTGCTAACCGAGTACTCAAATGAGAGAGCAGAGCAATTTGCAAGCACATTCGATGGACAGCAAGCCACGGTAGCTGGCATAACATTTCTAAGTAACAGAAGACTTGATTGGGCAAGTGACAGGACTCCCTCAAAATGGAGAAAATTAGGAGGAGAAACCCAATGCACAAAAATTAGACAACAATTCTTCCAAGGGAAGTAATGATTAGACAAAAGGGGGTATTGAGACAAGAAGCCTACCTAAGGCCTGGAGAGAAATTGTTACATTCATCATCAAATACTTCACATGCAAAGGAAGGTATTCCCTACTCTATACAATGCAATTTAAATACTTAAATCATTTAAGGCATGGAGTAGTAATAAATGTCCCAAACCACTTGATGAGTAGCCTAAAGAAAATGGAAAAAGAATATCAGAAAGGGGCAAAGAACGCCTTGTCTCATCACTGTCTAATCTGGCTAATCACCAAGCAAGGCCTCCAAAATATCCAGCCCAAGATTGATTTAAACTAGGTAATTGGGAACCTAGACCAGCCACCTGCAGCATTAGAAGAAGAGAAGAGTCAAGAAAAATCTGAAGAAAGAGTGGAAAAAGAAGAAACCCCTGAGAAACAGCCACAACAAGAAAGGAGGACAAAAAGAAAGCATATCATAAGGGTCCCTAGAGAGAGAGAAGAGGAGTCTAGCATACCCGTAGCAAGAAATACTAGGAGCTCTACTACTACGGGCGTAAGGAGGAGGCTCATCATTTCCACAGAGAAGGAAACCACAGAAGAGGTAGGGAGTAAGAAAAGTAGCCCTTAGAAAGAAACAAATGCCTCTCTGTCTGCAGAATCAAAGGGCTCTGTCTCCAAGAAGATGAAAGGTGTAGAGGCAACATCACCTACTAGAGAGCATAACATGCAGGAAAAGGAAGAAGAACCCCCTACACCTATAGTAGAGGAGGCACCTGAAGAAACTGAGACTACCTCAACACCTAAGAAAAAAGGAAAAGAAAAGGTAGTAGAAGAAGTTACCCCCAAGAAGGAACAAAAGAGAAAAATAATAGCTGTAAGAAGATCTCACAGGATAAGGAGGAAAAGAACAACACAAATAAAGACCATAGAAATCAGTGAAGAAACACCTCCAAAGAAGAAAAAAAGAAGAAGTCTTTATCATAAAATAAGGTTTTGAGATAGTAAGAGAGATGGACAGTTCAAAAGAAGAGGAGAAGCAAGAACAAATACCTCCTCAAATACCATAGCAGGCAGAAATTGAAGAGGTGAAAAGTGAAGGGAAACAAGAACCTGAATTCCAAACTCTGGAGCAAGCAGTGGAGGAAATCAACATTTTGAGAAACATCATAAGAAACCTAGAGGGAACAAGAGGATTGGATGCCCTGATAGGAGCAGCAGAAGCCTTGGAAAAGACTTCCATGGAAGAAGAGAAAGAAGAAGAGCCTGCAGAAGAACCTGAACCTGAACCAAAATATGAAGGTAAATACAAAGGAGGAAAGAATGAGTCCTTACTCCAAATGGTCCCATATAAAGCACAGAGACAACCTGTAGCAGAGCCTGAGGTAATACATTTTGACCTCACTTCTAAAAATATTTATTCAGTTGGACCTAAGGATGACCTATATACATTCTTAGAAGAAAATTTTCTTGAGGATTATAATGTTTTTCAAAGGCTAGTACAAATATTTAAAGGGCATGTTGAAGCAAGGAAACAACATGACACATTGGTGGAGAAGGTGGAAAAACAGGAAGCAGAAATAGAGGGACTCAAGATGAAAGTAGAAAATATGTATGATCTTTCTACTAGGATTTTAGAATGCAGACCTCCACCACGAGTATATGCCCTATATCTGTAGGAGAAATGGTTGCATTTCAGATATGAGAAGGTATACAATAACCTTCCCTATGTTGTGGATGACCCCAAAACATTCTTTAACATGTATAGAGAATTTGATCCTGACACTCAGGCACAGCTGAGTGAGTTTTATATTCATAACTTTTTTGTTCCTTCTAATGTAAAGTGGAATCCTAACATGTACCTGGGTGACATACTTCTAGATGCCTTCACATCTTACCTAAAAAATGAGAAGAGAAGGAAAGAAGAGGTAGATGAGTATCTAGAAATGGAAAAATAGTCCACCTTAATGATAAGGGGAGAAAGTGGTTACCTTGAGGACATTGTGGAAGAATGGGTAGAGTTTGTATCAGAGGATAGATTGGCTACATGGGTCAGGAAAAGGTGGATAGCTGTCTAGAACCAATATTTGATATTCCTGGATAAAGAAGGTAAAACAACTTATGTATCCTGCAAATCAAGATGGGATGAGTTGCCCACTATACTGAGAAATAAAGAGCCAAACTCACCTACAAATTTTAAGCAGGCCTTAAAAAGGGTGCATGATTACATAGAACTGGTAAGAATGAAAAAGGAAGGATGGATAGGATTGAGGTTTCATCCTCCCATCTTCTAGTATCCCATTCCAGATTGGAGGGAAATAGTACCTTTGGACAAAGAAAAAGAGATAGCCTTATGGCATGAGCTTGGGATAAGGGGAGGTCTCTATGGATATGGCCAGATAGGTAATCAAGACCCCTATGACTACAGAAAATATTGTGCCTTCAAGATGAGCCAGCTTGCTCAGGGACGAGCAAGAAGATAAGTTGGGGGTGTGATGAGGCCACATATTGGCATGTTTTGGCCTCATCTAAATCCTTTTTGAAGCCTCTTGCACATACAATTTTGAGACTTTGATCTCCTCTTGATGGTTGATATGAGATAAAGTTATGATTTTACATATATTTAGTTTTATATGTTCATTAATATTTAATATACTTATTTACTATGGTGAATCTTGTCTCTTATGCAAACTGATGTTTCTAATGTCCCCATGAACAAATTACAAGATGCCATAAGCTTTTGAAGTAGTAGGCCCCAACCCGTAGCAAATGGGCAAGATTCTCACAAAGATCCCGTAGCCACTAGCTGGGAAATGATAAGAGGGGATCATGGCATTCAACAAACAATGAGGCATCATGAAGAATATGGAGCTGAGCATATGAAGCTAGAGAATGAGTTGACCAAGTGGCAGCATTGATTGGACAAGTCTAAAAGTCTTCGGGTGATTTATCTCACCCGTAGCAAGCTCTAGGCCTGCCCGTAGCATCTTCCAGAACTACCTATAGAACAAAGCAAGTATGCACCTCCAGCTACCCGTAGCCAAAGAGAACTTGTCCAGCTCACACCGTGGCATAAGACAAAAAGTGCCAGCTATCCTAACGCATCATATGTAATATTATGGTTATTTTGTTAAGTAGTTTTGTAATTAGTTCCTATCATGTAAATAAGACAGGAATTAGTTGTCTTCACTTAACAGATATGAAACCGAACAACTATAATTTGTTCAAGTGGTTTTTGATCATATTCCTAGTATAGAATAAGTTAGTGATCTGTCTATATATATATCCAGAGACAAAGGACAGAGGATATATAGATTTGAGGAATGAAGTGATAGCTGTGTGAGAAAGATAGAATTATGAATGTGTGAAGATAGAATATATTAATGTGAGTTGTGCTCTTGAATTCATTGTAATCTCTCTTTTCTATAGCAATATTTAAATTGCTACAGCTCAATAGATGAATCATTTATCTTCTTGAGCAGTTCTATGAGTTTTTAGGGTAGGATCGGAACTCACTTTTGCACGAGGAAGGGCCCCCTCGGAAGGAATTACAGGGAAGATCCTATTCCTCCATTTCCTATTTATGTTGTGTGGATTGATTATTAGTTATTCATTTTATTTCTCAAAGTTCATGAGTGCATAGTGTGTTGAGTTTTTAGATCTGCAGATCAGAAACTTCCATAGTTTACTTTCCAATTTGCATAAGCATTACTTTCTACTCTTTGATAAATTTCTAGCCTATAAAGACTTCACTCCAAAGTACTATAGCATATATTTTACAGGCCCTTAAAAATCTTACACCCCGGGTTGACATTTAATGAACAACAGGTATGAGACCTAATATCATTGGGTGATTATTCTCGCACATCAGTCCTTAACTATGAAACTATCTCCCATAGTAAGGCATTTGACTACCTGCAATTCCTTATTCACCGATGGCTTCAAAATTTGATACCCAAAATTTTGAATAATATCCACAATCAATTCTTTCAGAGTTTTCCATCCGACAACACATCTCGAATGAATATAACATGCGCACAACTCGTAGGGTGGAATAGAACTTATGCACCCATAGTGAAGGAGGTAAGGCTTCCACACCCATCATCTAGGTTCTCTCACACTCTTGGATGTGGAATGAGGAAGAATCCTTCCCATGATAGTCATGTATTGTAGAGGGTGCATTGCTCCTTAGAAATCTAACAAAGAGCATGATTCTTACTTTGTGCCATTCTAGAAGGTTGTCTGATGGGTCACCCAAAATTGCGCCACCATCCCACATAATGTATAAGTTAGAATATTCCTCCTTTATCTCTCGACAGATCCATTGTACCTACATCACACGTAGAAAGATGTCGGGTTATCTTCCCCAGTATAACTTGGTAACTACCATCCTCTCGGAGCATCTAAATGTGCATGCCTGGTAACTCAAGTGACAAAGCCCTTCATCCTGTCTTCCAATCAACTTATAGGTCCCATGTTCCCAATTCTCACATGCAACACTAGTTTTATCACTAATAGATTGAGTATATTCCCATTGAACAACTCCTCTTGATGGATGAGAGAGGGAAAAATGTACTAACTTGAAAGTGACTTTCATCACTATGATTCTACAATGAACATGATGATGTGTAGATGAAGAAAAGTATGATGGTACAACCCAAGAAATTGCAGAAGATGGAGATTTGATTGGAATGAGAGGTGGCCAAAATTGTGTAAATAACTAATCATTGTGCAAGACAAATGGCGACGATGACCAAGTAACCGACGAAGAGACTAGGGAAATATCTATTGGTGAATACTTTTCTTACGCGAGATATATTTATAAAACAACATATTTGGTGTTATAAATGTAATAATAAGTGTGTGATTTTGTGACTACAAAGAGAAGATGTTAGGATGGTTATATGATCCCCCTTGAGGGGTTCAAGAGAGATGAATGAGTTAGGTAACCAATCAAAAATAAGAGAGGACCAAGTTAGCAGAGGAGTGAGGATTAGAGGATGAGAAAAATTGATGATTTATAGGATTAGATGATGTGATGTTTTAGAGGATGAGGATTATAGGATTAGAATATGAGGATTAGAGTATTATGATATATGAGGAGTTAAAGGATGAGTATTAGGGGATTAAAAGATGAGGATTTATAGGATGATAATTAGAGGATGAGGATTAGAGGATTAGAAGATTTGAGGATTTATGATTAGAGGATGCCCTAGTCAATGATGTATGACAAGGGTGAAGATTTAGGATGTTGGATTAAAGGATGCCCTAGTCAAAGGGTCAGGTGTTGAGGATTTGGGATTTAGATTTGAGGATGATGGATTTGAGGATTGGTTGGATTTAGAGAATAGCATATTGAGGTTGTTTGAATGAGATAATAATGATTCATTTTGGATCGATTTAGATGATAGGAAAGGATTGGGATGATGATTGATGATGTGATGAAAAGGATTGTTTGAGTGTGATTGATAAGAGGGTGTGAGAAGTTTCCCTATGTAGGGGTGAGGATTTTGGATGTTGGATATGAGAGGATAATATTTGGATGCAAATATTGGTTGATAAATAAAGGATTGATTGAATATGGGGATGAGGAGGTTAGATAGTGGGTTAGAGGATGATGAGGATTAGGTGTGCATGATGCACAAAAATATGGCAATATCTTCCAAATCATTGGGTGTGTGATTCAATCTAAAGAGTTGTTAATCCGACATTGTGTCCTTAATACCATATGATTCCTCACTAGAATTGATTCTTCATAAATGATAAATCCATGAGTTTATTTTTCCTTATTTCAAAATCACTATAAAATGAAACTCTTGAAAAGTAGTATCTACCTAAAAATGCACCCTTGTAAAAGAGGTTTGTTGACCAAATACTTACGTGCCATATGATCTATGAAGAAAATAAATGGTGTCACCATTAAGTATTGTCTAAACTTGTGCAACATGTAAATCATAGATAAAGCTTCATGCTCAATAGTTATATAGTTTTGTTCAGCTGGTGTTAACTTCCTGCATGCAAAACAAATAGGGTGGTCTATAATTTATTCTCCTAGTTAGGCTAACATGGCACCAATTGCTATTCTAGAAGTATTGACATGAACATGATACAATTTGTACCATGTAGGAAAGCACAAAATAGGTGTAGTGGTCAACCTTTCCTTAAGTGTTTCAATCACCTACTATTGTGAATCACTCCAATAGAATTTTCCTTTAGCCTTCAAAAGTTCCTTTTAGGGCGCATAAATATTTACATATACCTTAATGAATTTCTTGTAATACCCTGTATGACTAAGAAATATGGGTACTTCACTTTTATTTTTAGGTTCTTCTAATCCCAATATCACAATGACCTTGGCTGGGTCTACCAACAACTCCTTACAAATAATATTCCCAAGAAAAGTGCCAAAAGGTGTCATAAAGATACATTTCCTAATATTAAGAGATTATCAACTACCAAAACCTCTTAAACATAAGCCTCAAATTATCACAATGATCCTTAACCAAACCATACACTATCTAATCATCTATATATACTTGTAAAAAATTAGGAATGAAGTCCTGAAAATCCTACAAAACAATGTGTGAGAACACCACAGAACATTCTTAATTCTAAAGGGAATCACGGTGTATGTAAAAATTCCCACTCGGTGGTGAAAGTTTTCATTTCTGATCTTCTTTAGTGATACACACCTAATGGTAACCACATAATCCATCAGTGAAGGAATAAATATTGTGTGCCCTGCAATGCCCTCCAAGGTCTCCTCAATAAAAGGTGTGGGGAAAGGGTCATGACACAAAAACATTCAACTCTTTGTAGTCCACACATATCCTTATCCTACCATATTTCTTAATACCGATGACCATGGGAATAACCCACTCAAATTCATCAATGGGCTCAATTATTCTATACTTGACCATTTTATCATTTTATTCCTTCACCTTGACGTGCACATTAGGATTCACCTCGTATTTCATCTTCCTAATCGAAACAAACCTTCTTTTAATTTGATCCTCATATCGCCTAAATCTTGATACACTCCTTTTAACTCATGATAGCCTTATAGAAATAAGTACTAAAAGTTGTGCAGGAGTTCAATAATCTTAGCCACTTCCTTCTCTAACTAGTAATCACCAATAATGGCCTCTTTAGGCTCTACATCTATCCCAATATTAACCTTCTTTGTTTTCATAGGCTCATAATATGTGCACTTCATTTCATCTACTATGTCTATTACCTCACGTGTACCTTTAGTGTGGTTAACATCTAGGTTGTTTTCCTCATCATCATCATCATTTATCAGCATACTAGTTTACCATGTTCCTTTTCTTCCCAGACGTGGACCATTTATTCTTCTTAAGTATATTCAAGGTCAAGGCATGCCTATAATTCCAACTCACCAAACACATCTAACTAAAGTTCCTCATCCTTCACACTATCTCCCAAAGTAAGGAACTTCATAATATGCAGTGCTTCATTAACTGAAGTTTTAGTAGAAAAATAATCAAAAGTATGGATCATACCGAGGCCATTTCTTGCTAATTAATTATCTCCGTGTCAATTCTACATGAAGATACCATGCATGTGCACAACTGTTTAGGGTGGTGGAGAAATTATGTACCCAGAGTGATGGTGGTAAGGCCTCCTACCCCTTTTTCCAAAGTCTCTCACATTCTTAGACATGGTGTGAAGCAGGGGACTTCCCATGGAAGGTGAATATCTCGTGAAGGTACATTTCTTCTTAGACACCTAGTAGAAAAGATGATTCTCACCTCTCGAAATTCCAATAGGTTTTCTCTGTGTGTATTCCACTAACACGTTACTATCCCGTGCAGGGTATAAACTAGCATATTTCTTTTGTCACCCTCATCCTTTCACTGGGATTCCATGGTGCATAAAAATACATTAGGGTTCCCTTCACTAGTGTACCAAGGTACTTGGTTATGACTCAATATCCGAATGACACATGTCCCGATCATACAAGTAACAATATTTTTGATCTCTCTCTCCCAACTACTTCATACATTCCATGCACCCAAATGTCACAAGTAATAATTTTATTATCACTAACTAAATGAGCATCATCCCATTGTATCACTCCTTTCTTAGATGGTTCAATTACCTTAGGGTCTCTGATTGTGCATGCGTATATCCTATTCAAGTCTTCCTCACTCAAAGGCTTAACATATGAGGCAAAATTTACATCTGTCAAAGTTATAATGATGTATTCTTCTTTTTCTCAAAGATAATGTACCCTTTGTTGAAGTAAAAATATGCATTATTCACATAACACAAGGGGTGCCCAAGTAACGCTAGGAAACTATTATCCTCTACAATCTCGAATACTTCAAAGTCCTCAGTAAACTTGGCTCCTTGAATCATAATAGTCACATATTTTAATACCTCAATAGGATTAACCTAGTTCTATTTGCCATATACAATACATTCAAAGAAGGTTGCAATGGTGATCTACCCAAATGATTCCAAGCATCCAACATGAGTAAATTAACTTCTGCACATGTATCTATCATAATGTTTGTCAAGAGCCATCCATCAATAACCATATTCAATGTAATATCTTTATCATATTCATGATTATGGGGAGGTAGATTTGCATGGAGTATTTTCCTCTCACATGTGTGGTAATTTTTCTCTCAAAGGGATTATGTTCTCCTAGTACAACATTCGACATAAATCCTTTAAATCATCTACATCCTTCTATGAGATTTAAACCTTATTTGTGCATTCCATCATGTGCGCTTGTTCCTTCAAGATTTGAATCTCTCCTTGTAGATTCCTAATAATGTCCATAGTTTTCAGGTAAACTTGTTTCTAATGTTCAACATCAGAGTACTTGTCATTAATCACTTCTTGCTTTGTCATAGTTAACTTATACTTTGGTGGTTCACAAACACGTGTAGCCTTAGTGCATTTGGTAACTAACACCTGGTTGTAATTCTGAACTAAGTCCAAACTTTGGCATCCATTGATCTCCATCTGCGTGTTATATCCTAATCATAACTAATCCCTTTTCTTGTTTGTGATGCTTTCTCATATGCTCATACAAGTCGGGGCATTCTTGAAATTTTTGTTATTTTCCACACCATGAGAAAACTACATTTTGAGGAAATTTTTGCTGATAATGATTAGGAGATCCACAATTAAAAAAATTCCTCTGGGAAATCCTCCTCTTCCACCACCTTGACCTAGGCGTCTATATCCCCATTAGAAGCCTCTATTCTCGGTTATCCCTATTATTGTGCCCTTCATTATGTTGTTCTCCTTGTTCCTTAGATCCACCTGCTACACTAGTTTGGTGCACACCAATTTCAATGGCTTCATGCATATGATCAATCACTTTGTAGTTAACAATATCATGAATATGAGTTTTAAAATTTTTACAATACATAGATACATTCTTTTGTATCAAGCACTACATAAGAGGACATGTACTCACATTATGGTCTAGATGAAAAATCTCATAATCCAATAACATGACACAAACCGACTTACGAGGAAATATATACATCTGTTGTCAAAATTTCACCCCCCCAGGGTAAATTTCGATAACATGCATCAGAGTTTTGCAGTTCCAAGCAAGTAGATTGAAACAGGAAAAATCACGAAAAATGGCTAAGTCCTAGTCCTAGGAGCAGTCGGGACATTTGGGACATCTAGGCGTGGATCGTCCAGAAAATCCTCGGGTGGCCCGTGAAGCAAAGGGACATTTGGGCCATAGTACGCACGGGACGGGAAATGCAGATCGGCCGAAAGAAGGAAAAATTTGCCCAAGTCTTCATCCAGACAAACGGGACACAAGTACGCTGGAAATCGCGAACCAGCCGGATCGGCGAAATGAGAACAAGTGGCCCGTGAAGCAAAGGGACATCTGGGCGGAGTATCGTAATCAGCCGGATCGGGCGAACCGGAAGAATTTGTCCCACGAAGCTTTGCACCGGGACATTTGGGACAAATGGACGTGAACCGGCCAGTTCGGTGAAAGCAGAGAGAAAGTTCGATCTTGGGACATCGGGCGCGAGGAGGACGCGGGGCGCGGATAGCCAAAAATTCGAGAGCAATCAGATTGCGCCACGTGTCATCGGCAAATGAGGGACGAGGAAGCCCATTTCAGGCGAGATCGGAGGTTTTGTCCAAAGCAGTTTGGGATATCCAAGACATAAAGATGCGAAGGGCGTGAAAAGTCGGCAAACCCGCGGACTAATCAAATCATGACACGTGTCACAAGGAGATAGTCCAAAAGTCAAAAGGCGAGGTTTGAGCACTCGACCCGAACCAATGAAATAGCGCCACGTGTCCAAGTTTAAGGGGCCCACAAGGAAATTTCAAAAGGAAAGCCCGCGAAAGATAGAGGAGAGAGAATTGCTCGTCCAATCAGCACGTGCCACGTGTCATCCAAGTGGCAGAGCGCGGGAAAGATTTCAAAACACGTTTTGGCCGTTTTTGCCCTAAATCTTCGGATCGCCATAACTTTTGATCCAGAGCTTGGATTGGCACGTTCTTTATATCAATGGAAAGCTGGTAAAATTCTCTACACAATTCCGGGGTCAATCTTGCATTTTGGTTCAGTTTGGAGAGAGAAAATCAAGAAACACCTCTGGCACGAAATAACAAGCAGAAGTAATGCTTCAACAAAAACTTTAATGCAGTAGCAGATTCGCGCACTACATAGAGATGACCCTCCGTTTTGCCAGGATCCGCCGCTTCTGCCATAATGAGATGAATGGAATGCAACCTAGAGGTGGTTGGGGTAGATTTGGCTTTCCTCTCTCTCTTCCCTCTCTCATTCTTTCTATATATTGTAAAGAGGAGCTTCTTTTCAGAGGTCGAACATTTTTCTGTTTTGCCTCTCCCTTCTTCTCCTCAGGTGAATTTGTGGAGTTCGAACCTCTCATTTGAACTGTAATACTATTCTGCCTCATGGCATTCTGTAGTGTATTGTATCAATCTTTGGAGCAAGTAATGCATGTCTGTGGATGATTCTCAGCCCTCTCTGTGTTCATTTTTACATCCTCCTGGTCTTTCACTGCAGGTTTTGTCATCTGTGCATGATCTTATATCACATTCAAATGGTCTCGTGTTCTTTGGCAAAATAGGTGTTCTTCATTCCTCGGTGCATCACCTTTATTAGCTTAGATTTATTTTATGCATTTTCTTACCTTGTCTCCTGGCAGATTAGATTAGGTTTTGAAAAAACCCTCTGCATATTTCGTGTGCATCTAAATAGAGGAATAGGAACTAGCCTTCTCGGAGAATCCTTTCTCATTTTTTCAAGTCTCACACTTGGAGAAAGGATTCAATGTTATGCAATCACACTAAATGCCAAAGTGATCAACCTAGAAACCTGATCTGCATCCAGGGGTGTTGTGATTTTGCATCAACAGTTTTGGCACGCCGGGTGGGACCTTGAGGTCTCATTTTTATTGCAGCAAAGTTGATATGCATCTACTGCAATTTTCTTGCTTGAAATTATTTGCATATCCGGCGACTCCAAAAGGAAGATCAAGCTGGTTTCAGCATGATGGGCCCGAGAGGTTATGAGAAGAATCACAAGGTCAAGAGTTGGAGAAGAAGAAGTGTTGTTTGAATACCTGTAATTATCTCCAAGAAGAAGGCAAAGAGGAAGAAGGATTCAAAGGTCTCCATCTCCACCAAACAGAACTCTCTCAACTCCTCCACCTACTCGGCCTTTCATTCAGTATTCAAGAGTCCTTCGACCAATCAGAATGGCGCAACCACTAAATCCCTTTGTCAATTTCACTGGCAGCAGCCCACTCGCCCTCAATGCACAGAATCCAGTTCCAATTGCAGCATTGAAGAACATTCCATTTTTTACTGGAGAAAATCATACCACTCCTGGTGATCATGTAAAAGACATTGCTAACGTCTGTGCAATCCATGAGATAAATGAAATGGATGTAGCTGTCAAATTGTTGGCGTCTTCATTCAAGGGGAAAGCATTGCAATGGTTTAGGAGCCTTGGAGCTGGCTCTATCACAAACTAGAATCAGCTGTGTATTGCACTTCATGAGCAGTTTGGAGAAAAGGGAGACAATTTGTCTCTACTAGAACAATTGACAACTATCAAGAGAGCCCCCAATGAGCAGCTGACTGATTTCAACTTCAGATTTCAAAGGTCTTGGGATAGGATTCCAGTGGCAGTCAGGCCAACAGCAGAAGGTGCTTTTCTATACTATCTTAAAGCTTTGAATTCTGATATTTCTATGTTAATTCAATCTATGGGAGGCACAACCTTACCTGCTGCTTATAGCATTGCCATTAGAGCCGAAAACTGTCTTATCCAAGCTGGTAAATTGGCTCCTAGGCCTCCAATGCCATTATATCCAAGTTTAGAGAGCCCAAGTGCTAGTCAAGCACCTGTCTTAGCTCCTATTCCCACTCCTAGAAATCAGAGTTCAAATGAAGCTTCCACTTCATCTCCAAGTGCCCCAAATGAACTTCAAGAGGTCATGAAGCACTTGCAAAATCTAGGCAATGAGCTGGTCACTCTCAAAAGACAGCAAGCTCAAGGTTTTAGACCTTCATATCAGCCTCAAGCTCAACCTAATAGGCAGCCATATCAGCCTCAAAGGCCACCTAATCCAGCTGCAAATATGAATCAAACAAGGCCTCCTGTCAATAGACCATTCCAGCCCTATAATCCAAATGCCATATCTGCCTCTAGGGCATTAGTACCAGCACAAAACAACATTGCCCAGGAGTATGATTGGTGTTTTCCATGTAATGAGCCTCATAATCAATCCATGTGCTTCAATGGTGCTTTGACTCAAGCTTTAATGGTAACAACTACTGGTGTGGAGGGTGAGAACAGTCAAGAAAACAGCCAACAACAAGAAAGCGTTCAAAGAATCAGCCCCAAATGACACCACATTGGTAAATTGGCAAGCGAGAGGATTTTTGTGGCATGAACCAGGCAGTTTCTCAAGGTGTTGCAGTAAACACAAGGTCAAAAAGGAGAAATTTGGGTGAAGAGCAGCCATTAGCCCCAGCCAATCCACAACCTTCCATGGCTCCACAAATGATTGGCAAGCAAAGTCCCGCTTCAAATGCACAAGGACAGCCAAGAACAGCCCCTAGGCCAACTCAAATGCCAGCTGTTGCTGCCCACATACAAGGAGTAAATGTGCAAACCAAGGGGCAGCAGAGAGATCCTTCATCACCATTCAGTATCATTGATCAGATGAAGAAAACAAACGTCAATATATCTATGTGGGAATCTCTAGCTATCCTGAGGCCAAAGAGATCTCACGCAAGTGCCATGAAGGACGGCCAACTTCGAATCTGCGAGATACAAGACAAAGTGCTTAAAAATGTTGCCCAACCTAAGGGAAATCATGGAGGACAACAAGGTAAGATGTTGAAACCCCCTCCTTTCTATGTTTCGTTAATCATTGGAAATCAGCTAGTGCACAATTGCATTATAGACTCCGAGGCAAGTAGCTCAGTAATGCCTAAACAGATAGCTGATCCGTTAGGGCTCCAGTATGAAATAACATCTAAGGGAGTAGTACAGTTGGATGGGACAATAATAGCAATAGTTGGAGTGATTAGAAATTTGAGTCTTACCTTGCACGCATGTCCAAATGTTGTTGTTTTACAAGATGTGTCAGTCATAGACCTTCCACCACTCTTTGCCCTATGTTTGTCAAGGGACTTCACTGCCAAGATTGGGGGATATTTGTCCGCTGATTGGTCACACATGCTATTCGTAAGCGAGATATGGAATTAAGGCCACAATCAGATCTCGAACCTATTGCAAACTTCCATATTGAGCCCTACACTCCAAGTCAGATTAATGTCAATTGCTCAGCATTTGATCAAGAAGATCACCCTAGCACTGATGAAGCTGACACTAAGGTTGGAAGTATCCCAGATTTGACTCTTGATGAATGGGCAAACAAGGTGCATGCTTTTGATCCTTATCAAGGAATAGAAGAATCTGAGCTAGGAGTCTATTGTATACACGAAGAAAGTCAACCTATTCCTAGCATCACCAAGCCAAACCACAAGGATGAAAATGAGGTATGGCAGCTGTTTTTTGATGGATCAAGGAGTAGACAAGGTGCAGGAGGTGGAGCCGTGCTTGTTTCACCTCAAGGAGTAAAGTACTATTCAGCTTTTAGATTTCAATTTGCATGCTCCAATAACACTGCTGAATATGAAGCCTTGGTGCAAGGGATGCATTGGGCAATCAAGAAAAAAATAAAGAACTTGAAAGTCTTTGGGGACAGTGAATTGATTGTAAATCAGGTCAAGGGACAGACATGCACCAAAAATGATCTACTCAAAGTGCTACAAGAACAGGGTGTGGGACCTCATGGAAGATTTTGAGCGTTTCGGCATTAAAGCCATTCCTAGGAAAGAGAATCAAGCTACTGACAGGCTTGCAGCAGTAGGGGAAGCCTTTGACATTGTCGAAAACATTCAACAAGACAAGGTACAGCCAAACATCCACTTGATTGTCGAGGCCTTCAATCTCCTGGATAACGATGTCGGTTGGCAAGTATTTGAGAATGACCAGCAAATTAGCCATTTCTTGAAGAAGAAGCTGAGTTCTCGGCTAAGAATCAAGAAAAGTTGGAACAACAGCAATATGGTGACCAAGTGATACATGTTTGAGAACCGACAAGCCGCCCAAGGACTTATCACTTTGGAGTCCATTTTTAACCCCAATGATCAGTTTAGAAAGGAGAAAGCAAACATTCAGGTCAAGAGAGAAGATTCGGTATCCATCTTGGTAGAAGAGAACAAGCCATTGCAAATTGGAAAGATGACAACTGAGCAAGAAAGGTGTGAGTTCATACTGCCTATGTCAAGAATTCACGACGTGTTTTCTTGGAGCTATGAAGACTTGAAAGGTTTCAATCCCAACTTAGCTCAAAGCATACCATCGGGTGGATCCAAATACTAAGCCTGTCGCAGTAAACAGAGACCACCAATCCACACATGGAGCCTCTCATGAGGAAAGAATTGGACAAGCTGATTGAGTCAAGAATCATATTCCCAATCAAGCATTCTAGTTGGGTTGCCAACTTAGTTCGATCAAAAAAAGAAGAATGGAGAGATCAGGCTATGTGTTGACTTGAGAGATTTGAATAGAGCCTCTCTCAAGGACCATTATCCACTCCCTTCCATGGAGCAAATATTGCAGGTTGTAGCTGGTTGAAATGTTTTCACCGCTTGATGGTTACTCGGGCTTCAATCGATTATGGTAAAGGAGGAAGACCAGTTCAAGACAGCCTTCACAACCAAATGGGGCACATATGCTTACAAGAAGATGCCATTTGGGATCGTCGAAACGGAGCAACATTCCAGCGAGCTATGGATATGGCATTCAAAGGCTTGATCAACAAGATAGTGCTGATATACCTAGATGATATTACTGTCTTCTCAAAGAATGCAGCAGACCATTTCTTTCACCTCAGGCAAGTGTTTCAGAGGTGTAGAAAGTTCGGAGTGTCTTTGAATCCTAAGAAGTGCATCTTTCTTGCACATGAAGGGAAGCTCCTTGGCCATATTGTCTCCAAGGAAGGATTAGCAATTGATCCAGAGAGGGTTGAAGCCATAAGAGCACTACCATTGCCAAGCCACAAGAAAGCCCTTCAGAGTTTCCTGGGAAGGATAAACTTTGTTCGGAGGTTTGTCCCAGATTTTGCAGCCCTTGTCAAGCCCATCACCAAAATGTTAAGGAAAAGCATGGCTTTCAAGTGGATGGCAGAAGGCAAGGAGAGTTTTGAAGCAATCAAAGAAGCCATCTCCCAAGCACCCACTCTCATCAACCCAGACTTTTCCAAGGATTTCATCCTCTATGCATTTGGAGGTGATGACACTATTTCTGCCATTCTGGTACAGCAGAACAAAGATAATGATGAACAGCCGATTGCCTTCTTCAGCCAGAGCCTAGATGACTGTGAAGTGAGGTACTCTTTTATTGAAAAGCATGTGCTTGCAGTAATCAGAAGCTTGAAGAAATTCAAGCATTTAGTCTCAAACAACAAGGTCCGATTCTTTAGTCTCACATGCTGGGGTTAAGGACTTCCTCCTCAACAAGGATTTGAATGAGAAAAGGGCAGGATGGATCACCCGTGTCATGGAGTATGACATTGAGATCAAGATCACCAAGCTGGTAAGAGGCAAAGGTTTGTGTGAGCAGCTCGCTTCCAAACAACCAGACAACCCAGAAGATGAAGAAGACGTTGTCCTGCTATTACAAGATGATCAAAAACAGGAAAATGATGATGTGTCCACTCCCTGTTGGACTCAGAATATGATACATTTCCTACAGACGGGCATGTGCCCTCCAGAAATGAGCAAAGCAAAAAGAAGGTACTTCAGATTACAAGCAGTTCCATATGTGCTTGTTGATGGTGTTTTGTTTAAAAAAGACATCAACGGTGTTCTATTAAGATGCATTGGGACAGGTCAGGTTGAGAGGATCTTACACGAGTTCCATGAAGGGGAGGCAGGAGGCCATTTCACCCCATGAGTAACAACTCTCAAAATCATGAAAGCTGGTTACTATTGGCCTACTGTATTCAATGATTGCTACTCATGGGTTAATAAATGCAAGAAATGTGCATTCTTCACGGGAAAGGAAAGTTATGAGCACCGCCCTTCGTCCAATTTCAGTATATCATCCATTCATGCAATGGGGATTGGACTTCATTGGAGTCATCAATCCCAATTCGAGTCAAGGCCACAAGTGGATTCTTACAGCAACAGACTATTTCACCAAGTGGACCGAAGCAGTAGCGCTCAAAGAGGCAAGTGAGTCTAACATACTAGACTTTTATGAAGAAATAGCAACCAGGTTCGGTGTGCCGGCCACCATCATATCAGATAATGCATTAGCATTCATAGGTTCAAAAATTACAGAATGGGCTGTCAAGAATGGAATCTATTTGAGCACCTCTTCAAATTATTACCCGCAGGGTAATGGACAGGCAGAGTCCACAAACAAGAATTTGCTAAAAATCATCAGAAGGACTCTGGATGAAAATCAAAGAACATGGCATACAAGGCTAAAATCAGCGTTATGGGCTGACAGGATAACACCAAAGAGGTCTACAGGTAATTCTCCCTACAAGTTGGTCTATGGGAAGGAGGCAGTATTGCCTATATCATTAGAATTGCCAGCCTTGGAGCTCATGAAGTAGTTTGAGTTATCTGAGTTCGAACCAATGGAGGTCAGGTATGCAGAATTGATGGAATTAGAAGAAATCAGAGAACATGCAGTTCAGACGATTGAAAAGGATCAGGCCTTAGTAAAAAGATGGTTTGATAAGAGAGCAAGAGCAAGGACCTTCCAGGAAGGGGACCTAGTTCTGAAATGGGATGTAGATCGGGAAAAACCAGGAAGGCATTCCAAGTTTGATGCCATCTGGAGTGGTCCCTACATGGTCACGGGATGCAAAAATAGTAATGCCTTCCAATTGTCTGCATTGGATGGAGAGGAACTTCCGATTCCGGTTAACGGAATCTATCTTAAACATTGCTACTAAAAAAGAAAAGGTTTGCCCTTGTAAATATTAGTTTAGATTTTTTTAATTCCTCTAAGTGCGTATGCACATTGTCCTGTGGTAGTTAGGTTTCTATTTCCCTAAGTGCTTTGGCACAGGTTTTGCTACTCTCAGGTTGTTTTCTACAGTTCAGAGTGTTGCTGGAGAAGAAGTTGCAGTATCAGGCTCGTTTCAGGTTATTGCTTATAACTCCATGCCCAATGGATCGCTAAAAGGCCACTGATCTTCTACCTAGCAGGCAGGTGACCCCGCTGAGTCGTCAAAACTGTTGTCAAAATTTCACCCCCCCAGGTAAATTTCGATAACATGCATCAGAGTTTTGCAGTTCCAGGCAAGTAGATTGAAATAGGAAAAATCACGAAAAATGGCTAAGTCCTAGTCCTAGGAGCAGTCGGGACATTTGGGACATCTAGGCGCGGATCAGCCGAAAAGCCTCCAGGCGGCCCGTGAAGCAAAGGGACATCTGGGCCACAGGTACGCGTGGGACGTGAAATGCCGGAATCGGCCGAAAGAAGGAAAATTTTCCCAAGTCTTCATCCGGGACAAATGAGACACAAGTACGTGAAGTACGCGAACCGGCCGGATCGGCGAAATGAGAACAGGTGGCCCATGAAGCAAAGGGACATCTGGGCCAGAAGTACGCAAATCGGCCGGATCGGGTGAATCGGAAGAATTTGTCCTACGAAGCACTGGGACATTTGGGACAAATGGACGCGAACCGGCCGGTTTGGCCGAAACAGAGAAAGTTCGTACTAGGACATCTGGGCCGCAGGGACGCGAGGGACACGGATAGCAGAAAAATCCAAGAGCCAATCAGATTGCACCACGTGTCATCGGCAAATGAGGGACGAGGAAGCCCATTTCGGGTGGATCGGAGGTTTTTTTCCCAAACAATTTGGGACATTCGGGACATAAAGACGCGAAGGGCGCGAAAAGCCGGAAAACCCGCGGACCAATCAAATCACGACACGTGTCACAAGGGAGATAGTCCAAAAGTCAAAGGGCGAGGTTTCGAGCACTGACCCGAACCAATGAAATAGCGCCACGTGTCCAAGTTTAAGGGGCCCACAAGGAAATTTCAAAAGGAAAGCCCGCGAAAGGTAGAGGAGAGATAATTGCTCGTCAATTAGCACGTGCCACATGTCATCTAGGTGGCGAGCACGGAAAGATTTCAAAACACGTTTTGGCCCGTTTTTGCCCTAAATCTTGATTGCCATAAATTTCGATCCGAGCTCGGATTGGCACGTTCTTTATATCAATGGAAATCTGGTAAAATTATCTACATAATTCCGGGGTCAATCTTGCATTTTGGTTCAGTTTGGAGAGATAAAATCAAGAGATGCCTCGCGTGAAATAACAAGTAGAATTAATGCTTTCAACAAACAACTTTAATGCAGCGAGATAGTTGGCGCCACACATTAGACAGCCCGCCATTTTGCCAGGATCCGCCACTTCTGCCATAATGAGATGAATGGAATGCAACATGGAGGTGGTTGGGGTAGATTTGGCTTTCCTCTCTCTCTTCCCTCTCTCATTCTTTCTATATATTGTAAAGAGGAGCTTCTTTTCGAGGTCGAACATTTTTCTGTTTTGCCTCTCCCTTCTTCTCCTCAAGCAAATTTGTGGAGTTCGAACCTCTCATTTGAACTGTAATACTATTCTGCCTCATGGCATTCTGTAGTGTATTGTATCAACTTTGGAGCAAGTAATGCATGTCTGTGGATGATTCTCAGCCCTCTCTGTGTTCATTTTTACATCCTCCTGGTCTTTCACTGCAGGTTTTGTCATCTGTGCATGATCTTATATCACACTCAAATGGTCTGTGTTCACTGGCAAAATAGGTGTTCTTCATTCCTCGGTGCATCACCTTTATTAGCTTAGATTTATTTTATGCATTTTCTTACCTTGTCTCCTTGGCAGATTAGATTAGGTTTTGAGAAAACCCTCTGCATATTTCGTGTGCATCTGAACAGAGGAATAAGAACCAACCTTCTCTGGAGAATCCTTTCTCATTTTTCAAGTCCCACACTTGGAGAAAGGATTCAATGTTATGCAATCACACCTGAATGCCAAAGTGATCAACCTAGAAACTTGATCTCGCATCCGGGGTGCTATGATTTTGCATCAACAATATCCTTAGTACATCCTTTAACCTCACAATTTATACATCATATTCCACCGCACGCGTCTCATGATCTAAATTAGCAGAGAGATTTTCCAAATATTTTGCCATAGCTACAATCTGCGATTCTAAAAATGGACTCACTCCAACTTCCAAGCTCCCAACTACCTCAATGTATAGATCTACTTCCAAAGTGTTGTGCAGATCTAAAAATGTCTCATGAGATAGTTCCCTTTTGAATGGAGTCAACAACCCACCAACAAAACCATTGTGCATGCTTGACAAGGGTATATGTCATAAAATAAATTTGACAAAAAGTTCTAAAGAACTGTCATAATCCCAAACTCTTTCGATAAGACCTACTTAATGTCCTTAAGCACACCGATACTCTTTCTAATAGGATGTCAAATCACCGCACCCTATGAATATCCGGTTGATGGTTAGGGCATTCGGTGTGATTGGGTTACATGAGATCACCTCTTAAGTGTGGGACTTGGGCTTGAGGGAGAAGGTCAAATTCCTCTTCCTAAAATAAACACAACACTACTTCTAATGCAATAAAATATCTAACTAGACCTATACTAAATTTTCATGGGATTTAGGGAAAGAGATTTGCAAGAAGTAAACCTATACTAGAAGTGGTGATGCACTAATAAAGGGTTGTTACTAGACAAATTTTTTTTTCCAATGAAGCAAGATGAAAATGAAAAGGATGAAAAAGCACCAAAATTCAACCAAATACAAAGCTTCACTCTCAAATAAGCACAAAACTCCAAAAACTTGGAATGGAAACTTGAAGTTGCACAATATACCTACATACACAAGAAAGGAACAAAGAAGTAGCTATAATGATGAAAGGATAATTAATTAGTCACATAACACAATTTTATTACTTCAATCACGTGCACAATGCATCATTACATGAGAAAGAGGAAAATTTTTCCATTACAATATTGGAAGAGGCTTGAAAGTTCCCACAATCCACAATAGACCAAATTGTGAAAAGAGAGAAATCTAAAAAATGTCCAACCCTTTGGAATGAATTCATCCTTTTTTATTTATATAAAATCCAATTGAAGAGGAAGAGGAAAAAGCCTAAAATCAAGGCCCAATAATATCACATGATGGCCTTCATTAATTACATCAATAATTCCACCACTTAAGAACATTCCACTAGGTCTCCATAACACACAATTTTGAATTTATCCACTATCAATTGAAGATAATATTTTTAATAAAACATAATATTTTAATAAAAATAAAATTCATGCCTTTGGTGAGACCACTTAAGGTTCAATTTGTGATTTGAAGGGTTTGGCTATTGTCTAAATAAATGGCTGCTAGCCATCTCACCGAGGTGATGGGAAAACTCCTATTTTTCCATCAATGAGCATGTTGCTTGATATGGCGGGTTTTTAGACTTATCCCACCACCTTGGTTTGTATTGGGAACTTTTCCTTTACCATGACTCTTCATTAATCCCCATTGATGACTCAGTGTCACCTTTCAACGTGTCATGTTGACGGGGTCTCCACTATGCTCTAAACTAACTAGAATCTTAGGGTTTGGCATGGCTTAGATTGAGTCCTCCGAGTGATGACTTTAACTCGACCCACGTACCACTTGAAAGACATCCATCACCCATACATCATTGATCGAATCACTAGCTTATATATTTTGGGTTTTTTCACTCATATTTGGAATCAAATTAAGTGGTGGGGATTTAATGCCAACCACCACATATCCCTAATTGTTTAACTTCCTCTAACCTACCTGAAAAGTAGTTCAGGGTTGTCACTTGACTCAAGTCAACCATTTTTTGCACATATTAGTCTATTGTGGGTAAAAGGAGTTGAGTTTCCTTGGCTCAAACAATCCAAATATCTACATTTTGGCAACTTGAATCTCGGGATCTGATCATTGTTGTTGTGAAAAGCATGGAAAATATTACTTGAATCTCCAATTGGCCACAATGGCTTAAAAATTCATGACATGGAACTTCCATCTTGGCTTGCCACTCTCAAAATCCCAAACTTGGCTCCAAATTGAACTTCTCCCACCCGATTCAACTTTGTATGCCCCTCTCCAACAATTGACTTTATTTCGACTCGATGATCTCTTATGCCATGAGTGACTTGATCATCGGAACCATGAGTTATCTCTATGAAACTTGAGACATTTCTTCTCTTCTGCCAAGCTCATCATCATTCATTCATTCACTCGAACCGAGTTGAGCCCCAAACTCAAGTTCAATGTGATACTTACATCGCATCCATGTTTCTATTTGATCATAGCTCTTATAAAACATGACTCGGGCGTTATGTGAGTTTGATCTTACCAAAAACTCTCCCAATCTTCTCCTTTCCCAAGATTTCCTCTACTTGAATTAATCTAATGTTGGCCTACTATCCATTTTTTCTGTGAGATCCTTACCCTTACTTTTCTCAGGAAGAGATCTTTATAATGTTCGATGCTTCTCAGGACCACCTCGATTGATCTCACTATCGTGAATTCGACCTCACATCTCGTCATCCAATTTTCTAGCTACGTCATACATCCCTTTAGCTTGAAGACCTGGGATCATTGTCATGCCTAAGATCAAATAAAATAGAAGAGTTTATTTGAGTGCTAATGATGACACATCACCAAGTGATCGCTTAAATTTGTCGTGCCCTGAGCAACTTGCTCTATCTCACAAGATTTCCTTCACACCAAGTTACAAACTCCTCCATGAGTGACTCCCATAGCCCATCGACCCAAGTAATATACAATATCATTCATGGCTCACCAAGCCAAACATAGAGTTGGCATCTTTTGAACACCTTGCGAGTTGAACTTGAGCTCATTCATCTCACGGCCACTCAAAGTTCACCATTGAGTTGGTGCTCTCATGCATCAATGTAATCTTACGAATGTCATGTTGAGTTGTCACCTAGAAGAATTCCATGCGATTGATCTCGTGCCTCCCTATCCATGCTACATTTAGCTCAAATGAACTCGAATCGTCATTCCTACTCCATAATTTAATTCATTCAATGCCAATGACTCCTCACCCTTGTTGCTTCCATCGTCGCGCCTCGTCATGTCTCTATTGAGATTCAAAACCTGAATTTCTTCTTGAGTTTTTAGTTGAGGTGCCTCCACCTCACCTATTTCACTCACATTGACCGAGATCCAAGATCGATATTTTCATCAATACTCTATATTTTATTTCATAGCCATGATGCATTCAAGCACGAATAGCTCTCGGGTTGGTGACCATTTCCTTATGAGCTCGATGAACTCAAATAAAGCTCCTCGAAATGCATTGAGCATGACACCCCCACAGATTTATCCCTATGTTGGCCTCCATTTCCACCATGGTCAATGTCTCCTACTCCATGGCTCACCAAACTAATGGGAGCTTCACACTAAGTTTCCATTTGATAAACAACTCACTCTTTGTTATGTTTGAGCTAAATCCTAGAACTCCTATTATTTTCACTCAATTATATGACATGATGCTTATTTTTATGTCATTTATGATTCTAACGAGTCCATTACCAAAAATCAACTCACCAAGCTGCTCAAAGAGTTATTTTTGACCCTTCACAATCCTATGTAAATTTAATTATTTTTACGAGACTTTGTATTTTCTAGGACTTCCTCTCAAACTTGGGACTAATGTAAACACAAAAAGACCCCTAAAACATGACTTTTATCAAATTGACCATTTTTACTGATATTCACTAAAAGTGGGCCCCAAAACCAATATTCTTGCTCACGAACAAATCTTATAATCTCCAAGATCCGAAAAGGAAGACTAGCTTCAAGATGACTCCAAAAATACCCAAAATACCATGAGCACACCATAAACATGAAATTTACCACTAATGTCATGGAATGGTTATCAAGCCCGCTTTTTTACTTTGAAAGCATGATAGGCCTCCATTGTCCAATTTTGTCATGAGTGGAAAAATTGGATAGCATTTTTGGCAACCTCTCGAGATGATTACCTACTAAGCATGGTTCAGTGAGCCTTAAACAATCCATTGGGCATGGAGTTAATGTTGGAATATCGAAATGATCTGATCTTCGTGATGTATCCTAAATTTTCCTTGGGATTTATTGATCCGAACTCTTGATAATGTAAGGCATGAAGTATATTGAACTGGTAAATGCTTGGCATCTACGGCACACTACAGAATTTTTGAATGAAGCATTTGAGGAATTAGGGATATCTCAAAGCTGTCTTTGAAACTTTAAACCTTTCTTCTCCTAAAAAACTCCCTCACTTAAACACTATGCAAGAACCATAATGAAACACAACACACAAACAAACAAGGGAAGTGAAACACAACACAACAAACAATGTGCAAAGAAATTGGAGGAAAACACCTAACTAAACTATAGAGGGGCAGAAAAATCCGAGAAATAAATCTTTGAGATGTATCCCATTTACGTGAATGGGTAGTTATTTTCCATTGAGCATAGATAGATGAAATGAATTCACATCCTTGTAACTTGTGATAATGTATGGAAAACTCCACAGAGTGTTAAACTTGGTGTGCATACTTGGTTTGGCTCTATCTTCATCCCATTTGAGAACTAAATCTCCCTCTTGAAAATTCCTATTAGATGCCTTCTTGTCAAAAGACCTCTTAACCTGAGCCGATGTTGCTCCAAAGTCTTCATAGCCTTGTTCCACACTTCTTCTAACTCCATGAGCTCAGAAAACCTGATTGTCATAGGATCACTCTCCATAACCTCAAGTTGATGAGCTAACTCTAAAGAAGGTAATTCTAAGGATAACAATTTTTTTACTTCTCTTCTATATACAAGCATAAAAGGAGAATTTTTGATGGCCATTTTAGGTGTTATCCGATCTTCCCATAAAAGCAGTCTTGAGTTGTGTGTGTCAATTCCTCATGTTGTTTTCCATTGTGCATTTGATAATCCTTGTGAGGTTCATGTTTCTAGATTCGAGACCAACTGTTTCTTTTTGAGATAGTAATTGGATAAAGTTTTGAGATAAACCCCATTCTTAATGCCCATTTATTCGATTCGGACCAATAAATTCTATCGCGTTATCTCGAAATGACTATAAATGGGATATTGAACCTTGTCATTATTCCTTCTAGGAAATCAAGAACAACTTTCTCATTAACCTCCTTCAATGTTACTACCTCTGTCCATTGAGTAAAATAGTCCGTTGTAATAAGGACCCATTTATGTCTGTCATTAGATGGAGGATTGATCATTCCAAAGAAATCTAACCCCCATTTAAAAAAGGGTTGAACTAATTGGATTAGATGGAGGGGAAGAGCTTCCAAATTCTTATTTCTGGTGAAAAAGGCACATTCCTTGTACTTATTTACCCAAAGATGGGAAAATTTGAATAAATCTAGCCAATAGTAACCAAACCTCATAATCTTTGTGGCGCTTTTTCATCTTTGAGTAATGTCCTCCAGATAGACCATTGTGAAATTCTTCTAAAATGTTGTTTACCTATTATGGTCCTATACACCAAAGGAGAACACCATTGAAATCCCTTCGAAAGAGAACATTATCCACCAGAACGTAAGGAATAGACTAGGGAAAAAGGTCCATCTTCGAGTCCTATCTATGTTAACCATGTATGTTCCTAAGAGGATAAAAGCCTTAATTTTTGATAACCAATCAACCTGATCATCTCTTTCATCACTATTCAAAAGTGTCATGTCCTCATCACTTTTTGATTCCAAATCTATAGTAAGTTGTTGACACAAACCTTTACCTCTGACTAGCTTGGTAACCTTGATGTGCACATCATACTCCATTACCTTAGTAATCCATCAACACATTTCTCATTCATATATTTGTTCAGTAAAAAATCCTTAACACCTGGATGACACACCATCAAATGAATTTTGTTGTTGGAAAACATGTGCCTTAATTTTTTCAAAGCTTAAATGGTAGAAAAAATTGCTTTTCAAAAAATGAGTATTTGAGCTCATAGTCTTTTAGGGACTAGCTAAAGAAAGAAATTGATTGTTCCATTAGATTGTCATTCTTATGAGTGAGGATCATGAAATTATCTCTTAACTTGCAAAAGCATAAAGAATAAAATATTTATCAAACCTTAGATTCACCAGCATAGGCACTTGAGAAATGGCCATTTTGATGGCTTCAAATCTCTCTTTTCATTTCTTTTTCCATGAGAATGGCATATTTTTCCTCAACATGGTTATTAATGGTTTAACCAAGGATGTGAACTAAGGGATGAATCTTTACATGAAATTTATAGTTCCCAGAAAAATCTGAAGACCCTTCTTATGACTTGGGAGAGATAGGGACAAAATTGAATGAATCCTAGCCGATTGAATAAAAGTGTAACATTCCCATTTTAAGACTTTAGAAACAAGGGAATATTTTTTTATATAATGTTCTCCATTCTAAATTCATAATTTAGAACACACATTATTTATCAACCATTCATATAACAGATAACCATATGCAGTTGTAATGACTTGGTGTGCTACCGATCTATTCATTTCATGACTCGAGTAAACTACCGATCTATTCATGTTTAACATTAAGTATTGAATACTTTTTCGTATATTACGTATACTTGGTTCTCTTTTCTTGCTTAGGGCATTGAGTGATCTATCTAAGGAACCTATCTGAATATTTGTTACCAATATTCATCTGCATCATGAACCTTAGACTAGGTGACATAGGACAATGCAACCAGTAGCTTGCGATACTTTGGCCAAAGATTTCTAACATACTGTTCATATTACTATTCCTTGACAACATACTTGTCAATCTGGAATACGTCCTTCACCCCACTCTATTGTTATCTAGAATTTCCATTAAGGACTTCCGTCAGTCCACTTACGCAAGGTTTAACCCTAGCTCGAGTTAACAACATACATTATAATAGGGGAGGCTCACTAAGACTTAAGGTAAGTTGGCATCTTTGGGTCAACCTAAGTCAACCCCATGTGCCAAGGTATCCTAAGTTTTAGGGGGCTATCCCATATCTTAGACATGTTACTAACCAAACCTAGAGAGAACTAAGGTTAATTCCAATGTGTGTAGATCTAGATGATCAATGCAGAAGGGTGTTTCCACATGTCGGTTACATTGTTGTATCCTCAAGAAGATCCTAATCTTCTCAAAGGTACATCCCTGTAGTTGGCATGTGCCAGCATCCTACAAAACAGCCTCATCGAGATGTACATAGCCCAAGAAGTTTATTATAAAGTTAATTCATTTAGATTATTAAAAACATATTTCAGCAACCTTGCATAACCCTAATCCAACACTCCTTAAGTTCATCTCTATAACAAATTCAACTAATTGTTAAATAAATTTCATAGCTTAAGATTGCCTTTAATGTTATTTACTGGACTTAACAAACTGTCAACCATAATAGGATATCAACATCATAAGTTCCATTTATTGTGACTTAACCATTCAAGGAAGTGTAACAACCATCTAGGTTGTAACTAAGTAGACTTTATTAAATGAAGTTTAATGATTAGGAATCACGTCTTCCATTTTATTTGCATTCTTAAGATAGAGGAAGAATATTCCTTTACATGATTAAGTGCTAGGGTCTAGCACCCCTATAAATCATTTACAAATTCAATAGTTATTACTGAATGTTCATTCCATATCATATTACTATATTGAGTTGTTTAGTCATGACATCAAATTCTACAACTTAAGAAGTTGCATCCTATTTAGGGAGATTAGTCCAATTCCCATTGTCAAACTTATCTAAGAATACCCCATTCAACATACACATAATGTGGAGTATAACAACAAGATAAGATTCCATCTATGCAATGAAAGTACAAGATAATTTACACACCCACAACAAATAAATTCTCAACATTTAATTCATCTCTAAAAATTATATATATTTAGGTATGCTCAAGAAATTGCCTTCATTACAAAAGAATACTACTTTTTCTTTTCAATACAATCTCAAGAACGATTCAGAGTTCTTCACAAAATCAGACTTAAATCAGCCAATGCACCACATAAGTTTTTACCTTCCTTATCACTTATGAAGTCCATCTGCAAAAATTGCTAGCATGGGTCAGTTTAATGAATTGAGCATGATACGCACTAATCCTTTAAAAATAATTACATTCCAATAATTGTTCCATTAAAACAACTATGCTTTAATGAGACAATTATTACATCATGAAAACAATATATCAAAAGCAACGGAAAAGAAGTACTTTTTAACCAATTGAATTCACTTTCAAGAGAAGGACATAATATAATCCACCATATCAACCTTACAAAATAGATTCTAATTGATTCTATCAATTATCCTTAGTCAAACAACAGATCATAACAACTCATTGTTCCCAATCTTTCATAAAAGAATACAACATTTATCTTTGCTTCAAGCCAAAAGAAGGATTTAAATCATGGTTCTACCTAGGATGATTCATCTAGCTCCTAAGCAAAAGAAGAAGAAGAACCATTACAACTATGCCCAAACACAAAACATCGAGAAACAAAACATATTCAAAACGTGATTTAACTATTTCTTATAAAAGACAACTACCTTAAAATTTAACATTTAAGATATTCATCAAAACATAATTTCATTTTAATCCAAGAAGGAATAGAGAATCAATTGGTCTACCTACAAGTTTAAATCTACTTCCACATATAGAAGTTAACTTTTAAAGATCTGAAACAACGTTCAAAAATCAAGGTAGACTCATACAGGAGTTAATCTCTACTTGAGATCATCCAAGGAGAATTCTTAAAAATATAGAGTGCAAGAGACAAATTTACTCATCTCAAACCAAACAAGTAAAGTCTTTTCAAACAACAGTCTGCCAAAGAAACTGAAATTTCCAGCTCAATAAAACCGAATAATAAAATCTCTTCCAACATCATTTCTACAAATGATTGGGTAAAGGAAGACCAAACAACTCATAAAGAAATCTCTATATAAAAAGAGAATCAAAATAGAAAATTTCAACCAATGATCTATCCAATAATAAGAAAGCACACTGCCATATTCCTTACACTTCTTTACTTTTAATGAACACGAGTTTCAATTCCATATCTAGAATGAAATACAAATAACAGTCCTAAAACACGGTCTATTCTAAATGAATCACATTCCTTTCATTTATAAAGACACAAGGTGTATTTACTATAACCAACAAGAGATAGAAAAATAACCGATCAATAAGTTAAACATGATCAGAAGTATCAACAAACTCAGACTGAAATCCATTATTCTTAGAAAATGTTTCCAGTTAAATCCCCAAGGATATTTAACAACTTGATATAATCTACTCTCATAGATTTCCTTGAGTAAGTAGTTCGATTAGAAAAGTTCTGAGTTTTAAACTCTTTAAGAAGTTAAGAAAACCCAATTCAAATACCAAACCAAATCAAACATGTCGATAATACTACTAGCTCAGAGCTCGAAAGTACAAAATCGAGCACAATGACAAACACAAGCTTCTCACAAAGGTACAAGACTACCCAAGTAATTATTCACGGTTCAGGGAAACAACAAGTTCCCATCCAAGTTTAAATCATTAACAAAGAAAACTCAACATACCAAAACAGAACTGACACATCATTCCTACTACTATTTCCAAACACTAAGTACTAAATTTCATGTACAGTGTCAAATTACAAAAACTCAACATGAGCTCAGATATGCACAAGTATCTTAGTATGAGGTAGTATAAGATACAAATATCCATTAACAGTTCATATTCAAAACAAGGAGTCCTATTCCTATCTCAAATGAAACACAAGTTTCCAACAAGAGTTCAGAATCAAACAAATAACAAGATAAGAGTGTGGTGAAATCATGAACTTCCATTAATAGTCCAAAATACCACAAGAGTAAAGCACGAGTACAGAGCCCCATATGGCTTCAACAATAGTCCCGAGTTACCCAAGATTTCAACACTGGTTTAGAACAACAAGAGGCTCCAACACCAATTCCTATCAAAATAGGAGGCCAAATATTATCCCCCAATAAAACTCAAGTTTCTCACCAAAGTTCAAGCCCCAAACATGAGTAATAAAATACAAGTACCGTGTACATTATGAACTAGCATTAACAGTCTAGGTTATCATAAGGAAATAAAACACAAGCATAGAGCTATATTCTGAATTCAACAATAGTTGAGGGATATCAAAGATTCCAACACTGGTTAAGAACAACAAGAACCTCCATCAACAGTTCTCAACAAACACAAAACTAGAACCAAGTTCTAAACCAAATACGAGCTCGAATATAATCTCTACTAAATCAAAATCTCAACAAAATCTCACGATCAAACAAAACACAAACTCCAACACAATCAGATAGAACCCAAAGTTCTCAAAAACTCTGAACCATATCTAAATAACAACGAATATTTTTAACAGAATACTTCAGTACTCGTTGCCCAGCATGAAAAAGCCAAGTTAGAGACATACATTTTTACATGCATTCTCTTTTTTAAAACTACATATGGTAAGTTTTGAAATAGAACATCATTTACCAAGGATTCAAAACCAATATCACAAGATTTAATAAACCCAATAAGAAAATAACTAGATAAGATATGCAATCCAAGAATCTCAAAAGAACAGAATCATTTTAATGAAACATTTATAATAAAGCAAGAGATCTTAAAGATTAGAACCTATCATGCCTGATAGCGCTTTTACGCCAAATCGAAGAGAACCTCTAGCCGAGCTCACAACTTCTCCTCTTCTCCATGAAAGATCAAACAACCACCTTCTTTTTCCACACTGCCTCTTATATATCCCATGAACAGAAAAATAGGTCTAAAACCTCAAGAATAGCCATTAAGTGCTAGTTCAATATGCTGATTTGAAAAACCAGAGAGCATGCAGAGTGAAAATTGTGAAACATGCAAAGTGAAATGACCCCATACAAACCCGTTTGCATGCCTACCAAAGTGGTTTGAGCACAAAAACTGAAAACCATAAATTCCATTAATTCCTATTTTCCCACCTATCCTTCCTTACCACCACCTTCCAAATTTGGTGAATGCCAAATCAAAATTAACATGCAACTCCATTTTTAGTGAAGATTCCACATAAGCCTTTGCCAAGTCAACTAGCCCCTACCATAATTGGCGGTACGTGAGATTTTAAAAACCTTATCAACAACTTAAATGCCTTGGAACTGTTGCCTGTGATACATGCAACCACCAATTCCCCCTTCATGCCCATTAGTTTAGGGTAGTCATAATTTCTTAGGTTAGATCTTAGGTTAGCTTAGGATAGGTAACCTTAGGATATAACCCAATCCATAAATTACCACCTTAGGTAGTTTCCACATAGGTTAGATTAATTCCAACACAATAGTTTTTAGGCATTAGGTTAGATATAACCATATAGCATTAGGTTTTAGGATAATTTAAATAACCTAGTAACCTCTCCATGATCCTTTAGTACAAATCTTAGGTTAGGATAAAATTCAATTAATTAACATAGCTAGGTAGTAAATATGTATATTCTTACCTAGCTTAGGATTCCGTAGGACAGTCCCTTTAGTTTTAGGAACCAGAATGTTTCCTATGCCATGAATAGGCTATAGTTCATTTGCGTCAGCATTTTCCTGCCACGATCAAACTAAAAAGATCCAAACACAACATACAATTGAATAGAAACACGTTCACACAACAATCAAAGAACTTGTAATCAATCATAGTTCAGTCATACATCTTTCAATTCATGGAATGTTGATTTACCATTTATTCAATAGAGTATATTTCAAAACATTCCTTGGATCACTAAAATTGATCCAAGGATGAGTCAGATTAATAGATAAGTTTACAATTCTTAAACCAGATTGCAACTCACCTACAAGAAGTTAAAAATGGATTCAAGGAAGCCATTCCAATTCAGTCAAAGGATCTGAAGAATAGAAGATGATTTATCCATATCAAGCATGATCTCCAAAAATCAAAAGAACATGTCTTTATAAGGAAAATCACATGTCAACACTTGAAATGTAAAGGAGGAAAATAACAACTGTAAATGGTGTTACATAAAAGTCCTTCCGCTAAAAAAATATGTCCCAACAACTTTCCCTCGTCCACCGCAAAAATGCATTTCTTAGGATTGAGTGAAACCCAAAATTCCCTACATCTCTTGAAAACCTTCCTCAGATGTGTAATGTGATCTTGCATGCTTGGAGTACATGGTTATATCATCAAGATACACCAAGATGATGTCATTGATCAATCCCTTAAATGTCATGTCCATATCTCATTGGAAAGTAGCTCTGACATTAGATAATCCAAATGAAATTTTGTTGTAGGCATATGTGCCCCACTTGGTAGTGAAAGCCATTTTGAATTGATCAGATTCTTTGACCAAAATTTGATTGTAACCTGAATATCCATTGAGCAAAGAAAACCTTATGCTTCACCACCATTTGAAGGATATACTCCATAAATGGAAGAGGATAGTGGTATTTCAATGACGCATGGTTCAAATCCCTGAAGTCCACACATAATCAAATCTCTCCATTATTATTTCTCATGGGAACTAGGTTTTCTACCCAGAAGGAATGCTTGATTGGAAAAATGATGCAAGCCTCAATAAGCTTGGTCAACTCCTTTCTCATCAGTGGCTCAATTTTGGGATTAACCAACCTCTATTTTTGACAGACTGGTTTGGCATTAGGATCAAGTTTGATGGTATGTTGTGCCAAAACTGGATCAAAGCCACACAAATATTTATAAATCCATGCAAAAAAATCATTATATTCTTGAAAAATTTTGATGAAAGCCTCTTTCTCTTATAGGGTACACACTTTTCCAATCTTTAGGAACTTTTCATTTGCTACCTCAACTTCTTCAAAATCATCCTCTTTGATTACCATGTTAGAAATTTGTCTTCTAGCCTGATCATCTGAATTAAAAATGGACTCAAGAGTAACCAAGCCTTTTGGTAGCTTTTTTATTTTCAATTTTATAATCTGGTCACCATATGATTCTTGCAACTTATCTTGGTTTTTCACAACAAACTCCACTTCTTCTTGCAGAAAAAGAATAATTTGTTTTTCACTATCGAAAACTTGCCAATTACCCATATTATCAGGAAATGCAAGTTGAATGAGAAACTTTAATAGGATTTCACTCTTATTTCATGATATCAACGGTATGTTGTATTGCGAGCCAAACATGGAAATCCTATCAACAACTTGATTTTTATTTCTAGGGACCGTGTGGATCTCAAAAGCCTCGAAATATTTAATAAAATCCTAGATTCAGTTCTTGTAAGATCTTAGAAAATCATTTTTGGATGTCCTACATCCTCTTACTTAGTGTACAACACATTCGCTATCACCCAAAAAATAGTCAAAGCTTTGATTCCCTTCTTTTGAGCCAACTGAATTCCTTGCACAAGAGCTTCATATTATGAAATTTTATTGGTGTAGCTTTACAAGTAAAATATATGAGAAGTACTTATCTCATTCTAGAGAAATTAATACAACACCAACACCTGCTCCATTTTTACTTCTTAAACCATCAAAAAATAGTTTCCAAATTCCTTCAGAGCTGTTTTGGGTCTTAACAAGTTGTGGTATGATTACACCTTCTTCGTGGATACAATATGTACACAGGTGTTACCATGTGGGACCCGATCCTGGTATTGTTGATTTTGGGATTGGTAAGGATGAGCATATTGATACTATTACCTCTTGAGTGCTACGAGTTCATTCCCAAAATTTTGTAGTAGTGACTTGACCTCAACCAAATCATTTGAAGGGGCGGTGAAGACACAACTAATGCAAGCCAAAACTTGTTGACTAGAAGTTGATGGAACAAGGGAAATGGTTGGTGATTACTTGAAAGTTTAGCAAACAAATGCATGGGAGGTCTAGGTGCAATCTTCCCTTCTTGAATCTTATTACAAGTTTGTAGGCATCGAGTAGCATAGTACCTCCCATCATTTGAATCATAACTATTATATCGTTATTCAAGGATCATAAATAATACAAGAATGCTTTAGTGGGAGAAGGTTTTATGAGTGCCATAATACTATTCCAAGTCTTGTGGAATCGGTAGTTGAAATAACTCATGTATTCTTGAGGAGCTCTCTTTATGGTGGTGAGTTGTTCCATGAGTGACAAGTGGTCACTCTTGTCTTTGAACTGTTTGTATAGCTTCTCTCCTAACTCATCCCAAGTGGTTATAGTACCATCTTCTAACCCACAAAACCACTAAAGTATTTTTTCCTTGAAGGAACTAGCAATGGGTCTAAGCTATGCAACATTTTCCTATGTAATATTATGTACTGCGTAAATGTTGGATACATCAAGAATATGTTCCACCAGAGTAATATGAGTTTCCCCTATGTAAAAGGGAAAAATTTTGAGTGTCACACTAGGTATAGGATCACATTGAGCCAACTAGAGAGGAATGCTTGCATTGAAAGGAGGAAAAACTTGGTTCCTTGCAGGGGCTTCCATACCAACAAGAGGTTGATTATTCCTGGGTGGAGGAAACCTTCCATAAGGAGGGCCGAATGAATGTAGTTATTTTTGTGCCCTTTCAAAAACAGGGAAATCCCATGTGCATCGTCCTATCACCGGTGGGCGCTGGGTTCTCACTGAGGCACGTGCGGGAGCCGAGTCCCACCTTTATATGAGTTGTGTGAGAATGCATTATTTGTGAAAAAAACTTAAGTGAATAAATTGGAAAGGAACCATACATTCATCTTAGAGCTCAGAATGGATTTTAGAGCAATGTGTTCATTCATATAAGAAAATCATTACAAAACATAAATCTAGATTATAACATAAAAGAAATGCACGAGGGGTTTACACCCACTCATGTGAAATATATTTATAACCGCATCATATAGATGTAAGTAGAAATGGAACCACACATATATTTATATTAAGCATGTTGATAACCATATTACATTAATTAATGCAATCACAGATCCATATGATAGCACAAATAAATGTCATGCATCGGAAATGAACTTAGGCCCTTTATAACACAAAGAAAAGTAATGTTCGGACCCATCTCCTTGATACAACATACTCCTATATATCCTCTAAACCCATCCTATAGAGCTCTCACGAGTATTTTTGCATGGCTTTTCCCCTTCCTCAATTCTTGGTCCCTCCATCTGTGTTTTTTTCTTCTCTTTGGGTGCTCATATATATAGCCTTATCAAGCACTGCCATGCCTTTCTGAAGTTGTAGATCACTTGCCATGTGTCCAAGTGGTCCTCCATGGGAGCATGCTTCTTCAGATGTGAGCTCTCCATCCTTTTCCATGATGACCTTTTGGAATCTTCTATTGCAAGCAATAATCCTTAGTGGGTACCAAGTTTCTAGGTTGTCACCTTAACCACTCTGCTGATCCACATACTGATCGATACATACTTTCCTCGTGTTCTTCTGATATGCCAAATATTGTTAAGTCCCAAGATATTTACTCTACCTACGCACACCACTGGTTCCACTAAAACCCTCTTAAAACCATGTCTTGTGCACTTTCTTCTTGCACACCCTTATTCAAATAGGCCTTGCGCCCTCATGCCTTCTTGTACTTAGCCAATATTTTAGGGGCCCAACATCACCCCACACTACACTATTCTTTGCCCTCGGGAACACCTTCTCAAATAATAAAGAATGATTGTCCTTTAATATTTTGGAGAAATAATAAAGGAATGAAGAATTGGGGAAGAATGATAGAATGGGGAAACTATGATTATTTCTGTAAGAGGAGAGTCAAATCCTTCATCAATTTTGCCTCCAAATTATTCCAGTATTGACCTCACTCTGTGCCTATTGACTGAGGTTGCCGACTAAGGTGCTCACCTCTTAAAATATTAGCCCTTATCCTTGGGCACTCATTGTTTCCATGATACCCTCTAAGCTGTTTGACCAAATTATCGAGTGTGTCCATCCTTGAGTGATTTGGGGTTATAATGTTTGACCAATTTTTGATTGATCTGGCAAGGTCTCGATAGCCTCTGATTTCTTCTCAACCTTAGCTAGAATGTTTTCATGTTCCACCTTATTTCCCTTGTTCTTCTCTTGGAACTCCCTGAACTCTGCTTCATGGGTGGTGATCATAATGCTCTCCACTCTATCTCTATTGATGTAGTTGTCATAAGCGTCCTCGATTACTTGGGCGGTGGGCTTCAAATCTGTGAGGAATTTCTTGTACTAGGCCAAAATTTCCACAACCTTCATCTTGTCCTCCTTTTCTTTGTATGTCGATGCCTCTTCTACGGACTCCAAGGCTAGTGGTCATCTTTCCATTGTGAGGATGTTGGTTAAGTCCTCTAGACACTCTAGGGTAGATCCATATACGCACTTTGGTGGCGTTAGATCTAGCTGCTTCAAGAAAATGGCATCTGTGATCATCCCTACTTTTTATAGACCTCGTGCACCCTTGCCTTCTCTTCTTTCAACTCACACCTTAGCTTCACGCTGATTATCTCCTCCTTCTTTAAGTCCTTGGTTCTTTTCTCCATATCTTCTTCCTTCTTATCTAGTTCTATCTCTAGGAACTTTACCCTGTCATTCCTCCTAAAGAGTCTAGCTTGTACTTTAACCGAAACCTTTTTAGCATGTTGTATATTTTCTCATCATCGATAACTGAGCATTTACCAAGGGGTTATCACCTTTTCACTCCGGTACCTTCATTATTGACCCTTGGCTTACTTGAATTCTGGTTCGTCGATGTGGGACTCAAATTCCCAACAAAAAATATCCTCATCCGAGGGTATGCACCTTCCTCCTCAAATGATGCCATAGCCAAGAGTTTCTCTATTGGTATGGTGCTTTGAAAGTGTGTGTGAAACACTTTGTTCGAGATCATCAATATAGCCCATCCTCTAAACATGTGCTAGCTTTGAAATTTTCTTCTCATGCATGTGGCCTTAGGAAATCTCACAACCAAACTAGGATCCCCTCCCATGCTACCATATTCCTTTTCTACACTTTCCTCCTCTACTTCCTTCATCACTAGGTCTACGTTATGTTCCATCTCTTGCTCTACTAGGTCTTCGATGATCTTGTCTACTTCTTTCTCTATGGCCTCGTCTATCTATTCCTTAGTGAGGCTTGGGGTCCTTTGTTATTTTGTAACTTCCTCACTTACCCCTTTGTCCTGAGTATCCTCTTCTTCCTTTTCATTCTTCCTCTTGACAAAGATGTACTCATTTTCTTCTTCCTCTCCCTCCTCCTTTGAGTCATGTACTTTGAATACGGGAGGGCCTTGATTTTCCTCAAGTTCATCATCTTCATCATCATCCCTTTCACCTCTATGGGCCTTCAAGATCTCTATATCCTCCAAATCATTTTTTCTATCACCTTCTGCTTCTTCCTAGCAGGAGATTCTGCTTCCTTCTCCTCCTCCTCTGGTGACTTCTCCTAGGTGATGGGTTCTTCATGCTCTGACACTTCTTCCTCTAGAGTATTTTCTTTCACCAGTGACTTCTTTCTCTATGCATAAGTATTGGGCTTAGCACTCATGTCCGGTGCACTTACTACTTGTGTAGCCTAAACACTTGGTGCTTTCTACACCTCTTCTCTTTCCCTCTTCTTTGGCGCGGGATTCCTTCTTCCTGTGGGGTCCTCGGGGATGGACACATCGTTTTCCAAGTATGAACCCTTTTAAAATTTTGGCATGATGTGAAGGTATATTCTTACTACAATCCTTCCGGTGATTGGTAATGTCCTTTGGTTTCATCATCTATATCTCGTGGGAGACATATCTCTCCACGTATGTGCGCCTCTTTGGGTAAACCAACTTTCTATGCAGCTCTTTGTGGTTTTGATCCACCTCACTAAGGTCAAACCTTATTCTCTTGGCCTCTTTAAATTTGTTCACCCCCACTTGGAAGTATTGCGTGGTGAATGAGAAGGGAAGCTTGCACCATGGGCTCATTGTTTCATTTATCAACCTAAATCTATCAATTTAGAAGTGTTGATATACAATGAATTATTCTTCTCCTTACACGAGTGTAGGTAACTACTCTGGAATTCTCCATTCCACCCTAAATGCATCCCTCATGCACTTGTACCATTTCTCTAAACACGCCTTATGAGTGGCTGTCATGGTCTCACAAGTATATTTTGTGAACGACTTCGCGAGATGAGGGATCCTCTTCTAGGTACTCCCAAACAAACCTTTCTATCCCATCGGAGGCACCCCTGATATCCGAGAAGACAATTGTGAGAAATATATTACTAAATAGTATCTTCTTTCCTTCTTATGTGCTACTAATGATTTCATCCGTGATGAAAGAAAACAAGTTATAGATGGTCCCCTCAGATATTTTTCGGCATATGTTTAGCCATGCCTTGTTCACTTGAGTCCATCTCTCTTGGTCATTGAGCTTGGTTACCAAGTGCGCGGCCATCCTCATCATAGGGTCTGGGATCTCTGTGATGTCAAAGTATCGTGATCCTTTCTTATAGTCATATGCAGTAATTATTTCCTTGATGTCATCCTTATTGTTTGGGTCATCATCAATGTTATCCTTTTCATAGATAAGGCCTGTGAACTTGTAAATTAACTAGGGAGTTATGTGCATCTTGCGCCTGTAAAGTAAGGTAATTCCTAGAGTTGTAGTAATCCCACCTTCTCAATTTAACCTTTACTTCGTCACTATAGATGGGCATGCCTTCCGGTGTCCTCTTATTTGTCGAGTTAACCAACTCAAAAGCCATTTATTTCTCTGTCATTCTGGTGTGGTGGTTATAGTCACTTACAGTCATGTTCCATAAATTAGATTCCCTTTATTTTCCTAGCAATACCCCATCTGGGTATTGCATCTTTCTGTACCACTCTTCATTTGTGCTTTTGACAATACCCATTTGCTTACCCTTGCCCTTTCCCTTCTTCGTTTTAGGTGATATGGTTTCTTTCTTTGGTGCCATCCTTCTGGTTAGGCTATCACTTCAAGTGTCTTTTCCTTTCTCTTTTCTACCACTTTATCCAACCCTAATCCACAACCTTGTCAAGAAACCCTCCTACACTGTGCCCTAGCCACCAAACCCTAATTGGAATAATTCTTCCACAAGATGACACTTATTAACAAATTCCTTCTCATCAACTTCCTCCACGCCTGTGTACTCCTTTCCTACTAGTTTGTGGATCTTCTCTAGTCACGTCCTCTCAGATTTCTTAAATTTTTCTTTGCATGAGATCACCTTTGGGTGCCCTAGTTCACAAGATATATTTTCTCTTTGTAAATGAAAGGTAAATAATGAAGTGCGACTTCTTATTTATATCTTTTACTTCTTTCGACATTAAATGATATTTTACCTACCACCATAATTATCACTAAATCTACCTTTTTCCACCAAGCCATCCTTACATGCTTTCACCTACACACCTAATTTTACACGAAACATGCTACTGACCTTTCGGCACACAAACAATCCATCCTGATAGAATACTCTTACGAGCGTGTCAACAACACCAAAGTCACTTCTTCTGTCCACATGATTTTTTCTCTCTCCTACCTCGTATTATTCCTACGCTTCTTCCTTCTTTGTACGTGGTTTCCCTAAAGTATTATCCTAAAAACAACCTTTATCATCCACCTCTTCTTCCATGCGCTTCCTTCATCCTTGTGTGCTTTATATCCATCAACTAGGCAATTTACCGCAACTTCTACTGCCAATTCAACTTGTATTACGGGCCTATACTTCACATCACTCCACCCCACACTAAAATAGATGTGTGGTCCTCTGCACATGCACAAACTTCAAAAATTAATGTGGTTATCAGCACCCAAGGTGCAAAAAACAATAGACTAAACTACGAGGAAGGGAAACACAAGAAAGGAAATTGCTTGAAGGGAAACATATACTAAATGGAAAAACTACCTTATCACAACCACCAAGAAGACTTATTTACAATAGGACTTCAACCTACTCCCATTGAAATGGCCTGGAAATCTCATTCCATCCATCTCTCTCAAGCGTAGTGTGCTTGAATTAAGGATGTCCGAGATAATATAAGGACCCAACTAATGGAATTTCAACTTTCAGGATGGTGCGAAACTTAGAATCATATAATAATATCATCTACCCATTCTCAAATTGTTTGTTTCTGATGGGGTGATCATGTCATGATTTTGTTTTGTCCTTTTCATCCTTTTGAATTCACCTGGCCAATGATCATCTCTCATCCAATTTCATCAATTTTTCAGTCCTTTCCTTCAGTTCTTGTTCGTCAGCCAATCCTCCTGCGCATGCGCTATACACAAAGAAGGTATCATAAACTCAATGGGTAAGATAGCCTCTGTACCAAACACCAATTAGAATGGTGTGGCTTTATTTAACCTCTTGTAGGTTGTCCTATATGCTCATAGAACTACTGATACTTTTTCATCCCAATCTCGTCTACCAACGTCACAAATTTTAGTCAAGGTATGACTTAGTATTTTATTAAATGCCTCGGTAGTTCCATTTTCTTGTGGATGGTAAGGGGTAGTCTTATGATGAGCCACCATGAACTCTTCTAGCAAAATACTAATGGTTTCATTTAGGAAATGCGTACCCCTATCACTAGTTAAGCTCAACGGGAATCCATAACTTGTAATAATATTTTCCCATAGAAACCCAGCTACTTATAGTTGTTGTACAATCTTGAGTAGGTGCTTTGCTTCTACCCATCTTGTAAAATAATCTATGTAAGTGATTACATAACGTGATCCCATCCTACGCGTGGCTAGTGAAATGGGGCCTACAAAATCTATGGCCCACTTTTAAAATGGCTCTGTACTTGGAATAGGGCACAAAGGCATTTCATCCCTCCTTCCTAGTTTTCTAAAGCTTTGAAAATGGTCACATCTTTGTGTAATACTCTTTACAATCTTGATATAGGGTTTCCCACCATAACCCAACTTGTAATATCTTACGCACAGTGGCATCCCCTACATAGTGTCCACCTACACTTCCTCCATGTGCCTCCTCCATAATAGCTAGGCACTCATGTTCTAGCACGCACCGACACAACACTTCATCACGTCCTAGTTTGTACAAATCACCACTAACTAGCATGTAGGGTGTGGTGCATATGGCTAACTACTTCCTCTCTAATGCTTTCATCCCTTCTAGTGCCATACCTATTTTGAGAAACACTACAATATCCTCTAAGATTGAGGGCACATGCCGCAACCTAAACAATTACCTGTTTGACATGGTCTCCTCAATGTTTTGCGTATCCTCTCCTAAGTCAATCCTAGACAAGTGATCGGGCCCAAAATTACTCTTTCCTGGCTTGAAAACCACTGTGAACTCAAATTATTGGAATAGTAGGACCCATCGACATATGTGCCCTTGTATAATGAGCTTGTTTACCAATTATTTTAATGTCATGTGGTCCATGTAGAATACAAATGGTGTTTCTAGTAGATATTTCTGAACTTGTGCAACATGTAGATCATGGATAGTGCTTTGTGCTCAGTAGTGGTGTAATTTTGTTTTATTGATGTTAACTTCTTGCTTGCAAAACACAAGGGATGGTCAATAATCCCTTCACTAGGTTGTGCTAGTACTGCTCCAATAGCTATACCAGAGGCATCCACATGAACATGGAAAGGTTTATCCCAAATAGGAAATGGAGAATGGGTGCGATGACAAGCCTATCCTTCAAAGTGTCAAATTCCCTCTATTGTGCCTCTCCCCAATGAAAGGAACTCTTGTGTCTAAGTAATTCCTCTAAGGGTGCGGAGATCTTGGCATATCCCTTGATGAACTTCCTATAGTAACCTATATGCCCAAGGAATCCGCGCATGGCACTTTGGCTAGTAGGCTCCCCTAAACCCACGATGGCTGCAACCTTTACAGGATCTACTAGTAAGCCCTCCTTGCATATGATATGTCCCAATAAGGTTATGAATGGGGTAAAAAGACACACTTCTTGATGTTGAGGATATCTTAGCTGTTGACACCTTTCAAACATTAATCTTAAATTATCACAATGGTCCTTGACTAGACCATACACAGTCTAATAATCCAAATAGACCAGATAAATTTATGGATGAAGTCCTAAAAGGCTTACACTACAATGCGCGAGAACACAACAAGAACATTCTTCAATCCAAAAGGCATGATCATATAGGAAAAACATCCCCATTCAGTGGTAAAAGCTATCTTTCTTTGGTCTTCCTTTGCAATCCACACTTGGTGGTACCTTGAAAACCCATCGGTGAAGGAGTAGACTTTGCACTTGGTCATTCCCTCTAAAATCTCTTGAGTAAATGGCGTAGGAGGGGATCGATGACATGTACTACATTCGGTCAATGTAGTCAACATAGATTCTTATCCTCTCGTCCTTTCTTGATGTTGATGACCATTGGGCTTATCCATTTTGTCTCTTCCATAGCTTCAATGATACCTAATGCTATCATTTTTTCTATCTCCTCCATGGCCCATACGCATAAATTTGGATTCATCCTATATGGCCTCTTTCGGATTGGGAGCGTACCTTCCTTTAGTTTTATCTTCATCTCGCCTAAGGAATGGTAGACACCTTTAAGTTCATGATACCCACATTGGAACAAATCTTAGAACTCATGTAACAGTTCAATGATCTTTGAGACCTCCTTTTCCAACCAATAGTGTCCAATTATTTCTTCCTAGAGTTTTACTTTGACCCAATGTTAACTTTCTTAGTTTTTAAGGGCTCATGGTAAGTGTGTGTCCTTTCATCAGTGCTATCTATAACATCGTGCATTCCTACAGAGTGTTTAACATCCAAACTCTCCATTTCCTCTTCATTTATGACATAAACCATCTTTCCTTTTTCCTTTTCTATGCATGCTTGTTAAAATTACATCTCCTTTATCTTGTCCTCATTGAAGTGTGCCTCTAAACTAGGCTCACATAGAAAATCTAGTAGCATGTCTTCTGCCATGGCACTATCCCCCATCATAAGGTTCTTGATAACTTACATTTCCTTATCCACTGATTGGTTTATGCTCCGATATTCAAAAGCTTGGATGAGATCAGTTATCAGCTCTGCCGCAATTTCTGTCTCGACGACATGTTTCTAAATGGATATACCATGCATGTGCACAAACTTGTAATGTGGAATATAACTTATGTACCCATAATGATGGTGGAAAATATTCTTTGCCTCCTATCCAGGACTTCTCACATGATTGGATATGAAATGAAGCGGTCTCTTTACCATGGTAGTCTTGAATGACCGTGGGTGTGTTGCTCTAGAAAACATTACGAGAGAACGTGATTCTTACCTCTCGCCACTTCATAAGGCTCTCTGATGTGTATCCCACCATTGTGCTATAGTCCTAAGTAGGATATAAGCTGAGCATCCCTCTTCTCTCGTCCTCATTTTTCCACTGAGCTTCCATGTCTGTGTATGGTAACTTCTTTACCCCTAGGTGCTTGAGTGGGCACACCTTGGTCATTTTTATTACTGAGACCCCCTTAGCTATCTCCCAATTAACTCGAAGTCTCCGCACCCAATTTTCACATGCCATGCTTGTTGTATCACTCAAAGACTGGGAATCCTCAAACTTGATAACTCCTTCGTAGGGTGAATTATCTCTGGGTCTCTAATGGAGCACACATAAATTCTATCAAGGACCTCTTCTCCCAAAGTTTCAGTGTAAGGCACCAACTTCCCATCCATTAGAGGGATGATGACCCATTATTCCTTGTTCTTGAAATTGATATATCCTTTGTTGAACCTTAGGTCAACGTTGTTCTTATAACACCATGGGTGCCCAAGCAATGCTGGAAAATTGTCTTCCTTGGTAAGCGCCAAGACTTTGAAGTCTCCAGTAAACTTTTCCCCTTGAATGGTAATCACTGCATCCTTTAATACTCCAATGGGCATTGCCTTATTTTTTTCCATATACATCACATTCGAAGATGTATACAATGTGGTCCTTCCCATTTGATGTCAGGCATCCAATGTAAGAACATTGAATTTTGCTCCCATGTCAATCAATATGTTTCTTAGAAGCCAACCATCCATAACTGTGTTTAGTGTGATTTCTTTATCATAGTCAAGGCTATGGGGAGGGAGGTTTGCATGCAACACCTGCCTTTCGTGCTCTGCTACGGTGCATGGAATCTTCTCCTGTAACCATTCTCCTAGTAAGGGAATAATATTATCTTTCCTTAACATTTTTCACACTTTTTTGACCTCATCGAGGTCATACGTGGAGCCTCAACATTACTTCTTTTCTCCTGCTACCTAGACTATTCCTTTAGACACTAGATTTCTCCCTACAAAATCTGAATGACATCCATTATCTCTTGATACACTTCCTTCTAGTGGGAAGGGTTTGGATACTTCCCATGCACCACTTCTTCTCTTGATACTAAATTCTTTTACCTTGGTACTTATTTTGCATGAGAAACCTCTACTCATGTTGTTACAGAACAGTGCTATAAACCCGACTCACGTGCCACTCTAAGAATATAATGTGTGCCGTCCTTCTTTATACTCACCATCCTAGCACCTTTTCCCTTCTGGTGCTACTAGCTCATGTGCTCAAAAACTCAAGGCACTCCTCATACTTATGCTTTTTCTTGCACCGGGAAAGCTGCAATAAATCTAGACACTCGTGCTTGTAATTTTTGTAGATCCACAGTTATAGTAGGTTCCTCTTGGGAAATCACTTCTTCCTCATTTTTGGTTCTGTGACCATGGAATACTCCACGAGAACCTCTTACACACCCCCTCCATTTGCGTGTCATTCATATCAGCGATCATATTCCTTGGAACTCTTTGGTAAGGCTGATCTGGCGCACACCATGATCAATGGCCTCATGGATATGGTCAATAAGCATTTAATCCTTAGTATCATGGGTCATAGAGGTGCATATCTTATAGTAATAAGAAACATTCTTCCAAATTTCACTCTTCAACAAAGGGCATCTACTCGCATCATGGTCCCCGTGAAAAATTTCACAATCTACCACTATGGCATGTACTGCCTTCCGAGGAAGCTATCCTTGGTATGCCCCTTTACTTCAAAATCCACACACCAAAGAACACTATGAGTCTCATGTGTAGAGTTTACAGAAAGCTTCTCTAATGGTTTGACCATGGCAGTGATTTGAGCCTCTAGAAAAGGGCTCACACCAATATTAACCCTCCCTGATTTCTTCGGTCGTAAGGCATCCTCTCGAAGCCTCACGCGGGCGATAAATGTTTTATGGGACAATGCCCTCCTAAATGGAGTGATCAACCCTCCAAAAAACCATTGAGCATGTTGTGAAGGGTGAATGTTATATGATAACTTTGTGAAGAGTCCTAAAGCGTGCATCATACTCTGCGTTCACTTTCTACCATTCCCTGTTGGATCTCCTTCAAAGTGTTGATGCTCTTTTGCTCAAAATCCAGTATATGGAACTCTACTAGGAAGGAATTTTTCAATGTGGTGTAGTTTACCACCATTTGATAGGGGTCATACTTCTTGTACTAGCTATGTGTGTGTCCTTACAACATTGTTGCAAACTAACTTCCCTTCCGCTCCAAGGTAGTGATCCCCTTTGTGTGACATAACAATTCACACTTATGCACATGTTTTACAACATCCTCTATGCCTTGGTAATTTGGCAAGTGTAAAGACATTTCAAAGACCACCTGAGGAGGTGGCTGAGGCCCTTGTCCTCTTGATCCAAATCCTTGGTTCCCTCCAGGTGTTCCATACACCATATCCACTGGATCCACTAGGTCATGTGCCTCCAGATCCACTAGTTCCACCTCCAGATCCTCCTGTAACTAGAAATGGGCTTGAAGTGGTTGTGCCTAGTGTCCCCAACATCCCACTAAACTATGTTCCAATGGTCTATGATATTTCTCCACTACTAGAAGTGTATCATGTGCCACTCCCAAATGTGTTTCCTAAACCTTACGTACTTGTACTCTACCTAAAAATTCCTCTAAACACCAGAATGGTATGTGCAGCCATGGACATCCCAAATGAAAAATTATACCTCCTAGGCACTGATTGGTCACTCCTACTGATACAACTGGGTTATCAATACTCATTTGATTTGGAAAACCAAGTGCCGGTGGTTGGTCATTCGGTAGGTTTAGATGCACGCCGAAGACTCTCCTTTCTCCATGAAATGAACTCTCATTAGAAGCTGAAGGGGCATCTTTCCTGCACTTTCCAAGATGGGGTAGCACAAACTACTCAGGCTCCATGTCCTCTACATGAACTTCAACACCCTCCTACAACGTCTTCCTCCATAGATCCATCACACTTGTAACCTCATGTTTTCTAGTCATATCCCTTTCAATATCTTCACTATACTTGAGCTATCTCTCCTCCCTTTCCTTTTCAGCCGTAATTTCCACCATCTTCCTCCACCCTAGCTTCCTCACCTAGCACTCAAAGTATCTTAGTCGGCCATGGGGAATGCTTCTAAACTCAAATTAACAACCAAGATCTTCATAGCCAGAGGAATAGCACTCAAAAATGACCCTCTAGGCTCCCTCAAAAACTCAAACTCAACAACTTCTGGGAAAGAATACATCGAAATGACATATTCTAAAATGTAACTGGCCAACACTCCCTTCCACCAGTGATCAATAACACATGTCCAAGTTAGATCTACATCCTACAGCCTCTGATAGTCATCTTGGGTCCACACATGTGATCTATAGAACCAGCTTGATCTAGATGTGTATGCCGAGAGCCATTCATATAGCTCTACTGGGAAGCAACAAAATAATGTCTCATACAACTCATGGTATAGGTTCTCTTCTACCCATCCATGTGCATTAAACTCAAGTCTAGTCTTTGAATATTTGAGCGAACTCATCCTCCGTGCTCTTGAACCATATTTCAACACTTTCTAGAGTTAAGCACTCTGTCATTACACATCACAAAGATAAATATGCATGTCATTTCTCACAAAAAATTCAAAAAGAGGTCCCAGAAATGGAACCAAGATGTAGTCATTTTTATGCCCTTTCAAAGAACAAGGAAATCCCATGTGCATTGGCCTATCACCCAGTGGGCACTAGGTGCTCACCCACGGAATGTGTGGGTGCAGGAGTCCTTTATATGAGTTGTGTGATAATTAATTGTTTAGGATATAAAATTAATTGAATAGATTGGAAAGGAACCATACATTCATCTTAGAGCTCAGAATGGATTCTAGACCAATGTGTTCATTCTTATAAGAAAAGCATTACAAAACATAAATCTGAATCATAACTAGAAAAGAAATGCACAGGGGTTTACACCCACTCATATGAAATATATATATAACCGAATCATAAAGATGTAAGTAGAACTGGAACCACACATATATTTATATTAAGCATGTTGATAACCACATTACATTAACTTAGGAAATCACAGATCCATATGATAGCACGAGACCAATGTTATGCATCGGAACCGGAATTAGGCCCTTTATAGCAAAAAGAAAAGTAATGTTCAAACCCATCCCCTTGATACAACATACTCCTATAGATCCTCTAAACTCAACCTATGGAGCTCTCATAGTATTCCTACATGGCTTCACCCCTCTTCAATTCTTGGTCCCTCCATCCATGTCTTTTTCTTCTATCGGGCTCTCATATATATATATATATATATATATATATATATATATTTATCAAGCACCGCCATGCCACTTTTGAAGTTGTAGATCACTTGCCATGTGTCCAAGTGGTCCTCCATGGGATCATGCTTCTTCAGATGCAAGCTCTCCATCCTTTGCCATGATGACCTTCTAGAATCTTCTATCACAAGGTATATTCCTTTTGTGGGCACCAAGTTTCTAGGATGGCACCTTATCCACTCCACATGTGTAGTTGGGTCATGCTTTCCTCATGTTCTTCCTGATATGCCAAATATGGTTAAGTCCCAAGATCTTTGCTATGCCTACACGTGCCACTAGTTCCACTAAAACTCTCCTAAAACCCTGTCATATGCTCTTTCTCCTTGCATTCCATTATTCAAATAGACCTTGCGCACACACATGCCTTATTATACTTATCTGATATTTTAGGGGCCCAATAATGACCCCTATGTGGTGATGATGCAACTGGTGATGTTAAAATTCCTCTTCTCCTTATTCTTGGAGGAGACAAAGGTAAATTGATATGTTGATAATTTCCTACTTGTCTCATGAAGCTCTTTCGAATTATTCACTTCTATTAATACACTAAGATTCAAAATCCGGAGATATGGATTCTCCTGCTACTTTGATTTGTGCAAGTGTGAAGATAAAATATCAACTCTTTTCCCACCGAGGTTTTCCAAGAACTATTATCACCAAATCACCACACCCTCCAAATAGTTAGTTGATGGGTAGGGCATTTAGTGTGATTGGGTAACATGGGATCACCTCTCAAGTTGTGGGACTTGGGCTTGAGGTGAACCTCCAGAGAAGGCCGACTTCCTCTTCCTAAACTAAACACAACACTACTTATAATGCAATAAAATAGCTAACTAGACCTATACTAACATTTTCAAGGGATTTAGGGAGAGATATTTACAAGAAGAAAACCTATACTAGAAGTGGTGATGCACCAAGAAATGGTTATTACTAGACAATTTTTTGGTTTTCTAGTGAAGGAAGATGAAAATGAGAAGGATGAAAAAGCACCACAACTCAACCACATACAAATATTCACTCTCCAGATAAGCACAAAACTCCCAAAACCTGCAATGGAAACTTGAAGTTACACAATATACCTACATACATGAGAAAGGCACAAAGAAGTAGCTAGAATGATGAAAGGACCAATAATTATTCATAGAAAAAAATTATTACTTCAATCATGTTCACAATGCATCATTACATGAGTAAGAGGAAAAGTTTTCCATTACAATATTGGAAGAGAGGCTTGAAAGTTCCCACAATCCACAATAGACTAACTTGTGAAAAGGGAGAGAAATCTAAAAATGTCCAAACCTTTGGAGCGAATTCCTCCTATTTATTTACAGAAAATCCAACTAAAGATAATGAGGGATAAATCCTAAAATCTAGGCCTAATAATAGCACATGATGGCCTTCATTAATTACATCAATAATTGCACTACTTAAGAACATTCCACCATGTATCCATAACTCAAAATTTTGAATTTATCCACTATTAATCAAAAATAATATTTTTGATAAAAATAAATATTTTAATAAAAATAAAATTCATACCTTTGGTTAGACAACTTAAGGTTCAATTTGTGATTTGAATGGTTTGGTTACTATCTAAAAAAATGGCTCGCACCAGCTAGCTCAACGAGATAATGGGCGAGATCTTATTTCTCTATCGGTGAGCAAGTTGTTTGATATGGAAGGTTTTTAGACTTGTCGATTGCCTTTGTTTGTATTGGGAACTTTTCCTTTAGCACAAATCTTCATTAATCCCCATTGATGACTCAGCATCACCTTTCAATGTGCCATGTTTATCGCATCTCCACTATGCTCTAAATCGGTGAGCATCTCAAGGTTTGGCACACATTGAATTGAGTCCTCTACGTGGGGGATTTAACTCGACCCATGTCCCACTTGAAAGATATCAATCACCCAAACATGATTGATCAACTCACTAGATTATCTATGTCGGGTTTGTTTACTCATATTTGGCATCGAACTAAATGGTTGGGCTTTAATGCCAACCACCACATCACCCCAACCATTTAACTTCCTCCGACCTACTTGTCGAGTAGTTTGGGGTCGTCGATGAGACACGGGTGGACCATTTTTCCCATGTCTTGATATATTACGGGTAAAAGGAGTTGAGTTTCCTTGGATCAAACAACCCAAATCTCCACATTTCGTAACTCGGATCCTAGGATCCAATCATTGTTGTTGTTCCAAGCTTGGGAAAGCTTTTTCGAATCTCTAATTGGTGGTAATGGCTTGAAACTCCCTAACATAGAAATTCCATCTTGGCTCCAAACTAAACTTCTCCCACTCAATTTAACTTTGTATTCCCCTCTCCAAAAACTAACTTGATTCTAACTCATTGATCTCTTATCTTTTGTGAGTGACTTGATCATTGGAACCATAAGTTGGCTCTATACAACCTGAGCCATTTATTATCTACTTACGAGCTCATCATCGTTCATTCATTCACTCGAACCGAGTTGAGCTCCAAACTTAAGTTCACTTTGATCCTTAATTCATGTCCATGTTTCTATTTGAGCATAGCTCATAGTAAACATGACTTGACCATTATGTGAGTTTGATCTTATCATGAAATCTCTTGAAATCCTCCTTTCCTAAGAGTTCCTCTACTTAACTCAATCAAATGTTGGCTCATTATCCATTTATTCTATGATCTCCTTACCCTTAACTTGTTAGGTCAAGCTCTTTAAAATGTTTGATGCTTCATATGAACGCCTTGATTGAGCTCACTATTGTGAATTATACCTCATCATCTCATCATCCTATTTTCCAAGTTCACCATACATCCCATCAGCTCGACAACCCGGGATCATTGCCATGCCTAGCATTAAATAAATTAGACAAGTTTCTTTGTAGATTTCCAATGTTGACACTTCACCGAGTGATCTAGCTCAAATTTGTGATGCTTGAGAAACTTTCTCTATCTCACTAGCTTGCCTTTGACTTGAGTCGTGAACTCCTCCATGAGAAACTCCCACATCCCATTGGTGAGTAATACATGATCTTGTTCATGCTCACCAAGACAAAAAATGAGTTGGCCTCATCTCGAACATCTTGTGATTTGATCTTGAGCTCATTCATCTCTGGTCACTCATGGTTCACCATTGATTTGGTGCTCTCATGCATCCAATGTAATCTTACAAATGTTGTGTTGAGTTTTATCCTAGCATAATTCCATGCCATTGAGGTCTTACCTCCTATCCATTCTACATCTAGCTCAAATGAACTCGAATTTTCATTCCCACTCAATAATTTAACTCGGTCATCACCAATGACTCCTCACCCTTAACGCTTCTAGCATCGTCATGGCTTTGTTGAGCTTCAACGAACCCGACTTGCTTCCGAGTTGTTATCAAGGTGCATTCACATTGTATGTTTCACTCACATCGACCGAGCTCTAAGTTTGAGATTTTCATCTAATACTATCCATTTCCTTTCTTCACCACGATTCCTTCAAGCTTGAGTAGCTCTAGGTGGAGACCATTTCCTTATGATCTCGATGAACTCAAATAAATTTCCTCTATATTGCGTTAAGCACATTACCCACACGAATTTATCCCTACGGTGGCCTCCATTACCACCACGGTCAATGTCTCTTGCTCCATGGCTTAGCAAATCTTCACACCGAGTTTCCATTTAACAAGAAACTCACCCATTGTTATCTTTGAGCTAAATCCTCAAACTCCCATGCTTTGCACTCAATTTTACAATTTGATTCTTCGTTTGTACTCTTCACAAGAAATCCATACTAACTCAACTATGCATTCACATCACCAAGCCCACTCATTATTCACCCTTATCCAATGTTGGGTCCTCCATATTGACTCAGTTTCAATGGAATTTACGATTATAATGATTCCAATACCGAGCTATCAAGGATGTGGTGTTCAACTCGGCAATCAACTCACCAAGCTTCTCGGTAAGTTGTTTTTGACCCTTCACCATCCTATGTAAATTAAATATTTTGCACCAAACTTTGGATTTTCTAGGATTTACTCTTGAACTTAGGAGTAATGTAAACATAACAAGAAACCTAAAACATGAATTTTATCAAATTGATAATTTTTATCAATATTCACTAAAAGTGGGCCCCAAAACCAATTTTATTGCTTTGAAAAAACCTTATAAACTCCAAGATCCGAAAAGGGAAGAATAGCTTCAAGATGACTCCAAAACTACCCAAAATACCATGAGCACCCCTAAACATGAAATTTACCATCGATGTCCAAAAAGGTTATTGAAGCCCCCTTTTAGTCCGAAATCATGATAGTCCTCCATTGTCCAATTTTTTTCCTCGGGAAAAAAATTGGATAATAGTTCCTAATGTTCTACGCACCCACACTTTGTGTTGATGACATGATAGAAAATATTCCTCAAATCAACCCTTTAAACAACAAATATGTTTTTTCCCATGATGTCATAGATGTATGTGTTATATGACGCACTTATGTATTCAAAGGAAAATTATATCTACCTAGAGAACTCTTGTACTACCTACACTCACTAGTTGATTAATGATTACTTTAGAAGCTGAACGCTGCCGAGCACAAGGTCTAGGTTGCTATGTGGGATTAGATGCATGCCTATAGTTTTTTCTCTTTCCTCCTCTACCGTACTCTCATTTGAAGTTGAAGGGGATTCTCTACTGCACTTGCCTAAGTGGGGGATATCTTGATGCTCAAGCTCCACATCTTCCACGTGAGCCTTAAATCCTTCCCAAGACATCATCCTCCACAACTCCACAGACTCCTCAATATCATGTTACTTCACAAATTACCTCTCCCATGCTTCATTATACTTAAGTCTCCTCTCTTTTCTTATCCTTTACGCCACAAGGTATGCCATCTTTCACCACACTTTCTCCCGCCTTTTTGTGCGTGGTGGGATGTTTATCTAGGCATAGGGAGGTGCTCTAAACTCAGCACCAACATCAAGTTATTAATGGAAAAAGGAATAACATGAATGTAAGATCCTCTAGGCTCGTGAAAAAATAAAAATCAGCAACTTTCAGCTAAGAATACGTATATACAATGTACTCCAAAGCATAATTGCAAACAACACCAACCCACCAATGATCTATAACACGCATCCAAGGTTCATCTACATCAAAAAATCCTAATACTCTTCTTGCGTCCAAATCCTTGGTCTCAGTAACTCCAAATTTTATTTGGTGCATAAGTTGACACCACTGCATAACTCTATTGGAAAGTAGAAAAATAATGTCTCATAAAGCTCATGATAAATATGTTCTTCAACCCACACATGCTCATTAAAGTAAGGTACAAAACCATATCTTCATACAAATTGATCTTGTTCATCAATAACCCAATCTTCAATATCCACAAGATTCAACCGATACACCATCATCATGCAACATCGTGGTAAATAGTTTGAAAAGAGGTCCTAGAAACATAACCAAAATGTAGTCTTATTTTCCCACTCAAAACCCTAGGTGCGTTAGAACTTCACTTAGATAGATCTCGAGTGCTCACCCAAAGCATGGAAAGGTACTGGACCCCTCTTTATTATTGTCTTGCAAGGGTGATAGCATGAATGTTCTTAATAACCACAATCAAAGTGTATGTTCCATTCTAACAATCACATCCATGAACTCAATTTGGTAACACACATAATAAGTAAAACATATAGATCCCATATAGAATAATAACTGATTCACCATACAATAACCATGAGTAGAGACATCAAAAATCAATATCCATCCATAATAATCCATTATATTAAATCATCTCAAACTACTTGTAGACACCGGTTTTGGGTTACATGCCCTTTAATCCCCTTTAATTAATTAATGTAACACATTTAACTAATCATGATCCCTTCATCCCATATTAATATTCATCCTCACATTATTAATTGATTTAATTATTTTAATTAAGTTAATTTCATCCTCACACCTCCACCTCATCATTACACCTCACCTTGGACCCATTCTAGGGGCATTTAACTCACAATGACAAAGTCATCACTCTCAACACTGAGTCATCACTCTCAGTGTTGAGTCACCACTTGACCTAACTAACTAATAATTCTTCTCAAACCTAATTAGACTTCTTCTATGACCTTCCTACCTTTTCTAACAAGAACTCCACTTCCCTAAGCGGACTCAACTTGGAAAACATGCCAAATTTGGGAAGATCTTCCTATTTTTGGTAAAAGGGACTAATTCACCCTAACCAATGTCAGTTTTCCTCGATCGACACCTGATTACCTACTAGCCCTCTGTCATCTTCACCACTTTTATCTATATTAAAACCTCACCCATCAACCTTGGCCAAATAATCACCTACCTAGAGTAAACCAAAAGGACAACAACCTACCTCGCCATGATCCTCTGTTGCACCCAAATTACCTACACAACTTACGTCTTCACCATCACCTACATCCTTTCTACCTCCTATACCTACACCACTTCCTAGTATCCTCATCATTACCTATGCTATTCCCTTCTCTTCAACTAGTACCTTCCACATTTCCTCTTACTATGACTATTGTTGCAAATCAGAAGACTTACGGATGTTGATCGATTTCTAGTTTGATCATTCTAAGCATCCAGTGTGATTGCACAACATTGAATCCTCTTCCCAAGTGTGGGACTTGCAAAAATGGAAAAGGAATCTCTAGATTAGAGGCTAGTTCCTCGACTCCTCTAATCAGCTATTTTACTTGCACAATTGCAGAGGTTTAAACTCCTAAATCTACTCTAAATTCCAAAGGGACAAGGATAGAAAATGCAAAAAGAATGAACTAATGCTAATAGGTGATGCACCAAAGGAGTTGTAGACACTGATGCTTTGCATGAAATACACAATTCACAAGGAAACACAAGACAAAACATGCACAAATGCTCAAAATGTAATGAAAGATCAAGAAAGCAATGATAGATATATGAAAGGATTGAGGGATTTTAATCACAAAACATATATCAACATCTCAGATCTAATACAGTACATTACAGTGATCCAGAGGCAAGAAAAGGTGCTGCATTACATGGAAAGGTAAAAATTTTTCACAAATTCTGCCAAGGAGGAAGAAAAAGGAAGTTGCAGAGCTGAAAAAGTGTCTCTCCTTTTGCAAAATGAACTCATTCTGGCTTTTACAGTGCAAACCACGACCCCAGGAGAGAGAAACATAGGAAAAAGTGCAAGGGGTTCAACCATTGACCAAAATTCCATCAAAATAGCATGGGCACCCTAATAGACCCATTCCTTGACATTTTTAACCATGCCGGGAGAGAATGCGAGCCATTCTTCATTAAAAACGGTGGTTGAAACGTCATTTCTATCCATGACCACGTGCCAGAGGTGTTTCTTGATTTTATCTCTCCAAAATCCACCAAAATTCAAAAATGACCCTAGAATCTTGTAGATAATTTCACCAGCTTTCCATTGATATAAAGAACGTGAAAAACCGAGCTCTGGATCGAAAGATATGGCGATTTGAAGTTTTAGGGCAAAACAGGGCCAAATCGGGTTGGCGGGAAAAAAATTCAAATTTTTGCACCTTTTTGGTCATTTGGAAAATTTTCAAAAATTTCCCATGCTCCACCACTCTAGGTGCCACGTGGTGGCATCTCATTGGCCGCGGGCCTTTCAGGGGAAAATTTTTCCAAAAACTCCGCCGAGCCATAACTTCAAAAATACATGGAGTTAGGAGGAAAACTTTACCTTTCTGGAAAGCTGAGAAAGAGCTCTATCCAATGGTGCCATTTCCAAAAGGTTTTGAGTGCCTGAAAAGAAAAATTTTGTGACTGAAGCACAATAGAGGGAAGAACCAGAGGGGTTAGCCACAAAATGAGCAGGGGGCACATTTTGGATAACAATTTTGGCGACTCAGAGGGGTAATCTGCCTACTGGATGAAGTTACCAATTGCCTGAAGCAATCCATTGGGCATGGAGTCATGCGTTGTAGCCTGTAAACTGATCTAAAATTTGAAAACCTCCTCTCTGAGCCACTTGGAAACCCACTGAAATGGACTGTGCAAGAGCAAAACCAGCACCACAAAACTATGTACAAAACTAAAGGTCATACATGCTCCAAAATGGAACATGCAGAGTGTGCACAAGCACTTCTTTTATTGAAAGAAAAACTACCTATCCTACTCTAACTGGAAGCAAAAGTGGGCTAAACAAACCCTACAACTGGTTGGGAGAAATAGCTTCCCTTTCTCAAAAGTTGCAACCATGCAACTGATTTGGCACTGAACATGGCTGATTGGATGAGTGGAAAATCAACAAGAAGCTGGTCTTCTACCCAAATCATCAAGGTGTCAACTGAAAACAAATCCAATACCTCTTTTAGTTGCTTTGCATTTGGATTGAAGAGGTATGACAAGCTGATCCTTGGTACTTTGTAGCTCACCCTCATGCTTAGAAGCAAGCATGATTGGTTGTGACTTCTCCTTTGACTCCAATGAAGTCAAATACCTTATTGGGAAAGGTATGATCCGTTTGATATGCCCATAGCTCTGATTTTCAACTCCAAAAATGGAGTCTTCTTGTAGACCTTCTTGGGTGGGTGATGTGGAAGCAATGGTAGGACTTTTCTGCCCTTTCTCTTCCTTCATGGCAACATGGAACTCTTCTATAGTGTGCAACTCCTCGTTATTGATTGCAACATCCAATGAAGTTGCTTTTGCATTGTTGTTACCTACTGTAATACATTGTTGGCTTTGGAGCTCCTCCATTGTAGCTTTTGGAAGATCAAATTCTTCTAGCTTTGATTCAAGAGGCATGTTGCAAACTATAGGCTGTTGTCCTTGAACTCTTTTGTCCATGGCAGAAAGTTCTTGTTGTTGGAGAATGAATGGTGAAGAAGGAAACATGGTAATTTCAGCTAGCTCTTCATCTAAACATTCTTCTAAGTCTGATGGAAAATCAAACTCTTGAATGTCTTGCTACAGAAAAGTCTCTCCCTCTTGTATGGTGGCCTCCAAATCTGCATTTTCTTCACCCTGTATAACTTCATTTTCAAACATGAAACTTGTCAATCCAAACTCATCCCAAAAATCAGATTGTTGGAGAGATGAAGTGGGAGAGAAGCATGAAATTTCTTGTGCCTTTTGCTCACAATTTGGACCTGTTTTGTTCACCTCCATAATGGCTTCATCAATCAAATCAGCCCCTTCAAATGAAATCAAAAACGTATCAATAATGCTTCCTTCTTCTACTGTTGTAAAAACTGACTTGACCTCATCCATTTGCTCCTCAAAGATGGGGTTTTGAGATGGTTTTCCTTCCTTCTCGATGGCTGATTTTGCAGTGTAAACTGGATCAGCATTTTCTTTGGGCAAAGTGCCAATATGGACACCCAACTCATCACCAAAAAACTGTTGTTTTTCTTGCTTCACTGCTGTTATAAAATCAGCCTTGTTTTCCACTTGTTCTCCAACTTCAACATCCTCTATTGGTTTCACCATCAAGGGGATTTTTGTAATCCCGAATTTAAGAGCCCAACTCTTCAGACTTTGAATTTCTTCATCCTTGTTTGGCTCTTCTTTCTGCTGCTATTTTCCTTGATTGACATTCTGATTTTTATCCTCCCAACATGGATTTGGGAATGCAAGAGGAGAAGTGGATTGTAACTCAATTGATTTTGCAATTTTTTGTGGTGGTGGAGGAGGTAGGAACTCTTGTTTCTTTGGAGGGAATGGCTGTTTGGAAGGGAAAAGGACAGAAGAATTGAGATGGGGTGGAAGACTAGGGAATGGAGAAATGGATTCAACACTTGGGACAGCAGATGGAGAGTTTAAAACTTGACACTGCTGAGATAAAACAGATTGGGAAAGAAGGAGAGAAGAGGCATGAGATGGTGTGCTTACCTATTGACAAGGTTGTTGAATACTCCTCTCATACACCTTTATTCCTTCAGTCCACTTTGTAAGCAATGGTAGTGTTGTAATCATGAAGTCTAGCTTCTCTTGAGGGCTGTAATGCCTTGGAAAAGGTCCCACCCATGGACAAGGTGCTCTACAACCGATTCTAAATGCTTTCATTTGTGCTTGAGCCTAGATTGCACCATGTTTACCTCCATCTTTTGGATTTTTTCCAACAGATCTGCATTTTCTTCTTGACTTCCCTCACAACTAGCATACCCTTGTGCTTGACATGCTTCATATCCAAACTAACTTTGGCACTACTGCTCATATGGGTAGACATGCTGATTTTGAATTTGATCAAAATGCTGATTTGGAGGATTTGTAAAACATGTTAGAGGTGTGATAAAATTCTGTTGTAAATGTGAATTCCATGATGGAAATGAAGTCATGATTGCACAACTTCATGGAATGGAAAAGAATGAAAACGATGGAAAGAAGAATGGATGGAAATGAATGGAAAAAGAATCAGTAACTTAGAGAATGAGTTGTTTACCGGATGGAGTCGCGGATGTGATTTTGAAAGTGCCTCCAAAAGGCTGAATCTTTAACAGGAACACACCAACCTGTCAAAGATAAAGTGGAAGACCTCTAAGGTCCCACCGGGCATGCCAAAACTATTGTTGCAAATCAGCAGCACCCCCTGGATGTTGATCAGATTTCTAGTTTGATCATTCTAAGCATCCAGTGTGATTGCACAACATTGAATCCTCTTCCCAAGTGTGGGACTTGCAAAAATGGAAAAGGAATCTCCAGATTAGAGGCTGGTTCCTCAACTCCTCTGATCAGCTATTTTACTTGCACAATTGTAGAGGTTTAAACTCCTAAATCTACTCTAAATTCCAAAGGGACAAGGATAGAAAATGCAAAAAGAAAGAACTAATGCTAATAGGTGATGCACCAAAGGAGTTGTAGACACCTGATGCTGCATGAAATACACAATCCATAAGGAAACACAACACAAAACATGCACAAATGCTCAAAATGTAATGAAAGATCAAGAAAGCAATGATAGATATATGAAAGGATTGAGGGATTTTAATCACAGAACATATATCAACATCTCAGATCCAATACAATACATTACAGTGATCCAGAGGCAAGAAAAGGTGTTGCATTACATGGAAAGGTAAATTTTTTTCACAAATTCTGCCAAGGAGGAAGAAAAAGGAATTTACAGAGCTGAAAAAGTGTCTCCTTTTACAAAATGAACTCATTCTGGCTTTTACAGTGCAAACCATGACCCCAGGAGAGAGAAACGGGAAAAAGTGCAAGGGGTTCAACCATTGACCAAAATTCCATCAAAATAGCATGGGCACCCTAACAGACCCATTCCCTGACATTTTTAACCATGCTGGGAGAGAATGCGAGCCATTCTTCATTAAAAACGGTGGTTGAAACGTCATTTCTATCCATGACCACGTGCCAGAGGTGTTTCTTGATTTTATCTCTCCAAAATCCACCAAAATGCAAAAAAACCTCATAATCTTGTAGAGAATTTCACCAGCTTTCCATTGATATAAAGAACGTGAAAAACCGAGCTCTAGATCGAAAGATATGGCGATTTGAAGTTTTAGGGCAAAACAGGGCCAAATTGGGTTGGTGGGCAAAAATTCAAATTTTGCACCTTTTTGGTCATTTGGAAAATTTTCAAAATTTCCCGCACTCTACCACTCTAGGTGCCACGTGGCGGCATCTCATTGGTGCGGGCCTTCAAAGTGGAAATTTTTTCCAAAAAACTCCGCCAAGCCATAACTTCAAAAATACATGGAGTTAGGAGGAAAACTTTACCTTCTCGGAAAGTTGAGAAAGAGCTCTATCCAATGGTGCCATTTCCAGAAGGTTTTGAGTGCTTTCAAAGAAAAATTTTGTGACTGAAGCACAATAGAGGGAAGAACCAGAGGGTTAGCCACAAAATGAGCGGGGGCACATTTTGGATAATAATGACCTTCACCGCAACTCCATTATCACCTTGGCTAAACCATTCCCTTCCACAATATTCCTTCCTTCTACATCATGCAATTATTCTTCACCTTTACCTAAGAAGGTATAACCAATTCCCAAGAACCCACTATCCTCTAAAGAGGTAGTTAAACCTACACCACATTCAACAACTAGTTCACCTACTATATCTTTACCCAAGAAGGTCCAATCCAAACCTAAATCGCACCATCTAGAAAAAAGTGGTCAAACTTACTCAACTTTTTATTCCACCTCTAGTGAAGCCTCTCCCACGAAATTCACCACACCTTTGTGACATTCACATTTTAAAGCTTTAGAAACAAGGGAATTTTTTTTGTGAATAGCATTCTCTATTCTAAATTATCATAATTTAGAACACACATTTCAAGTTTTCAAATAATGTTCTTTGTTCTAAATAATCATAATTTAGAACACACATTCCATGCCAATCAATCTCATAATAGATAACCATATGCAACTGTAATGATTCAGTGAACTTTCGATATCTCATTTCATGACTCAATGTATCATATACTAAGTATACTTGGTTCTCTTACCCTTTTCTAGGTATCAAAGTGTTCTGTTTAAGAGGCCTATCTAAATATGTGTTACCAATATTCATCTGAAATCCTACTTCTTAAACTAGGTGACTTAGGACAACACAACTAGCAGCTTGTGATACTTTGGCCAAATATTTTCACATGATGTGCATGTTCATATTCCTAGATGACATACTCGTCAAATGAAATACATCCTTCACCCCACTTCATCTGTTATCTAGAATGGTCTTCACTGACTCTGTCAGTCCACTTGTCCAAGGTTTAACCTTAACCCAAGTTAGCAACATGGATTGGTATAGAGAATCACTCGTGGTGACTAAGGGTACATAGACATACTCAATCGACCCAAGTTGATTGCATGTGTCTAGTTACCTTTAGTCATTGAGAGTTACCCCTATACAAAATCATGTTCTAAACTGACCTAAAGTAAAACTAAGGTCAAGTCCAAGTTTATGTAGGTCTAGACGATCCAATCGGAAGGGTGTTGTGACATGTCAGCTGCAACACAGTGCCATCATGAAGACCCCAATCTTCATGATGTCATAATACTGCAGTTGGTGTGTACCAACATCCTACGGAATCACCTCATCTGGAGGTACATATCTAGTTAAGAAGTTAAACACTTACTTATCTTCTTAATTAAGATTTAATTTCAGCAACCCTACTAAATCCTTAATTTCTTTGATCATTTGACTACTAGCCATAAATGATTTATAATTGCCATGTAGATAAATCTGCAACCAATCCCTCTTCTCAAAGGTTTGTGTTTCATTCTTTGGTATCTTATTATAAGATTCAGACTTATAAACAAAATCAACATACCAATAGTAAGATTATCTTACTTAGCTTAACCAAGTTTAAGCATGATTGAATTTAGATTCTGATTCCTTAATAATAGACTTCATTAAGATGAAGTCTATTTATTATGTATGTATTTATTTATTTTCAGTTACCTTATTCTGATTTTTGATTTAACAAGAAGAAGTATACCTTCTTCCTTCCGAACCTCATTTGAGTATGATTCTCAAAGGTATTAACAGAATGCTTATCCCCTTAGAATGTTTGTCTTTCCTTTAACTTATATTCGTTAGGATTCATTGTTGTCATTTACTTTATACAAGAACCATAAGTAAATTACTCTTTTATTAATGTCATCTAATAAACCATAGGGACCTAGTTGAATGTTCATCTATGCATGCCAACTTAAAAGTTGTATTTAATAAAAGAATAGAGTACCAATTCTCTTTTTATCCATTTCATTTGAGTACAACTAAAATGATTCAAAACAGATATGATTACGAGAGAATAAGGACAAGTTTACAAATTCCCTTTACAGAGTATACCCAAAGAGAATGACATATCAAATACAAATAACACTCAATCATTTTTCCATTCATCAAGGTAAATACACATTTTACAAGTCTAAACATTTTAGACATCTTTCATGTCAATCAATATAAATAACTTAAGTAAGAACTAAATTTTTTTCTCTTTTCAATTACATTTCGTTAAGAATAATAATTCCTCATAAAAGATCCAGCCTTTAGGTAAACATAAGAAGCATCATAAAAGAATTTGTCCTCTTTTATCACTTACGGAATCCATCTGCAAAAATTTCTAGCATGGGTCGATCATCAAACCGAGCACGATAAGCACTAAGCATTAGAATAATGTGCTTTCATTTAGCTATCTCATAAAAAGAACTCTGCTTTTACGAAACAATAAAGCAATTCAGATAGATATCTCAAAAAGAAATAAAGATCAAAAAGGAAGAACAACGTGAACAACCAAATCACATTAAGTAAGGATCATGATCAAATCAACACTCTTCAATCAGTAATTTCATAAGAAAAGTTACAACAGATAAGTAATATTACATACAAATTACTTATCTATTTCATACTATAGATATCTATAGTTCATTCTTGATTTATGTGAAAAGTTCAAGAAGGATACTAACTCTAACAGTTCTCAAAATAGAATTGTTTTAAAGAATCAATGAATCATAATACACAACTTTAACATAATTCTTCATACAATACTAAGACCAAATTCAAGATGGAATTCAGGATGAATCAACACCATCCTAAAATAGGATTTACCCTCTTCCTTCACTAAACCAATTTCAAATTCAATTTCAAATTATCGGTTCAAGGAGAAAAAGAAGTGTAGTTTTTCCCTCTAATTACCCACTCAACTTCAAACAGGGTAAAGTAGATGAAAGAAAAGTGAACAAAAAGTGAAACAACTTAAGTCATCCTTCAGAGTTCAAAGGAAACAACATTGTATTCAACAACTCTGAGAAGAGAAGGAACTGAATGTACTTCCCTTCAGATTTCAAGAAAAACAACAATAATTACCTTGCTCAGAAAAGAGAAGGAAGATCGCAATATTCCATCCAAATAAAAGGGAAAACACACTCAATTTTCCAAAAGCAACAGAACAAATTATATCGAGCAACCTTCCAATTCAACAACTATTATTACACAATAATGAATTCGAAATTGAATCAATGGCTACAGATATACGAAAAAATTTAGCAAGACATGAATTGAAAAGAAGGTTTCCCATCTGATAGTGAGAATGGTTTTTGCACTACAGAGTCTATCTCTGGAATGGATTAATCAAATATTTCAGTTAATACAAGTCTCCCAAACATCGAGAATAATAACAAAATATTAAATTCATTCCCACGTTAAAAGCACCCATTGGGAAGCTTCCTTAATTTCCAATCAAAGAGTAAAAAAAAAAGAGCATTGATGGAGTAAAACACCCCAATAAGATTCAATTTTCATTTCAATATATTATGTAAAAATGAAGGTAACGAATGCAATTCAGACTGTTCCATCCTACCTTCAGTTACCTAGACTCCCTTCTTCACAGAAATCAAGGAACAATACACAAGTTTGGGAAAGAGTTCCAGACTCAGAATCAATCTCAAGGAGAAAAAAAAAAGTGACAAGACTCCGTCTAGACACTTGAGTCGAATCCAAAAGATAAGAGAAGACTTTAACATGCCTTCCCAAAAATTACGAGAACAGGACATCTATCAATCCTACCATCAAATAGTTACAACAGAGGAATCATTCAAATCCAAATTTAGTAAAATTTAACAATCTTTACCCACCTTACAAGTGTGAGAAAACCGATTAACATAATGCAATCTCACACGTGTGTTAACATGTATAAAATGGATTTTAAAACCAAAAGAACCAAAACTCGGGTTATCTTCCCTCATAGCAGTGACTCAAGCTTCTGCACAATCAAAAGAGATCCTAAAAGGATCACAAAAATATAAAGGTCAAGTGAAGTAAATTAGTTATTGTTACTTTCAACAAGTTGTTCCCATGAGAAAATAACTTATTCGAACACCCATTTCAACATAACTTAGCAGCAGTGATAAAATTCGAAGCCACTTCAAGTTTCAACTGAAAACATCAATTTTCTTACCTTCTCCTAACAAAGAAAGATAGCCCGATCAAATTTTAAAACAAACATTATTTTTCTTAAACCATCTTGCATAGGAAGTCATAAGTTCACACAACTTTGGCTACATTCTAGTTTCAAACAAAGATATAACATGATCTACTCAAACATTTATCAAGAAAATACCCATATTGAATCTTTTCCAAACAACAAATCCAAGCAGAAGAATACAACAAAAATACACCATAAGCATTTTCACAAAACCAATTGTTTCAAAGAGCAGAGTTGTTTTTATGAATATGTTTAATAAAAATCAGAACTATTTAATAAGAAGATCCTATCATGCCTGATAGAGCTGCGTATTGATTTTAAGAAGACTTCCATCCGAGCCTTCAAAAATATCTCTTTTTTTTAAAACAACATCAACAACCAAACTTCCGCTTCCTTATCCTTCCATTGGTCCGAAATAACTTGAAGATGCCAAAGATCACAAAGGAGGGCCAAAATAAACTTGCTGGTTCAAAGAACCAGTAACCCTCATCGCAGAGCGAAAAAGCGAAAGAGCAAATGATAAAAACTTCCTCCAAATCCATCTAACTAGTTTACTAGGTGGTTTCTTCCACTAAACCTGAGGCTATTGAATGCATTGAATGTTACTTTCCCTCCTCTTTCCTCACACCACCACTAACTCAAATTTGGCGAGGTCTATTTCAAATTTTGGCATGTATTTTAAATTTAGCAATGGTGTCAGCTAGGCATCCCACTATCCCTCCATGCCTCCGCCAAACTTGGTAGGCTCAAGATGTAAGGACAAAAATTAATCCTCATAAATACCTTAGAAACCATTGCCACCAACTTCCCACTTTCCACGTAACCCTTAGGTCCCCTTTCTTTGCTTAGTAATAGTTTAGATTACATTAACATTAGCTAGGTTTCTCCCTTAGTTCTTAGGTCATTAAAAATTTCCTTAGGTTAGTTTGAGACTCATAACCATAAAACATATTGTTGATGGTGAATCACAAGCACCCACGAATGTCTCGCAACTCGATGGGTTGAGACTCTCAATGCGATTGCATAACATGGAACTTTTCCCAAGTGTGGGACCTTGTGAATCGGGAAAGCTCTCCGAATGAAGGTTGGTTCCTATTCCTCTTTTCAGATGCACACATAAAAATGGAGATGGTTTACTCAAAACCTAATCTAACTTTCCAAGGATACAAGGTAAGAATATACATAAACAAACCTAAACTAACAAAGGTGATGCACCGAGGAATGGAGAACACCTATCTTACCAATAAACACAAACCATAAAAATGCAATGCAAGATCATGCACAGATAACCAAATTTGCAGTGAAAGATCAGGAGGATGCAAATGAACACTGAGAGGGTTGAGAATCATCCATAGACATGCATTATTTTCTCCAAATATTGATACAATACACTACAAAATGCCAAGAGGCAAAGTTGCATTACAGTTTTGAATGGGAGGTTTTAATTCCACAAATTCACCTGCCAAAGAGAAGAAGGGAGGGGAAAAACAAGAATGTCCAACCTTTAGAAAGAATCCCCTCCTTACAATTTATAGGAAGAATGAGAGAGGGAAGAGAGAGGAAATCCAAATCTACCCCAACCACCTCTAGGTTACATTTAATTCATCTCATTATGGCAGTAGGTGAGAACCCTAGCAAACCCAAAAATGGAGAATTGTATTTTTCATTTTTGAAGAACTTTTCCTCACCCAATTAAATATATCTAGTTGTAGTTGGATAGAGGACCTTGTAAGCTTTCGAAAAGTCCAACCTTGTGTGAATCTGAGCTCCCTGTGAAAAGTTATGGCCATTTGAATATTCCCAGTCAGTTCGGGATTCTCCTTTGCATTTGCATCGGGTTTGGAGGATGCCTCGACATGTGTTCACCCCATGCTTTCCCAACTCCAAAACCTGATTTTCCTAGGTAGTGTTTTGGGTTTTTGGAACTCCCAAGCATCGGGACATGCCTTGCGATTTTCATGCTTCATGTCTCATGTTTCCCGAAACCCGAAACCGAATTCCTTGTGTCGGGTTTTGAACTTCTCCAACATATTTTCCTTGTGTCGGGTTTTTGAACTTCTCCGACATATTTTCCTTGTGTCGGGTTTTTGAACTTCTCTGGCATATTTTCCTTGTGTCGGGTTTTGAACTTCTCCGGCATATTTTCCTTGTGTCGGGTTTTTGAACTTCTCGGCATATTTTCCTTGTGTCATTGTCCATATTTACGGGGGTAGATATATACAACACATACCATCTTAGGTTAGGTCATAACCCCTTAGTAGTTTAGTGATGGGTCTAAGGTAGGTATAGATTACCTTAGATTAAAATCCATATAGCATAAGATCATCACAACTTAAATTAGGATCTGAATAGCATTAAACATTCTAACTAAGGCTGAGATATTTGCCTTATTAGTCTCGTAGCAGATCCTTAAATCTCCTAACGTTTTTCACCATTATGAAACATTTATAAAGGAGGTCCAACTCACCATTTGCAACATGATGCCTAGTAAGGACACCTGAAGTCGGGTCCTTAAAATTTATAACAAAACATGCTCAGTTCCTCATTACCTTTCCATTTCAGAATGTCGATATCAAGATGATAATAATGAAGAACTGAAGCATACCTTGGATCAATGGAATTGATTCAAGGTATGTTGTTATCATATGGTAAGTATGAAAACAACAGTACAAATTTACAACTTACAATTCACAGAGAAAAATGGCTCCATTTCCCAATAAACAATATTACAACAAGTATGAATTTCTGAATAGTAATAATTTATCCTTTGCAAACATGATTTTCAATGTCAAAAGAATACACCTTCCTAAGAACAATAACATGTCAACGCTTGCAATGAAAAAAGTGGAAGTCATCATAGTAACATCCATGCCAAAGACATTACACACACTTCCATCCAGACCCACACTTACTTCACATTGTGATCCATTGGTAGGGTCCTATGCCAACATCGTAGCTAACCTTTTGGAAAAATCTGTCATCACATTTCCAACTCTTATATCTTACAAACCACTCAAACCTAAACTAGAAGGGTTTGACGATACCAAAATTTTTACTTACCATCATGTGCCAGGGAATGATGTGGAAAGTTGTAAGGATCTTAATACTATTCTTCTCTAACTATGTTCTCTCGAAGAAAACTTTGACGATGATGATATTTTAGATGATGACCCTATTCCACCTTCACCTATCACCACACATCCTCATCTCTTATCTATTCAAAACCTTCATCTCCACCTCCACAACCCTTTTATACCCCTCCAACATTTAAGATCAATATGGTCCACATAAGAGAGCTAGCCAAACCTCTTCCAATGTACTCGCATTATTTTTACAAAACTAGTATATGCCCTCACCATATTTTTTCCCGTCCTATCGCTACACCTATCATGACTCAATTTCTCGTTTACCATAGATTAATATAGTTCAAATTACCACTCGATCCCAAAAGGAAAAGGAAAGGAGAAATCAACTAGCTCATTTGCTACTCTTTTACCCAATACTCCATCTACACCTGCACAAAAAATCACCATCCGTGGACCCATATACCCTATTTTCAATGTGGTTTCCCATCATACAATGATTAAACAATTGCACCAGTATCCTCTCAAAATGTCTTTATGCAACCTTTTCCAAACCTATGAGTCTCATTGTTGTGGCTCTCATTGAGGTCCTACAATCTATTGAGCTTCTACCTAATGACCATATGCATGTTGCATCCATTATCACTCCTCACCATGTGGCCTCTCTTACCATTTCACCCCTTCCTCTTCTCCTGCTACCACTCATCAAGTAACCACTCTCAGTTTCTCTGACGATGAGATTGTACCTCTCCAATCGAATGATCCTGACCCCACCCTATTTATTTCCATCTACATTGATAATATACACATTTGACACATTATGATTAATGGTGATGCCAATATTAACATCATTTCCTCCCATGCATATAACCAAATACACATCCCTACCAATTGTATGCATAATAACCCAGTTATGTTGTGTTCATTCAATGATGCCATGACTTCCACCCTTGGCACCATCATTCTCCACATTTTTGTAGGCCCCCATGCCATTCCTGAATTATTTTATGTCTTAGAGGGGGAATTCCAGTACAACATGCTACTCTACCAACTCGGATTGATGCCATGGGTTGTGTTCCTTCAACCTTACACCGTTATTTAAAATTCAAACATGAAGGGCACAACTATACCATTCCAACTGACCCTTCACCATTCAAGACCTGTAACATGTTGTATCGACCCAATGATTTCCTTATACTAGTTAAAGCATCTACCATCGCTACCACTTATTTTTTGATCGCTTCCTCCACCACTTATGTTGCTACATATTCTCGCAACTAACTCCTCTATTCCCACTACTACCACAACTGACCCATCACCCAACCCATCTACTTCTCAAAAAAATAATTCTTCTTCTTCCCAACTACCTGGTGATTCATCCATTCCCGCTACCCACATATCAACTACCAATCCCTTAGAAGGTGTTTTTCAATGCCTCACTCTGGGGATGTATCTCCTTTATAACATTGACACATTCCTTACTCCTCAAGAGTATAGTAACCTTCATCAACATCCCCACTATGATCACCACATAGGTGAGGTTTTCCCCTATGGCCCTCCCCACCTTCGCACCAACTTAACGTATGGGGGAATTGGTGCTTCTACCTACTCACCCGAGCCTAATTCCCAAACTTGACCATTTTCCTCCGACTTTCAATCTCTCACCAACTGCTGCTTCACCCACACCTTCCTCCATCATTGTGCTTGGAAGGGATTTGGCTTTCTTTTCTAAGACCAAGGTTGCCTTCTTGTCATTCCTTGGACCACTTGTAAGCATAAATACCTTAGTGATATTAGATTTTCTAAACCACCTTTTAGGAAGGTGTTGGTCCCATTATTGAGTTTTCATAATGTGCCCTAATTTTTCATGTCCAAATTTGCTCACATATGTTTCATTTTTTCAATTTGATGATCTACAATTCATTTATCCTAGTGGAATCCTTTGAAAGTGCCTAAGTTGTTATTATTTTCCCTAATTTGAAACAAATTTCCAAGTTCCCCCCTTTTGTGCCCTAATTTCTTCTTTTCCACGGGCTGTGTCATTTTTCCTTTGTCAAAACATGCAAGAAACTCTTACAAATTAGCCTGGGTTGAGAAAGGAATTGGGAAAAGTTCACAAGGATAGAAAAGAACTCAAAACCATGATAGATTTAGTAATCATCCTAGGGGTGATCAAAGACAAGATGATAGAGGTAAAGGGCCTATTGGATCTGCAAACAGACAACCTCAAGCTCGTGAAAATAGAGTGGTGCCTGACCCTTTAACTGCAAGGGTTGTTGTTGTTCAAGAAATTGCTGATATGGATTGGTGTGATAGATGTTTTCTTCCTCATCCTCCATGTGAAATGGACCAGAAAGTTATTGAAGATGATAATGAGGATGAAATGGATGATGACATTTGTATGATGGGCAGCCCTTCAAGCTCACAACAAGCAGCAACATCAACAGATGTGATAAGTGCAAGAACTGCTGCAACCTTTTGGGATTGCATAGAGTGGGTACCAATTATTTCCTTCTCTCAAACTCATGAGGTTGATGTTGTTCAAGCCTTTGAAATTAATAATAATGACTTTGAATATCTAAGGGCTTTGATGATAAAAAAGTATGATGGTGGCATCCCTTCAGAGGAAGATAGACAATTGTTAATGAATGTTGTGGTTGGTCAAGAGAAAGAGTACAATACTAGAAGTAAAGTTGTTAGAGGATCTGGTCCTCAAGCCAAACCAAAGACACCCTTGCTCATAAGCATTCCCAAAGACAATCCTAGAAAAGAAACAATTGCCAAGAATGTTGTTGTCCCATGCAAAAATATCAGTCCTCTTCATGCCCAGGCTGCCAAGAATACTTCTCCATCTGATGAACCTTCTTGTTTCCCTTCCAATGTTGTTTTACCAAAGAGTGTTCCATATGATATTGCCCAAGTATTGAGCCAAATTAAAGTGAGTGTTCCCATCATTGAGTTGCTTAGAATACCTGAGCATAAGAAGAGAGCATTCGAGTACTTGGGATTGAAAGAAGAAAAGATTACCCCAAGCAGAAATGTAAATGTTGTTGAGACTCCTCTTCAAAATATTGTTGGCCTTGAAACACCACCACCAATGGAAGATCTTGGAGAGGCACCTGAAGTATATTTGGGGACATCCTTGGTTGATTCCCAATTGAATGTTGATCCATTTTTCACAACTTTTCTCATAAAAGATAGGTTGCTTCACAATTGTATGTTTGATTCCAATGCATCATGTAATGTCATGCCTCTAGAAGTCATGAATGAGTGGGATATCAAAGTGACAGCAGCATATGGCAAATGTACAACCATGGATTCAAGGGAAGTTCCAGTTGTTGGTTGTGTGAAGGGTTTAGTAGTGCAATTTGCAGCCTATATCTAGGTAAGAATTTAAAACTTGATGTTGTAATTGTTGATTGCCCTGCCAAATGGGGTATGCTTTTGTCAAGAAAATGGGTTGTAAGTGTTGGTGGTAGTGTTCAAATGGACATGTCTTTTTCCACCACTCCTGTTCAGGGAAGCCTTGTCAAACTCTATGGTGAAAAGAAGATGTTGCACTTGATTGAAGATCCCAACAATGCTTCTTATGAAGTGTTGTTTGTTGATGTGGATGTTGAAAACTTCATTGGTTTTGATGTTGGGCTTACTACACTAGTATTCGTACCTCATCTTCTACCACAACTTTCTCTTTGGTCTATAGTACAAAGGCTATCTTACCTCACGGAAGTCAAAATTCCATCTCTTCATATCTCACTCAAAGATATGCTCAACGGTGATGATTTTTGCAAGGATTGTTTGGCACAACTTGAGTTATTATACTAACGTCATCTAAATTTTCTCAATCACCTCCAAATCTACAAAAATGTATGAAACATTCTTGTGATAAATTTTTTCCAAGAATAAACCTTCCAAGTCGAGACCTCGTCTGAAGGAAAATCAACATGTAAAAAAGTGGAGAAAACTAAACGGGAAAGTTCGCTCCTAATTGGCTTGGACCCTATATCGTCACTCATGCCTATGGATCGGTACTTATCATTTATCTTCACTTGAAGGTAATACCAAATCGATACCCTCAATTCCTTTCATCTTTGACCATTCTATTGTTGAATCAAGTCATATATCACCTTTTTCTATTAAACGCTCATCCCTTTAGAAAAATTCACCTTCCATTCACCTATTTTAAGGATCAATGACCAAACAAGAATCATGTGATTACCCGTCACCTTTCATCCTTATATTCAATGAGTAGCTCTACTCATGGCATGATTCTCATGGATACTTTTTGTCCTTTTCAATATGGAATCCCATGGTCATTCATCACTACAAAGCTATCTTTGATAGCTAACACTGTGTGTTATGGTTTTTTCTTCATAAAAGAAGCCTATACTTCTCTATAGTCTTGTCCATGACCTAAAAGTCAAAAACAAAATCAAAAGTAATATACGGGATTTTCAAATTCAAACTCCTTAATTTAAACTTCTAGCATAAAGATGAATCCCTTAAAAGGAAATCCATCTTTCTATCTTGATGCTATAAATAGACTATTCCTCGAAGAACAACTATACAAAGCTAGTCATACGGTATGTAGTCTATCCAAAAATAAGACTATTTCGTAAAAATAAATTAATTCATTTTCTGAAGCTTCTCACATCAATCAGCTTCACGAATACCTCAAGGAGATATTATATTCATCCCACATAGACTTCCGACATCGATCAATCTATAAAACAAAAGTAAAAAGAAAAAGATAAATTTTTCATCATGGAATTGCCTATTTTGATCTTGGGTATATTGCAAAAGATGCATGTTGTCTCACACCGGGGTTACAATAAAACAAACTCTTTCACCTCACCGTATTTCCTTTCTAATCTTCTACCTACTCAAGGTATTTTCCACAAATGCAACATTTCGTGATCATGCGACCTTCTTCACCCTTAGATCAATCAATCATGAAATGCCTTTAGGGTCTTATGTTCATAGGCCAATCTTTTATATGATAGAATCATAATGGTTCTTACCACTTAGGTGGATTTTTTAATCCTCTTACCATTCACCTCTTTTATTACTTATTGACCCTCCTTCACAGGACCAAACCTTTGACACCTACATTCTGGGAATTCCTCTTCCACCAAAATCACCCATATTTATTCAACATAGAAAAAAACCATGCCTATTCAACCTACACTCAACCATCCCTATTCAACCTATACTCAACCATGCCTATTAAACCTATACTCAACCATTCCTACATGACCTAGACTCAACCACGTCTATTCAACCTATACACAACCATGCCTACATGACCTAAACTTAACCATGCATATTCAAACTATACTCAACCATGTCTATTCAACCTATACTTAACCATGCCTATTCAACCTATACTCAACCATGCCTATTCAACATATACTCAACAATGCCCGAATGACTAAGAATTAATTGTGCCTAAAAACTATAGACCCATTCATCTCCCCTATCATATTATTCCCTATCCTATGGGATAACTACACAAACTTGAGGCCCCTTTTCATCGGGTACTATGTAGGTAGCACTCGAGGGCATGGGGCTCTTGGAGGTTAGCTCAACCACTTTTGCCCCTATCCAATTTACCCCCTTTAAATTCACATTCTATCCTATTTAGTTTCCATTTACACAAAAAATTGGAAATTAATATATCATAAAAACATACATACCTACCATTTTATCACCACAACAATATTCTACTTAAATCATTGCATATTTCCATGATATTAATTACTTGGAAATTTAAACACAACATACTATTTCCATAAGATTAGTAACTTGAAATTACCTAGACTCGACCATGCCTATACATGACCAAACCATGCTTATACATGACTCAATGATGCCTATACTGGACTCCACCATGTTTTCACCGACTCCATCATGCCTACATGACCTCAAATCAATAATTCCTAACACAAATATATTCCATAATATATAATATAAATGGAAATTAAAACAAGTACATCATCCATCTAAAAACATCATCAACTATAAAATGGGAGTTTTCATGTATCAATATATATATATATATATAAGTATCTCAAAACTCTCATCTACAATATTGTATCTTTGGCACGTATGCCAAGTATATATAAAAAAAATCACAATGGTAGTACAATATCCGTTATGGATATCAATCACCCCCACATGATTACCTCCTCTTCAAGTATCACGTGTCTCCTCCTCCTCCCTACTAGTCAAGATCCCTTTCATCATCTCGTCACCCTCTGCTAGTCCTTTCCTAGCCTCCATCTCCTCATCCTTTCCCTTTATGGGGCCGGTGTCTAGGAACTATTAACCTCACCTTGGCCCTATCTCTAGGGCCGATGAACCCCTATGCTACTTGAGAAGTGAGTATTTGATCTAGTCCACAAAATGGCTTTCTATTGGTCTTGATGCTCAAAGTGTAAGAGGGAACATAAATACTCGTAGTCACTATCTAGTCCTAATAGTAGTGGGCCTTGCTCAGGCATCCTTGTACCTCACCTTAGATATGGTGCGGGAAGTTCCATCTACCTAACTGTCACCTGTGAACTCTTCCCTATGAATAGAGGACCTTGTCTTGGTTTTGGTGCCTTTCCTATGGGAACCTTTCCCAAGATACATGTGCTAGTACCTATATAGCTACCTAGGCCTGTAATACCCCAACTTGTGCATGTGTGGCTGCCAACTATCCCTGTAAACCTATAACATATACACCATCCCCTATAGCAACCTATACTGCTGTACTATGCTCGAGCTCAGGTAATCAGCAATCGACCTTGTAATGTAGTCACATCCCTCGTCAAAGTAACTACCTCTTTTTGTGTCACTTTCGTTAATCGAACTCCCAACACGGTCACCTGTCCCTATAGGGCATCCCTCTAAACCATCACTGTGGCCAAGTCTTGCTAACTTTGGCAAAGTGGTGGTGCTCATTGTAACTCCACTTCCTAGCACTATTTGTATGCCACGTAGTCCCCGCATCGTCTAGTCTTGTATCTATTGGTACCTCCTCTTGTCTGTGGGGTATATGGGCCGGGTGGAGACAAAGGTCTCTCCACATCATCCCTATGGTATTGTGGGAAGGGTGCCAAAACATCCTATTGTAATATGAACTAGCATCAAACTTGTCAATAGGATCATCTCATATTCACTGTACATCTTCCCTGTATCCTCCGCACTAACTATAACTTTTTTAGCTCCTCATCCATCCCTCTAAAAGTTGGAAAATTGACATATGCCCACCGAGTATGTCCATCACATATAGGACCTCCATCTCCCACCTATAGTATAATACATCATGCACTGCCTCCTCCACTCAAAGATGACCACCTACGACCACCCACCTCATGTAACCTACTCTTTGTCACCCATAGTTCTAATATGGTATCGGTAGTCCTCACGAATGCACTACCACAATATGCTCATACGTCTAATAGGTCAATAGGAACATACAATAGATGTCATAGCATTGTATCCTCTAGTAAGCCCATAACTCCCTATATATCTGCAATAAATATGCAGGTGCCCAAGTAAAGCAAACCTAATCCTCAATCATATCTCACAATACTTCCATCACCCTCTAGAAGCGAATGCCCTTTGAATCAAGAAGTGCATAGCACCCCACCACTACCATCATCAACACTGCTAACCGTGTCTCTTGTGGGTGTGCAACATACAAAGACCCATAAGCAAGATTGGATTTGTTCTCTGTAAGGTCACTCTCCATCTCCCAAAATACCTCAATCATCTCCTCTCGAGGCTCTATATCACGAATCCTATATCTATCCTCCAACATGATGGTCATCTCATCGGTGGGTAGATAAAAGGTTTTGGTCACTACATCTCATCTATCAATGAGCACAACCATGATATTTTTATCCCTTTGGATCCACTTGTAGTGCTTGATGCCCACCAATCTAACATATAGCATATGTTTCCACTCACCCTTAGCAACATTGGGACATATCTACCCTAATAATGGTGTGACACAGTCCCGCATTGTTAAATGATGTCGTTCCTACATCCATACCACTCAACACTATCAAAGACTTAACTACTTTTCCCATTTACTTACGACCTAATCACCCCACTTATCTATTTCCTAAACTACTTCCCAGTCCTATCATTTCTTTGAATTTAGCTTATCCAGTTCCCATAAACCATTCCATCACTATGACCTAATCTTTCTCTATTACCCACCTATGTTTTCCTATATTTACCCTCACCCACCTACTTCTCTCCCTCATACCTCTCTATTTCCCTTATTCATTACCTATCCACCCTCCAATTTCATTTTTACCCCATTTTGGCCTTCTCAACTTAACTTATTTAGACTAAGTCACTTTTCACAAGTGACCGATGTTGGTCACCTTGACCATATACTGATTACCTTGAACCGATGTCGGTTGATTATTTTACCACCAATACAGGGCATGACATGACCGATGTTAATTGTGACCTAACCAATGTTGGTCTCTAGTTCAGTCCAAAGTGAACCCCACACCCCCAATTTTCTAAAAATTTAAAAAACAATCCTGAAATCTACCCAAACCCCACCCAACCCCACCCATTTCCATTTTACAACCTAATTAATCTATATTACACCCACCCCATACCCAAATTATTCCATTTTTAACTCCATTTTGAATTTTTAATTCCCCCATTTTACTTCATTTTTCCCTACAAATTCAATAAAAACAAAGAGAAAGGATTAAATTCTACCTCTACGCGTTGACATCACCTTGCTAGGATCTCGGTCTCGAGCCACCGGTCCTCCCACACCTCCTCCTACTTCTTCCATGTTTGAATCAAACCCCGGCTCACCACCAATCGAATCGCACCAAAAGATCTCATAGGCACACCTCTACACCTCTCTAACCACTCACCTCTCTCCAAATCATCCTAGAATCTAGCCCAATCATGATCACTCTTGTCAAACACCTCTCAACTTGTTGTTTTCACAAATGGAAAAGCAAAAATGAATCCATAATTCATGGATTTTACCTTTTATCCCAAATCGACTCGACCGACGTCGATTTCCCTAAACCGAGCATTGGTCATGTGCCCTAGTGCACGCATTCAGTTTCTCTTGACTAACATCATTTGGCCATGACCGTGGTTGATTAACCTTTCTCACCTCATTGCACCATGTGGCACTAACTTTTTCTACCCGAAATATTTTTCTTTCTAACCCAAACTTGACCCCGACCTTACACCTCATGCTCATGACCTTATTACTTATCACCCAACCTCATAATTAGTTGGGGCATGTTTTTGACCCTACCCTGGCCTTACCTACGACCTTACCTAAATCACCTAATCTAACATCACCCTTTTTGAAACTTGAATTCGTGTACTTTATATACCTTTCGATGTGTTAATCGTGTTGTTCCACCTCGACCTTACCTTGCCAAAAGTCGTGTTGTTTATCCCGACCATACCCTTGGTTCCTTGGAACAAAACCTATTTCAGTTCCTACACCTTTCCTAGTTGTGTTTTAGGACCATATCCTATACCTTGGATACCTAAACCATTTCAAACTTGTTTGGATAAACCTATCAACCTTTGACAACGTAGAGTTTGTAAACTCTTAAACCTAATACCTTCTCATAATCTATATGTGCATGTGCTTTAGACTGTCCCTACCTATTACCCAACCAAAATCACCCTTACCTATGACCAACCTACCCTCATTTTAATCACTTACTCATTTATCAAACCACTCACCAACTTCATTTCACACCTCATCGATTACGGGTTTAAGGGGATCACATCCACCCACACTTGGGGCAACCTAATATTCACTCATACCTAGGGCACGAACTTCCTATTTTTTTCAGCGTCACTTATCAATACAAGTTACACAAAAAGGGGAAAATGTAGACACCAAATTTGGGTCACACGCCCTTTAGTCCCCTTCAATTAATTAACGTAACACATTTAACTAATCATGACCCCTTCATCCCATATTAATATTCATCCTCACATTATTAATTGATTTAATTATTTTAATTAAGTTAATTTCATCCTCACACCTCCACCTCATCATTACACCTCACCCTAGACCCATTCCAGGGGCATTTAACTCACAAAGTGACCAAGTCATAACTCTCAACACTGATTCATCACTCTTAATGTTGATTCACCATTATACCTAACTAAATAAGAATTCTTCTCAAACCTAATTAGACTTCTTCTATGACCTTCCTACCTTTTCTAACAAGAACTCCACTTACCTAAGAAGACTCAACTTGGAAAACATGCTAAATCTAGGAAGATCTTATTATTTTTAGTAAAAGGGACTAATTCACCCTAACCAATGTCAGCTTTTCCTTGGCCAACATTGATTACATAACCGCCATTGATCACCTTATATACACTTTCACAACTATTTACATGGGTTATTCATTCAGTTATTGAATCCTAATTACATTCAAGCAAAAATCTTCAAGCCCTCCTGCATCCAGATGACGAGCACACACAACCAAAGTGTAAGACAAACATCTAGTTCTCCCTCCGAGCATTGTAATACTCACGGGAGCACAAGGGTTGTATTTCATGGCAGCTTGGACCCAAAGACCTCTCCGCTAATTAACCATCAACAATCTCAACTCACAAGGTCTACAAGACACCAAGTAAGTATTGTGATTTTAATCATTCGGGCTTATCCCATTGTAGATCTCTTTCTTCATTCAGTATTTTATTTCTTCTGTTACCCATACATCACCTTCTTCCCACCAACCCACTATTCTACCACCCCAATAATTTTCACCCTTTTAAACCTCCTTCTTAGTATTCCTGAATCTTCTCACCATATTACGACCCAAACCATACTAGCCCCATTTTTATGTAATCACAGAGAGCCTAAAAACCCATTTTTAATAGTTTATTACCCATTGAACTCTACCGAAGTTGGTTCCCTAACCTCCATTGGTTTAGTCCCCATATCGACGTCGGTCATCGGACCAATATCGGTCTCTCGTGTCATTTGATATTATCATAAAAACAAGATTCCCACTCATCCAAAACCAACCTGACCTTAACTAATCATCCCAGGACCTTTAGGACCACTAACACACTTTCTTGACCTGAAAAAAACCTTGGTTCTAACTCAATTTAGTGTTGTATTTTTATTTAACATTGAATCTAGTGTATGTTTTGTATGAGAAAACTAAATCATTACATTGCAATAAGACCTATGTATTTCAATTTCTTATTCACATTATGTTCTTATTAAACAAAGGATTAGCAACCATTCGAGGAAACATCATGCTTCCCAGATCTAACCTTGCTAGGAAGTCCTCTAACTCTTACTATTTAATACTATTTGGTTGTTTTGTTATGTTTCTTATATAGGTCATTCCTCCTAGCCAAAGGAAGCTCACATAATCAGCTTAAATCAAAAGTAAACAATGCACACATTCCTCTGAAATTGAAAAGGGAAATTTTGCAGATAACCATACCAAAATTTTGTTTTGGTCCCCTAAGGAGGTCTATTAATGTTCAAAATGGCTTAAAATTCCCTTCCGAAAATCAATTTTTAAGAACTTAGCCATTTTTAGCCTTTTTGAACTGGGTGCAAGAAATATTGTGTCAACACAACGAAACGTGCGCCCCTTTGAAAATCCTTTAGCGCAATGCCAATATCATGTCAACATCGAGAAGTAGTGCCCCTTAGGTGTAGAAAATGACATGTCAGCATAATCAAACATGCGCCTAAAAAGTGCACTAAGGCACTAAAAAAATGATGTCAACACATTAAAAAATGTGCTAAGTAGATTTCCCTTAGGCGCTAAAAACTTCATGTTGACATCTCCAAATATGCGCTTAAGGCGCTAATGACGTTATGTCGATGTTAAAGAACTTGCGCCAAGGCACATCCATACCCATGTCGACACTTTAAAAAGTGTGCCAAAGAAAAGTGGGTGGGGAAATAAATGTGGTATTTTCCTATAAATATGTGGTTAACACCTGTCATTTTCATGATTTGAAAATTGTGAAAAGTCTTTCTTTGCGCCTTGTCAGCTATCCCTATCACACCCACATTCTAATTTTCAAGTTTGTGGACCCCAACGTCATCCTTCGTCCTTTGTTAAACTGGGTAAGTGGTTTTTATCACTCTTATGGTTGTTTGTGGTTTTGTTTCTTGGTTGTTATGGTTTTAGGATTGTTATAAAAGGTTAAATCTAAAAATCTAAAATGAATAAACCTAACAATCCATAAACTATCTGAAAACACCTTATCCCTCCTTCTAGATCTACAAATCTAGGAAGGCTCTACCTCTGAATAAACCATCCTTTGTATCTGCTTACTGCCTTGCTGCAAATCCCACAAACCCTCTCTTTGTTATTTTGTAAAATGAAAAAGAGAGGGAAATATGAGGAGTTGTAGAGAAAATGCAAAAATCAACTTTTCCTTTGGCACACTGTCCTTTCATGTTGCAAACCCCATAGTCACGCCAAGGTGCACTATCCCCACATGCAACATATTTTTAACCTATGCCAAGTATAAACACTTAACAAATCTCCTCAAGGTGCAGGCGCATCCCAACCAACATCAACATTTGATGTTGTGTTCCCCAAATCTGTGCCCTTTATAAACCCTTTGGTGCATTGAGCTTCTTTGCCACATCTCCAGAAATTGTGCCTTGGGTGTATTGAAAAGCCATACAACACCATCTTTTACAGCTTGAGTTAAATCATTTCTCCTAAGGTGCTAGCGCATGATCGTTAACACCAACACTTTGCATGTTATATGTTGCTTACCCATGCCCTGCCTTTCTCCTTCGCGCTAAAATATTTCGTGCAACATTCGCCATAAGTGCGTCCATCTATAATCCTTTGGCATAGCTTTTCCCCGTGAACATAGGTGCACCTTTTGTGTGTTGACATCCCCAAAAGTGTGCCTAGACTTTTAAGCCTCTGCAACATGCTATGAACTTGTGCCTTGCACCCTAAGCCTCATAATTTCTCATTCTTCTTTCTATAATATTTCATTATGGATAACATAACGGTTGACATGGCTCTTCTATGTTGGACCTCTTTGATTCTCCTTGTAGAACAACAACATCCATCCTTGAGCTCACACATGTCTTCATCGAGCAAGAAGCCCGCTAAGTCTAAAGGTAAAGCTAAGTTGACAGAGCAAGAGATGAAGTATAGATATCAAAAATTCGGGATGCTCGACTCATATGCCGAAAGTGATCTAGACATCGAGACACCGAGCTCGAGCACATTGATATGGAATATTTTTGGGCCATAACAAACCGGGCCACTAGTGGTCCTTAGATGAACAAGCAGTGTGCAGTAAGTGGATTACACTTTGCAGCAGGGCTGCCAAAGTAAGTGATGTTAATAATGAGTTCATCATGTTGGTGGCTTGATGTTATAACAACAATCATTGACCTAACTACTCATCACTTTGAAATAACTTTGGGCATCCCTCATCACAGGCAATACATCGCCATCAGCCTTGAAGACTGTAAGAAGGCATGGGACGACAATGAGGATAAGTGTATGCAAATGATGAACGAGTTATATCTTAAGAACAAAAATCGGTGAGCCGATGGCCTCAGACCATCCACCGTAGTGACTTCAATGAGGAACTGAGTGATACAATCACCTTCCTAAGTAGAGTGTATGGGCTTCTTAATGCCCATCATTTCCATAAATGGATGTTGAGGTACTTAGAGACTATGAGTAAAAATGTTCCTGAGAAGCATTTTGGCCGAGAGGAAATCATCAGTGACACCATCTCCCAAAGAGCTTCTTCAAAGTCATGACAATCGGGAAGTTCTATATGAATTTCTACATTGTGTACGTTGCAGCATCGGCGAGGGATTTCACGGCCGGCACGAAATGGAGCATGGCCTCGTGTCAAAATATATGAATACTACCCCAGAGCTAAGGCTCGAGAATAACATCCTCAATTCTAAAAAATCAATGACGCCTTCTTCTATGAGGAGATCTTCCTATTAAGGCTGAGTATGAGACATGGTTGAACTAGCCCCAGTGTGGTCACCTGTCACAAAGAAGTGGGGAATTGTTCACTCGGTTTCCCACATTCACCTATCTTAGGGAAGTGAATTTTTAGGTGAATCGACCAAGCTACCAAGGTATGCACGGGACCCAAGTTGATTCTCTTAGAATTGTCAAGGCAACTAATCACATATCATGAGAGAAAGAAGGGAGGAACTCCATTTACCCTTACAGTGGGCTGATACACTTGCACCACACTGGCCAAAGCACATGAAATGTATGTTGAGCTTGAATTGTTGAACCTAAAGCACAACTTCTTGTACAGGGCTACTTTTTATTGCCGAGGTTGCCTCCCAAAGGTAAAAATCGATCCTATTCATGTCCCTGAGATCGATGACATCTACATTGACCTGACACATGAAATAGATCTCAGGCGGAAGGATCACTCCAGGCTGGCTCTGGAAGAAATCAAACACTATGGCGTGGCCATCATTCCAAAAGGATTCTAAGAACTTGATCAAGAAATTGATCAAGTTTACCTAGACACATATGGGGATGATTGGCCATTCACAGAAATTGATAGATCTAAGGCACCAAAGACCATCCAAGAAAGATTCAAGCACATGTTGCAACGCATCGAACATTGGTGCAAATAGAATGGTCTTATCTACCTTAGGGTAGATTTACTACTTCTCCTTCAGGAAGAGCACCTCCAAGTGCCAAATGGAAAAGGGAAAGACAAGGACAAGGAATCAAGCAAAGAATAATCTCCTCAAATCCCTCCTAATACTTCCGAGAAGTAGGTGGTCGACTTGGTCTCTCTAAGCAAAGAAGAAGAGACCGCTAAAGTCTTAATAGACACATCCACTCAAGATGTGGTCACAGCTATAACCACTGAGGTACCCACCATTCCCTCTTCCACTCCTCCTCCTCCCCGTTGTTGAGACATCTATCCCAATGGATGTTTCTACTTCTCTCCCTTCCTCTATTTCCATCTCCCACTTCTTCCACCTTCTCCTCTCTTACGTATCTATCGCCTAGTGTTCCCTCCATCCCATTACAGATCCCTTCTGCATCCACGACCTTTTCTTCCCCTGTAGTAACTCCAAGCCCTATAAGCAACAACACGTTAGACTACTTATCGATGCCACCACCAAGTGTATCAACGTTCTTCCCTGTGGCCCCTTCAGTTGCTTCCCCTTTCACTCCTGTTTCTTCTTTTGTTCCCTCCACTCCTTCTCCCCTAAGTCCAAGCTAGATTTCCAACCATCTGGGTTAGCTCAAGAGAAATGTTCCCATAGCACCCATGGACTTCTCTGTCATTCCAAATAAGGAACCAAAGAAGCAAAAGGCTATAACTCGCTTCTCTAAGAGCATCTCAAGAGAAAGGGTCATTGAGATTTCATATCTTGATCCCACTAAAGAGAAGAAAGATATGTCTCCTACAGACTTTTACAGGTGACTCAAGTCACCATGGTAAACTCATCTAAGAGCCTACAAGGAGAGGCTTTATCTGCGGTAGATGCCCTCTACTAGAAACTTCAATAAGTAAAAGAGTAGAAACAGATACTAAAGGAACAGAACAAACATCTTCTCCAAGATTTTCGAGAGAATGGGAAACGCACCTCCTATGATCGCCACCGAACCTCCCGAAGTTCTCGGTTAGGACAAGATAAGTGAATACACCAAGATTGGTGAGCAAGGCATGGAAATGTCCTCCTAGATAGAGTGATTCCTCGAGGAAGTGAGGAAATAATCACGAAATTCATAAGACTCTACTTGAGTATAGATCGAGTGCAAACAAGGAGCTGCAACCAAGAGTAGCAAGATCCCTCTCTGAGGAGTTAGATAATTCCATATTACAACATGAAACATCTTAGGAAATGGTTGACTGCTCAGCTGACGACCTACTAAAGTTCGGTGTCATTGATCACCCGCAGCACACCACAAAGCTCTCATTGCACTGGATTACCGGGTTGATCAAATGGAATTTATCCTGGAAAGGACAGATAAAATCAAGGAGGAAGCCCTGGATGCAAAACATCAAATGGAGCAAATGGTCACCAAGATGGCTCCAGAGATGCTTGAGTGAAACGTTCACCTTGAGGGAAGCGGGTGATACAATCCAACTCTTCAAGGATATCGCAACCCAAGGTTTGGCGCCAGAAGTCACTTTTGACCGAGAATCTATCAATAACCTTCTGGCATGCCATGATTTCATTGGATACTTGATCGAAGAAAGCAACATGTATGTCGGGCTACTCGATAAGCTCAAGGCTGAAAAATAAACTTGCGAAGTCATTGGATACCACTTCAAGGGTCCTGATCATAATCAACTTCAAACCATGATCAGTAAGTTTATGGAGTACCAAGCTCAGTGTCACATCACCTCTCCCAATAGGAAGCAAGACACTCCTTTCAAGCAAAGAGATGACAATGAATAGTCTCTCTTCTTATGTACGCTTCGATCTTTTGTAAAAATATTTAAAAGGAATGTTGGCATTTTATGACATCATCCATGTTGCACCATGGGATGTTGCCATCCACAAACTTGCCTCAAAGTCAACTTTTGACTTTTTAGATATTTTGTAGATATTTTTAAAATAGTGGTTGGCTTCTTTTTGTCTTCTTTCTCCTTCTCCTTCTATAAATACTGGAATACTTTTTGTATTCCAGGTGGACACTTTTGTATGAAAAAGAGGTGAAGAAAGAAAGACTTTGTGCCTTCTTGTAATCAGAAGAGATTTTAATATATATATTAAGACTTTGTGCTCAATATATGTGTTATTTGCATTAGATATTTCTTAAGTCAGATATGTGTTCCTATTCTATTGGATTCATTCTTTTTGTTATCATATGTTCATCAGTATTGCTTTGTTTGTTTATGTGATTAAGTTTGGCTCTGTTTACTACCAACCCAAAGCATAAACCCTCTGATCTTTCTTTCTTTGGAATTCATTTCTTTTCTCCCTTCAGATCTACCTTCCTCCATTCCTTCCCTCTTATATTTATAATCACATCTGGAACTACCTCTACTAGGATGAGATCCCAAACTCCTGAAGTTAGAATATGTAGATTTGCACAAATTCCTGCTTGATAGAATAGCAATAAACCAGTTTCACTTTCTTTGCCTCAAAGAGGGGCTATGCCCCGCACACTGTTGGCCTGTTTCCCCACGATCTGCCTAATCGATGATTTTCAAACCAACAGTTTTTGGCAACTCCACTGGGGAACGAACTAAGGAAATAATTAAAAACTGTGAAAATCACTACCAGTTTGCAAATTTTAACTTTTTGTTAAAAATTAAAATTTTTGCAAAAGTGATCAAAACTGAAAATTTCCTTAGGAAAATCCATAGATCTAGACTAGATAGGAGCTTTTAGTTCGCTGAGTTTTTACAAAAAAATTATATTTCTATAGATCTGAGAATCTAACATTTTCTGATATTTTCAAAACCTTACAAAATTCAGTTCAAAGATCTGAAAATCAGCTTTCTAAATAACCCACTTTTTATCCTTGTTAATCTTTGTCAAAAACTGCAATCGGTTGTTGTTAAAAGAGGATAAATTTAAATATTAGAAAAGTACATGCTACTGATTTTTCTAGAAAAATTAGAAAATTAGCAAGTACAAACAAAAATATTGTTATAGATCCGCTCTTAGTTATTACAATCTGAATGCGGCTACATCATTTGGCGGGTGAATAATTTACTGGTGGCGAAGAAGAGCTCATGGAGAAGTTGATCCAATCTTTGATCTACTTCAAAGGCACAATTTTAGTATCACTCCAGCATGATTTGCATCACTAAGTTCAGCAGATCAATCAGCAAGAAGTGTCTCACCCCCACGAAGGAGCCGAATTTCACAAGGTGCTTTAACATCTATTTGCAGTGCTCTTTTGCTAAGCGGAACCACGCTCCCTGCTCGTGTTCTTTTTCCAGCTTTTCAAATGGCAGTACCATGGGGAAATTCCATGGGCCCTCTAGCATTACCACATCCAGTTCATGCCCTCCCTCACGAAATCGCAAGAATTTCCCAAAATTTGATGGGAGTGGAAATCAAAGCACGGATGCACATATTGCTACATTTATTATGTCATGCAGTATTCTAGACATGACTCATGAGGATGTATCTATACGCCTCTTTCTCGAGACCTTGTAAGGGACTACATCAGAGTGGTTCTAACATTTACCAGCTAGATCCATCACCGGCTACACCACATTACGAATCGCATTTGAAGATAGGTATAAGCCTTTGGAAGATGCATTTACGTTACTGTCAAAGATCACTCACTTGAAGAAGGAGGCCAATGAAACCATGCGTGATTTTATCACCTGTTTCAATTCATTGATCAACCATGTGTCGCCTACCATGTTTCCAACACTAGAGAATCAAAAATGTTTCTTTGTGAATGCCATGAGTTCAAGAGTAAGTTTCTTACTTTTACAAGAACAAATCGCCACCTTGGTTCTTGCTCAAGCTGCGGCCATTCGGATAGAGGACAACCTGCTTATATCTGGCGAGTTAAGATGAGAGCTATCAAAATCAAAGGCTTCAACTCCTTCTTAGGCCACCTCATCAGATCTAGCATTCCAGAAGATGGCAAATGACTTGCTCGCATTGAAGAAGCAATTAGCTCAAACTCGGCCACTACTCCGCGTACTCAGGATATCCCACGAAGGAAATTCACTCCCAACAACACCCCCAAAGGTCGCGGCCTCTTACTGCTCCAAGGTTAGCACTTGAGGCCCCTCCGGTTAATGCCTTGGTCAAGATCGAAGAAGATGAGTAAATTTATGAAGAACCTTCGTCACAAGGTGAAGATGATCAAGATGTCGGTGAACCGACTAGCGACTCTACAATTGGGTATATGGAATTTGAAGATGAGGAATCTGATGAAGAGGAAGGTACCCAAGGATATGTAAGTGGATAGTCATATGTTGTTTTCACCCACTCACAAGGAAAAGAAGTAGAAGTTGCTGCTAAAATACAAAAGGAAAAGGTTGTATTAAATATGCCTCTAACCATCGCTAAAAGAGGTAATCCCCTTCCTGCTCAACCTCCTATTAAGCCTTTTGTAAAGAAATATTTTCCTCCTATTTCTCCTCCAAATCAACCTCCCTCCATTTCCATAAAGACCAGTACCACTCCTCTACCATCGTGAAATGAAGGACTCATTCCTTCGTCAGCGTAACCCTTGGTCACATTCGATATAGTCGATCATGCCAAAAGGACCAAGATCCAAATGTCTGAAGCTAAGTACCTTTAGTCTAACCCCGAGTAGCTTGTTAGATTAACCAAGTATATTCAAAGTCAAGCTACCATCTCTTGCCCTATTTCTCCAAAAGGAATTCTTTCCACATCTCCTACGTCTCACGTCTATGTTGCCTCGATGTCCACGTTAGGTAAAACTGAACCTTTTTACCTGTCGCTCCTAATCAATGGTCATAAGCTAAGCAATTGTATAACAAAAATGATTATGGAGCTTCTGATAATGTCATGCCAGCAAAGGTTTCCCATGCATTGGGCCTCACACTCACTAAACCTTTCGGTAGATGTTACTCCATGGAAACCAAATAGGTACCATTAATAGGTCAGATCAAAGATACACAGTTTGCATTCGCAGCATTCCCAGAGAAAAGAGTAAAAATGACTATCCTCATAGCTAATATTCTAGCAACATACGGGATATTACTAGGGAGGAGTTTCTGCAAAGAAGTTGGTGGAGAAATCCATATGGACTGGTCCAAAGCCAGAATCCCTGTCAAAGGAGTAATGCAAATGTTGGAGCATGAATCACAAAAGAAATATTTGGTCACCAACTCTGATGACCCCAAGGCCTAGATTCTCTTCGAATCATCAGGGATGGGGAACTACTTCTTGTCCACCAACTTTAATAAGAAGGAAGTTCTCATCCAAGAGGAGGACCTCAACAAGATCTTGACACTGCAGTTTGATGGCAGTTTTGCAACAAGAGGGTGCAGATCTTTGGGCCGTTCGATATATCCTAAAGAGGATATCTTCCCTCTTTCTTTAAAATTATAGTTTTTAATACAAACAACACTTTGCCGAATACAAATATTTGCTACTCGACATGAAAAAGCTGCAAAGGAAAGGGAATCAAGAATTTAAAAGTATAGGGTGATGCTGAGATAATTGTCAATCAGGTGAAAGAGGTATACCAAGTAAACAACGACAGGCTTAGACACTACCGCAATGCAGTGTGGGACAACATCAAGGAGTTTGAGACTTTCTCAATCAAAGTAGTTTTGTGAGCTCAAAACGACATGGCTGATTCTTTGGCCATCTTGGCCTCTCTCATGCTCCCTCACCCAGGGTTAAAGATGGACACATACACCATTGAGGTAGTTTTCCACCCAAGTGTACAGATAATTCACAGCATTGGCAGGTATTCAATGATGACAATTAGCTTATCACTTTTCTAGAGAAAGCTGATAATTTCAAAGAGCTCCATTTTGATGGATCATCTTCTGCATGTCGTGAGTCTCTCACGGCCAAGCACAGGAATCGGTAGAAGGTCAAGGCATATGTCAGCTCAAGGGAAATAAGATTCTGAAAGTTTTAGTTTCCCTGGAACGATTATTTGATAAGCATGATCGTTTTGTAAAGAAAAAGCAACAAGATAATCCTAGCTCTTCTCAAGAAACCGAATCTGTCAATTTGGGTACCACAGAACATCCTCAATCTGTGAACATCGGGAAGTGGTGTACACCTGAGGAAAAGTGGAAATTTTTCAAATTGCTGAAAAGATATATGGATGTATTGGCATGGTCGTATGCCAATTTGAATTCATTTAAGCCTAAGGACATTCAACATGAAATCCCGCTAAAGGATGACGTTAAGCCTTTTCATTAGAAGAAAAGGCATTACAACCCCAAAATCTCAGGTACCATCTAGGCTGAAATTCAGAAGTTCTTTGGATGCAAGAATCATTTTTCCAATTCATCACGATTACTGGGTTGCTAATATTATGCCTGTACAGAAGAAGAACGGTGAAATACACATATGCGTAGACTTTCGCAACCTGAACTAGGCATCCTTAAAGGAAAATTATCCACTACCCATAATGGATCAAGTTCTATAGGTAGTAACTAGTTCAGAAATGTTGTCCATGCTTGATGGTTTTTCAGTTACAATCAGATTGAGGTCATGCTTGAAGACCAATTCAAAACAGCATTCACCACTCCTTGGGGCACCTTCACCTACAGCAGGATGTCGTTCGGTTTAACCAATGCTGGTGCCACCTTCCAATGAGTGATGGACTTCACATTCAAAGGTATGATGGGAAAGGTCATCGTAGTTTACCTAGATGACTTAACCGTGTTCTCTAAAAAATGAAGTGATCACTGTGATCATTTGGAGCAAGTCTTGATTAGATGCCGAGAACACAGAATTTCTCTAAACCCTAAGAAGTCAGTTTTTGGGTCATCAAGGAAAATTACTAGGACACGTCATCAGTAAAGAAGGGACAAAGATAGACATTGAAAGAGTCAAGGCTATTTAGAGCCTTACCTTGCCCACAAGCAAAACCAATGTTCACTCTTTCTTCGGAAAGGTAAATTTTCTCAGATGCTTTGTTCCCGATTTTGCTAAAAAGACTCGTCATATATCCAATATGATGAAAGGGTCACAAACATTCCAATGGAGTGAAGAAGGAAAGACGTCATTCGAGGATATAAAATCCTTCGTTGCTCATGCACCTATCTGGTATGTCCCGACTTCTCCAAGGATTTCATCATGTATAGTTATGCGTCTACGCATACTGTATCGGCTATCTTAATGCAGAAGAACTCTGAGGATGTTGAATCCCCGATTGCTTTCATGAGCTCTCCTCTAAAGCCTCATGAACTAAAGATGTCACAACTAGAAAAACATGCCTTCACCATAGTAAAAGTAGTTAAGAACTTCCGCTACTATATCCTGAACTCTCATACAGTAGTGTTGGTCCCTGACACGACAGTTAAGTCTATCCTGACTCAACAGGAGTTAGGAAGCTTACGAGGGAATTGGATCACAAAGGTCCAAGAATATGATCTAGACATCAAACCAACCAAGTTGGTAAGGGGTAAGGGACTGTGTCAGCTAATGGCTAAAAATAAAGACCCAGAAGCACCTAAGGAGCAAGTTACGTTGATGAAGAACAAAATGAGTTGGAGAAAGTGGATTCTTTACCCATGGTTCTATTTGTCGCGACCAACGACGAATGGTATTCTGACATCACTTTCTTTCTCACCTATGGAGAGTTCCCAACTCATCTAACCACAAAGGAAAAGTGAGCAGTAAAGCTCAGAGCTGCATGGTATGTCATATGGGATGATGGGTTGTACAAGCGCGGAATTGATGGCATTTTCCTACGATGTGTTGATAAGCCGCAATAGATAAGATTGCTAGAAAGATTTCATGATTCACTGTGGTGGTCACTTCTCCTCCGTGACAAGCACATAAGATCATTCGGGCAGTACTATTGGCCGACATTATTTTAGGATGTAGCCACCTAGGTAGAAAAATGTGAACTTTGCAACGGCTGATTCGTTGGCAAACCAAAGTTGGTTGCATTTCCCCTCGGCCCATCATTATTGATTGAACCATTCAGGAAATGGGGAATTGATTTCATCGAAGCACTCAATTCTCAATCGATTGTTGGACATAGCTATGTCCTAACAGCAATGGATTACTTCACGAAATGGGTGGAGGCCATACCTATCAAACATGCCACTTTTGAAGTTGTTTGTAACTTCATGAAAATATTATTGTGAGATTTGGCATTCCACAAAAATCATTGCTGACAATGCTTCCAAATTCTCTTCAGAAGTAATCATGTTTTGTTATGGATACGGAATAACTTTGGCTCATGCCTCTGATTACTATCCTCAGGGAAATGGTCAGGTAGAATCTAGCAATAAGAACCTAGTAACCATCATATGGAAGCTAGTTGATGAGAACCAACAATCCTGGCACAAGTCATTATATGATGCCTTGTGGGTAGATTGTATCACTCCAAATAGATATCTCAACATGTCACCTTTCCAGGTATTATATGGGACCGATGCCGAAATCCCTATCTCCGTCGAACTCCCTGCTCTGCATTTGGCTCGAGCAATCAAAGATGAAAATTTTCAAAGTTATTTGGAAAAGAGAATTATGTACCTGATGGAACTTGAATAAAAGTGAGTAAAGGTGGTCGACAAGATCACTAAACATCATAATCAAGTCAAGAGGTTGTTCGATAAGAAAGCTAGGCAGAGAGATTTCTAGGTAGGGGATCTTGTCCTTCTGTGGGACAAACAAAGAGAACCGAAAGGTATGCACGGAAAGTTTGAATCTCTTTGGAGAGGGCCATACAAAATCAAGCAGCTCAATGGAGAGAATAGTTTCTATCTCTCGTATCTGAATGGAACTAAGCTCCCGCTTCCCTACAACAGGCAGCACCTAAAGATCTTTAGGAAGTAGAGCTTGCTCTCTTCTTTGTATAGTTTTCTTTCATCGTGTTTGTTTCCTTTCATTGTGTGTTTTCTTTTGTCGTGTTTGCTTTCTATTTGTTGTGTGTTCCCTTTCTTCCCTTTTTGGTCGCCCTTGTTTTTGACTCTCTGTAACCCAATGGATAGGCACATGAAAACTGGGATTCTCTACCCTTAAGTTTTACTTAAAGGAGTTCCTAAAGACCTAGCTATTATCCTGTAAAATTGACAAGGGAAATTTTGTAGATAACCATACCAAAATTTCATTTTGGTCCCCTGAGGAGGTCTATTAATGTTCAAAATGGCTTAAAATTCCCTTCCGAAAATCAATTTTTAAGAACTTAGCCATTTTTCAGCCTTTTGAACTAGGTGCAAGAAATATTGTGTCGACACAACGAAACATGTGCCCCTTTGAAAATCCTTTGGCATAGCCAATATCATGTCAACATCCAAGAAGTAGCACCCCTTAGGTGCAAAAATGATATGTCAGCATATTCAAACATGTGCCTAAAAAGTGTGCTAAGGTGCTGAAAAAATGATGTCAACACATTAAAATATGCGCTAAGTAGATTTCCCTTAGCGCTAAAAACTTCATGTTGACATCTCCAATATGTGTTTAAGGTTCTAATGATGTTATGCCAACGATAAAGAACTTGCACCAAGGCGCATCCATACCCATGTCGACACTTTAAAAAGTGTGCCAAAGAAAATTGGGTGTTGGGTGGGGAAATAAATGTGTTATTTTCCTATAAATATGTGGTTAACACCTGTCATTTTCACGATTTGAAAATTGTGAAAACTCTTCTCTCTGCGCTTTGTCGGCTATCCTATCTGTCGCACGCCCGCATTTCGATTTTCAAGTTTGTGGACCCCAACGTCATCCTTCATCCTTTATTAAACCGGGTAAGTGGTTTTTATCACTCTTATGGTTGTTTGTGGTTTTGTTTCTTGGTTGTTATGGTTTTAGGATTGTTATAAAAGGTTAAATCTAAAAATCTAAAATGAATAAACTTAACAATCCATAAACTATCTGAAAACACTGTATCCCTCCTTTTAGATCTACAAATCGGGAAGGCTCTACCTCACGAATAAACCATACTTTATATCTTCTTACTGCCTTGCTACAAATCCCACAAACCCTCTCTTTGTTATTTTGCAAAAATAAAAAGAGAGAGGAACCTAAGAAGTTGTATAGAAAATGCAAAAAATCATCTTTTCCTTTGGCACATTATCCTTTCATGTTGTAAACCCCACACATCGTGACAAGGTGCACTGTCCCTACATGCAACATATTTATAACCTGCGCCAAGTATAAACCCTTAACAAATCTCCTAAAGGCGCAAGCACATTCCAACCAACATCAACATTTGATGTTGTTTCCCAAATCTGTGCCCTCTATAGACCCTCTGGCGCATTGAGCTTCTTTGCCACATCTCCAGAAATTACACCTTGAGCCCACCGAAAAACCATGTAACACCATCTTTTGTAGTGCCCCATTAAATCATTTCTCCTAAGGCGCTAGCGCATGATCCTTAACACCAACACTACATGTTGTATGTTTCTTACCCATGCCCCGCACCTTTCTCCTTGGCACTAAAATATTTCATGCAACACTTTCCAAAAGTGCACCCCTCTATAATCCTTTGGCATAGCTTTTCCCCTGTCAACATAGGTGCACCTTTTTGCATGTTGACATCCCCAAAAGTGCACCCAGCCTTTTTAAGCCTCTATCAGCATGCTATGAACTTGCGCCTTATGCCCTAAGCCTCATAATTGCTCATTCTTCTTTCTGCAAGCTTTCATTATGGATAACATGATGGTTGACATGGCTCTTCTATGTTGGACCTCTTTGATTCTCCTTGCAGAACAACAATAACCATCCTCGAGCTCACACATGTCTTCATCGAGCAAGAAGCCCACTAAGTCTAAAGGTAAAGCTAAGTTGATAGAGCAAGAGATGAAGTATAGATATCAAAAAGTTAGGATATCTGACTCATACCCCGAAAGTGATCTAGACATCAGAGACTCTGAGCTCGGGCACATTGATATGGAAGATTTCTGGGCCAGAACCAACCAAGCCACTAGTGGTCCCTGGATGAACAAGCTAGTAGGCAGTGGATTGCACTTTGCAGCTGGGCTACCAATAAGTGCTATTAATAATGAGTTCATCATGTTGGTGGCTCGATGCTATAACAAGGACACAAGATGTGTCGAGGATAAAGATGGAAAGACGATCATTGACCTAACTACTCTTCACTTCAAAATAACTGGGCATCCCTCATCACAGGTAGTATGTCGCCATCAGCCTTGAAGACTGCAAGAAGGCATGGGACGATAATGAGGATAAGTGTATGCAAATGATGAATGAGTTATATCTTAAGAACAAAAATCCGGTGAGCCGATGGCCTCAGACCATCCACCGTAGTGAATTTAACGTAGAACTGAGTGATACAATCACCTTTCTGAGTAGAGTGTATGGGCTTCCCGATGCCATCATTTCCATAAATGGATGCTTTGAGGTACCTAGAGACTATGAGTAAAAATTTTCTGAGCAACATTTTGGGGGGGAAATCATCAGCGACACCATCTCCCAGCAGCTTCAATAGGTCATGACAACTGGGAAGTTATATATGAATTCCTATGTTGTGTACATTGTATATCAGAAAGCGTCAGTGAGGAATTTTACTGGCCCGGCATGAAATGGAGTATGGCCTCGTGTCAAAATATATGAATACTACCTGAGCTAAGGCTCGAGAACAACATCCTCAGTTCTCAAAAATCAATGACGCCTTCTTCTATGAGCTGATCTACCTATTGAGGCCTAATATGAGACATGGTCGAACTAGCCCCAGTGTGGTCACCGTCATGAAGAAGTGGGGGCATTGTTCACTCAGATTTCCCACATTCATCAATCTTAGGGTGGCGAATTTTGAGGGTGAACCAACCAAGCTACCAAGGTATGTAGGACCCAAGCTGATTCTCTTAGAATTGTCAAGGCAACTAATCACATATCATGAGAGATGCATGAAGAGAAAGAAGGGAGGAACTCCATTCTCCTTACAAAGTGGCAATGATACACTTGCACCACATGGCCAAAGCACAGAAATGTATGTCGAGCTTGAATTGTTGAACCTAAAGCACAACTTCCCGGCCATTCCTACTTTTGATTGCCGAGGTTTCCTCCCAAAGGAAAAAATTGATCCTATTCATGTCCCTGAGATCGAGGACATCTACATTGACTTGACACACAAAATAGATCTCGGGCGGAAGGATCACTCCCTGGCTAGCTCTAAAAGAAATCAAACACTATAGCATGGCCATCATTCCAAAAGGATTCCAAGAACTGATCAAGAAATTGATCAAGTTTACCTAGACAAGGATGGGGATAATTGGCCATTCGCAGAAATTGATAGAGCCAAGGCACCAAAGACCATCCAAGAAAAGTCAAGCACACATTACAACGCACCAATGAACATTGGTGCAAACAGAATGGTCTTATCTACCTTAGGGTAGATTTTATCTGCTTCTCATTCGGGAAGAGCACCTCCAAGTGCCGAAAGGAAAAGGGAAAGACAAGGAAGGGGAATCAAGCAAAGAAGAAACTCCTAAGCCCTCCTACTACTTCGAGAAGTAGGTGGTTGACTTGGTCTCTTTAGGAAAAGAAGAAGAGACCACCAAAGTCTCAACAGACACATCCACTCAGGATGTGGTCACAACTACAACCACTGAGGTACCCACCATTCCCTTGTCCTCTCATTTTCCTCCCCCGTTATTGAGACATCTATCCCAATGGATGTTTTCTCTTCTCTCCCTTCCATCTCCCACCTCTTCCATCTTCTCCTCTCTTGCGGATCTATCGCCTAGTGTTCCCTCCATCCCATTACAGATCCCTTCCGCCTCCATGACCTTTTCTTCCCCTGTAGTAACTCCAGGCCCTATAAGCAACAGTGCGTTAGACTACTTTTCGATGCCACCACCAAGTGTCTCAACGATCTTCCCTATGGACCCTTGATTGCTTCCGCTTTCACTCTTGTTTCTTCTTTCATTCCCTTCACTCCTTCTCCCCTAAGTCCAAGCTATATTTCCAACCATCTCGGGTCATCTCAAGAGAAAGGTTCCCATAGCACCCATGGACTTCTCTCTCATTCCAAAGAAGGGACCAAAGAAGCAAAAGGATATAACTCACTTCTCTAAGAGTGTCTTAGGAGAAAGGGTCATGGATATTGTGTATCCTAATCCCACCAAAGAGAAGAAAGATCTATCTTCTACAGACTTTACAGGTGACTCAAGTCACCATGGGAACCTCTATCGAGAACCCGCAAGGAGAGGCTTTATCTCTGGCAGTAGATGCCCTCTGCTAGAAACTTCAAGAAGAAAAGGAGGAGAAGAGGATACTAAAGCTATAGAACAAACATCTTCTCCAATATTTTCAGAGAATGGGCAATGCACCTCCTATGACTACCACCAAACCTCCTAAATTTCTCATTCAGACAAGATAAATGAATACACCAAGATTTTCGAGCAAGGCGTGGCAATGTCCTCCTAGATAGAATGAGTCCTCAGAGACAAAGTGAGGAAATAATCATGAAATTCACAACACTCTACTGCAGGAGTATAGATCGGGAAAATAAGGAGCTGCAGGCAAGTAGCAAGATCCCTCTCTCGAGGAGTTAGACAATTCCATATTACAACATGAAACATTTCAAGAAATGGTCGATTTTTGCTCATTGACGACCTATTAAAGGTCGGAGTCATTAATCACCCATAGGCGTACCACAAAGCTCTCGTTGCAGACCTTTGGATTACTAGGATGATCAAATGGAATTTATCCTAGAAAGGATAGATAAAATAAAGGAGGAAGCCTGGATGCAAAACATCAAATGGAGCAAATGGTCACCAAGATGGTCCGGAGATGCTTTGAGTGAAACGTTCGCCTTGAGGGAAGCGGATGATACAATCTAACTCTTCAAGGATATCGCAACCCAAGGTTTGGCACCGTGAAGTCACTTTTGACCAAGAATCCGCCAATAACCTCTTGGTATGCCGTGATTTCATTGGATACTTGATCGAAGCATGCGACATGTACGCCGAGCTACCCGATAAGCTCAAGGCTGAAAAATAAACTTGCAAAGTAATCGGAGACCACTTTAAGGGTCCTGATCATGATCAACTTCAAACCATGATCAACAAGTTTATGGAGTACCAAGCTCAGTGTCACATCGCCTCTCCCGATCAGAAGCAAGACACTCCGTTCAAGCAAAGAGATGACGATGAATAGTCTCTCTTCTTGTGTATGCTTCGATCTTTTTGTAAAAATATTTAAAAATTATGTTGGCATTTACGATGACATCATCCATGTTGCACCATGGGATGTTACCATCCACAAGCTTGCCGTAAAGTCAAATTTTGACTTTTTAGATATTTTACAAATAGTGGTTGGCTTCTTTTTGTCTTCTTCTCTTTCTCCTTCTATAAATACCTTTGGAATACTTGTTGTATTCCGGTGGACACTTTTGTATGAAAAAGAGGTGAAGAGAGAAAGCCTTTGTGCCTTCTTGTAACAAAAGAGATTTTAATATATATATTAAGACTTTATGCTTAATATATGTGTTATTTGCGCAGATGTTTCTTAAGCTAGATCTATGTTTCTATTCGTTGGATTCATTATTTTTATTGTCATATGTTCATCAAGACGCTTTATTTGTTTATGTGATTAAGTTTGGCTCTATTTACTACCAACCCAAAGCATAAACCCTCTTATCTTTCTATCTTTGGAATTCTTTTCTTTTCTCCCTTCGAGATCTACCTTCCTCCATTCCTTACCTCTTATATTTCGATCGCATCCGCAACTACCTCTATTGGGATGAGATCCCAAACCCCTAAAGTTAGAATAGTGTATATTTACACAGATTCCTGCTTGATAGAATAGCAATAAACCATTTTCACTTTGTTGTCTCAAAGAGGGGCTATGCCCTGCACACTGTTGGCCTGTTTCCCCACAATCTGTCTAACTAGAAAATTTTCAAACCAACAGATTTGTTACATTGTTTGCTATTGTTTTCAATTATTTACTATTGTTTATGGGCCTTGCACTATGTTTTATGTGTAAACTTGTTTGTTGTTTGTGTCCATGATGGCCTTGCATGTCTTGTGACATTGTGAGTGATGTCTCATGTTTGCAACCCACTTTTTTGGCATATATGTCTTCTTACATGTTTACATTACTTTTCTTGGTAGCTTACACATTGTTTGTGTAGCTTATACATTATTTTCTTCATGCATGCGTGTTTTCAATTTTTTTGGCTATCCTTATTATTTGTGTGCCTTGGTTTCTACCGAGAAATTTTCAACATGCATGTGATTAGCCTTCTTTTAGGGCTTCATGTCTCCTATCGCCAAAGTTGCATGCGCCCGTAAAGAGAGGGGCATCATTTGGGGGTTTCTATATACTAACACAAAGATTCTACATCATTTCGGTTCAGTTATATTCAGTGAGTAGGTTTCGACCAGTCTACAAACCCCATACACAATGTATTTTACAAGACATGGTGTCCTTGGCATTTTTGGGAAGCAGTTATAGGCTTGGAAGTTACAATGGGTGTGTCTCCCTACACTACTTCATCCAGTGGCGTCGAGATCACCCAAAAATCAAGACACTATAGAAATATCTACACACATGCGGGAATCAGTTAGATCTTGGAGGACACAAAGCATTTCCTCCCTCCACTTCTTCAGCCTATTACGTGAGATTGCCCAAAACTTGTGGTATAGGATATCATTCTACACTCTTTCTCGACATGGATCAGGTGCACATGTTTCATTTACATTTATATTTTTGTTTTCCATTTACATTTCCATACTTTACATTTACATACACATACATCTTTTACATAGCATTTTTACACTTACATATATACATATTTGACTACTTGATCATTTTCTCCCTGTGTTTGATCGTATGAGAAACAAATAGTCAAATGGGGGCAACAAAAACAATAAAAACAATGACAACAACACCATGCAAGAAACACACTATAGCACACACATCACACTTTTATGTAGATACACTACACTATGTGGCAACTATACACACACATTTTCCCCTAGTTTCACTCTCATCACTTTTTCTTTGCACATTTTTCATCTATAGTTTCCACGCTCCTCCATATTTTTATTATTCCAAACTTTTGTCTAGTCATTTGGCATGCTTCTAATAAACTCTTCTTGGACATCGTGTATGCATCTCTATCTACTTTATTTTACCAAGATTTCTTCTCATCAACATAAAGTGGGGAAAAAATATAGTCACAAAATCATGCACTTTAGACATTATATTTATCCCAATCTCATACTACTATTTAGAAGGTTCTTGAGTAAAGAAAGTACTAATTAACCCCGTTCTTTGGTCATCTTTTTATTTTATTTTGTAATTTGTGACCTATTACACCCATGTGCCTAGCCATTTTTGTACATCCCATGTTATTTTAGCCTCACTGGGAGCCCAAATTTAGTACTAAAGCACCCATTGGCACTCTTGGTCCCACTTGGGGGTACTCTTATCCTTCTAACACATTCCCACCACTTTTTGAGCCTCTTCTAGCCATTTTTCATCTTTATATTTCTTTTGGTTGGCCTTTTCGGGGTTAATTACAAAATTAGAGCAAGAGAAACCTATAAATATAAAGTTATGAGACCATAATGAAGGACCTAACATCATACACTACTATCACCTCATCTAGAGTTGCATCCATCTATTGCATTGGTATCCACATAGCTCCATCATCAAGGAACAAGCTAGGACATCTACATCACACTTCATAGGGGAGGGATTATATTCTATTTCATGCACACATTCTATTACATTTTCTACATTTAATTATTGCTCATTACTTCACAAAGTGTGATTGGAACAAGAGCACCTAGGGCACGACATGTACACACACACCAGAACTACATATGATTTTGAAATGTAGTGCAACACTCGATTATTAAGCCCACTATATTGTGGTAGTTGAGGTTATTCGACCCATTCATTCCACATATTTCCTTTTTAGGGTTTTGATACTTCCTTTTGGTCTTTTGCAGGTTATTTATTCATCTAGGAAAATTTGAAGCATTCGGTGGAGTACAAAACAATTAATGCGATAGGTAGTTGTAGTTTCATATCACCTTTTGAACCCGTGAATACCAGTTCCAGACATTTTTCCCAGAATAAGGCACCCAGATTCCTTACCATAGTTCATGTGGGTGCCCTAATCCTTTTCTAGGTGCCCCAGTCCAGACACGTCATCTAGATATGTCCTTTTTGGCACTCTTGCATAGTTGTTCCTTCTTTCTAATTTTGTGTAGATCACTGCGACACGCCCAACACTCATCAGTTATTAGCTGAGTTTTTTCCTTTCCCCTCTTGTACATTAGGTTTTTAATTTCATTAGTTTATTTACTTATCTCATTTACATGTTGTCTTAGTACACTTATTTTTTATGTTTATATGTCCTCCTAGATTAGATTAACTATACTACTTTAGTTGAGGTCAATTTTAGTTAATCAAATGGGTATTAATTAACTAATAGGAATCAATTAATTAATTTTAATAAAGATTAATATAGATGGGATAAATGGGCATGTAAGACATTAAATGATTAATTAATGTGTCTTAATTAATTAATGGGAATAGGATTAGCATTTAATTAAATAAAGGGGATGAATTAAAAAATATGTGCATGAGGGTGATTAAGGGTATAGATACGAATTTAGGTGTCTACAACACTTTCTCAATTCATCCTTATTTAGTGGCTCATAATAGGTAGTATGATTATTATTTTGTTATTAGTCTTTTGATCAATCAAAAAGATGTTTCTATTTGCAGAATCCATAAGAGGAAGGGTATCGAGACCCCATCATCTGTGGCATTCTTGTTCTTTGATTTTTAAAGGATTTTTATCTGTTTATTCACTTGGTTTTTAGGGGAGCATTCTAAAATTACCTCATGAGATAATCTTGTCTTTTGGCTTGTTCAAAAGCTTCATCCAGGAATTAGGAGAAAAGGACCTAACCTTATACTGAAGGTGAGGTTATAAGGCTCAAAGAAAGAGTTGGAAAAGGCTATCATCATCATTTGTGTTCTTCCTTAGTAAATAGAGTCTCCTAATGCTTGATGAAAATTTGAGTTTATTCATTATCATGTTTTTGTATTTTATAAATTTGTTAATGTTATTTTCAGGAAAGTCATGATATTGAAACACAATAACTAAAGTTGTTACTAGAGATTCTAACTCCATTATGGAGTTAGGGGTAGAGTGTGATACCATTCCAAATAATATCCATTAATATTCTTAGAAAAGAGTTTCATGGCAACATAAGAATTGAATTTGATCCATTATTTATAAATATTTCCAAAGGCCTTAATGTGTAAAGTAGGATCAATTGATCCATCATATGAGATAGAAGGGGCAATGCCTCCAATATTCATACTAGAAATGTAAGGTGCTAGTGGCTCTTGTTAGACTTCCCTTAATAATTTTTTGTGAATGGGAGACTAGGAAATAGGTGCCCCATTAGGACAATTTGGTAAGGGTGGGGGATTACACCCCATAACCTAAGTTATAATGGTTAACCATTTAGACCATATTGATTTTCATTCAAAAGAGTTGGGCCATGTGGAAATTATTTGTTGACTCATCTTGTCTATGAGCTATAGGATAAGATTAGTGGGATTGGTGTTATAGGCCTTCCCAAATGATATTTTCATGGTAGTCTTCCCATTATCCACCCTATCATCAAGTTTTTGGAGACAAAGTCAAGGAGATGTTTATGAATTATTGACTCAGTTCCCCTTTGTATTGAAGAAACTTATCAAGGAATTTCTAGATTTCAGGTGGGAGGTTAGAGATGTCCTCAATATGAATCTCTTCTTCTTCCTCACCTGATATATTATTGTTGTGGGTATTGTACTTTTTCCTATTAGCTCCTACCACACAACAATCTAAATAGAAAGGAAATATAGATTCTGGGTGATTAATTTATGAAGTGACTATTAACTAGAGTTAGAAATCCCTAGGTGAAGATACTTCATGATGGAGCATTGATATGACCTAGAAGAAGCTTGAAAATATGGGTTACTAACACAATCATCCTTTAAAATTTTGTTTCAAAGGGGTCAAGGTATCGTAGTAAAGTTTGGATGGAGCAGACAATATTATCCCTGTAAAGAAATGACATAGGTGTTGATGGCATCTATGATGAGGTTAGGAAAATATAGACAGGATCAACCCTATATAGAAATGACACAAGGGGTTGGTGGTGATGGAAAGATAGATTTTTAATGTTTTTGGGAATTTTAAAAATGGAAAGAAGACAAAAATGAAAAATGGGTTATTTTAATGAGTTGTGCTCAATCGAAGGGACAAAATAATATTTACGATGGGTTCACTAAGGATGTATATTGGGAAAAAATGTGTCTAGACATCGTGCACTCTTATCATTCATTCAACTAGGGTATTCAAGGAAACGTGTAAAGAACGCACCGAGACCCACACATAAGTGGATAGAATTAAAGGGGGTACATAGACCATTATGATCATATACCCCAAGGTAAGTAACCCTTACACTAGGACAAAATAAGGTTTCCAAGGCCTTAGGTTGAAGAAGAGGAAGGAACCCTATGGAGGTATTGACACTATGGGGGAATGAAAGATAAAAGAAGCATGCAAATATTATGCTAACCTAAGGAAAGCATGTAACATGAAGTAAAGAATTGAAATGCAATATACTAACCTAGCATGTCCATAAAATACTAAGCTAACATAGAGCATGTATCGAATGTAAGAACTACTCTATAAAAAATGAAAAAGTGAGTCAAAGCCCTTACCTATTGGGGGCATTCGCTGATGCATCTAAATCCCAAAGGACCATACACCAAGAGGGAACAAATTTTAGGTGCGAAAGGGGAAACAATCCAGTCCTCGCTCACTATAGATGACCAAAAAGTGTAAGAAAACCAATCCAAGCGAGAATAATATCCAAGCTAAGATTCAAGATGTAAGAAATCTAGAAGCTAAGTGAGCAGGTGTAAGTTGGCGCAAGAGAGAAAAGCTAATGGTGAGTTCATGTATGAAATTTTTTTATCTCCTAATGTGTAAATGAGAGTTAGGGTATTTATAACGATACCATCACCCATGGGTGAAGGCATCATAAGATATTTTAAATTTGCAGCAATGTTATTGCCACAAGTGATGGTTTTGGAAAGGGAGGAAAAAGTAAAGGGATATGTCTAAAGATACATGAGAAGAAAGGATGATGAAAAACAAAAGAAATGGGGTCATGATATAGCAAGATGTTGGGATAATCTGAAGCAAAATAGGAGGATAAAAGAAAAAATATACATAAATGGGACCAAAAGCTACTCTCTCTCTCCATGTATGATTCCTAACCCAATGGTTACGTGAATAACCATACCCATATCCTAGAACAAGCCCCTTAAGGCACGTGTTCCAGAGATGGATGCATTAGTGACCTCTAACTTGAAAATGTAAATTGTTAGTAATAAGTATGAAAATAGAAAGCGTAAAAATTTAGGTGTATACACACACCTCCTCGAAGAGCTTATTGAGATAGAAGAGTTGACCGAATTGAGCTAAGCTATTTGAGTGAGTTGTTAAAAGTGAGTTGGTTGAAGTAAATCATTGCAAGATAAATCTTCTCAACACAAGCAAGAGTGATTCCTTACAGCATCCATGTATGTATTCCCCGATGGAAAATATTCCCCATGATGATCAAGAGTTGATTCCATAATAAGATCTTGAAATTTCTCGGTGAAATACATGGTGTTAAATCCTGAAGAGCCATTTCCATGGATTCAAGAAATTCTCAAGAGTGAGCCAAGGACAATGCAACTTGCTATCATTCCCAATATAAAATCAATCTCAAGAAAATCAAGTCCAAGTAAAGAAAGAAGGACCATAAAACATCTTAGTTCTTTGGAGGCACCTTAGGTAATTGGTATGTTAAAATTGTTAGGCCTAAAATGGAAAATATCATTGAGGACACGACTTCTTCATATTATGATTCGAACCACCACTCATTGGGTCAATATTTGCATGAGGGTGATTCTCATCTGTTCAAGGAATATTCTTCTTGCCTCCTTTCTTGGAATGAAGAGTATGAGAAATTGGAAGAACGATTAAATTTTCTCAATGCTCATATTCAGTCTTTCTTGAGCCCGATCGGATATATCCTCTTTCTATAGAGAAAATTCCTCCGATCAGTAGTGTTGATCCTAAGGTGGTCAAGAAAGCACAAGGATACATGATGCAGGGGAAGGCCAATGAGAAGTGGATTGAGAAAATAATTGAGCAAGGTAAGGCATTGTTTCCAGATATCATTTCTCTCATCAAGTATGCTCTTGCATTTTTTAAGAAGTAAAGAAAGAAGAGGAGTTTCCAAAAGAGGTAATTCACTTAGATGAGGTGTTCCCACTAGTGTCCAAGATGATTTCCTTCGACTCTCACACTCTCGTGAGTAAGAATGTGTTTGCATCAAGTGTAGAGAAATTGTCTTAAGTTTGGATATGCATCATGGATGAGAGATTAAAAATGCTCAATAATGCTATATCTGAGTTGGAATCTTAGGAAAACATGCTTTCTATATCTTGAATGAGGCATACAATTGTGTTCAGGAACTTAAGTTCCCTCCACTAACTTATAATTCATCATTAGAGGAACTTTTTGTTTACTTCCAGGAGCTGGTCAAGAAAGACGTAGGTGACTGTCTTTCCTTCAATAAAGATAAGTTAGAGTCCTTGGCCAATATCAAATGTTCCATTATTGAAATTGAAAAATATCATAAAGGATAGTTCATTAAATACAAGTAAGATCATTGAGGTTCTTAGTACATTTATCAAGGTGTTGGGTTTCATTTGAATTTAATAGGAAGATAAATTGGAACTTGCAGCGCTCAATTCAACATGGAATTCAAGGAATAAGAGCCCACTCAAAAACTCTTCTTCAGGAAGCATGAATCATTTGGTTCTTCATCATAGGGAGTTTCTTCATCATATATGACACATTCCTTCCTCCTCTCTTTCTCCCCTTTCTTCTCTCCACTATCTAATTTTTCATTGAGCGTAGTCATTGTATTTTTATCATTCACTTAATTAATTATCTAAAGTTGAATTGTAAAAGTCCCTTTAATTTATAAAAAGGGAACTTATTTCTCATTTCCTAGGAAGATGTAAAGTCACAAGTTGAATGATATCATGAAGAGTCATGTGGGGGTAGGTGAAAGGTCAATTTACATTGTTATAAATTGGGATGACTTCTCCATTCCAAAGAATCCTAAATTTTAGTTCGTGGTAGCAATTATGGATTGTGGTTTGGGTGTTGATCTTTGTATCACCAACACAAGAAATAAAAGCTACATTTATTCCATTTCCATTTCTCATGTTTTCTTCTATTTTATCTCTTTTATGCATCTTGTAAGCGTAGTGATCAAGAAATATATTTTTATCTTTGATGAATGAATCTAATAAATGTGTTTCTTGGTTTATTAGTATTACTAATTGCTTCATAACTACTTTCATCTAATTGAATGTTGAACTACTTCGATTATTAGGTGTGAAATCTATAATTTCCTACTCACAAAAATAACCTTCCCTTTCCTAATTTCTATCATTTACCCCTCATCGCTGAAAATTCCTCCCTTGTACCCTAGTACAAGCACTTTTCCACAGGTTCAGTGAAGTGTGCATGTGTGATCCTTGACCTATTTTGTCACCCCGCAACAATAGGTAGGACTAGATTAGTTTACATTCAATAATGGGAGCCTCCCATACACAAAAATGAGGGCATAGCCCGTGAGAATTGGTGGAAATAATTAATTTTTCATACAAAAATTATTTCACCAACACAAACATTGATAAGATTCAAAAGTAGGTCTTGAAATGCTTTCTCTAATGGAAATTTTTTCTAGCTACAATCGATTCAAATTTTTGAAGAATATCAACATAAAACATCATTCACTACACCATGGGGTACATTATCTTACAATTTCATGCCTTTTGGCATTAAAAAATAGGTGTTACATATCAAAGAGAAATGACATTCATCTTTTACGATATGCTACATGATATCATGGAAGATTATGTATACGACATCTTAACAAATTTGAAAACATGAGTAGATCATCTGGTAATATTGAGGCCCATCTTTGAAAGATTTCATGAATATAAAGTCCTTCTTAATCCAAATAAATGTGTGTTTAGTGTCACATCAAGAAAATTACTAGGATTTATTGTTTCATGGAGATGCATATAAGTAGACCCCACAAAGGTCAAGGATATCATGGAATTCTTCCTCAAAATATTATGTAATTACAATATATTCAAGGGAATATTCACTCAATTAGAAGGTTCATATCATAACCTGGTAGATAAGGGTCATCACTTCAATACATTACTAAAAATGAATATCTTTTTTTTTGTGGAACCAAGAGTGTCATAATTCTTTTACAAAATTAAAAGAATATCTATTAAGTCCATAATTATTCATACCACCAATATTATATAAACATGTGATTCTCTACACATATGTTAAAAATATGCAATCGGAGCATTGATAACACAACATAACAATCAAGGACAAGAGCAAGCAGTCTATTATCTTAATAGAACACTTATTGATCATGAGATAAAGTACTCACATGTTGATAATGTGTGTTTAGTAGTAGCTTTCACATATCACAAACCATGCCCATATTTTCTCAATCATACCACAAAATAAGCTGCAAAAGTATATCCCTCAAATATATACTATTGAGACCCATTCTCATAGGAAGTATTTCAAGTCAGATCATTTTACTTAGTGAGTTTGATATTAAGTTTATTAGTCAAAAGAAAATAAAACTTGGACAATCTCTTACAGATAAACTTGTTGCAAAAATATTACTAGGATTCAAACCTCTTCATTTTTAATTTCTATATGAAGAACAATTTTATGTTGATATAGTGCCTTCTTGGACCCTATATTTTGATGGATCTTATAATGTTTATGGATTAGGAGCTGGTATCCTACTCATCACAACAGATGGAAATGTTATTCCAAAATATTTTTATGTGGCCTTGTCATGCTTAAACAATATTACAAAATACAAATCCCTCATATCCAGTTTAAAATTGGCTATGTCGTGGAATCTCAAAGAGTGTGAAATGTTTGGTGATTAAATTTTAATCATCAAACAATTCATAAATGAATACCAAGTAAAATATGAAAATATCATTCCTTAAAAACTCATGGCGGATAGCCTTCAAGGTTACTTTCAGTTGATCACATTTGAAGTTCCTCGCCTACAAAATAAATCAGTAGATGTGATGGTGACTATTGGGTCTTTTCTTGAGTTCAACTCCCATAAAACACATATCGAGTTTCTCGTTGAACATATTTTGGTCCCATCCTATGATTTTCCTGAGTCAACCATGTTTTGTGATATAGTTGGTCTTGACAATCTCTCGGTATCATGAGATGAATTTCATCCATAACCACACTTATCTTGAAAACATGAACTCCTATAATAAACGAGCCTTATCACAACGTGCTTCAAGTTATACCATACTTGTAGACACCATTTATTAAAGAGGATATGATGATACTCTATTAATCTATCTCAACAAAGAGGAAGTACTCCAAACCCTAGAAGAGGTACATGCTGGTATTTGCAGAGTGTATACAAGAAACATGGTTCTAGCAAAGAAGATCTTACGTGTCTCACATTATTGGTTGTTATGGAGTCTAATGTATGAAAATTTGACAAGAAGTATGTGGCTTGCCAAATGCATGACAACCTCCTTCATGCACCTTTAAAATATTTACAGCCAATCACTATACATTGGCCATTCTCCCAATGGGGTCTCAAACTTTTAGGAAAAATCAACCCCACCTCATTTGATGGCTACAAGTTCATTATCATCATCAAAAAATATTTTACCAAATGAGTAGAGGAAATTCCTTTCACATATGTCATTGGTAATAATATTTCCAAATTCATATTCAACCACCTTATTTGTCACTTTGGCATTCCATCCTCTCTTGTTACTAATAACGGTAAGTTATTTAAAAACAAAATTGTTAAATATTTAACTAAGAACTTACACATGACCTCCTTCATTGGTCCACCCCTTACTATCCCCAATGTAATGGCCAAGCTAAAGCATCAAAAAAAAATTCAAATTCATTATGGAAAATTTGTTGATAAACATGGTCACAATTTGCATACGCTAGTATATCCTTCTCTCTCGAGCCTAATGTACATCCTTTTGTACTGATAGGAGCCACTCCATTTTCACTTGTATATGAATTTGAATCTATATTTCTTATAAATTTTGATATCCCATAACTCTTTGTATCCCTCTAACATCTAATCAAAGATAATGAGTATAGATAAACTCATCTAGATGAGCTTGATCTCCTAGATGAAAAGAGTCTCAATGATTTAGAACATCTAAATGTTTATCATAATTGTCTTCAACACAATAATACAACAATAAGATCAATCCAATAAAATTTGAGATTGGTGACCTTGCATTAAAATAAAATAATAAAATAAAACCAAATATTGACATGAGAAAGAATTTTTCTAACCAAATTGGTTGGTCCTTACTTTATCAATGCAAAATTTGGATGAGGTGGACACAAGTTATCCACTCTAGATGGAAAAGAGATTAAAGAACCCATGAATTTGGTTCATTTGAAGATATTTTATTCCTAAGTCATATATATCTATCTCTTGTGCTAGGGGAATTTGGGCACATCCACTTATATAGTTCCTCCATCCTATCGATTTTACTGTTTCATCTCAAACTGGTTTCTTTCACTTGTTCCTTGCATTACACACATGCACCCTCTTTCATATTGTCCATTGTCTCTCACATATATCCCTTTATCTTCATAAGACTTTACGTGCTTGTGTGTGTCATTGATCACCTAATTAAATATCACTAGTTATCACGTTAGATCCCAAAAAGCTAAAAAACATTCAAATAATAAAAAAAATCAAAAAATAAAAAATAAAAAATCCTAAACATTCATATAATGAAAAAAAATCCTTAAAATATACAAGAATAACAAAAAATTCCCACAATATCAACAAAGAAAAATAAAACTTTTAACTCCTATCCTACTAGTCATTTCAATCATCTTATGCCTATCAAAACAAATCATCTTACCGATCACATGTATCCTTACTTGGGAGTAAGTCAATTCAATCTTATCGTCGCATGTATCCTCACATGGGGAAATACCAGATCTCATTTTCTCCCTTGCATGCATCCTTTCTTGGGGCCATTCAATCTCATATTAATCTTCAATGTGGATCCAACAAGAGTTCATCATGATCCCAATCTTTAGTCCGATCCAATCGCATGATGTGTATCCTTTCTTGGGAACATCCAAATATACTTAATTATCATCGTGGAACACATTATGGGCATAGTTAATTATCTTTATTTTTGTTGTGTTGAATTGTTATTGTTTTTCTTGACCAATTACAAGTATTTTGTTATCATCTTGGTTCATTTATAGTCATGGTACATACTTTTACTATGTATATTAGGTTTTCTTTACTTTTTATATTTTTTTTTTTCCTTAAACCAATTACAAGTATTATGTTATCATCTTGGTTCATTTATAGCCATGGTGTATACATATACTGTTTATATTGGGTTTAATTTACTTTTTTATCTTTTCTTGTTATGTGTGTGTGTTTGTTTACGTTCATAATGGTTAAACATCATGATTCTTCCATAATCATGGTGCCAAATCTATCGTGGAGCAACAAAATAAGGTTGCTCTAAAATACAATATTTGACTGGAATCTCAAGCTACAAGAAACATCAATCTCATCATCCTTCTCATCATTATCGCCTTATAATCATTATCCTTCCTCTTATCAAGCGATTTTCCACTGCTTTTTTATGTCTCCCATCCACTTGAGGGGGCACTCCCTTAGCATAAGCCATACTTGCTGGGGCATCCAAATGCTTCACTAGGGAAAATCAAACAAGTCCACCATACTTCCCTATCATCCACTCATTGATGTACATGTGTCTATTATCATTAAAATGTTATTACTTTGTAATATTCATTTAAATATTTGAAAATGTAGACACCCTAAAATACATCCTAGACCATTATATTCCCACATCCCATCAATATTCACCCACATCTCATTATAATTAATTTAATTAATTCTATCATGCATAAACCATACACTTACACTCCTTAGCTAATTTAATTATCTATTTAAATAAAATAAAATCTAATTATCCACTCACCCTCCACTCATCTCCACTTCACTATCCAACTCACTCAAGTTGAACTAGCTCACTCCACTCAAGTTCTAGAACCCTACAAAGGAGGAAGCTAAATTACACATACAATTGAAGAATTCAAGAGCCAACTATTCAAATTCATTTCCCCTTAAATTATTATTCAAAACAAACCAATGTACATACCAAATCAACTTGTTAAATTAGAAAATGCATTCATTAACTTGAAAATTATTCAAATATTGATCCATAATCCATGGCCTCTCCTTTAGCTATAAATAAGAGGCTCATTCCTTCACAAATCATCTCTTGGAATCTTAAGGAATTTGCAGCATTACTCTATAAATTTTCCATTCAAATTTACATGCTTTTAGGTTTCCCATTTGATCATCCATTGCTCGTAGCACATATTTCTTCCATTTGGAATTAATTTTGCATCATCTAGAATAATTCTTTGAAGGAGATTCAACAAGTGTGGTACTTCATTCCATACTTCATCCATCTCATTTGAGGTTTCAAAATAATGTGAAGAAGGAACATGTTTTTGTTATTGCTTTTTATTTCATTGTTTTAGTTTTCCTTGTACAAAATGAGGAATCACAATCCTATTCCCTTGCTCTTTACCCAAAAAATAGTTAGTATTTTCATTCCCAATCTAAATTCATAACTATCATTTCAAATGCAAATGCATTGTTTGAAAAAATTGAGAAAGTTGTTTAAAAATGCCAACAAAATGAGAGGGCTCTCATCATTAAAGGCCTAATCAAGACACCCTTAAAGGACCAACCCAATAATAATAAAAACAACAATCAAAATCAAAATAAATAAAAATTTATCAAGTGTAGTCAGAATGTTGTAAATGATGGAATAACTTATTCTCATCATGTTCAAAAATTACAAAGTCAAACTCATCACCAATATGGTAAAAAGAAATCTAATAAACATCCTCTAATCCTTTCTAACAAAGAAACTTCTTTGCATGAGATCAAAATGTGAAAATTTATGCCTCTCATAGAAATCCTTTCAAGTGTCATCCATTAATTAACAATCACTAAAATGGTGACATACCCATTTACACATTTTTAATAAGGAAAACTTAAACCCACATGGTATAAAGAAAATTAATACTGTGACTACCAGATTGTATATATGGTCATCCTACGAATCATTATGTAAGGCTACGTCACTTTATACAAGAATTAATTCTTAATTGATAATGGAGACATTGAAATTGAAGTTTAATCTAATAATAAGACACCAAATGATAAATTAAATGTCTTCCAAGACCCCTTCCCTAAGCATGGTATAAACAATAATGTAAAAGACAAGGGCCAAACATCAAACAATGTCAAATTTGATTCTATCATTTCATTATTAGATCATACGCCAGACATGGTAGCCACTATTAAATTTAACCCTCATGTTTGCACTATAATAACAAGACATAAACACATTTGATTACCCACTGCTAAGTAACCCTCCATGTCCATAACACTGCAACAAATGTCTAATCCTAAGTCCACTACAAATGCACATTCCTCAAATGCAAATTCTTCATCTGATTCATATGATATAATCAAACAATTAGAGAATATAAATGCACAAATTTCCCTCATGAAATTACTCAAGACATCTCCGTGCTCCAAAGTATCCTTACTCATGTACTTTATGAGGCACATGTTCCTAAGGATATTAACTCTCAACAATTTTAGGCCTTAATTGCAAACTTATCATCTAATAATTCAATTTTGTCATTTGGTCTTCATGACCTCTTGAATCCCAACATTACAAATAACAATTCCTTATACATATAATCATTCATCACACATCATAAGATCAAATGAGTGCTTATAGATAACGGAGCCACATTGAATATCTTATCCATGTGAAATTATTTGGATGTCTAGGTTATACTAAGGAAATTATAGGCACTAACATCATTACCATTTGTGGTTATGACAATAGTGGAAGCAATTTCGCAGTACCATCTCCTTAATGATATAAGTTAAACCTAGATTTCTGGACACATTTTTCCATGTTATGGACATGGAAACATCTTATAACATCCTTTTAGGCCACCCATGGATTCACACGAAAACCGACCCTTCTACATACCATCAGTGCATCAAATTCCCTTATGAAGGAAAATAATTCAAGTTACATGCTAATTTTAAACCTTTTAAATATCACAAAATTTTAAAAGGAATACATACTCATGCAAATTATTATCGTTCTATGGATAAATCCTTATCTCCCCGCCTTATCCCATTTATAGATGAAAACTATTGATGCGTAATCACAACACCCTTGATTGTTTGCAACTCAATAGATTGAAACTATTAGTGATTGCATAACATGGAGATTTTCTTAAAGTGTGGGACTTCACGATCAGAAAGCTCTCTCTGGATGAAGGTTGACTTCCTATCCTAGTGCCAACTACTCCAAAGTGTAAAGAGTGGCAGATCCAACCCTAATCTAATATTTCCAAGGAGACAGAGATAGATAAAATGCATGAAAATTAAAACCTACTCTAAGGGAAGGTGATGCACCAAGAAGGATGTTGAACAACCTGCATAATAAACACAACACTACCAGAACCTTGTAATGAAAACAAAAAAATACACAATAACCTTGCATGCAATGAAAGATCATAAAGTTGCAATATAACACAAAAGAGGGTTTGAAAAATCCATGATATGATTTTATTTCTCTCAAAGTTGATACAATACATCACATTTATGGCCAAAGGCACATATTTTGCATTACAATGTCTAGTAGGGAGGTTTGGAATCTCCACAAAATCTCTTACAGATAAGAAAAAGAAGGAGGGGTCATATACAAGGTGTCCAACCTTTTGAAATGAGACCCTCCTTACAATATATAGGAAGAATGAAAGAAGGGAGAGAGAATAATTTGAAATATTTCTTCAACCACCAATAAATGCATTAAAATCACCTACAAAAATGATGGGTACCATTATGAAACCCATGCCTCCATGTACATTTCCTTGTTGGAGAAGAAAGGAAACCCATACCTCATCATTTTGGTAGGTGAGAAATTTGGAAAACCCCTATAAAATGGAAAAATGTATTTATTTATTTTTAAATACTTAGCCTTACTAAAAATAAGAAAACCAATCGTAGTTGTGTAGAGGACACTGAGGGCTTTCCAAAAATTTTGATTTTGAACAACTTCCAATCAAAAGTTATGACCATATAAAGATGAGGGTGCCATACTATAATAAATGCGAGTGGTTGGCTCTATTTTCAGACTCCAAATTTACATCGCAACCTCTAAAATCCAAAATTTTAGACTCTCATGAATCGGGACTTTAGGGTTTTTGATTTCAGATTTTAGGTTGTTTTTTATCACTCAAGAGTTCATGAAACCTCCAAACTCCGAAGTCCGAAATTCAGTCTTTTAGGTTTTAGACTTCAAGTGTTGATTTTTTTGCACCTGGACTTCAACAATCTAAAATGTCGAAACCGCAAAGTCTGAAATTCAGACTTGGTTTTAGACCTTTGTGTTTTCGTGAGATTCGTGATTTTGAGGTTTGAGATTCGTGATTTGTGGTTTTAGGTTTGAGATTTCGGGGTTTTGGGATTTTGGGTTTTAGTTTTTGGAATTTTAGGGTTTCCAAGTTTCGAGATTTTGGGGTTTTTGGATTTTAGGATTTCGGGGTTTTGGGTTTCGATATTGCGGGGTTTTCAAGTTTTGATTTCAAGGTTTTTAGGTTTGGATTTTAGAGTTTCAGGATTTTGGGGTTTTCTTATCCATCCGAGCACATGAAACCTCCGAAACTCTAATGTTTGAATTTCAGACTTCAGGTTTCTGACCTTCGACCCTCCTTCCCCTGGCACTATTCACATCTTGACCCGCTAAAACCTCTGAACCTCTGAAATCAAAAAATTTAGACTTTCGGGATTCGAACTTCGAACTTTTTGATTGTTTTTGCCTTTTTGTTTTCCAAAAATTTGAATTATAAAACCACCAAATTCTAAAGTCTTCAAACTTCAAGGCACCCATTTTTCACTTATCTCAACTCTGAGCCTCCTTCGATTTCTAGCCTTTGACATCATTTCCATTTCCGATCCCACCTACAACCATGACCACCAAAATCAAAATGTGAGCTCCCATGGCTAAATGATCCCTCCAATTTCTCGTTGTCTAAGTTCATGTTTTTCACTTTTTCCCGAGGGAAAATTAGATAACAAAAACCATGCATACCCTACTTCATGAAACTTCAACCATCCACATCTTCCACCGACCTACGTTGGAAATCATAAAAAAATCTTGGAGAGTATGAACTCCAAAATTCCCTCCATATCAGAAAATTACCATCATCTCCATGTAGCTATGGTCAACCCAATGCTCCCCATAACAAATTTTTTCCTATCTACAATCTTGGTAAGTATTTTTGGAAAAGGTTTGGATATCTTGATGAGGAACACATTCGTGGTTCTTTGTATTCTTGCATATATGATTATGTATTTTCTACTCGCTACAAATCATCCAAATATAATAAAGCAAACAAAATCATGAAAATTATGCATTGGAAGGGAAAAGGAATGAGAAAAATTCAAAAGGACATCTTGATACAATATCTTACATAGAGAATCTTTATTGACATGGTCTTAGTTTCCATACATTTGAAACTTCACTAGTACTTCTTGATTTCTCGACTAGTTGTGAGGACATTGACTCTGACGATGAGACAAGTTCCACACATATCTTCTTTGATAACCTCATAGAAACAAGAATTTGTTATAGAAAACCTTTCCATTAATACCATTGAATTCTGAAGTTTCCATCCTACACTTATCAATTGGGACCACCTAAAGCACATCTCCATGGATATATTTCAAAATGATTAGGGCATCGAAGAGTTTTTTGGGACTCAAGATCCCATACTCTTTCGATCATAGGAAAGGATTTGATATTGACCTTGACATATTTTCTTACTTTTGTGAGGAAGTGGAGTACCCCAGTACTCAAAAAGGTACAAATCAAAACAAAAAAAAACAAAAACCTTACTAAGGAACTATTTAAGAAACACAAAATCAAAAACTTAAAAATAAAAAAAGAAAAGGGACGTATCTCCTAGTGAAAACCTTTCAAAAGCACTAGAGAGAGGGGACTCTAATTCATGTTAAATTGATGATTTACATTAACCAACAAAATCCTTTTAAAAAAGGGATACATCTAAAATATTGGTTAAGAAAACAATAGACATCAACATCGAAACACATGAGCGACCAAATATTTTACAACTTGTGCAAGTCTTTCCAAATAGACCTACAAAGATATGTCAGGATTAGATCCATCTCTTTTGGAACACCAACTTGTAGTTTATCCATATGCAAATCCTATCAAATAAAATTTGATAAAAATACATCCCAAAGTTGTATTGCTTGTCAAAAATGAACTTCAAAAACTTTTGGAAGTATACTTCATTCAACCAATATACTTACGTATAATTGATTTCAAACATAATACTTGTGGAAAACAAAACTATTAGTATCATAATATGTACATATTTTCATGACATCAATAAGGTTTTTCTGAAATATGAATATCCTTTACCAAACATAGATATGATCGTGGATTCAAATAAGGGTCATGAAATTCTTTCCTTAATGGATGACATTTCGGACACAATCAAATAGATATTATGGAATAAGATCAACATAAAATAATACTCATTACACCATGGGGCACCTTCTATTATAAGGTCATGTTTTTTGGCCTTAAAAATTCAGGTGTTACATATCAAATAGAAAAAAATCATCTTTCACGGTATGTTACATCATATCATGGAAAAATATGTAGATGAAATCCTAGTAAAATATTAAACAAGAGTATATCATTCGAAATTATTGAGGCGTATATTTTAATGACTATGTGAGTTTAAGATATGACTTAATCCAAAAAATGTTTGTTCGGTGTCACATCGGGAAAATTACTGGGATTCATTGTTTCACAGAGAGGCATATAAGTAGACCCCGTAAAGGTCAAATCTATCATGGAAATTCCTCCTCCCCAAAATCTTAGGAAATTAAGAGGTCTTCAAGGAAAGATATAGTCAATAAAAAGGTTCATTTTAAAATTGGCACATAAAATTCATCACTTTAATTAATTATCGACAAAGGATGTTCTGTTATGGTGGAACCAATAATGTCAAGATTATTTTTCCAAACTAAAATAATATCTATCGATCTACCATTTCTCATGCCACCAATATCAGACAAACCAATTCTTCTCTACACATCTGTTGTAGAGTATGCAATAGAGCATTATTAACACAACATAACAATCAAGGATAGGATAAGGTAGTATAATACCTTAGTAGAACACTTATTCATCATGAATAAAGTATTCACAAGTTGAGAAAGTGTGTTTAGAAGTAGATTTCATGTTTCACAAACTATACCACTATTTTCTCAACCATACAACCAAACTCATTACAAAAGTAGATCCTCTCAAATATCTACTATATAGACCCATTATCACATGCAAAATGCCAAATTGGATTTTTCTACTTAGTGAGTTTGATATCAAGTTCGTTAATAAAAATAATCAAAATATAGGCTCTTACTGATCAACTTGTGGTATCACCTCTACCAGGATCAAAACCTCTTAATTTCAAATTTTTGGATGAAGAACTCTTGTATGTTGATACATCACCTTATTCGAATTTATTTTTTTATGGATCTTGTAATGTCCATGGATCCAGATCTAGTATTCTATTTATCACACCAAATGGAAATGTTATCCTAAAATATTTCCATTTGGCCTTCCCCGCATAAACAATATTTCTAGATATGAAGCCCTCATACCTGGATCAAAATTGGCTATATAAGAATCTCATAGAATTGGTTGTGTTTGAAATTCACTTCTAATCCTCAAACAAGTCACAAATGAATACCAAGTCAAAGATGAAAATCTCATTCCTTACAAACTCATGGTGGATAGCCTTAAAGGTTACTTTCAGTTGATCACTTTTGAACAAGTTCTTTTCCTCTAAAATAAATCAACAAATGTAATAGTGACTATTAGATATCTTCTTCAGTTCAACTCCCATCAAACACATACCGCCATTCTCATTGAACATCTTTTGGTTTTGTCCTATGATTTTCCTAAGTTAACCATTATCTATAAAATAGTTGGTCTTGACAACCCATGGTATCATGATATCTATAATTTCATCCACGACCACACTTATCTTGACAATATGAAATCCCGTAATAAATGAGACTTAACACAACATGCTTCATGCTATACCCTACTTGTAGACGCCCTTTATCGAGGAGGATATGAAGGGACTTTGTTAATATGTATCAACCAAGATGAATTACTCCAAATGCTAGAAGAGGTATATGCTGGTATTTTTGGTGCACATACAAGCAAAGGCATGGTATTAGCAAAGAAAATCTTACATATAGGTTACTATTTTTCTACTATGGATTATGATGCATGTAAATTTGTCAAGAAGTGTATCACATTCTAAACACATGGCAAACTCATTCACACACATTCAAAATCTCTACAACCAATCATTGTACACCTTGGCTTTTTTTCTGATAAGGGCTTGACCTTATAGGAAAGATCAATCCCACCTCATATGATGGCCATAAATTCATTATCACCGCCTACAAAATATTTTACAAAATGGGTAGAGGAAATGCCTCTCACATATGTCATGGGTACTAATATATTTAAGTTCATATTCAACAACCTCATTTTTTTCTTTGTAATTCCTTCCTCTATTATTTCCAATAATTGTAAGTCATTTAAAAACCATTTTTATTACCGAAAAACACTAGCCTCTAATTTTTCATAAATGAATGGATGAAAAATCGGTGTTTTTGGGTAACATGGTATTGTCTCTAAATTTTTAGAACTTTCTACTTGAGACATACCTCAAGAGAAGTTTGGTTCCTCTACCAAATCCTAATGCTAAATTACTCCTACAATCAGAATTGCAAATACCTAATCCTATTCTACCACTACAAGGGACTAGGGGAAGAGAAAGATGCATGAAAAGGGAAAATCCTAAGCTAATAGAGGTGATAACACTAAGAAGAGGGGGAGATACACTCTCAAATGAGTGGAAATGGGAGGTAAATGAACGTGGAGAGGGAAGACATGAGTACCAAAGCCCCAAACAACATCCAAACTCTCATTTCCATGGAGCACAATATAAATGAACATCGTAAAAGAAAACAAACATGCACAATATACTGTAAGTAGATGAAGATGAAAGAAAATTCAATAAAACACCAACTAAGGTGGAAGATAGCCACAAAACACAAATTTTATTGCATTAACGAGATGGATAGATCATTACAATAAAGGGAGAAGATATATACACATTATAAAATCCAAATTTGAGGCTTCGTAACTCAAGAACACATGTGAAAAACTTTGAAATGATGCAATATCATTCCAAGAGGTTCCAACCTTTACAAATGAGAATAATTTTACAATATATAAATGATGGGAAAGAGACGAGGAGGGAAAAGAGAGGGAAACTCATATTTTCACTTTCAACTACCAAAAACATGCATTGAATGTCTAAAAATAGGCATAGGCAGCCTATGAAATTATTTCCCCATGATACTTTTCTTGTAGGAGAAGGAATGGGCACCATACCTCATCAAATATGGTAGTTGAGTAACTTGGAACTACATATTTAATGATTAGATAATTTTCCCTCTTGTTCACCCACCCAACCTCACTGAACTTAAGATTTCTAGTTTTCATGGTGTAGTACATCATGAGATAATTCTAACGAGTCAAAGTTTTTGAGATTTGGAGTTACAGTGAAAAATTTATGGCCCTCTCAAGTTCTTGATCTTGGGAGAATTTTGTGGATAAACTAGTTGATGAGAGTATTTGAGGAAGGAAGAACAGTCCCTATTGTTCCTATTGGGCCCAACTTAACCAATATCACCATAGGTCCGCATGTGGATGGAGAATCACAGCTTGGGATTGAATTGTGGAACAATTATCCTTCTTCCGTTGAGGCCCACCTTAACCGATTTTTCCAACTCATCCATAAATCTTCCCTCTCATTCAGATCACTTATGTAGCAAACCAACGGAACATGGGAAGTGTTCCTTATGTGCTTGAATTGACCAATTCAGCTGCAACACTACCCCATTTTACCTACTCCATCCCATTAGTCGATTCACTTATACGATGAGAACAAGGCCCCGAGGAATAATTCCTTTAGTTCCTGAAAATCCTAATTTAGCTGACTATAATGCCCAAGAACCTCAACTATAGACGACGTGGTAATTTTTAGACCTTCAAAAACAAGGGATAAGTCCCTCATGTTCCTCTAAAGGTTGATTTGGCCGATTCTACCCCAAATGACCTAACCTTTCATATTTTTGGCTAAGTATGGAGATGGAGGAGCTTAGCAGGGGAGGAGAGGAATGCCAACACTGATTTTTTTTTATCATTTTATATTTTCCAAGTCCAAATGAAAACCTAAGTCACCAAAATATAACTACGAGGGGGTATTTTAAATAACACCATTAAAACATTAGTCAAGCGCTTCCACATCTACCTTCGCTAGTCTACACCTAATTATCCATAATGTAATAGAAAATTTCAAGCATCCAACAAGACATTGAAATCCATCATGGAATTTTTTTGATGAGCATGGTTGTAATTAGCATACAAAAGTATATCCTCCCCTCGGTCCTATCACACATCCTTTTATATGTCAATAGGACCCAATCCATTTTTGCTTGTATACAACTATGAATTTTTATTAACTATAGAGATTGAGCTTGCGTCACTCCAAGTGTCCCTCCAATATCCGATAAAATAATATTACCATACATAAGCTCGTCTTGTTGAGCTTGATCTTCTAGATGAAAATGGATTCATGCTTTAGATCATCTAAAATTGTATCGAAATCTACTTCGTTATATCTACAAAAAGTATAAACCATGATAATTCGAGATCGGAGACCTTATATTAAAAGAAAATAAAAAAATATAACCAAATATCGGGACAAGAAAGAAATTTTTGAACCGAATTGGTTGGGTCGTTATCTTATCATTGTAAAATTTAGACCAGTGCATACAAGTTATCTACTCAAGACATTATCAAGATCTTAAATATCCGAGGATTGTGGTTCATTTGAAAATATTCTATTCCTAATTCATATATACATACCTCTTGTGCTGGGGGAATTTTGGCACATCCACTTATATAGTTCCTTCATCCTATCCATCTTACTGTTTCATCCCAAACCAGTTTTTGTCACTTGTTCCTTGTATTTAGGATGTGCACCATCGTGTTTTCCCCATATCCATGCCGTAATATTTATAAGAATTTATGTGCTTGTGTATGATTAGGTGGGTCCTAGATCACCTATTTTAATCTCACCGGTTACTACAGCTGGATTGAACATTCAAAAACATTCAAAAATTAAAAAAATTCAAAATAGTCAAAAATTGAAAAAAATTCAAAATATTAAAAATCCAAAACATTCAAAAATCACAAAAATTTCAAAAATAACAAATAAATCCCAACACATAAAAACTTAACAAAATCAATATTTTAACTCCTATCCTAGTGATCGATCTAGCTATCCTACAACTATAAAAATAAATCATCTTACCCATCACATGTATCTTTGTTTGGGGGAAAGTCAAATCAATCATTTCCCTCATGTGCATCCCGACGTGGGGAAATATTTACTATGATTTTCTCCCTTGCATGCATCCTTTCTTGGGAACAATGACCCTTTAAATCTCATATTAATCTTCGATGTGGATCCAATAAGAGTATCACTTGACCCCACTCTTGATCCGATCCAATCCCCTATCTTTGTTTGGGGAATCCAAATTTTCATAATCATCACTATGGAACACATGAGAGGCAAAGTTGATTATCTTTCTTAAACAATTGTGTTACATTATTACTATTCTTTCTTGACCAATTACAATTATTTTGGTATCTTCTTGGCTCATTTATAACTAAGGTGCATACTTTTACTGTGTATATTGGGTTTGATTTACTTTTTGTCTTTTGTGTTTCTTTTTACCAATTACAAGTATTTTTATCATCATCTTGGTTCATTTATAGCCATGGTGTATACGTTTATTGTGTATATTGGGTTTGTTTTACTTTTTACCTTTTCATTTGTGTGTGTGTGTGTGTGTGTGTGTGTGTGTGTGTGTGTGTGTGTGTGTGTGTGTGTGTGTGTGTGTGTGTGTGTGTTACACAAAAATGAGTAACTCTTCATGGTTCTTTAATAATCATGATGTAAACTATGTTGTGCAATAGCAAAATAGGTTGCTCTAAAGTACAATATCTGAATGGAAGCTCAAGCTATGAGAAAAATCACTCACATCATCATCAATATCATATCTATCACATCATTTACCATAATAATGAACACAAATAAACATCCATCCATGAATAAATTACAATGTGCAAAATAAACCAATCATCATCTATATACATAAATAAAATGTCCATGTACACTATCCAAACAAAATGTCATATACATGAGTATACCTCACAATGTGACAATTGACATATATCAAAAAGGAATACTCCTTCATCATGATGTGTATACCAACAATAATACATCTATTTAATACAATGAGTCATCCACGAATCACTCCAACCTTTGGATTGCCTAGCTTATCATCTCGCCTAGGTGGAGGCATCTAGATTAATATAGTCAATCTAGATGGCTTATGCAATCTATCTGACCTCCCCGACCTCGTCCATATCCTCTTATTGTAGCCTCAATATCTTTGGCTCTCTCGGATGGCTACTTCGCATAACCCTTTATAATAACCCACATCATGTGTATCTCCCGATAAATCCTTTAATATGTCACCCATCCCACTAGCCTTTACAACATGATTGGTTATATCCTCTTCGTTGTCACACACATTGTAGCTATAATACTAATTTATTGCTCTAATATATCCTATAATACTAATTTATCTCTCGTGTTATCTACGCATACCACTTCTCTCCCTCGGGAATATCATGTATGACTTCCAAGATGTCGCATGACCTTATCAGGTCTATACCACTCAATGATATATGACTAATTACTAATAATGTAATGCTCTATCTCAATTGTCCCTAAATCTTCCACATTTGTCACCCATATTTATCATATGTATGGCCTCCATGTAATCAGTCATAATTGCAGATCATCCATTACTCGTATATAAAATGTTAAATATCCTCGATGACCTCTTTAACCACTACTTACTCTCTTTCATATCCAGATCGATGGTTTCTTTAGTTTTCTATGCCTTAGTAACCCTGTGGGATGACCCATTACAATATGGTCCCACACGTAAATTTGTAATAACTTCATTGAGTCCAAACTCCTCTAACTCCTCTATATAACCATATAAATGTCTATGTATAGATGGGCTAGTATGCATGACCCCATGTAAACAATGTCGTTGAATCCATTAGTTCCACTACCACACTAATCAATGCAAGCTAAAAAAATTTCCTAGTCTCATTGAGAAACAAGTAGCCATTGATAAGGTCCTTCAAGTGAATTTGAAGTAACACTAACACATCATCCTCCTTACAATATAAAATGTGCACACCATACCCTCACCATGAATCTCCTCTACACCGAACATTAGTTGTTCTTTTATGTGAATCAATGCTACACTCCTCTCCTATCAATCAAATGACCCGTCATCAACACCCTTAGTGTGTGGTATACATCCTCTAGTGTCACAAAAATCTCCATGATAGGAACTATGAATTCTCGGGATTTTTTATGTCATCCCTCTACTAACGAAGTCAACAAGCAATGGTCTAATCGGATGCATGTCATATGTGATATGTGTTCCAATCCTAACACCTAAAGTACACACACAGTCCTCTCCACTCGACCTCGTCATTTGTCTCTCAAATGATTCGCAATCGTGCATGTATCTATCCCACGTCCAAGGCGTATAATCTCTCCCGCATACATTGCATTACTTCATTAGTCCATTATAAATAATTTTTTACTCTTTTCTCATCTTTTACAACTAGCTAATTTCACTAATTCACACTAGCGCACCTCATGTTAGACTAGTGCATTCTTGTTTCATGCTAATGCACTCAACACTAGCACATTTCTCTCACACTAGTGCATCCAATGCTAGACTAAGACAATTATTATGCTAGCATGTATTTCTATGCAAACACCCTTACATGAACACGCTAGTGCAAATAATCCTATGCTAGTGCACTTTGTAGGTTATGATAGTGCATATATTTACTTGTGCTAGTGTTACTTTTTCACTTTCTTATACCTCTAAAAATAATAAATTCACCCAATTAATTCATTTCTTAGGTGCTTACCAAACCATCATTGTAAGGATCTTACCCAAACTCTTGAACTCGGCCGCATGATAAACATGTGTTGGATATTGCTCCATCTCTCCCACAATCCAGAGGTCAAAATTCTCTCACGGGCACAAAATGCTCTAATAGGAAAAATTACTAATAAGGTTTCATCCTCAAACCCTTCTTTTTAACCCCTTCTTCTAACCCTAATTTCTCTTCTTAAACCTTAATTTTGGCCTTTACGCCTTCATGAATAATTTTCTATGTCATTTCTTCCTTTTTCCATAGTTATCTCTCTCTTTCCTGTTAAGTAGATGTCCACTTCTTCATCAGTGTCACCCACCCACTCGAGGGGGCACTCTCTTAGCATCATTTGTAACATTTTAAGGCATCCAAATGTTTCATCGTGAAAATCGGGCAAAGATGTCATACTTCTCTATCATTCGTTCATCGATCTACATGTGTCTACTATCTTTAAAATGTTATTACTTTGTAATAACACTTTAAAGAAGGGAAAATGTAGACACCCTAAAATTACATACTACCCTTTGCACATTGCTATTTGAATTAATATTCACCCACATCCCACTAGAATTAATTTAATTAATTCTATCATGCATAAAACATACACTTACACTCCTTAGCTAATTTAATTAGCTATTTAAATAAAATAAAAATAAATATCCACTCAACTCCACATCACTAGCTCACTCACTCAAGTTCTAGAACCCTACAAAAGAGGAAGCTAAATATTCATGTACAACCAACTTTGGAATAAAATCAAAAGCCAACCAATTTGAAATAAAGCCTCTTAAATTATTATTCAAACTTAGCCAACTACACAGACCAAATCAACATGCTAAATCAGGAAAATGCATTCATTAACCTTAAAATTATTCAATGCCTAGTCCACAATGCATGACCTCTCCTTTAGCTATAAATAAGAGGCTCATCCCTTCACAAATCATCTCTTGGAAGCTTAAGGCATTTTCAGCATTACTCTATCTAATTTCCACTTGAATTCATATGTCGTTACGCTACCCATTTGATGAAAAAAATCACCACTCATCAAATTTCTCATAACACAATTTTTTTTTCCATTCAGAGTCACATTTGGAGCATCCACATACAAATCCATGTGGAGCTCCCATTTTTATTTTTATGAATGTATGAGATAAGAAAAAGTTAGTAAGAATCAATAAATTTCTCTCTCACTTAATAAATTGTTTAATTATTGAAACATTATTCAACCTTTATTTGAGAAAAAAATATAATATACATAAACACATTCTAAGGTTGTCATAGTAGAAAACTATCTAGATAACCATGGGATTCAAGTACACATCATAATTTTCCATGTTGTGTACACCTTCCTTACGCCAATGTAAAATTGATGATGAACAAGAGCCATGTAGCATGTATTTCTTAATATAGTTCTTGTTATATGTTGTATAATTTTATTTTGAGTGAATGAGGATCAAAACTATGTTTATTCTTTTCAAAAAAATTGATATATATATATATATATACACTAATGTTGGTCATAATATACTAAAATTGGTTATGGACATGCTAAATTGACTATGCCTCGTATGCATATGAAAGTAAAGTAAGATAATGGAATGGATTTAACACCAAGTAAATCCTAACTTAGTTCATTTTAACAAATACATTAAGATTGAACTAAAAAGGACAAGTTTAATTAAATTACACAAAATGTAAATATACACTAAATACAAACCTCCCTTTTAATGTTTGGATGTGCTCCGATATGTAGATACTTCCTTTATGCGAACCGAACACAAGTTATGTGAAATCAAAGGGTTTTTACTAAAGTGGAAGAGATCTCATCAATATGGCTTAAGTGTCATTTTTTAATTTTCCCCTACTAGCTTTAGCAAAGAGGTTTCTCAATTTATGTAAGATTTCTTGTGAGGTAAATTCTCTCTTGAGGTATGTGATGTCTTACAAGGGCAAGGTGTAAGGTGTGATAAGGTGCACTAAGTTTCTTATATAATTTTTTAATTTGGGAGAAGCTTGCAATCTAGTGAATGTGGGATGAATTGACTATAGAAGTACAAAAGGATAAAAATGATTAAAAGAGATTAATTAGAGATTAGTAACTCATGTGAGTTTGGGAAGGTTTAATTAATCAATTGGGATTAATTAATAGGCCAAGTTTAGCTTATAAAAGCCATTTGAAGATTATTTGGAAGGAAATTAGTAGAATTTAAAGGGTTAGAGAGGGGATTTTACTAATAAGAGGGTTTATTAATTAAATATAAGATTGTGGAAGGGTAATTAATTAATAATGGTTAATTAATTAAAAGAGGATTTTAACTAAAGAAACGACGTTAATTGGTATCCAAGATGAGGAACAAAGCTAAATAATTAACAAATTGTTGTTAATTGAACGAAAAGATGGGGGATATTTTCTAATCAATGGAAAATCACCAATTATAACGAAATGACAAGAAAGAAGACAATTAGTGCAATTTTAGTATTAAAATTAGGTGGTCGGAATTAGGTGTCTACACCAAGCATTATTGATGGACAAACAAAAATTCTTAGTTGACCTATGAATATCAATAGTTCTATTATATGGTGTTTTGGAAATACTAATAGAGATACAACCTCAAGAATTCATATTTTCAAAAACAAAGTGCTAGATCAAGTTGCATATAGAAAGAGAGTATTATTGTTTTACAAGGAGATAATTTTTCTTTTCAAATAATGTTAAGTCGGAAACAAAATTGTAGCACTTAACACTCTTTCATTTGTTACATTAGATGCATTTGTTTTGTCCCAAGTTACATATTTTGGACACGAAAATCGGTGACAATATTTTGAACAGATTGACTACACCTTAAAAGACATGTATGCAAAATATGGAAGCATTGCACACAAATACATTGATGAAAAATGCATCATAGTTTTGTAGAATGTAATGATTTCTCCGAATTTTCTAGTTAAACATTGAGATAAGCCAAGATGAATATAATCTATTTTCTTTTAATTCTTTAACATATATTCTTTTATGTTGTATACGAATGTAATATAGAGTCATATGTATAGTTCAAAGAGTCAAGAATAACACTAGTAGATTTTATATGAAACAAGTGGTACAAATTAAAAACATATCAACATAATTAAATTGTTTGAGTGTTTATTACTTTAATTATACATGTACTAATGTCTTTAATGGAACACCGACATATTCTTGTTTCTTTTTCTCTACAAATTAATATTTTTGAAATAAATTGGTACTAAAATAAAAATATTTTTGGATTGCAAATATTTGAAATTCAAATAATAATATGCTTTTTTTTTTTTTTTTGTTTAAACAAAAGAGTACCATTATATCAAGTTAAATGCTAGGCATGACTAACATATACCCTTGAGGGATCCTCTTTCCATTTTTATTTTAATGAATATATTGAAACATGAAATTAAAAGCAGAACTACTTTCTCTCTCACTAAATATTTTGTTTAGTTATTAGAACATTAATCACCCTTTATTGCGAAAATAAGCAAAATATGTGGATAAGCATGGGATTGGAGTTTTGTGTGTACGTATAAAGTCGACGAGGAATAAATTGACGAACAATGAAAGGCTCTCGGTCACGCCACAGTCATATCTGCGTGTTATTTTTTCCAAATGCGAAGTGGAAGAATCTTCCCAGTGATAAAGTAATAGATGCGTGGCGGACAAAAGAGAAATCGATGGAAGAATTTCACAGTGGGAAGACGTACGACATAACGTGTTTACTAAATATGATTAAGAGATCTAAAATCACGAAAAAACTAACAAATTACCTGCTAAATTATGAGAGCCTGGAACTTGTGCATCCCTGCTAAGTTATGAGCCATGAAACCGTCGTTTTGAAAAATGAAATACCCTAAATAGTAAGAGTGCAGAAAAATGAGAATTTTGAAAGAAAGATATGGCCAATGAAAAATATAAAACAGAGTATATTTCTGTCAAACTCAAAACATGCAGTGTTTATGCTCCTGTGGCCGATAACACGCCGCAGGCCAGAAGATCATCTTCTTCTTCTTCACTTTTCTTTTATAGTAATGGCGGCTGATAATTTCTTTGGCAGCTCTAATTAAAATTCCAAGTGATTCATTCACAGTTTCTTTCAAGGATTCCTCAATCCTCCGCACGGTGTTTATGAGCTTATCTTTGAAGGTTTCTTCCACGGAGAAGTGGTAACTCCGAAGAAACGCTTGCCTCGCTAAATAATTCTGATTTTTTCTGAAACCCTGGTCTTCTGAAACCCCATGGAGAAGACTCAGTAAAGCCGTCCTCAAATTAACTTCCTCGGTAGACATAGTGATAACTGATATTTAAAGAACAGAGCAAAACCCTCAGAAATAGACGACAGCTACCCTGCCATTGTAGCGCAAATTACTAAAAGTCCGTCTCTTGCACACTGCAAATACATACAAAAACGCGTTTGTGTTCTCTCCCAATCAGCAAAGAAATACCGAAAACACACCTTTATTGCCATTTTAGGACTTATTAAACCTTTGCTTGCGAAAATTCAATGTCAAATTTTTCGAATCCAAACGAATACAAGCCGATATGACAATCAATTACTAATATTGACAAATTCTACTTGCTCCATGAAAATCCGGCCGCATTTTTAACCCGTAAAACCCAGATTATAAGCCTTTACCAGTACTTTTAACAAACAATACATGAAGAAAAACTTTGACCTCACCTCGATGCGGAAAACGGCTAAATTCTTGTTCAGGCAAAGATTATGACTGTCTACACGAGTTTTGCCCCGTTATATAGAAATATTTGCCGCTTCATTTCAGATATTTCACTATTAATTCGGATTAAGTGCCTACTGACTGTAATCTATCAAATTTTCTCATAAATATTCTTCAAGGTACCTGCAAACCAGGTAAACCAGAACCAAATTTACGAGCAAACATAAAAAAAATATGGAACGCCAGGGCAATTTCCTTTTAAAGAGGAAAAATTTACCTTAAAATGAAAATTTGAGCTTGCGTGATAGACACGTTTGTGTTGTATAATGAACGCAACGCGATGGCCTTTTGGCTATGAATTCTGGTGCAATGGTTTTTACCGTTTGCAAAAGTTTATTTGTTTGGACGTGGCAAATCAGTATAAGTACTGTGAATAGCAAAAGTTGGGTTGAATTGCCAAACGGAACACGTAAAACGTAATAAAGTGGGAAGAGGAATTAAAAGACAGGATTACTTCATCAAATAAATCAATGGTTAAGTCAGGGTTACCAACGCGATATTTTCAAAGCAATTCAAGTTTTTTCTTCTAAAATATCTCAATTCAATGATGCACTCACGCACATTCTAATAACGTAATTAAATGTACTCTTAGTAATTTAATATTCATTAAATTCTAAAATTATAGTGTTTTATCACAATTGAATTGAATTGAAAGATTTTAATTACGTCCACGAGACCAACAAGTCTATGGGACCATAGAATTGCACCAAACCGTCTTAGACCATAGCGGGTTTCTTGAAGTTTTTTAAGAGGCTGCTACTCTTCCAGTTGATTTACATTAACATTTCCCCAAACCCTTAATTAGATAATATTGGTGACTTTATTAATTTTTTAGTGGTACCCACATCTTTGAGATATTACTCTCTTTGCTCCTATTTTCTATCTACCTAGAGCTCTACGTCAATGATGCCACTTGCTTTCTTAGCTTTATAAATGACACTCATAGGCTCTATAGTGCCTCATATGGTTCCCCTGATTGGCTTATGAATGGTATCTTTTACCAACACCAATGGTTTGGTGTTTGGTGAGATATTGCATTTGCAAGTTTTTGTCTCGATATCACATCTTCAAGATCTTCTTTACTTCTGATAGAATATTATTATTATTATTATTATTGTTGTTGTCATTCAATATATGTATATATAATTTAAATAAATTAATTAAAGAAAAGCTCTCTTTATTGTTTTTGGTCCACATGGAGACATTGGTGTTTGGTGGAAGCAAAGATAGGAGATTGGAAGGCGGCGACAGCAATGCAATGGCCACATTCCACATTCTCCACGTAGGCGCTAAAATGGGAGATTTGAGAGCAGGGTATGGATGCCCAGGGGAAAACATTGTTTGGTTTTATCAACCAAATACATTTCCGGCATCATCCCAGCCTGCACCACCGTGGGAGTTTTTTTGACAACCATCAAAACATAATGGAAAGGGGATGTTGAGGTGTGGTAGTGGCCGCAATGGCCCTGGCAGATGTACGAAAAAAATGCGGAAGCATAGACATGGGCCGTGAACTGTTTGACAAAATGCCTGAAAGAAATATGATCTTTTGGAATGCAATGGTTACAGGTTGCGCTCAGCTGTCTGCAGGAAGCTCTAAACTTATATCATCATTGTGCCAGTAATACCTGCGTGGTTGTATGGATGTGTTTTCTTGGAAAGAAATGAGATGCGATGTTTTTTAAATATGCACAAAAAAAGTGGACGCACACACAAGTCACATAAACTGTTTGCAGAATTCCTCAAAGAGATGTCTCATGGGTACAAATGATTGTAGGCTACGCAAAAAATGGCTTTTTGTTGAAAAGGATTTAGAAACTTTCAAGTAAATGCAATTGGCAGGTGTAAAGCCAAGTTCCACAACCTTGGTTGTGTTCTGCATGCGTGAAACTTGCATGCTTAGTGAAGAGGGTTGTACATAATCACATACCCCCTATTTTATTACACCTGCAACGGATCATTATGTGTGCATGATTGACCTTCTTGCCTGCTAAACATCTTGTGAACGTCTTAAACTTTATCATTTAGATGCTATTTAAACCAGTGGTGGTTATGGGGAAGGGTTTTCTTTGTTCCAGTAGTTCTCATTTCAATATGGACTTAGGACTTGGAGTATTTACAGCCGCAATGCTTTTGATTTCGATTTAATAAAAAGAGGCAAACTGCATAAGTGGGCAGATGAGGTGGAGTTCAAATGATATGGAAAGTGATTAAAAATAGTGTTTTCTTATTCGTTAAAATATGGAAAAGCACAACAAAGGCACAAAAATTGGTTGGCTATAGGCCACAACAAAACGTGGTCTCTGTAGACACAAAATCATGCACTTTAAACATTATCTAGTCCTCGGTTTCATACTATTATTCATATGGTTTTGAATGAAGAAAGTACTAATTAACCCCCGTCTTTTGGTCATTTTACTTTACTTTCTGTCGTCACTGCCGACCTTCAACACATACTTGCCCAACTGTTTTTGTTGTTTTGCGTCATTTTAGCCTTGACTGGGGCACCCAAGCTAGTACTAGGCGCCCACAAGTGCTCGGTCCCAATCGGGGTGCCCTAATCCCCTTTCCACTTTCCCACCACTTTTGGGCACTTTCTAGCCGTTTGAGCATTCTATATTTTTGGTGGTCGGCCTCTTCGGGGTTAATTACTGAAATTAGAACAAGAGAACCATATAAATATAAAGTTATGAGACCATAATGAGGGACCAAGCACTAAGCACTACTATCATCACCTAAAGTTGCATCCATCTAGCTCCATCACAAGGCACAAGGTTGGTTCATCTGCATCACACTGCATAGGAGGGAATTTTATTTTATTTTATCCACCATTTTATTACATTTTTACACATAGTTATTGCTCACTACTTTCACAAAGTGCGACTAGCACAAGAGCACTTAGGGCATGATTGCACACACACACACACACACACGGAACTACATTGGGTCTTAGATGTAATACAACGCTTAGTTAGTAAGTCCACCATTGTGGCTGTTGAGGATAGTCCGACCCATTCATATGCATTTTTATTTTTCAGGGGTTTGATGCTTGTCTTAGGGTTTACAGTCTCATCTTCGTTTTGATTTTCAAAGAACATTACACGCCCCAAGTAAGCTAGTGTGGCAAGAAGCAATGTTGACAAGGTTCTTCATCTAGTTTTGGGGGAGTCGTGGAAGACTAAAGGAATCTGCGGGTAAAAAACGAAGCCGTGGGTAAAAGGACGAAGTCGGGCAAAGGAAGAAACCGCGGAAGACTAGAGGAAGCCGCGGATAAATAAGGAAAGCCATAGTACACAGGATAAAGTCGCGATACAAAGGAGAAATCCACAAAAGCTGATTTATAAGCTGCAAAGCAAAGACAGAATAAGATGTTTGACAGAGGAATAACAAATTTATTCATATTAAAGAGTTGCTTTATGATGTTCAGGGATCTATATGAGCATTATAACATACCATGGAAGCCAAAAATATATTAGAATGATAATAATGAAGAATATACATATTGTTTTACATAAGAAAAATACATAAATACCATGATATATGTGTAAATATTCACTAATTAGTAGTTAATAATGTAAATAAGTGTTAACCAATGGTTACCATGGGTCATTATGAGTGAAAAGACATAACTTTTTCCTTTTAAAGGCTATATAATGATGTAAAATAAGGGGGATGCAGATATCGGGAAAATGAGTGAGAAGATATGAGAAAAACATGAAGAATAAATAGATAAATCAATGTAAGAAGTCGGGATGTGAATATGATCAAGTTAAACATATATTTCTGAATTTTATGTAATTATGATCAATATATGTGTGATATTTGTGGTTTGAACCATTGATGTTTTGAGTGATATGTGTATTCATGTTTAATAAAGGATAAATATTTATTTTATAAGAGATATATCTACCCTTTTGTGAGATGTTAGCTCTAGCTAAGGAAAACAAACTACTTAACCCTCACGCTATTGTTGAGGCTTAAGGTCAACATTTTGGTGTCTGAGCCCAAGTCCAGCTAACTAATATCTATATGAGGGTAGAGAGAGGAAGGAGATGATTTAAAAGGAGGAAAAGAAGAAGAAACAAAAACATGCATATGATTTGTGAGGAGAATATTGACATGAAGATTTATCTCACCCTCTTTTAGAGGGTTTTGCCACCTAGGGGATTGTGGGTGAAAAAAAGGGGGATCTTAAGTAACAATTTTTTTCGAGGCTTAAGGTTAACAAGAAAACACGAGCGATCACTTAAGCGACACCTCGAGAGGATATTTACGGATCTTTTCATAGACCAGACGCCCATATCTCAAACTAGGGTGCCCACAGCAACCATATACCTATCCAAGTGCCCCCACCCACTCAAATTTCCCAGATCTACACTTTTTCTCGGACCTCTGCACAATCGTTTCTGCTCCCGTTTCTCCACCATCTCGCAACACATTCAAAGCAAGCTTGTCGAATCAGCTGAGCTCTTTCTAACTATCTTTTCACTCTAGGGTTTCACATATCGACTTTCTTAGTTGTTTGGGTCATTTCTCCTTGTTTGGTTAGCTCTTATTTATTGTTGTACTTCTTAGATTAACTCCTAAAATCCCCAATTTTGGTTAATCATTTTGGTGAACCTAACTCGATCTTCACGCTTAGGAACCTCATTTTTCCTTTATCATGGCTCTGAATTTCCTCAAGTTTCTTTGTTTGATTTACTTAAGATGCATCCCAATTTCCAAGTTGTTCTTCAAAAATCCCTAGACACCATATATCGTCCTAAAAACACACCGCCACATGAAATAATTCCTATATTCGATTGTTTATATGACAACCCTAGTCCTAGTGCTCCTTCATCTAATCAATCCATATTGGACTCAATTCAAGCTCTACATGCTTTATTTCAAGACAAATTTAAGGCCATGGAATCCATGATTACATCCCTCAAATCTGAAATCCAACATCTTAAGGATGCTTCTCAGGAGCTCATGTTTGTTCTCCTTCTACATCTCATTCTCATTCTATGTCTACTACATGTGCTCATATCAGTGAGCCTCAAGTCATACCATTACCAGAGCCTCTCATCCTTGATTGTAATACTAAACAACATGACCTTCTTATTGATCTTCTTAGTCATCGCTTGATCACTTTATTGCCCACTCATTGTTATCCTCCTTAACTATCTAAGTATCAAGGGCTTCAATATTGCAATTATCATCGAATCAATGGCCATAAAGATAATGATTGCTACACTTTACAATGAAGAATCAAAATCTTGAGCATCATATATTTATCTCATTTGTTGCACAAAATTATGTTGCATGCCCATCTACAAATGCTATTATTCATTGGGTTCCTAAATCTGATTCGATACATGTATAATGAGCATCAGGCCATCACTTCTAGTGTTCCTTCTTCCGTCACTCAAGCAACACCTATGCAATATACTCAAGTCAAGCAACCACCTCTCCAAATTAGTCCAACAATTCCTCCTACTAAACTACATATAGTATTACCGAGCCAATCTAAGCAACCCTATCTAATGATCAATGTAACTCCTCCACCTCTCAAGTCATCTATGATCAACAAGAAACCACTTGTTACATAAGGAAAGCACACTATAGCTGACATTTTTCGAATCTCACAATTTAAGGACCTTATCCAATCATCGCTTCAGTGTCCAATCACTTTTTTCAAAGAAACTACTCCTTACATTAATCCAAAGAGTGTATTTTGACTCAATATCCATCATTTACATGATTGGGGGCATGACACATTCATCCCCCTCCCTCTTCTAAACAAAAAAATGCATATTAAATCTTAATCACATTTTAACCATGCACACTGGGGGCATGGCACTTACACCCCCTAACATCACAAATATCTTATCTTCGTATAGTTATACATCACACTCATCACAACATGTTAGACACAATACACATTATTTGACCATTTCCCAATGACGCACTCTTGTTTACGATTCATTCTTGACTATTGAGGGGGCATACTAAACTGAACATCACTACATACACTTCCACTCATTCAGGGGGCACGTGGTTCCTACCATCGATTATGAATTCCATTCCATCCATCCACATCATATTGCATTCTATGGTTGCATTTACTTTTTCTTACACTTGCTTGTATATGTTCACTTTACTACACATGCTAGTTAGATCTCTTATATGTCATTTATTTATACCATACACACATGCGCGTTCACATCTTTCTCTAGTTTTGATCGCAGATACAAGTCTCTTACACACAACATGGATGTTCGACTCCTACCACTCCTACAACAGTTGTTGGGGGTATCCACATTTGTCTCTTATAGGTGTTATTATTTCATTTTGTACTTAGCACTCTACATTACTTTCTTATACACATTGGTTATATTTCTAACATGCTAATGGGTTCTTCATGTGCAACATTTGTTTGCAGGACTATTTGCTTCCATGGCTATTTGTTGTTTGTACTTATTTGTTTTATTTGATATTATATGTGGGCCTTGCCCTTTATTTTGTGTGCACACTTGTTTGTTGTATGAGGCCATTGTGGCCTTTCATGTCTCGCGACATCATGAGTGATGTCCCTTGTTTTAAACTTGATTTAGTGGTCTATGTTTGGCTTCTTATGTGTTTACTTGCATCCTAGCTTACACTTGTCTGTGTAGCATACACTTTTCTTTTACATGCATGCTTGTTCATACTAACACTTATTTCTAACCACTTGTTTGTGTGTGCCTTGGTTTCTACCAAGCACATTCCCTTCCCCCTACAAGGCACAATTTATGTGGTTGGTCCTCTTTTGGGGCCGCATTCTCCTATCAGCGACATCACATGTGCCCCTAAAGAGGGGGGGCATCATTTGGGGTTTTACATACTACAGTGTTTCTACATTGGTACAGTTCAGTTCAATTTTCACCCTTGGCATTGTGGGTTATATAGTGAGTGGGTTCGGACAGTCCTACGAACCTCATACACAAGTGGCTTTTACAGGAGAGGTTGTCCTTAGCATTTTGGGAGAAGTTATAGTTTGGAGGATACAACGGAATTCATTCCTACACTACTTTGGCCAAAGGCTATGAGATCACTCAAAAAAACCAAGCAAAGATAAGGAACTCTTCATACATTCTTTAGGGAAGTGGTTACATGTTAGAGAATATCGCATTTTTCTCCCTAGAATTATTTGTCTATGGTGGCATGAGATTTCCCAAACAACTCACAAGACATGATATCCTTTCTACACCCTTTCTCTCATCATCATCGTATCAGTGCACATGTTATTTTTACATTTTTCATTTCCATTACATACTTTTACTATATACATGCGTTTTTGACATATATACATGCGTATTTGACTACTTGATCATATTCTCCTTGCATGTCCGACAAAGATAAGTAAGCAAGGAGTCAACAACAACAACAAAAATGACTATCAACAACAACTACATTTCGTGGTTGCACACACCTCATGCTAACATATAGGTACATCACACACATTGGCAACTACACACGTGTTTCCACCATAGGTTCACTTTCACCATTTTTCACAGTTTTGCATATTTAGTTTCCATGCTTCAAGATTCTCTCATTCCACGCTTTATCTAGTCCATCTAACACTTTCTACATCACTCTACTTGGACATCGTGTACACATCTCGTATCTACTTTATGTTACCGAGCATTCGGGTCACCAACATATAGTGGGGGCAAATGTAAACACAAAATCATGCAATTTAGGCATTATTTATTCTTGGTCTCATACTGCTATTCATATGGTTTTTGAGTGAAGAAAGTGCTAATTAACCCCGTCTTTATGCCATTTTAATTTGATTTTTGTTGTCACTTACGACCTTCAAAGACATACTTTCCAAATCAATTTTTTTGTTTTGCGTCGTTTTAGCCTTGACTAGGGTGCTCAGGCTAGTACTAGGGCGCCCATTGGTGCCCTGGTCCCACTGGGGTGCTCTGATCCTCTTTCCATTTTCCCACCACTTGTTGGGAACTTTCTATCAGTTTGATCATTCTATATTTTTGGTGGTTGGCCTCTTCAAGGTTAATTACAAAATTAGAACAAGAAAACCGTATAAATATAAAGTTATGAGACCATAATGAGAAACCATGCAACAACAACTAAGCACTACTATCATCACCTAAGGTTGTATCCATCAAAGGCTCAATTTACATCCATCTAGCTCCATCATAAGGCACAAGAATGGTTCATTTGTATCGCACTACATAGGAGGGAAGTTTATTCTATTCCATCCACCATTTTACTACATATCTACACATAGTTATTGCTCGCTACTTTCATGAAGTGTGACTGACACAAGAGCACCTAGGGCATGATTACACACACACATAGAGCTACATCGGGTCCGAGATGTAGTGTAGTGCTCAGTTAGTAACTCCACCATTGTGGCTACCGAGGAATCGAGGATAGTCCGCCCCTTCATATGTATTTTTTATTTTTAGGGGTTTGATGCTTGTCTAAGGGTTTTGCAAGTCTCATCTTCATTTTTGATTCTCGGTGACATATCACGCAGTCCAATGAAGTTGGTGTGGTAGGAAGTGAACACAGGAAATCACTTAGCGAAACCTCGAGGATATTTACATAGCTTTTTCATAGACCAGTGGTACCCATATCTCGGCACTGGAACCCATAGGTGCCCATGTACCTATCCAGTACACATGCATCTACTCAAGTTGCCCATATCTACACTTTTTAGACATCGGCATAGTTGTTTCATCCTCCCATTTCTACATCCATCTTTGTGACACAATGAGCAAGCTCATCGAATCAGCTAAGTTATTTCTATGTATCTTTGCACTTTAGGGTTTCACATATCTACTTTCTTTAGTTCTTTGGTCATTTCTCCTTCTATGGCTAGCTCTTATTTATCTGCTATACTTATTAGATTAACTTCTAAAATCCCCTATTTTAATTAATCGGTCTTTTGGAATACATTCGGAGCTTCTTAGAGTACCTCTCACACCCCTAATTTGATTTTAACAAGTATGGTTTTCTCCTATCTCTAACATGTTCTCGTAATTATACTTTCCCTTCACAATGGTAGTGAATTTTTTAACTTAAATGAAAAGTATTTTTGTGGATTAATAAAGTTACTTGTTATACACAATAGATATATTTGGTTACATTATGTACAACTAATATGACCCTTTTTAGGTAAATTTAACCCTTAAACCATGTCATGTAAAACTTGGAAAACTTGGATAATAGGACCGGATAATTATAGCCACCAAGATGGTGAGTTAAACTTGAACTTCCATTTAAACATGTTTCTTTTTCACCTTATTAAAATTTAATAAAACACAAATTTTAAAGACTCTTAAAAGACCCTTCTAAACCCCATGGCGGGAAGAGTATGACTGGACCTTATTCCCCGATGATGTGGGGTGTGTATACAGACAAAATGTGTCTCAAAAACATGCACTCCTAAATCATCCATTCCACAAGGGTATCAATGTAATGAGTAGGAGATGCGCGTGTCGGCATATAAGTGGACATACTTAAATGGGCTACACTGAGTGCTAGGGTCACATATCTAGAGGGAAGTAACCCTTACACTAGGTTAACCTAGGGTTTCTAAGGCCCATAATCGAGATAGAGGAAGAAACCTTATTTAGATATCAATGATTGTTGAGTGGACAAGATTATGATACTAAGGAGAGGGCACACGTAAGATTCACATGTAGGAGTAAAGCACAGTCAAAGGCGCAAAAGGATAGGGAAGGACACATGCAAAAATACAAGGCGATTTAGGACTTAGCCATTTTCACATGTACGGTCTATTTTGGAGATAGCATGTAGAGCACACAAACCGGATAAAGACTTGTGTGACACGCATGGGCTATTATTAGAAGAGTGGCTACTAAGCACTTTACATGGCTTCAAGTTATTAATAGAACTATTACGCTTTAGTTAACTTAAGAGATATATTATTAGCATACTTGCATATGTGTCTATTGTTGTAAAGGAGCATGACTATTTTCAGCATGCAACCTACTTTGGGAATTATGTAAGCAGTGAAGGGAAAGTCCCCACCCTTATAAATATGTAGTGATTTGTGTAGTATAGGAGGAATGAATATAATTTATTGTGAATTTATGCTATCCAGATCTGATGCGCACATGAGCTTATGATACTATTTATTGTAAGACACTTTTGCGTAGTTACTTGTGTTTAATATAATGGAGTGTATTGGTTGAATCAAGGTGTTAATCATGAGTATAATTGGTTCTTGCATGGTTGAATTCATTATGGTTATTATTTAAATTCATTACCCTTAGATCTAGATCTAGAATATGCTTTGTAGAATGTTATGTTATTTATGGATCTGAATGCATTAAGTCTTCATCATGCTAACATCCTACACAAACAACCCTAAAGAGGGGCATGGTACCTTTGCGTGCTTTAGGTGAGTGCTGGGCCTAGGGTGCTGAGTGATGTGGCAATGTGCCTAGCTTATTTCTAGTAAATTCTAGGCTACATCATTGGTTCCGTTGCCGGGACTTGAACCCGGGTCTCTCGGGTGAGAGCCAAATATCCTAACCAACTAGAATACAACCTCATCCAAAGCCTTTCCTTATGGGGGTCTCGTGTTTGCCGCAAGGGCCTCACAATTTTTCTTAACTACCTCCAATATTTTTGTGTGTCCTAATGTCTCATCTTTCATTACCTTCGGACTTCATCGTCTTCTAATATTGTGTTGATTCTTATTACTACCTTTGGAGCTGCACAAATATTCAATGTCCGTTTCTACTTTTTTAGTTGTTTTCAAGATGGTTCACGATGAAGACATACCTGGTTGATCTTAGCAAGTGTTGAGGAGTGGATACAAGATCTAGAAGAAGAATACACACAGAGGTTCAACACCATATCTGAGTTTAACACACGCACATGGGTGGAACAAAATATATATGACAGTTTGTATGAGAGCTTCTTCGCTATTTTTCGGTAGAACTGTACGAGTGGTTGGTTGCTTATGCGTCAAAAAGGGATTGGAGGTATCGCGCACTTGTTTGGATGCATGAATAATTTTAGGCCCTTTATGATGTTGATCTGATTTGGACATGCACTGTGGATACTCGATTTTGTGGTGTTTCAAGCAGCTTATAATTTGGAGTACTCAATTTTCACTTATTATTTCCCAGAGGTAGTGGAATTCCATTTTTATAATATCCTAGGGGAACTTACTTGCAAGTCATTCCACCTTTGGTGATCAAAAACTTGATGGTGACCCTGAACTTGGAAAGCAAACTGATGGCTAACTAAACCCCACCACGTGTGGGGAAAGAACATGTTTGGTGAAAGATGGTAGACCTAGTGGCGTAAAGGAAGAGAGAAGAAAGACGTCTTAAGTATAATGAGGTGCACGAGAGGGAGATAGAGAAGTAACATGATATTACAAAGTGAATGACATTGAGGAAAGAGATGGCTCATGAAGGATTTGGATCTCACGTAGAAGGCATATAGTGAAGCATCGGGAACTCCCCATTTTGGAAAGCATGATAGGAACCCCATCACCTCATGTGGAAGAAAACTAGTAAAGATGACCCGGGCCATGGACACGCATCTCGAATCTACCTAAGAACCTAGCCCTTGCACTTGGTTTTCCAAAGATCTAGTACGAAAAAAAAAGTGAACAAGCTAATTTAGGAACCGGGAGAGTAGGAGTAAGTCACATAGCAAGTACATCGATGGTAGGGAAACTGTCTTCATTGTTATTTGGGGTTACCTTTTCGTGTACATCATCTACATAGAATTCGAGCACGTATAATTTTGGACTCACTTCGGGAGTGGTAACACTTCACTGCGAATGTAGGGGTTTAGTTCAGTGATCTATTGTTGGGACACAGGGAAGTACATCCACTAGTCCAATTTCGGCATTTCTGGTGGAGGATCAAGAGGTATAGGTGGTTCTAGTTCCTGGGATCGGTGGTTTCGGGAGGTAGAGGAAACATAGGAGGTTTGGGATCGTGTGGGAAAGGTCTCGCACCAACCCTAGAATATTTACATGGAGATGTCTCTTCGTCTTCTAGAATATAGAGGCATAGAAGATGTTGCTGAACATGTGCACATGTGTGAAATATTGTGGCGCACAAAGGGATCATGGCTTCTGAGTGCAAGGAAAGTCAATTTTCCACTACGTTACAAGGACATGCACATAGCTGGTATAGAAATTTTGACCCTGATCAAACTTGCGTAGATTATGCAACATTAAAAGATGCTTTCCTTAAAGAGTTTCACATCCCTGAGTTTGAGCAGAAGAGTATAAGCGTGCTCAAGGATATTAAGCAAGGCACTATTGAGAGTGTCAAGGAGTATGATGCCCATTTCAAAATGCTTTTATCTAAGCTTTCTTATGATATTCACGCAAGCCAACATGCACAATGGTTCGTTGGAGGTCTGATTACACCTTTTAGAAGGGAAATATCACATAAGACATACATTGATATGTGTGAAGCACATGAAGCATCTTTACACGCTAAGGTAGCCGAAAGTATAAACATTGGGGTCAGCCCATTCTTGGAAGCATAGATTGCAGCTATGGAAAAGCAGCTAGAGAAACTATCAGTGAACTCAACACATGAGACGCGCACGAGGATTTGGTGTATAGATTATGAAGTGGAAGGGCACACCAAGGATAGTTTCCCCATATATAGTAATACGTTCAATATTACTAGACTGTGAGATATGTCATTTGAACCATGATGCTAGCCACTGCCCATTATTGCAACGCACAATAAGGAAGAACATATCCTGCTATTGTAATATTTTTTGGTCCACAACTCACGATACAAAGGATTGTAGATTGATTGGTCAGATCCATGATGCTATAGATATTGGTGTGTGATAGACATGAGTCTCAAATAACTCTAAAGGCAAGAATGAGCATCAGGATCGGGATCATAATCAAGTGCACTATGATCAAAATGAAGGGAGTTTTGAAGGAAGTCATGGCAGAGGTCAAGGATATCATGGTGGATTCAGAGGCCGAGGCCGTGGTGGTGGATGAGGTGAGTTTCCTCATGGAACATGTTATACATGCGGATCTCTTGACCACTACAGTGCAAATGTCCTCAGAATATTACTTGTTCTTTTTGTGGAAATAATCATAGCTATGAGGAATGCCCATACTTATATGAGCATCTTAGCTAGGAAAAACTTTCAACAGGTTAAAAATGGAAAACAAGCAACAAAATGACAAGTATTAAAGATAACATTGTTGAAAGCACCAAGTTAGTGATTTCTGCATTTTAGATGGTTGAAGAGGGGCATATGAAATGCCATGAAATAGATCATGAAAGGGAAGATAAGAATGAGGAAAGACTGTTCAAAATAGAGGAGCAAAAAATTAATGTGCAAATGAACATGGTTTCAGCTATGAATGCTATTGGACAGGCAATGTTGAAGATGACAGAGTCATTTGCAAGTGACAAATAAATCTTTAAATCACATACTTGGATTATATTGTTGTCATTTTTTGCTCTTTAGTGGATCTTCTATTTACTTGTTAGAGACTGAAATAAGTATATTAATAAAGATGTATTTGAAAATTGATTGTTTTACTTGCAAATTATGAAAAATAAAACCATCTTGTTTCAACATCCAAATGTTGTTATATTGTTGTCTTTTTTTTCTCTTTAGTGGATTTTCTAGATACTTACATTATGAGATTGAAATAAGTACATTAATAAACAAGTCTTTGAAAATTGTTTGTTATTCTTGCTAATTATGAAAAAAACTATCTTGTTTCAACATCCAAATGTTATAATCTTGTAACATTTAAAATCCAATGGTATTTCAATACTTGCAATTTAATATAATTATAAGCCTTCAACTATTTATTTGTCAGTTGTATCATCATTTGTTATTTGATATATTTTAATGGTGCATTATTTTGTATGCTTTTTTGAAGGGAGGAGAACAATGTTTACATTTATCCATTTACATACAATGAATCCTACTTCAATAGAAAAAATGAAATTCTTTTCAAATGCATCAATTATTGTCCAATTAGCATTGCAAATATGGAATGATCTTCAAGATTCAACAAATACACAATGCATTTTCAAGAAGCGTAAGATAGATGACTTGGATGCAAATGACATGGAAATGGAGGTTATTGCTTTCATTTTTGGACAACAAAGTCAAATCCTTGATGTAGATTTATCTCCTTTTGAATGGGAAGGAAGGATACAAGGTGAGTGGTATATCAAACCACATTCTATACACTGGTGGAACCACTATATTTTTGAAGTAAGATGTGATGATCAATGTTTCCGCAGCATTTTTAGGATACCTTACATGTTATTTCAAAATATTTGTCAACTATTGAATGATGACCTTAAACAAGGTGAAATACCCTTTTCATTTGCCACTTCTATAAAAGGCAGGGTCTTTCCAGTTGAAAAACAAGTGGCCATGGGAATGTTAAGATTGTCATCTGGAATGACAATGGTTAACATTAGTGAATTGTTTGGTTGTGGAAAGTCAACCACAGTGAGAACTATAAATAAGTTCATAAATGTCATGTACACTAGGTTTGAAGTAATGTTCAGTGGCCAAGTGAGCATATGGCATTGGGGCAAGTAAAAGAAGGATTTCGTAGAAAACGAGGTTTTCCAAATTGTTGTGGGGCTATAGATGTAACTCACATTCCAATCGATTTCCTCCTAATGAGTGTTCATCTGATTAGTATGATCGAGATCACAATTAAAGTATGGCATTACAAGTGATTGTTGATAGCAATATGCATTTCATGGATGTGTTTACTGGATGGCTGTGTTCGTAAATGATTCTAGACTTCTTCGTAATTCAACTTTTTATAGAATGTGTGAAGGAGGAGAGAGATTAAATGGTCTTCCAATTCCTATTGGCTTAGTAAACATGAGGGAGTACATTATTGGCGATGGTGGATATCCACTATTACCATGGTTAATCACGCCTTTCTAAGTGGATTTGTAACTACTACTCAAAGAGAATTTAATTTTAAGTTGTCATCCACACACATTGTTGTTGAGTGCGCATTTGGAAGGCTAAAGCAATTATGGTGGATTCTAGAATCCAGAATGTGGCACCCAAATTTGGAAATGTTGCCCAAGACCATTCTTGTTTGTTGCATACTACATAATATGGTGCTAACGGTTGCAGAAGATGACACTGATGCATGTGATGATGTTGTTTTTGAACATGAAAATAATATACCAACCATTGAAGTGGGTGATCCAGCGCTGCTACACTTGCTCGAGCAGCCTTAATGGAATTTGTTAATGGCAATGCCAATAATGTGGACATGTAAGGAACATAGAATGAGAAAGGTATTTTGTTTTAGTCATTATGATTTCAATATATATGTATGCTCAATTCGAGCCAGCAGGATGTAAAATTCAAATAACATGTTTCTAATTAATGTGTTTATCATGATGAAGGTCAAGGAATGGATTTTTCATTTTGTTGTAATCTCTTCGTGCCACAACTATTGTATCTAAGCTCCGTTATACTAAGAAAGTTGCAGCTATCTAATTCTATGTAATGTGCAATCTCTATTATGTTCATTCTTCCATGGTACTTTGTAAATGTGCTCTTTATTTGTGTAACACACACCTCCAACAAGCACCTCATTTGGTGTTTATAAATATATGGACATTATTGCTGGCAATGGAGGCATTGAAAAGAGGTTTCCTTGTACAACTTGAAAGCTTTCTAATGGCAAGCCACATTTGTTGCAAATGACTTCAATATTTTTGAGTAAATGTTGGTGAATGATAATGTACCCTGCACATGTTGGAGAAGAATTGCAAATTTTCAAATGCATCTACAGTAATAATCAATGTACTGTGCACTTAAATACTCGAAAGTTTTTTATATTTTCAACAATTTTCAGGTCACGAAACTGATTAATAGTTCTTCACTAAGCAAAAAATTAAAAAGAAACCAGTTCCCAAAGACCCCATCATGCCCCTGGATCTATGTTTTTCCCAAAATTCACAAATCTGATATCCCTGTCAGATCTATCATAGACACAATTTATTCTCCTACCTACGAACTAGCTAGCTACTTGTCTGAGAAATTGAAACCATTAGTAGACAACACTCCATCAAGGATTCCTATGATTTTGTAAATATGGTGCTAACATTAAATTGGATGAAAAATACATTCTGGTAAAGTTTGACGTTGTTTCCCTCTTCACAAAAATCTTGGTAGATGAGGCAACAAAAGTTGTCAGAGGTAATAGATAGTGAGACAACAAAGTTAGTCGTCTTCGCTTTCGGTCCATCTATTTTCATTTCAGGGTGAAATTTACGAACAAGAGGAAGGCATGGCAATGGGATTTTTCTCTCCCTCAATTGTTGCTAACTTGTTTATGGAGAAATTTGAGAAGAATGCTATTCAATTTTCGTATTGTTGAAAACATGATCTTTTGGTAATAATAACTAGCTCGGTGTGTTGTGTAGTGCCCAAGCTTCTAATGTGGATATGATTATCGGTGTCGTTTGATTTGTTCGAAAGGTGAATGGATGCTCTTTAGATTTGTTGAGTAATGTTGGTGTTCTTTAGAAAAGACTGGTGATACAAATCATTAGACTGTTGAGTAATGTAGGCCTAGAAAATTGAACATTATTGCATGCTTTGTGAGTGGTTATGGATTTGCTTTCTGCACACTTAGCTGCAACAAAATTGAGGTTTCTTTTCTTGAATTTATTTTTCCTGAAACTGCAGTTGAATTTAAATGGGTTGTGCAAAAATGTGATTTGTATTCCAATATTGTTCACTCTAAGTACAGATTGTATTCATGCCTAAATATATAGACTAACTATATATAAAAATGCTTGTTCTATACAAAAACTCAATTTCCATCTACTTTCAGAAATAGGGCCTATTCTCCTCGGTGTTCACTGTATGTTCAGTTCCAAGAGCACCACTCCAAAGCTATACACATCACTTTTAGTTGTAGCCTTCAAAGTGTGTAAGAAAACTCTGCAAAATGAGGGTGCAAGATGAGTAAAATAAAACAAATATCTTATACATGAAAGTATTCAATGGTGAGGAAAGACTAAATTAGGGTCTTTCAAAAGTCTTATTCAGATTTCATAAAGTCATGTATAAATAACAATATTCAACTTCACATAGGAAAGTCCATGGGACTATAAAACTGCTATGGGCTCCTATTATTTCTCAGCGGAAAATGTTAATAAAAAAATTATAACCATGGGACCCAAAAACAGCGAATATGCTCCTAAATTCTCTCAACAACACCCGCTGAGATTTTTATGCAGCCCCCACTCCATGGGACCATGCCCTTAATTTATTCAAGAACACCTCTTTAAAAATATCCCGAGGAAGACAAATATTCCCCATGCCTCACTCCAATAACATTCACGTTAATCCCTCCTTGACCTCCTTTCCTCTTCTCTACCATACCTGCATTTTTTTGGTTGATGTTTTTCCTTTTTTTGGATCTCTATTGTTCAAGTAATATTAGCGCATCTGAACAACAACAATGGCTGTTGAGATTCAAAGCTGGCATCACACTTGATCCCAACAACTCTCTCTCTAACTGGAATTCTCATACTCCCCTCTGCAACTGGACTGGAATCACTTGCACCACCACTCCTATTTCCCAATCTGTTGTTGCCCTCGATTTATCCTCTATGGGCTTAGAAGGCACCATTTCTCCTCTGCTTGGGAATCTCTCCTCTCTCCATTCCTCGATCTCTCTAACAATGCCCTTCATGGTCAAATCCCACCTCAACTCGCTCAACTTTCCCGTCTGCAGATACTCAGTCTCTTCGACAATCAATTGGAGGGAACCATTCCGGCTGCTCTCTCCGGTTGCCGCAATTTATATGACTTGGGGCTCTCCTATAACAGACTGCATGGCAGCATTCCACCTGAGCTCAGTCTCCTCTCGAGTTTGAAAACCCTTTACTTGGGAGTAAACAATCTTACGGGTAACATTCCTCCCTCTTTGGGAAATTTATCCCGATTAATAATCGAGTTTGGTGAAAATAATCTTCAAGGCCCTATTCCGCCTTCTTTAGGCTCTCTCTTTTAAAAATTTATCTGCATTAATTAAAGTTGAGTTTGAGTTTAGTGAAAATAATCTCAAGGCCCTATTCCTGCTGAGATGGGTATGCTCACTCAATTACGTGCTCTATCTTTATACAAATAAGTTATCAGGCACCATTCCCCCATCTTTAACCAATCTGTCACAATTGAATAAATTAAATTTATATGAGAACCAGCTAAGCGGACATATTCCGTGGGAAATTGGTACAAAACTCACCAGATTGCAAATCCTTAAGTTTATGGGGAAATCAGCTTAGTGGAAACATACCAAATTCCATTGGAAATTGTTCCAATCTCACTATACTTTATCTGAACAACAACCAGCTGAGTGGAATGGTGCCGACGGAGCTGGGTAAGTTGAGCTTGCTTCAAATGGCTTAATCTACGCTCAAATCAACTTGTTAGTGGCAGCAGTAGCACATTGACTTTTCTCACCGCTCTCACTAATTGCTCCCACTTGGAACAGTTAATTGTGTCATATAATTATCTCACTGGTGTTTTGCCTCTCTCCATTGGCCGCCTTTCATCCAAACTTTTATCACCTGGATTTATCAGACAACAATATAAGCGGAAGCATCCCTCAACAAATTGCCAATCTCACAAACTTAACCTTCTTAGATTTAAGCATAATCTTTTCAGCGGCAATATTCCATCTGGAATTACAAGATTCCATAAGTTGGAAAGATTATATCTGGATAGGAACAGATTAGAAGGAAGCATTCCGAGTGAGATGGGTGAAATGAAAAGTCTCGGACTTTTATCTCTTGGTCGCAACAAATTATCTGGAAAAATACCAGATTCTCTTTGTAGCCTTCCACAGCTAAGATATCTTTATCTTGATCACAACTACTTATCTGGAGGGATACCTGCTAGTCTAGAGGGATGTCAGAATTTGGAGCTGCTTGACTTGTCTTACAACAAATTAAGGGGAAGGATACCTCGTGAAGTCATTGCCAGCCTTAAAAACCTTCAATTCTATCTCAATCTTTCATGGAATTCTCTGCAATGGGTCGTTGCCAGGGAGATTAGTAAGATTGTAATGGCTCAAGCCATAGACATTTCTGGCAATCAGCTGCATGGGATGATTCCAAATGCTATAGGAGACTGCACAGCATTAGAGCATCTAAATCTGTCCCGCAATGCTTTTGAAGGTCCAATACCAGACACACTTTCCAAATTACAAAATCTCCAAGAAATGGATCTTTCTGCCAATTTTTTATCAGGTTCAATACCAATGTCTTTAGACGACTAAAGGTGCTTCAGTACATGAATCTTTCTTTCAACAATTTGTCAGGTCAAATTCCAGAAGAGGGGTTGTTTCCAAATGGCAGTGCTGTCATTGCATTGTTGATGGGAAACCGAGGCCTATGCGGTCCGCAAAATTACTCATTACCTGCATGTCCAAAACAGAGCAAGGGAAAGCATTCACTACTCAGAAAAATAGTCCTATCAGCTGTTGGAATCATTGCATTTATACTATGTTCTTTAATCTTGGGAATGGTGTGGAGGCAGAAATTTTCAAGACGACAGTTCCTTCCTCAAACTTTATTTTTGAAAGGCTAAGGTATCCAAAATTTTCATATCAGGATCTTGTGACTGCAACAAATGGATTTGATGAGGCAAATTTGCTTGGAGTGGGGAACTTTGGATCAGTCTACAGAGGCAATTTGACTGATGGTAAGGTAGTTGCCATCAAGACTCTGGATTTGCAGAATGAAGAAGCCCACAAGAGCTTTAACACAGAATGCAAAGTGTTGGGAGGATTCGGCACCGCAATCTCACCAGAATCATAAGTGCATTTTCATACCCTGGCTTAATAGGTTTGGTTCTTCAATTTGCATCTAATGGGAGCTTAGAAAAGCATTTGTACCCTGACAGAGATGACCAGGAGATATGTGAATTGGGACTGAGTGAACGTTTGAAGATTGCCATAGATGTAGCCCATGGCATGGAATATTTGCATCATGATTGCTCTCCGCAAGTTGTGCATTGTGATTTAAAACCGGGCAATGTGCTGCTGGATTCCGACATGACAGCCCTTGTGACTGATTTTGGTATATCCCGTTTAACTACTACTCCAAACTCCAGGGATTTACCAAGTACAACAACATTTGCACTCAAAGGATCTATTGGCTACATTGCTCCAGGTAAAATTTTCGTTTGAATTTTCTTTAAACATTTTTATAGTCTCCATTTCCGTTAATTGTCATGAACAAAATTAATTGCAGAGTATGGAGTGGGAGGGAGTGTTTCTACAAAGGGAGATGTTTACAGCTATGGAATTCTGATATTAGAGATGGTTACAAGGAAGAGGCCAAGTGATGACATGTTTGTGGGAGACATGAACCTTCCAAAGTGGGTGAGATCAGCTTTTCCAGAGAGAATAGCAGATATTGTTGATAGCAGGTTGTTGAGGGATGTGAATGGAAGAGAATAGATGTCTTGTTTCTTTCATTAATGTTGGTTTGATTTGCAGCAGTGAATCACCAAGAGAATGACCCTCCATGAGAGATGTAGCGAGGGCACTGGAGAGCATGAGGGCATCTTTCATGGGAAGTGCAAACTGCTTCCAATTTAACAACAACCATATCAGATCTGCTATGGAATAAAACCACCAATCCCACCGGGACATCGGCATCCGACACAGTCGCTTTAGAAGTTTTGAATTGCTTTAGATCTTATAGTTCTTCATGTTTCTACACATATACTACTGATATGAAAAAAGTTTAAAATGTGTGATGTATTAGTTATTTAAGGGACGCATTTCATATGCAGAAATTTAAGAATTGTGTTTTCGATCCCTTTCCCTCAAAATGTGTGCTATTTAAGCTTTGGATCAGCTTTGTATGAAATAGAGGTGCGTGAAGAATGCACTCAAAATTTAAATGGTCTCATTATTATTAAATATTGTCGAAGGATCACGAAAATTCAGTAGGATATTCCAATTTCTAGTGAATCCAGGGACAATTGTCAAGGAGCCCCAACTTGCAAGTTTTTCCCGTCCTGTAGCTTCCAACTTGCAGATTTAGAAGATACCATCATTTTAAAGATACCTATACGAATGTCGCGCTGGTAAATAATTTTATTGCATTTTTAGTTATGTTTCAGAGTTAAAAAGGAAAAAACTTTCATGTGACAATTAAGTATGTATAGAATTTATAGTGAAAATTGTCTTGTGAGGTTCGAATGAATGTCAAATTTATTTTAATAAATAAAATATTTCACACTTATAATACCATATTTCACTCATTATTGTAGAATGTTTATCAATATATTTAAATACTACTTTAGGAAGTTTTTTTTTTTTTTTTTTTTTTTTTAAATGTATTTCATTATAAAATGGTCATTAATTAAATAAATGATGTTTAAAAACAAAGACAAAATGTTTGATGACCATGGATGGTGTCATGCTCATAATTTGATCTCAAATTTAAAACATCCAAATATAAAATTTAGGTAACTTTTTTTTTTTTTTGTTTTAGAGGTGATGATTATAATCACCAAGCTAAAAATTTAACAATTTGATAATGTCATTCGACCGCCATGCACGGTATCTCAAAAGATAAGGTAAAAACAAAATCCATGAAACGTGCCTTCAGGCTAGTTGTGATATAACTCATGGATTCATTGTGTCGTCAACCCCTAATGGTTGATGAGATCCTATTTAGATAACTCTAAAAACCATCAGTGAGGATATTTCTCCAATACTCTTATTATATTAAGAGCATAATTATATTTTATAAGAGGAACGAGTCTCATTTCAAACTTAGGTGTAAAACTTAAATGTTGACTATGAGATCAAAAAAATCGCTTTGATAGGTCTAAAGAGATAATTATTTTCTTCCCTTTTATTGAAACCAAAATTTCATTTCTTCTCCCATATATAAATATAAACATATTTATTTTTAACAAAATAAAGATGACTCTTAGCTAAATGTAGAGTAAAGTATGCTTAAATTTTAAATAATTTACTACACCATAGGTTTAAAACAAAAGTAAATATTCAAACATATGAATCTATAGGCAAACACTTGTCTCTACTAGGGTTTTTCCATGCTTTCTCTTGCCATACTTTGCTATGAAATTTGTGTCCATAGCTTTTTCTTGCGGTCTTCGGTTGGTCATATCATAGTATCTTCCATCGTAAAGGCAGTGCATAGCTTATAAATGGCCAACCCTCCTCCCTTTGCAACAACTATTGCAACTAGTGGAAATGGCTCCAAACGCAAGAGGAAATTTGTCGAAAGTTTACGAAAAGGTATGGACTTTGTCTCCCCCTAGATTTTATTAAACTTTGTCTCCCCCATACTTCGCTATGAAATCTGTGTGTCCATAGCTTTTCTTGCACTCTTTGGTTGGTCATATCATAGTATCTTCCGTCGTAAAGGTAGTGCGTAGCTTATAAATGGCCAACCCTCCTCCCATTGCAACAACTATTGCAACTGGTGGAAATGGCTCCCAAACGCGAGAGAAATTTGTGCCGAAAGTTTATGACAAGGTATGGACTTTGTCTCCCCCCTATATTTTATTATTTTAGATGAATGTTTAGATCTTGTGGTCAAGTGGTATCAAAACCATTGCCTTATTACTTACTTTTGTGGCCACATTCCCTTAGAGACCTATTTATAGAACTAGATGAAAAACCATTGGGAGTATAACGGTATCCTGGTTTCAAGTGTCCATACCTCACCAAGGGGTTTTATCTATTTTCCTTTCACGAGCCTTCTCAACTTCAAGCCCTTTTGCTTAAGGTGGTGTGTTGGTACTTAGGAAATACCTTGCTTGTGCTCTCACCCTGGACCCCAGATTTTAATCCCACCAGCCAAGTCTCTTTAAAATCCTTGTTTGGATTGAACTTCCTAGTCTTCCTATTCATCTCTGGTCATTTCTACCGAGATTGTGAAACCCATTGGCAAGGTGATTTGCCATGAACAAGAGCTTTTTTTTCTCTTGTCCTAACAAGCATGTGCATGTCAAAGTGGACTTTACGAAAGATCACGCGGGACCATCTAAATATTCAAGTTGGGTCCTTGTATATCTCTCAAAAGGTGGTGTATTTCAACCTTCCTACTACGTGTTTCATTTGTGAGACCCTAGACCATCGCATTCGAGATTGTCCACTTTTGGCTCGCTCTAAGTCAAAGCACCAACTCAACCCACCGGCCCTAAGCCCAAGGTTGACTCTCCGGATGATGGTTGGACTTTGAGTTGGGGCTAAGAAGAGCTCTAGTGTGAAACCTTTTATTGAGGTTCCACCTCTCCTTTCTTCTCCTCCTTTGTCTAGGGATGAGCCCAGAGTGGAGCCACCTCGCCCTTCGGTTTCCATTCCTTCCAAACCTTCCTAAGCTAGTTTACTCCACCCAATTCAGAGAATACTCGAGAATTTTCTTCAATTCTCTCCCTCTACTATGCTCTCGCAGTCCACCTCGAGAGGTTTCATGTGGCGTGTGAGGGGATAATGGGGCCAAGTGCCACTCCATTCATGTTGAGCATTCTGATTCAGACTAGCTTCTTCTTGCCAACAATTTTTCCATTCTCAGCTCCGAGGATGGAATTCGGAAACGGGCATGAGGAGTTTGATATGTATGATTTTTCATGAATTTCATGTCATGGAATGTTCATGGTCTGACAGAGCCCTCAAAAAATTCTCTGTTCATTTAGCTTTCTAGTTAATTAGTAGTTTAAATATTATTTTTTTATAGAAATCAAGATTTCTAGTTTTTTGCTTCAAACTACTCTAACTTGCATTGCCCTAGATTTTATGCATTTTCACACACATCATAATGAGGGTATAGGGGGTGCTTAGCATTTCCATTGCTTCAAAATTTTCAACATTAATCTCTACCTCGGGCAGGATCCCGGTAATAAGGTTTTGGGTGATTATGAGTATTAATGACCTTTCTTTTGGTATTCTAAATATTTACACCCCTAATGACGGTCCCAAAAGGACATATTTATGGAAATGGTTACGTGATAACTTACCATTTTCTTGTTGGTTGGTGTGTGGTGACTTTAATATGGTGGAACACCTGACGATAAATGTGGTGCCCTTCCTATGTGCTAGTGTATTGGTGAGCATGCGGCCTGGTATTATTTTAAAATCCGTTGGATTCTTTTTTATCCTTTGCTCGCACAACAACAAGAATTTCAAAACCAAGCTTGGTTTACCTAGACCAATCTTCGAGACAAATATGACTAGGTTTTAAAAAGACTCAACCATGCACTTCTTTCACAACAAGTTTTTTTTTAATTTTGACACACAAGCCTCCTCCGTTATCAAGGTTTGGTCCAATTTGCTTTTTTCATACCACCATCCGATCACATTTAAGGTTGTTTGGCGGGGCCTCTCCCAAGGTGCCCAAAAACCAATTATTTCTTAATGTCTCTTTGCTAAGCCATCCTGGAGTGGTCTTGCTCATTGCCAAAATTTGGAACATGGCGTCACTTCCATATTTTCTTGCCTAATTTGGATTTATTGGTGGGAGGCGTGATCAAAGACACCACTTGGTTCCTCCATTGATTCGGTAAATAGGTGGCTCAAGTCCGTAGGTAGGTTGATTCAGCTCTACACTTAGAATTCAAAAGGATTTCTCTACTTCTCGAGAACAATTATTTTGACACACATCTTTAACTCCAAGCTATTAGTATTTGGCATAAGCTCAAGCTCAGTGAATCAAATTTAGCCCATGGTGCATAGATCTAGTCGAGACTTCAATGGCTTAGGGTGGGAGACAAAGCCTCTAAAAGATTTTTCAAATCCCTTCGAGCCAAGCATGCTCGTCAACAGATCAAAGCTATCTATAATTCTCACCAACGACTTACGGAGCTCCAGATATCACTAATGATTTTTTCAACCATTACCGTTTGGTTTTTCAAGCTCAGGAGGATTCTAGTGAGCAAGCTATTTTCATATAGAGGTGTGTTGATGTGGTGTCCAAGAAACTCTCATCTTGATACCATTCTCGCTGCGATGCCCCTCTCACTTTGGAAGAGCTCCATGCGACCTTACTTTGTCTTGTAGATGACAAGTCTCTGGTTTGGATGGTTTCCCGAGCGAGTTCTACAAAGTGATGTGGTCTTTTGTTGGACCTAATCTTCTTTGTGTCTATAATGAAGCTCTCCAAAACTTTCTCTTAGGATTTTCATCAATCAAGGAAACATCAAGTTCATTCCCAAAGCTGGTAACCCTGAGTAGATAAACAATTAGCGGCCCATCACCTTGTTGAATGTCTCATACAAAATTCTTGCCAAGGTGTTGGCTCTCACATTGTGGATCTTCTACCCAAAATCATTCGACTTGAACATACTAGTTTTGTTAAAGGCCGTTACATTTTGGATAATATTATTACAATTTGGGAAGGCATGGAGTGGGCTCGGGTTTCTTTGCAGAGGCCTCTCTTCCTCAAAATTGATTTCAAGAAAGCTTACGATCATATTGAGTGGCATTTTATTCTTGCCATGCTTAAAGCCCTTGGATTTGGGGATTTTTATAGTGACTTTTGAAACATGATGTAAAATTTAAGTCACCTTGTTTTTATAAAAGGGACTTAATATTTGATAGGAATATGAATAGCCTAAAGTCAAAAATATGGCATATGAAAAGTCACTAGGAAGATGAAGAGTTATTCCACTTTTACTAATTGTAATGAACTCCTCATTTGAGGGTCTTCTTAGCTATTTTTGTGAATTCATGAGAGAAATCCTTGTGAAAAATCAAAGAGATAGTGAATTCTTCCATTCCCCCATTCTCGAATTTCCTTTATTCTCATACTATGTACAAATTTTTTTAAGCATCAATACAAGATGTAGGAGTTTCTAGCCTTTTCTAGGTGAAGGATTTATTGATACTTTGTCTTTGATAAATTGTAATCGGTTTTGTTGTTATTTGTAGAGTTATTTTTTCTTAATTTTAGTGCATGCGATGAAACTTCTAACCGATGTATGCAAGACTCTGATTCTCTACTTACAACATTAGTCCTCTTATCTATCATTCTCACTCCCTTTCCCAATCTCCTAGAAAAGTCCTCTCTTACGGGTATCCGCAAGCATTTTCCATAGGTCGAGTAGAGTGCCTGTTACATCCCCGACTACAAGGCCAACCAGGTAAAACTCACCTTACTCATGCATACATATACAAAAGCTACACCGTTTAATTAAAGGGACTTATATTCCCAAAGAGTTGGCAAGAAACCCACAAATTTATCCCTCAAAAATTTTCTTGCCAACAAGAAGTAAATGAATAAATAATTAAGTACATAAATTAAGACAAGAAAACTAAGATGAAAAGTATGAAACCCTAAGTGCAAAGAGAGGGTAGAAAGCCTTAGCTAATTCACAAAGATCCCGAAGGTGCATAGAGGTGGGAAACTAGAAAATCGGGAGCACTAACTATTGTTATGAAGCTCAATAAAATGTAGAGGTGGAGGAATGTGTTGGATTGGGGCACTGAGAGAGGGACGAGGGGGGTGCCTACGGGTGCCCTAGTCCTATTCCTTGGTGCATTTGTCTACCAAAATGCTTAGAAAACCTCCTATGAAAGGTCGCAAGGTATTTATTTTTGTTTTCCTTTGGTTCTTTGGTATGTCACACAATGTTTTTGAGGTCGCAAATAACATGCGATAAAGATTCCACCTATAAAACCCTAAAAAAACATCAAATCCTAAAAAGAAAGATGCAAAATAAGGGGTCAAGCTGTCTCGGCTATCACGGTGGTGATCTTACAACCGAGAACTGCACTATATCTCGGACTCCAATGTATTTCTATATGTGTGTGTGTGGAATTGTGCCCTAGGTGGCTCTTGTGTGTGTCACACTTAATAGGGAACAAATAAGCTAGATGTAAAGAAATGTAATATATATGTGCATGTCATTAAACTAAAATTGAATATAGTATTCTAATCGATGTTATAGACGTAGTAAATAAATGAATAAATCTAATCTTTGAAATTACCCAAGCAATCTAATAAATGAAATATGAAACCCTAATGTGCAAAGATGGTTAATAAGGCCTTAAATGATTCGAAGATGTCTCAAGACTATGTCACGAGAGAATATCAGCTAAACGAAGGAAAACCATCACACATGAGCGTGAGAAAATGTAGATCGAGTTGTCTACAACTTGACTAGGGCGCTAGAGAGGAATGGGGGCACACTGGGGTTCCCTGGTCTAAGATTTGGGTGCCACAGTGCGTGGAAATGACTAAGGACCCTCCTCGAGGTATCACTAAGTGTTCTCTTATGTTTTCTTCTTGTAATGTGAATGTTGTTATATAATCACCGAAATCTTGGAAAACCTACAATCAAAGAATCACCTGTAAAACCCCATCAAAGCATCAAAACCCTAAAAATTAAGATGCGAGATGAAGGCGTTAGACTGTCCTTACTAGCCACAATGGTGGAATTACTAACTAAGTGTTGCACTACATCTCAGACCCAATTTAGTTCTAGGTGTGTGTGTGAAAATCATGCCCTAGGTGCTCTTGTGTCAATCGTACTTTGTGAGTAGTGAGAAACAAATATATGTATAATGTAAATAGATGGTGCATGGAATAGAATAAACTCCCCTCCTATGAAGTGTGATGTATATAAACCAAATTCTATCCCTTGTGATGGAGCTAGATGGATGAAAATGGAGAAATAGAAGCCTTTGATGGATGCAACCGTAGGTGATGATATAAGTTCTTAGTGCTTGGTCCCTCATTATGGTCTCATAAATTTATATTTATATAGTTCCCTTGTTCTAATTTCATAATCAACCCCAAAAAGGCCGACCAAAAAAAAAAGATAAAAAGCTCAAATAGATATAAAGTGCCCAAAAAGTGAGAGTAAAGTACAAAGAGGATAAAGGCACCCCAAAGGGGACCAGGGCACCTAGAGCGCTCTAGTCCTAGGTGGGCACCCCGATTAGGAATAAGATAAATGCATTTTGATAGTACGGACTAGGCAAATGTAGGTGAAATATCAAAAGTAGCTATAACAAGAAAATTAAAATGGCCAAATACATGGATTATTTAGTACTCTTTTTCACTAAAAAACCATATGAATAGTGGTATGAGACCGAGACTAAATAATTACCCAAAGTGCATGATGTAGTGTCTACAACACACGGAATAGAAGGAACTTCCCTCTATGAAGTGTGTATGAAGAATAACCAGACCTTGTATCCCTTAGATGGTGCTAGATGGATGCAATGGACCTCTTAGATGCTTGATGGATGCAACCTTAGGTGACGATAGCAAATGTTTAGTGTTTGGATAACTTTATATTTATATGATTCAATTACTTGAATTTAGTCACTAACCCCAAAAAGGTCGACTACCAAAAAGATAATATGCTCAAACAAATATAAAGGACCCAAAAGATCCGAACTAAGTACAAAGGGGTCGGGGGCACCCGAGAGGGGACAAGGGTTCTGGTGTTGGCATCTGTCACAGGGCGCCGGTGTTTAGGATGATAAATGTCGAAGTATAAAACGTAAACTAAAAAAGTAAGGGTGTAAGACCAAAAGTGGAAACAAAAAACAAAGAAAGGTGGCCAAATATATTAGTTAATTAGTATTTTTATTACTTAGGAATCATTTGAATTGTAGTATGCAATCAAGACTAGATAATTACCCAAATTGCGTGATTTTATGTCTACACCGCCTTATATTTTTTTTAAAAATCCACTTGCAACTAATGTATTTCTTTCCTATAGGGAATATTGACAAGTTCCCATGTTTGATTCTGAATCAAGGAGTCATATTATGCATCCATGGCCTTCTTACACTATGGTTGATTGAGTGCCTCACGAATTGTATCAGGTTTAGTCCTATCAAGCATTGAACTCATGAGTGTCAAATTTACCTCATTTCTCACCTCTCTTATTGTTATGACTTCGATGAATTATTTGGAATAGAGTTTAGGTGGGAATATGGTATGGTACTTTGGACCTGCTTCAGATGTTTATGTTGCTTCTCACGTGAAGAATTGTTTTCCAAATTACCAATATCAACGAACAATTCTCCTTGTAGCTCATCTTTTTTATTTGAAGAATCCTCATGCTCATCATCTTACTGTGAGATCAATCTATGAGAGGACGTTAGTACTATCTCTTATTTGTGTGGGAATGAGTCAAATGATGACTCATCAAAAACCATATCTTTACTCTCATATATATTATTTATCTTAGGATTAATGACATGATATGCTTTTGAGGTAGTATTGCACCCAAAAATATACACTTGAGTGTTTTTGTATCGATCTTCTTCTTATTAGTTGGGACATGCATATATGTTGTCTAACTAAACACTCTAGAATGGGAGATAAAAGTCTTACGGATTCTTCATACCTCTTTTAGAATCTTTTCCTACAATATCTTTGTAGGTGCCGGTTCGAAGATATACAACAGATCTAGATTGTTTTTATCCAAAATTTGTTCTCTAACTGCGGTGGAAAGCATACAATGATCCATCTCCATGACGGTCGATTGTGACATTCTACAATACCTTTTTACTAGGGAGTATAGGGGACATTTATGTGTTGTGTGATGTTGTGTTTCTTCATTAATTCCAAGAATCTATTTTACATGAATTCCCCCACAATCTTAGCAAAGGATAAAAGGGGCTGCCCAATCATTTGAACAACTTGTTTATAGAAGATCTAAAAATTAGAGAATGCTTTAATCTTCTTTTGGAGAAAGAACACCCATGTCTTGCGAGAATAGTCATCAATCAACAACTAAAAGTATTGGAATCCCTAAAATGAAGTAGGAAATGGCACTGGAAATATCGGTGTGCATGACTTTGAGATGGTTCTTGGCATTGATGGTACTTGACTCAAATGGATCTTGATGTTGTTTTCTTGTTAGACATCCATAATAGAGAGGTAATGAATGGGAGAGTGGAGGAATTCCTCATACCATCTCCTTAGAACTGAGATGATAGAGGGAGAAGATAGAAAGGCTCTCATATCAATAATGTGAAAGTGTATTAGAATCCACCATGGAGGAAGATAATGTAACTACAGAGGATGAAATTGCATCTAATGCAAATAAACAATCCTTAAAAAAATATCTAGCAAGTATCATACCTTATTGTGAGATCAAACATGATTTTATTCCTTTTTGAACCATGAACTCCACCTTGAGATTGTGATTTAATAAATGAGATATAGACAAAATATGTGTGGTCAGTCTAGAACATAGAGCATCTTCGTGAGAAAACAACTTCTCATCCCGAGAGGAATGGTGACATTGTCTATTCCTTCTGTAACATACTCCTTATTATGTCTGCAATTCAAACTCGATCTCCAATGGCTCGATCAATCAATGAACCAAACAAATTCCTATCTCTCATCATGTGCTTACTAGTGTCGAGTCAATCAACCAAACATTATGCAATGTTTAGGATACTATAACAAAATCATCTTTGTGAGCACCACAATTTATTGATTATTGTACTTCCTCATCTAAGTCATCATCTAGATGGGCTGCAACATGTCCTATTTGCTTCTTCCGGTGAGGAATTTGCTTGGATTTCTATGAGTCACCATGGCTAGATGTTCTCTATTCTCCAGAATTGTGTTGCGTGAGGCCTTTATACCAACAGTTCAAAGTGTTGTACATATTCATGATATAGATGTGACACCATCGATTCACTTTTTGAGAATTTAATTTATATTGTCGCTTCTAGGGATAATTCTGTGACTTATTCTCTTGTTATCCCTTATGAGGCTTTTAAATCTTCTACTTCCATAAGATCGGTGCCTAGTCTTCAAAATCTTTGTGCACTATCTCGAATGGATTCTTCTATATGTAGAAAGTTCACCAGTTTGGAAGAGGTCACTTCTTATTTTGTGATTCTCAATGTGGTAACAAATTTCTGAAATGGGAAAGAATAACTCTCAATGTGATAGGGATAAACACCTTTCCTTTCACATTTTCTCTAAGTGCTACAAATTCTACCCTTAGTTCTTCCACATGACACAAGAATTTCTCTACTTTCTCATCTTCTTTCATACTTAGTGTATGAAGCTTTGATTGGAGATGGAGGATCTTTGTCAAGTTCTTCACTTCGTAGATGGTGGAGATATTATCCCAAGTCACCTTTGATGTCATCGCATCTTGTATGTGTGGTTGCACCTCATTAGAAATTTTGAGAGTGATCAACATTAAGGATTTTTCATTGGCCTTGTCATACTTCATTTTCTCATATACGTCGGTGGGACGAGTGACTATGTCAATGAGAAAATCCCGGATATCTTCAAACAAGAGAATGGTGCAAATTTTCATTTTCTAGGTGGAATAATTAGGACCTTTAAGTAGTTTTGCATAGGATAGCATCAAATTATGTGTGGACATGGCTATGTATGCTTATAACAGTTTGTTGCACACAAGTCACGCTTTCTTCTTTACAATTTTTCTCCACATAAGGAAATTTATACTTTACACAGATTATAGATCTATACCAATGGATTTTCTAATCTACTCAGGTTACTCCTTTGTCTCCCTGATTTTCATGATGTTCACCTTCTAGCGCAAAACAATGGTCTTGTGAACAACACCAAAACTCCACTTTGGCTGATTTGTTGCATCTTATTTCACATAATAAATTTCAAAGAGGGAACAACAACATCAATTCCATTCTCCAAAAATTATTTTACAAATGTTATTGGTTTCTCTAGGCCACGTCTTCAAAAATTCCAATAAACAACAGGTCTCCAATCTCCTTGCAAAATGAGTTTTTTTGAAAAAATGGCAACCACCTAAACATGAGCAGGTGATAATTTTACACAAAAATTTTAAGCCACCTCAATGTATGTTTTTATTCAATGAAGGGTCCTTGAGAAGGTTGCAACACTCTAATTCCATGCCTAGTATGAAACAGGTTTCAACATTATTTTCTACATATCACATGAAACATGTTTTAACATTGTTTTTCGCATATCACATGCTTCCTCTTATTGTGCCATGTTTCCTTCCACCGACCACCATGCTCTTGGTCACTCTTGTTTCCGCTCCAAGATATATATTCACTCTTAGATGGAGGTATCCATATTCACTACAAACTCCAAACAACATGTCACATCAAACATCTAAACAAGGCAGTCTGCGGCCTTTTCAAGAAGGAAGAATCCTCCAAAATTGTGGTCGACATCTTTTCCTAAAGGCCACTACACAAGTTCTTCACATTCACTACTTGATACTAATGAAGGGAAAGAGAGAAAAAAATAATTACTTTATTTCAATATAAAAAAGCAGACATATACGAACCCAATCAATTATAAAGAGACAATTATCAAAGTAACCAAATCACATAAGGGAAGAGCTATGCCACAAAGGAATAAGCCTGAGCGCCATGTCGTAATGTTGTCACCCTCAAAATTCCCCTCTTTTTGAAGTTAAGTTTTGAAAAATTGGAGTTAGTATTGTGGAGTATGTTGGTACCCCAATTTGTTCTCCTTTTTAGTTTGAGCAACATCAAACATATGTCATAAAGCTTGAAGACATATGGATCATGGTGTGTGTGTCATTTTGTAATTTGGGGATATGATATAAGCGGCACTTTCAGTTTTTGGAGAGATGGATAGCAATCAAATAGGAATTGATCTTGTCCTAAGCTGTTTTAGGTTTTGCCATTCAACCAAGGTAAGAGAACTTATTTTGTAACCCTTAAATGGTGAAGGAGATGAAGATATCCCTCAATTTGTGCAAATAGTATGAAAAGGGCCTTGGGAAAATATGATCAACACTCCAAATCTGACTTTCACAAGTTGTCACTTCCAGATTATGGAGATACTTTCAATGCAAGACAAGGGTTACTGAAGACATTTTGAAATCCTGATCTGTTCTACATACTTTAACAACTAGATTTTGATCTTCTGTGGGTATACAGGGAAAAACAAGGGTAAAAAGGGTAGGATTAGTTGTTTTGAATGATTTTTGGGTGGGATTTTAGACAAGACAAACCAAGATCCGCTAGACTCTTTGAGGATTTCAGCAAAATATGGAGAAACTTAATAGCAGAAAGTATCAAAATGGTTAATCATCCCTTCAACTAGGATATGTGCATCAAATGGAGGCCTAGATATGCACTTTTCCACACAATCCTTGATCATCTATCACAAAATCTTGAGTTAGAATGAACCAATGAAGCATTTAGCAATCACTATTTAATCATGACCTAAGGTGCACCCAAAGGTTTACAAACAATCTATGAAATCAAGGAAGGTAATATGATTTTAAATTTGTTTATCTCTTTATCGATGAAAGTTCTTCTGAATGTGAGATTGAAAATGCCACTAAACTATCACAAGAATGAGACCATGTATGATCAAGAGATATTTTAAACACAAGACTACAACAGGGAATAAGAAACACAAATTTGAAATGCATTCTGAAATGTAAGCATTCACGATTTTCCCAAAGACAACATAGAATAACTCAAAAATGATCAGATTTATCAACAGGGGAATGTTTTGAAAAACAATATCAAATATTTTTAATGGCTATACATGTGCAACCAACTTAACATGATTTGAAATCTGATATAGAGAGAGTTACATGAGTTTCTCAAGTGGTCACTCAGAGAATGGGCTTCTTCCCAGATTTTCCCGTGAAATTTTTAGTTTTCCAGGATTTTTAAACTCTTCTAACCCTTTGCATGACAAATTCATGCAATATATAGCTTTCAATCTCCTTCGAGCCTTCTTTCCTAAGAAAAGAATATGCCAAAGGATCAAATTTGTTACAAAAATTTCTCATGATTCGCAGACAGGGACGTTTAATAGAACACGTCCAAAAAGTTGCCAGTTGTCTCAAAAAGAGATGAATCATTGCAAAATTTGCATCATTATCCATTGTGGAGGCACGTTTTTCATCTTCAAAGCATGTAGACCCCCTTCATTTCATTATTTCGTCCTTATCCCTCCAAAATTTAACTCTGCAACTTTTGGATTTGATATTTCACGTTTTTAGATGGGTTAGGGCAAAAATTCACTTCAAAAACATATCTGATCCTCAAATTGATCCTCAAAACCAATTACATTGGTCATTGCTGCACAAATGACATGAATTTGTCAAAAATTGATGGAAATTGATGCAAAAACTGCATCTCCAAACTTCTTGGAGCGTTATAGGGAAAAAATGGCGGCAGAGCAAAAATGATGCACAACTACCATAGATTCAACTTTCAACTCTTAATCTGAGCCCTCCACGTGGAGAAAAACCATTGGAGACAGGCTTTGGAGGCACCTTTTTCCACTTTGCATTTTTAAAAAGAAACGGCCACGTGGCGAGATTTGATTCAGCATGGGCATGGGTTTCACATTTTTACCCTTTTGACCTTTTTATTTTGAGTGGCCATGTGGCACCATTCCATTGGATGCGGACCTAGGAGCTTCATTTTACCTTTTAAACTTTTTGGGAAAAATTGGAAAAATTTGATATTTTTCCCCGCACCTCCGCCTCATGAAAATGGGCCTGACATGTGTCCCAAAGTGGGCCCCATTGGAATCGCAGTGATTCTACACATTTCCACATTTTTTGGAAAAGGAAAATTTTCCAAATCATCCCTACGGACCCGCACCTCCGATTCTATCCCTGACACGTGGCGGTTCTTTGATTCGTTGTGGGCCCTAGGAATTTTCTTTGCACTTTAACTCTTTTCCAAAATTCCTTAAGGCACAAAAAGACCCGCTACTTCTCATCCAATCAAAAGAGGACACGTCATCATTTTCGGGAAACATTTAGAAATTTTCTCTACCAGCTTGAATTCAGGCAGATTATCACTTGGCGGGGCCATGGGGCAATTTGAAACTTTTAGCCAAAGTAGCTAAAAAGAACAAGTTCTCAAAACGACCCACTGACTCCTCCTCCAATCAAAATACGCCACGTAAGCAACATTAGAATCAATCAGAGTAAAGCGGAGCCATGGGACCAAATTCACCCTTTTGCCAAAAAAGCAAAAAGCGATAAGTTAAAACAATTTTCCATTGTCCCTTGGCCAATTAGAACAAGCCACGTTGCCGATGAATGCTAAAGAAGAAATTGGGGAAAATGACGCTCGTCGACCTTTAAAAACGAGAAAATGAGGGGATGCCTAAGAATTCAATTTTTTTGCTAAGGATGACACATTTCTCAAAATTTAACTAACTAAAACATGTTTTCAAAACATTTTTGATCATGGAATTGGATTTTCAATGGCATACAAGTGTAAATTGATCAATTTTAAACTTCCATGATCGGGCAAAAGGAAAAAGGTAGAACCCATGATTTTGGAAAAATTAGGGCACAAAATAGGGCACACATGCAGATTTATTTCAAATTGGGGCAAAACAACAAGTTTGTGAGCATTTCAAGGCATTTGAATGGAGGGAAAAGTTGCAGACCACCAATTTGAGAGAAAAACATTTCAGAGCACACAAAATGAAGGAAAAATTTAGGGCAAAATGGTGCAAGCTCAAAAATGGCACCAACATCGGCTCCTGCTTAGGGATGGGCACTCCCAGTGAGTGCCACAAGAACAAAAGAAGCGAGACCATGTAACATTCCCATTTTAAGACTTTAGAATCAAGATATTTTTTTATTTAATTTAATAATGTTCACTATTCTAAATAAAGCAATATTTATAACAAACATTCCATGCCAATCAAATTCAATGGATAAACATATGTAGTTGTAATGACTCGGTGATTCACCGATCTATTCATTCCATAACTCGGTAAGCTATTGATCTATTTATGTTATCTTATGTATTGAATACATATTGTATACTTCGTATACTTTTTCATACTACCCTACACCGTAAGTCTTGAGTGCTCTGTTTAAAGAACATATCTGAATATCTATTACCAATATTCATCTGATATCATGTTGTTTTAAACTTGGTGACATAGGACAACGTAACCAACAGTTTGCAATACTTTGACCAAAGATTTATAACATACTGTGTATGTCACTATTCCTAGATGACATACTCGTCATTTTGGAATACGTCCTTCACCTCACTCTTCTATTATCATGATTGGTGTTTACTGACTTTTGTCAGTCCACTTGTTCCAAGTTTTACCCTAGCCCTAGATAGAAACATAACCTATTATAGGAAGACACTCACAAAGGCTTAGGGTAGATGGGCATACTTGTTTGACCTAAGTCATCCGAATGTGCAAACGTACCCTGAGCCTTTGGAAGCTAATTCCTATCCTAAATATGCTCCTATCCAGACCTAGAGAGAAACTAGGTTCAAGTCCGAGTTCCAGATGTGTGTAGATCTAGATGATCAATGTAGAAGGGTGATGCCACATGTCAACTACAATGTTGTATTCTCGAGAATACCTAAGCCTTCTTGAAAGTACAGCCCTGTAGTTGGCGTGTGCCAACATCCTATAGAAACTACCTCATCGAGATGTACATACCCCGAGGAGATTGTTAATACATTATTAGTTTGGATTAAAACCTGATTACAGATAACCTTGCCAAACCCTAATCCAACGCTCAATAAGTTCTTCCTAAATTTGCTTCAATTAGCCCATTAAGAACTTTGTTATTTTCATGGTCACTTTTAATAATTGATCACATAGTTAAAGCATCGATTAATCGTAGGTAATGTGACGTTATAATATGTCGTATTTAAAAGTACAATACCTTTTTTAAAAGTGCAACGCGAATATATCCAATACAAGGTAGAATTCATACAAATGAATTCTAATAAATTGTAGTCATACTTGCAAACCTTTATGGTTTATATTCCATTAAGAAAGAGAAAGAGTCTTTCTCTACATGTTACGTGTTAGGGTTTATCCTACCCAATGTCCACATTTTCTTAATGTATGTTCATCACATGTTACATTACTATGTTATATAGTTTAGATAACAAATATCATATACTACAACTTAACAAGCTGCATCACAAGTAGGGAGATTGAACTAAATCCCTCTATCCAACTTATGAAAAGATAACCAATTAACATAAAAATAATATAAAGAATATCAACAAGATAGAATCCATCTCATTCATACAAGTACAAAATAATTTACACAACCAATACAAGTAAATTCTCAACTTTCAATTAATCTTTATAACTTATACATTTACAAGCCTTATGCATTTAGGTATGCTACATAACAACCGTCTTCATTATAAAAGAATACTACATTTCCTTTTTCAATACAATCTCAAGAATGAATCATAATTCTTCACAAGGAATCATATTTAATTCAACCAATGCATCATATAAGTTTTGCCTTCTTTTATCACTTACGAAGTCCATCTACAAAAATTGCTAGCACGGGTCAATTCAATGAACTGAGCATGATAAGCACTAAGCCTTAAAATGAGGTGCATTCCAATAATTGTTCCATTAAAACAACTCTTCTTTAATGAGACAATTATTACATCATAAATATCAATATAAGTAATAGCAAATGGAAAAGAAGTATGTTTAACCAATTGAATTTACTTCCAAGAGAAGAACGAAATATAATCTACTATATCTGCCTTACAAAATTAAAGTTTAATTGATCCTATCAATTATCTTTTAGCAAACAACAAATCATATCATCTCATTGTTCCCAATTCTATCATAATAGAATACAACATTTATCTTTGCTTTAACCAAAAGAAGGGTTTAAAGCATGGTTCTCATTAGGATGATTCATCTAACTCCTAAGCAAAAGAAAAAGAAGAACCATTACAAACTATGCTCAAACACAAGACATCCAAAAAATTGAAACAGATTCATAACATGAATTAACGGTTTCATTTAAAGGACAACTACCTTAAAATTCAACATTTAAGATATTCATTAGAACAAAATCCCATTTCAATCCAAGAAGGAATAGGGAATCAAACAGTCTACCTGCAAGTCTAAATCTACTTCCACATGTTAGAAGTTAACATTTAAAGATCAGAAACCAACGTTCACAAATCAAGGTAGACTTATACAGGAGTTAATCTCTAGTTGAGTCCATCCAAGAAGGATACATAAAAAGATAGAGTGCAAGAGAAAACACTCACTCATCACAAATCAAACAAAGCAAAGCCTTGTCAAACAAACAGTTTTTCCAAACAAGCTTACATTTTTAGTTGAATAAAACCGAATAATCTAAACTCTTCCTATGTCATTTCTACAAATGATTTGAACAAGGAAGACCAACAACTCATAAAGAAATCTCCTTTTCATAAGAGAATCAAAATAGAAAATTTCAACCAATGAACTTATCCCAACAATAGAAAGAAAGGGATATTAATTAGAAAATGATCCAATCAATAATTCATTTTATTGTACTAACAAATGAATTTCCACTTTTAATTCAAATTTATAAGCTAGTTCCCGGAGAGAGAACAAAATCGACTCACAAAGTAAGAGAAGAAAGCACACTACCAATTTCCTTACAATTATTTACCTTGAATAATCACGAGTTTCAATTCTACTACTGAGAATGAAATATGCATAACAGTCCTAAAAACAACATTATGTTGTAAAGGAATCACATTCCTTTCTTTTACAAAGACACAAGGTTTATTTACTATATCCAACAAGAGATAGAAAAACAAATTGATTAGAAGCTAAACATGTTCAGAAGTATGAACAATCTCAAAGACTGAAATCCCATTGTCAGGTTTCAATATTGAATTACAAAAGACAAAATATCTCGATTCATTAAGTACTATAATACAAAAACAATCGACAGAGACAACGTAATCCCACTATATCAATTCGAGCACTAAAGTAAATAGCTCTTCATTTAAACGAAACCAGAGATTATTTTAAAATATCGAAGATGCGGGTTTCCACAAAACAGAGGGAAAAGAATACCCCGATAAAACTCCATTGCTATCCCAAAAAGATGAAACAATTCTCGGAAGGTCTGCAACAAAATTTTTTTCGGTTAAGGTCTCGAAGAGTTTACCCAACAACTCAAGCAACTATTCTCTTAGTTTTCTTTGAACAATAGTTCAACAAAAGAGTTATAAGTTTTTAAATTTTTAATACAAGTAAAACCTAACTCAAAATACGAGAACATATTCAATCAAGAAGTCTCAACAAAATTTCAGAACTACACAAGTATTTGAATACGGGGAAATATAAAATACGATCTTCCAATAACATTTTAGAGCAACACGAGTCTCTAATCATAGGTTCAGGGCAACACGAAGTTCCCATTCCTGTTTATACTTTAAACAAGCAGCCCTAATACCAGCTCAAAACAAAACATGAGCTTCGATAAGATTTCAAAAGCTGTATGATGGGTCGTTGTATTCTTCCAATCATTTAATTGACATAATATTTGTTAGTGTCATTCTAAACTAGGGTTGTGTCCTAGGCAATATGCAATGGAGTCTAGGAGAACCAGTTATACGTTGAGTCTGTTGGGGGTTGCTTAGTTTTAGTGACTATTCTACGAAAGTGCAGTTAAAATCTACGGAAATTAAATACAAGTCTACGAGAATTCAACTATGTGCAATGAAAGGAATTTTAGCAACTAATCTTCTACTGTAAAATAAAATATGCACACACTTATTCTTAACAAATTAAATCACAACTGAATAAATGGAATTTTTAGCAGAAAGAAAGACTATTCATGAACTAGATTTGCATAACAAAAGCATCTATTCTAAGTGAAAGTGGTAATGGAGAAAGCAGAGATAGTTAATCAAAGCATGCATGTAAAGCTCATCAAATGATAATTGCAGTAAAACTAATCGAAGGACTGTATGCATGAACTCAAAGTAACCTCGTATCTCCTCGGTTGAGTGGGCCCTTGCTCTTCCTTAGGATAGAGTGATCAACAACTTCTGTTTCTCAAAATTCCATGGCTTTCATTAACTTCAAAATGAATTCATAACACATAAAAAAATCCAGAACATTAGTATGCAGATAATCTCCTTCAACAATCAAAAAGTGGTACCCAAGTTTTGAAGACAAAGTCTTCATATAGATAATGTTGGTTACAAGATCCGCCATATCAAGCAGCATTAAACATTGTTCATCAAATATCAATTAAAACTCATAGATTCCTATGGGCCATTAGAGTCAAGCCCAAGATAATAGGTCAATTCGATGGAAACAGTCTTCAGTTGCATGCTTCGAACTCGGGCTTCTTATCCACCAGTAACTTCCATCATTCCCTACACACATCATCACATTTGATCTCATAAAGACAGTTAGTAGGAGGTTCATGTGATAAATGGTTTTCATAAATAATAGTAAGGAAAATGCATCAACCTACTAAGATATGACTACACAAAACATCCCCATATACTAATAAGTCATATCACAAAGAGTATTTCCAGTTTGAAGAAATGATATTAATGAGCCAAACAATGCACTCATCATTTTCCCCTAACTTTACCTATTGCATGTCCCAATGCAACTCATCTATCCCTGCTCACCTTCCAAGTTATTTAGCCATGTCATACTCCTTGAATTGATCAGCGTATTGCTTTGTGGTATTCTTGCAGCCCTGAGTATTGGAGGTAATTTCCACCCAGGCAGTGAAACTGTCATGGGACTGTGTTGCATTGTTCTGCCAAGTCGTGAGAGGGATCAAGAGGAGTGGAGGCTATACTTGGAGGCTGCTCATTCATCGGTGTATTTCGGCTGGTTTTCTCTATATTTTGTTTGATAATGGTGATGAGAGCATTACCCTATGCATGCTCCAGCTCAAATTCTAGGGAGACAGAACCTCCCTACGTTTCAAAGGCAGGCTTAAAGTATCCCATCTCCTATCACAAGCTTGCCAAGCAGCCCCAAAATTCTCCTGACTATAATTTTCAAAATCAATAACACACTAAAGCAAAATCTAAGAAGTATTCACCCCAACCCCTGCCTGATAGTAAAATGATCGAAAGTTTTTCTGCAGGGTGACATCTATATGATGAGTTGGGTGAATGTGAAATCCGATGGACTGAGCAGTGTTATTGAAACTATCTGTTTTCTACCTCCAAATTATCTGATTCCACAATACAGACTGAAAGGCTTTAATTTTAAAATCACCCATAAATAGGTTGATCAAGAAATTAGGGACATTGGTCACTATCATGTTATGTAGATAAAATTCACAGAGAAAATTTTGAATTTCAGAGCACTGCACTTGTAAACTAATAAAAAACTAGGGCCATCGGGAATTTCGTGAGGGGCTTGAGAACAAAATTAAAATAATTGCCAAGAATAAAATTATTCTTGGACATACATGATGTAGACTGAGGAGGGTTTCCTTGGGACGGTAGTTTGATGGCCGAAGGATAGATAAAGTCTAAGATAGATGTTACTTTTTGTTTTTCCTCTTCCATAGATTCTTTTTCTTTTTTTAATTTTTGATTTTCCTTTCGCAATTCCCTTTCCTGAAGGGACAACTGTTGGAAACTATTCAAGAGGGTAAGACTCTTATCACGTTGTCACTTTAAACAACTTACTTCAAGTTGCAGGGCATCAATCTCCTGAACTTTTTCTACTGTCTTTTGTGTAAATTCAACTTGTAATAAAAGGGTGGTTTCTTCCATACCTTGTAACTGAGATTTTAGTAGTGTGATTTCCTCTAGATAGTTGTGAGAAGGCACCACTTGGGTGTCAAGAATTTCTAGAGTTACAGTGTGAATTTCCATAGATGACAGAACAACAGATGATGGAGTGGCTGGGTCATCCTCCATATGTAGTTCCTCCCGAATGTGGGCGGTATCATTAGGCAAGGACTCCGATTGGAAACCACCTATCTGCAAAAATGAGCTAAGCCACTAGGACCGTGGTTGCTTGGAAGAAGATGGGGCCATGGGACACTTGCCTTTTGAATCAGAAATGGACGGGGATGGTCCCTCAGGAGTACCAACTGTGTCGGCATGCTCAGGAACATCAGTTGCCTCTACTTGGCTATGTGAAGGGCAAGGGCCCGATGCAAGGGTAGACCGAGGTGTAGAAGAGAGACCAGATTTTAATTGCTTTGGCCTAGACCCTTCGCCACCAACACATCCCTCAAGCCTCTGTTTGGTCGAAAGAAGACTTGGTGTGAACACAACAGATGAATCAACCCGGGGTGCTTAATCATGGACTTGCCTCCACTGGACTGATGTTTCTGGCATACTTTAATGATGGAGTCTGTGAGGTACTCTGGAAGATTTACTCGAAGGGCCTAGTTGACATGTCCCTTTTTAAGGTGAATGAGTATTTTGAGTGCATCACCACCCAAAACAGAGGCTTGACCATCGTATATTGTTATCTGTAAAATTGACGAGGGAAATTTTGCAGGTAACCATACCAAAATTTTTGTTTTGGTTCCCGTTAAGGTCCCCTAACGTTTGGAATGGCATAAAATCCCTTTCTGGAAAATCTGGTTTTTCAAACTTAGTCATTTGGTCCTTTTTTGGTTGGGCGTAGTTTTTATTCATGCAACATCAAATAAATTTGTGCCTCCTATTCCTTTGGTGCATCCTTTGGAGTGTTGACATTCCAAATGTTGTGCCTTCCCATGATGCACCTTTCAAACCTGCGCTGAGGCACATGTGCCACCTTGTCGACATTAAAATTGTTGTGCCCCTGAATGGTGTGCCAAAGCACTAAAAAGGTAATGTCGATAGTCCTGAATCGTGCAATGGCACAAATATTTTCATGTTGTCATCTATTTTGGTGCGCCTTACAAAAAGTTGGTGGCACATTTATTACACCTTTTGCTATAAATAGGTGCATCCGACCTGTCATTTTCACGATTGAAAAAACGTGGAAAAAGGTTATTCCTCTACATTTGTCAGCGCTCCTGTCAGCCCTGTGTGTCACTTTTTCGTCGTATTCGTGGACCCCACGTCATTTCTTCCAGCATATATATTCCTGGTAAGTGGCCCTTTCTCTTCTTGTGTTGTTGTTGTGGGGTTTTGTGTTGTTTTTGAGAGGTTATTAAAAACAAAGAAAATGAACCTAAGAAATAATACAACCCCTACCCATTTTGTAAATCAACCTACCCCAAACCAGTTTTACCCTCCTTCTAGATCTACTTGTCTGGGGGGCCTTGTCTCAAAAATGAATCCCTGACCCTCTTTGCTCTATTCCCCCTCACAGAAAGATCTTAGTTGAAAGAGGAAAAAGACCCCAAACTTGTCAAAAGAGGGAAAATCCCTAAAAGTTATCAAAATCCATTGCTTTCCTTTGGCGTGTGATTGCCATCATTGTTACACTAAAAATTTTGCGCCAAAGGGTGTCTTGTCCCCGTTTACTGACATGCCTCTTTCCCGTGCCTTAGAAAAATTCTTAAAACCTGATATAGGCGCAAGCGCAACTCCGCCTACACCAACATCCGAATCATCATGAGACTCTTCCTACACCGCACTAAAAGCTAAAACACTGGCGCTCCTTAACTCAATGATGCACCATTTGAACCTGTGCCCCTTGGCGCACGATAGTGATTTGCAACATGTACCCTATCTGTGCCAATGACGCATCCTATAGCCTTGCAACACCAAAATAATCTACGCCCAGTTTAAACCCTTCATATGGCGTAGGCGCACATACATTGACATCAACATCTGAGTGTTTTGTGTAATCTTTCTATGCCCTGTGCCCTTTTTGCGTTGTTTTCTTTCATGCAACACTCTCAGCGGATGCGCCTTGCTTCCCGACCTGCTGACCTACAATAGAATTGCACCTTGCACCCAGAGACTTGTAAATTGATAAGTTTTCATTCTGTAAAGCTTTGATGGATGATTTTAACAGCTAACATGGCTCTTCTGCGATGGACTTCCCTCCTTCTTCTTGCAGATCAGTAGCTGAACTCAGATTCGCACATGTCTTCATCAAGTAAGAAGCCAACCAAGTCTAAGGGTAAGGCAAAACTCACAGAAGAAGAAATGAAGTACAAATACCAAAGGGTCAGGATGCCTGAGTCCCTTGCTGAGTGTGACCTAGACATTAGGGATTTCGAACTTGGTCATATTGATATGGAGGACTTCTGGGCTAGAACCAGGAAGGTCACAGCAATCCATGGATGGACAAATTGGTCGGTAGTGGTTTGCATTTCATTGGGGGAATTCCGTGAGCATGTAAACAATGAATTTATGATGGTGGTGGGCCATTGTTACAATAAGGACACAAGATGTGTCGAAAATGAGAAGGGTGAGGTAATAATCAACCTCACTACCCGGCACTTTGAAATCATGTTGGGTATCCCCCACCATTGGCACTTTGTGGCAATAAGCTAAGAAGACTGCATAAAAGCATGGGATGAAAATGAGGACAAATGCATGCAGCTTATGAATGAAGTATACTTGAAGAACAAGAAGGTGATAACTAGGTGGTCGCAAGTTATTCATCGCAGTGAACTTCTCATAAGAGCTGAGTGACACCATCAACTTCCTGAGTAGGGTTTTGGGATTCCTATTGCCCATTACTTCCACAAATGGAAGCTTAGATATCTGGAAACAATGAGTAAAAATGTTCCCGATGAATGTTTTGAATGGGCGGAGATCATCAGTAGCACTATCTCCGAGCAGCTTCAACAACTCTCAACAACTGGGAGGTTCTACATGAACTCCTACGTGGTATACACTGCTACCTCCGAAAGAGACTACCCAACACTAAGTCGATGTGGGTGTGGCCCCAAGTAAAAATATATGAATATTACCTAGAGTTGAGACTGGAAAATAACATCGCACAATTCAGCAAGATCAATGATGCCTTCTTCTACAACATCATCTACCTATTGAGGCCCAATATGACTCACGGTCGGATGACCAAGAGCGTGGTGACTACCACAGAGAAGTGGGGGGCGTTATTTACGTAATTCCCCACTTTCACTTATCTCAGAGCTGCCAACTTCTTGGGGGAGCCCACCAAGTTACCGAGGTATGCGGGACCAAAGTTGATCCTATTGGAGCTGTCCAGACAACTTATCACATACCACAAGAAGTGTCTAAAAAGAAAGAAGGGTGGAACTCCATTCCCCCTCACAGTGGGTAGGTACACCTGCACTTCTCATAGTAAATCCGGGAAATGTTTACGGAGCTGGAGTTGCTCAACTTGAAACACAATTTCCTGGCAAGGCCGACCTTTGATCCTTGCAATTTCCTTCCAAGGGAAAAGCTTGATCTAATCCATGTCCCATAGATCGAGGATATCTACATCGATCTGTATCACGAGGTCAAGCGCAGAGGAAAGGATCACTCCTACCTGGCCTTGGTAGAGATCACCCAATATGATGTGGCCATTGTCCCGAAAGGTTTCCAAACAACTTATCAAGAAATTGATCAGGTCTATCTAGATACAGAGGGGGACAATTGGTCATTTTCCAAGATTGATAGAACAAAGGAACCTCAAACCATTGAGGAAAGGGTTAAAGGCACTCTACAAGCATACAGAGCATTGGTGTAGGAAAAACGGTCTCATCTACCTTGGGGTAGACTTCACCACATCTCCTTTGGCCGATGCACCTACTAAGCCAAAGCACTTACCAAAGGGAAAAGGGAAAGAAAAAGAGGGAGAATCAAGCGCTGCTAGAAGGAAGCTTTAGAGTCCTCCTTCCCCCACCTAGGAAAAGGTAGTAAGCCTAGTATCCCCTGAAAAAGAAGAGGCGGTAAGTGTTCCAGACAGGAACATCCACTCAAGATGTTGCCACTACTATAACTATTGAAGTTCCTACCGTCCCCTCTTCTACTCCTCCTTCCCCTCCTCACGTCACTCAAGTGACCACTCCTCTGGTTGTGTCTTCTCCCTTGTCTTCTTTTGTTCCCCCTCCCTCTTCCTCCATCTTCTCTTCCCTCACGGGTCTATCCCCTATCATTTCTTCTCTCATTTCTCGAGTCCCTTCCACACCCATGGTTTCCTCTCCTACGGTGACTCCTACCCCTATGGGCATTGGATATTTGGCTTCTTTTTCAATGCCACCGCCAAGTGTCTCGATGCATTTCCCTATGTCCACTATGGCTGCTCATTCTTCCACCTCTGTTCCCTCTTCTCCCTCTAGTCCCACTCCCTTAAGTCCAGAATGGATCTCCAAGCACCTGAGCTAGCATAAGAGGAAATTCCCCATTACACCTATGGAATTCTCTGTCATCCCAACAAAAGGAGCTAAGAAGCAAAAGCCAATAACCCGCTTCTCTCAGAGCACTTCAGGTGAAAGGGTTATGGAGATCGCATACCTTAATCCCACAAAGGATAAAAAGGATTTGTCTCCTATAAATTATATAGTGACACAGGTCATAATGGGAACATCCTCAGAAAGCCTATAGGGAGAGGCCTTATCTGCAGTGGATGCCCTTTGCAAAAAGCTTCAGGAAGCAAAGGAAGAGAAGAGGATACTGAAGGAATAGAACATACATCTTCTGCAAGCCCTACAGAAAATAGGCAGTGCACCTCCCATAACTGCCACCGAAACTCCTGAAGCCCTTAGTTAGGAAAAGATAAATGAGTACGCCAAGATTGGCGAGCAAGGTATGGCAGTATCCGCCTGGAGAGACCAGATCCTCAAGGATAGTGAGGAAGTAATTGTAAAGTTCATAGAGCTGTATTAGAATATTGATCAAGCTAACAAGGAACTCCAGGCAATTTTGGGACCTATCTCCGAAGAGTTGGACCATGCTAGGTTACAACATGAGACATTCCAAAATATGCTCGACTACCCAGTCAATGACTTAGTAAAATTTGGTGTCTTCAATCACCCAAGAGCACCCAACAAAGTCCTTGTTGCTTTGGACTATTGGGTTGACCAGATGGAATTTGTCTTGGAGAAAATTGATAAAATCAAGGAGGAAGCCTTGGATGCGATGCATCAAATGGAGCAGATTGTCCTAAGGATGTCTTCAGGATTGCTCACCCCATCATATGCCTTGAGGAAGGTAGATGACACTATTCGGATCTTTAAAGAGATTGCGTCGTAAGGGTTAGGGTTAGATGCCACTTTTGACACAGAGTCTATCAACAACCTTAAACTCTTTGTGATTTCTTTTTTTTTTCGGATACCTGATGGAGGTAGGTAATGAATACTTCAAGCTCCTAGAGAGACTCAGAGATGAATGGGAGACTTACGAGGTCATCGGCAATCACACCAAAGGTCCCACTCAGGATCAACTTCAACCGATGATTAGCAAGTTCATGGAGTATCACGCTCAATTTCACATCTCCTCTCCTGAGCAGAAGCAAGATACTCCTTTCCAGCCATGGGACGACGATGAATAGGCTCCTTCCTCTTGGGATTGTTCCCATTTTTGTAAAGTATTTAAAAGTATGTTGGCACAAATGATGACATCATCCATGTTGCACCATGGGATGTTGTCATCCACCAAATTGCCCCAAAGTCAACAGTTGACTTTTAGATATTTTGTAAATAGTTGTTGGTCCCTTTTTGCCTTCTTTCTCCTTCTCCTTCTATATATACTTGGATACTTGTTGTATTCAAGGATGAACATTTTTTAGATGAAAAATAGAAGTGAGAAGGAAAAAAGCTTTGTACTTTTGTAACAAAAAATATTAATACAGAAATTAAGACCTTGTGCTCAATGGATGTGTTATGTGCATTAGATCTTTCTTAAGTTAGATCTGTGTTGCTTTTTTGTTAGATCTATCTGTACTTTTTTGTCATTTGCTCATCATTATTGCTTTGTTCATTTATGCAAGTAGGTTTGGCTCTGTTTACTACTAGCCCAAAACATAAACCTTCTGACCTTTCTACTTTGGAATTCATTTCTTTTCTCCCTTTGGATCTATCCTATCTCCTCTCCTCCCTTCATTCCTTCCTGTTCACAATCGAAATACCCCCCTACTGGGATGAGATCCCAAACCCCTGAAGGAAGAATATTGTAGGACTTGCACAGATTCCTACTGGTAGAATAGCAATAAACCAGTTTCGCTTTGATGTATCAAAGAGGGGCTATGCCCTGCACACTGTTGGCTCATCTATCCATAGATCTACCCTCCCAATGATTTTCAAACCAACACATATGAAATCTTGGTTGACCCATTTCATAATCTCATCCTAGATTCGGAGTAAACTTATCCGCTTAACACCCTTCTAGACACCCAATGGAGTCAGGATGACCTCTGGGAGTGCCTCTCCTTTGTTGTGGAACTGAGCAATCAGACTTTGTAAGGGGCATTCGTCATAACCTTTAAACCAAAGTTTGGCAAGTCAGACAGGTCAGAAATGACCTGACTGGTAATTTCAACTCTCCATCCACCAACTTGTGAGCAGGTGGACTCAAAATTATTCAAGAACTCTTCCACAATGCCCTCATCAAAACCTTCAAATTTCCGAATGAAATCCAACCATCCAAAATCATGAAATACCTATGAAAGGGTGGCATTCCGGAGCAAGGCATTAGGTGAAGTAGGTTCTGATGTCTTTCACGGTCCCATGCTGAGCCAAAAAGTGAGAAATACATGGTAGCGGAAAAACCAGAGCAGAGTGTTTCTTCCACTTCCCGTCTAGTGTCTGATAAAACCAGTCATGATTGATGTGCATACCACAACGAGGAAGAAGCGGTTGCAGAAGCATTAAATTTCAAATGACACCATATTCCTTGGGTAACGCAACATCAAGCGAAGGTGACGGTGAAAAAAATAGTGATGAGACCGGCCACCTGTGTGAGATTAAGATTTTTGCGGTGGCACATATCCCATGGTTGAGGAGCAAGTGCCACCTATCCTGATGTTGGAGAGTGCGACACATCAAAGCATGTGGTGATTTATGAGCCATTACTCCTTTTATGCTGTCATTCATAGATCAGATTTGGAAAGAGATCCAGAATGACCATAGCAATCATTTCATGATGGCGTCATAATGACAAATGAATACATGGGGAAATGTTTTGCATAGAAATATCATTAGCAAGTTAAAATGCACTTACCCATGCCACATTTAGTCAACCGATATCCATAGATTCCTATGCCTTGTAATTTGGGATGAAACATGATTAGCGGCAGTAGAAATAGATTCCTATGCCTTGTAATTTAATATATCCTAAACTAATGGGTATGAAAAGGGAATTAGGTGGTCAACCCACTTCAAGTCAGCGTAACTCTTTTTCCTATCTGCTTCTTCTTTCAAGCATTCACAAATCATTTTAACTTGTTGCTATTCCGTAAGTACTTTAGGTCTAATTACCTCTATATCTTCTATGCTATCCCAACTAATGGGGTTTTGCATTTTCTTCCGTATAATTCCTCAAAAGGTGTCATCTTAAGAGAAGCATGATATGTGTTATTGTATGCAAATTCAACTAATGGAAGACACCCTTCCCACTTATTTGTTGATCCATGCAAGTACATTTGTAACATATCTTCTAAAACTTGATTTACTCTTTCAGTCTGCCCATCTGTTTCCGAATGATACGTAGAACTGAAATTTAGCTTAGTTCCTAGAGCTGCATTAAGTGTTTGCCAAAATATTGATGTCATTCTAGGATCTCTATCCGAAATGATTAACTCAGGTACTCCATGTAATCTAAAAATTTTATGTACAAATATTCTTTCCAAAATAGGAGAATCATCCTTCAGATTTCCAACAATAAAATGTGCTACCTTTGTTAGTTTATCAACAACTACTAAGATAACATCATGCTTATTTCTCTAAATGGGTAACCCTTGTACAAAATTCATGCTTACTACCTACCATTTGTACTATGGTATGCTATGAGGATACAACAAACTGGTTGGGTGCATATGTTCCACTTTAACATGCTGACATTCAAGGCAATGTGTCACAAAATCAATAACATCCTTTTTCATTCCTTTCTAGAAATATTGTTGTTTTATATCGGGAAGCATCTTAGTAATGCCAGGTGTCTAGAAAAGGTAAATTATGAAATTCAATTAACAATTTCTTTCTCAAATCATTAAGCAAAGGTACATAGACTGTTTTCAAATCATAAGATTCCTTCCTTATCAAAATGAAAACCTTTATACCTCGAATCATTAGAATCTACAGTAAGTGCTACTTTTACTTGTTGAAAGTAAGAATCAGATTCCATAACACTTTGTACTTCATTCTTAAACTAAGTTCTAAGTGTTATAAGAGCAGAAATGTGCTTCCTACGACTTAGAGCATCAACCACTCTATTTTTCTTCCTTTAATGTAACTTATGTCAAAATCATATTGAGACAAAAACTCTAACCACCTTCATTGTCTTGCATTTAGATTTGGCTGAGTAAAAATGTACTTCAGCCCAAGATGATCATTTTTCAACTCAAATGGTTTACCAAGAAGATAATACCTCCAAAATTGGAGTGTATGAACAATGACAACAAGCTCTAAATTATGTGGAGCATAATTCAACTCATGTAACTTAAGTTTTCTACTTTTGTATTTTATAGCATGACCACTTTGTAACAAAATACCTCCTAGACCTTCACCTTTGGATGCATCGATTACCACCATAAAATCTCCATTAGGATCTGGTATTGCAAGAATAGGTGCTGAAGTTAATTGCTCCTTCAAGGTTTTAAATGTAATTTCATATTTCTCACTCTAAACAAAAATTTTATCTTTCTTCGTAAGGAAGTTATTAGTGCAACTATCTTAGAAAAAGTTTTTTACAAATTTCCTATCAGAAGCAAAGAAGTCCCATGAAGCTTCTAACTTCATGTACATTCTTTGGTGCAGGCCATTCCATTATAGCTATAATTTTTGAAGGATCTACAAAAATTCCATCTTTACTAATTACATGACCCAAATAGTGCACTTTTGTGTCATAAAAGGAACATTTGGACAACTTACCAAACAACCGTCTCTTTCTCAGAATTTCCAAAACTATTTTCAAATGCTCATGATGCTCCTCAATGCTTTTAGAATATATGAGAATGTCATCCAAGAATACAAGCACAAATTTTTCCAAGTATTCTTGAAAGATATTATTCATTAAATTCATAAATGCCATGAGTCATGTAGTTAATCCAAAAGGTAAAATCATAACTCATAATGTCCATACCTTGTTTCAAAGCTTTTTATGAATATCCTCATCCTTAATTCGTAGTTGATGATATTCAGATTGAAGATCTATCTTGGAATATACCGATGCTCCACGCATTTGATCAAATAAATCATCAATCATAGGAGTGGATATCTATTCTTGATTGTTGCCTTGTTTAACATCTCCGTAATCAATGCACAATCTAAGTGTTCCATCTTTCTTTTCACAAAAATTACAGGGGGCTCCCAAGGTGAAACACTTGGTCTAATCAAACCCTTAGACAAAAAGCTCTTGCAATTGAGCCTCAAGCTCTACTAATTCTATAGTAGTCATTTGATAATGTTATTTAGAAATAGGTTCGATTCTGTGCTTGATCTCAATCATGAAATCAAATTCCCTTTTGGGTCAAATACCGACAATTATTCCATAAATACATCATTGAAGTCTCGTAACAACGGATATTGTTCCATAATATCACTACTTTCTTCTATTGTTTCATAAATTTTACTGCATATAAGGTACATCCTTTATTTTTGGCCTTTTTAAGTTGCATAGCCGATGTAGTTTTATAACGAAATATCACGTTTCACACCCTGAATCTCTATTGTTTTCTATAGGTCGTCTAAACAACTAATGTGTTTTTCAAAATAGTCCACTTTAGCCTTATGTTTTGCTAACCAATTAACACCTATGATTACATCATAAGACCCTAAAGGTGCAACATAAAGATCAACCTTTGTGGAAAAGTTAGGTAAATCAAGGACTACTCTAAAAAGACACATACTAACAGTATGAATAACATTATTATCATACCGTATAGTCCATGTTTTATCCATGTTTCCAGCTTTTCTTTTTAATTTTGATGTTAATTTACTAGAAATAAAACATTCAGTAGCTCTGGTATCAAAAAGAATAGTTATTGGTAAACCAAATAACTTACCCGGAACTTCTATGGGTGTGGCCTGTTTCTCAGCCTGCTTGTCAGCTACTCTTTGGGGTATGTATCTTGTCTTTGCTTGATTGCGATCATCCTTCTTCAAAGGACATTGATTTACGTAATGATATTTGACAACTGTTGTAACAAACTTCTACGGGTCCCTTCCTAGGCTCAGGTTTAATTCCAAACTTAGAGTTATCATTCGACCCCCATAGGACTTTCGTCATCTGTTATTATTGTTCTTAGAAAAGTTGTTAAAGTGTATTACCCAGGTAAAGTTGTTTGTTGCTACTTTCCTATTTGCATCAGATGAAAACTTTCTTTTCATTCGAATTTCTTCCATGGTACTTTCTTGGGTGCAAGAGAGGATGAAGAGAAGTTAGGATTCTTCTTCCTTACTTCCTCCTCATGAGTAGAAATTGCCTTTAATTTCTGTTCCTGCCTTATGGATTTTTCAACAACCCCTTCCATTGTGGTTGGGCTATGAACATCCACCTCTCCTCCTATAACGAGATTTAATCCCATGATGAATTTTCGTATCCTGGACTTCTCATCAGTTTGGTACTGAGGCACATACTTAAGGAGTTTTGTAAATTACTCCCAATACTCAGTTATAGTTAGCTTTCCTTGAGCTAAGTTCTGAAATTTAGTCATTTTCTGATCATAGTAAAGTTATGGCAGCCATCGTTGCCTAAAGTAACTTTTAAATTTATCCCAAGTGATGTTATTTTCATCAATATTTAACTCAGCCTTACGGTTGTCCCACCATGAAGATGCTTTGTGTGAAAGTTGATATGCTCCCCATATCGCCTTTGTTTCTTCTGAGAAATTTCTTATTACAAAGTATTTCTCCATTTTACTGAGCTATTTCTTAGCCCCATCTCCTAATGTGGTGCCATCAAACTTGGGTGGACTTATCCTTTTTATGTCATTAGTGAGTTCTGCTGCTAGCCTAGCCTTTTTGTTCTCAGGTTGAACAGGTATGTTAACATTGTTATTATCAACACCCACATTGGCGTTGTCCCCTGGAGGTGGCTGATTATTGTTATCAACTTCTTCTTCCTCCTCATTACCCATTACTTGTTGTTCAAGCACAACCAAATGATCTCTTGTGTCTAACAAGGCAAGTAAGGATCTCATCGAGTTTCTGGCGATTTCACTCCTTTCTCTCGGTGGAGGGTTATTTATAACGCTTTTCTGTTGTTCTCATAATTTTCTATAACAAGAAAATTTAAGTTTCATCAGATTGTGGACACAATAGGTCCAAGAGCTGCAACCTTCAGCTTTGATACCAAGATGTAACATTCCCATTTTAAGACTTTAGAATCAAGATATTTTTTTATTTAATAATGTTCACTATTCTAAATAAAGTAATATTTAGAACAAACATTCCATGCCAATCAAATTCAATGGATAAACATATGCAAGTTGTAATGACTCGGTGATTCACCGATCTATTCATTCCATAACTCGGTAAGCTACCAATCTATTTATGTTATCTTATGTATTGAATACATATTGTATACTTCGTATACTTTGTCATCCTACCCTACACCGAGTACTGAGTGATTTGTTTAAAGAACATATTTGAATATCTGTTACCAATATTCATCTGATATCATGTTGTTTTAAACTTGGTGACATAGGACAACGCAACCAGTAGTTTGCGATACTTTGGCCAAATATTTATAACATACTGTGTATGTCACTATTCCTAGATGACATACTCGTCATTTTGGAATATGTCCTTCACCTCACTCTTCTATTATCATGATTGGTCTTTACTGACTACCGTCAGTCCACTTGTTTCAGTTTTACCCTAGCCCTAGATAGAAACATAACCTATTATAGGAAGATGCTCACAAAGGCTTAGGGTAGATGGGAATACTCATTTGACCTAAGTCATCCGAATGTGCAAACATACCCTGAGCCTTTGGAAGCTAATTCCTATCCTAAATATGCTCCTATCTAGACCTAGAGAGAAACTAGGTTCAAGTCCGAGTTCCAAATGTGTGTAGATCTAGATGATCAATGCGGAAGGGTGATGCCACATGTCAACTACAATGTTGTATTCTCAAGAAGACCTAAGCCTTCTTGAAAGTACAACCCTGCAGTTGGTGTGTGCCAACATCCTACAGAAACTACCTCATCAAGATGTACATACCCCCGAGGAGATTGTTAATACATTATTAGTTTGGATTAAAACCTGATTACAACAACCCTGCCAAACCCTAATCCAACGCTCAATAAGTTCTTCCTAAATTTGCCTCATTTATCCCATTAAGAACTTCGTTATTTTCATGGTCACTTTTAATAATTGATCACATAGTTAAACTGTCAATTAACCATAATTGTGTAGCGTTATAATATGTCTTATTTAAAAAGTACAATAACTTTTTAGAAAGTTCAACGCCAGAATATATCCAATATAAGGTAGACTTCATAAAAATGAAGTCTAATAAATTGTAGTCATACTTGCAAACCTTTTTGGTTTATATTCCATTAAGAAAGAGAAAGAGTCTTTCTCTACATGTTACGTGTTAGGGTTTATCCTACCCAATGTCCACATTTTCTTAATGTATGTTCATCACACGTTACATTACTATGTTATATAGTTTAGATAATGAATATCATATACTGCAACTTAACAAGTTGCATCACAAGTAGGGAGATTGAACTAAATCCCTCTATCCAACTTATGAAAAGATAACCAATTAACATAAAAATAATATAAAGAATATCAACAAGATAGAATCCATCTCATCCATACAAGTACAAAATAATTTACACAACCAATACAAGTAAATTCTCAGCTTTCAATTAATCTTTATAACTTATACATTTACAAGCCTTATGCATTTAGGTATCTTTGCATATAACACTCGTCTTCATTATACAAGAATACTACATTTCCTTTTTCAATACAATCTCAAGAATGAATCATAATTATTCACAAGGAATCAGATTTAATTCAGCCAATGCATCATATAAGTTTTGCCTTCTTTTATCACTTACGAAGTCCATCTGCAAAAATTGCTTAAGACGGTCGATTCAATGAACTGAGCATGATAAGCACTAAGCCTTAAAACAAGGTGCATTCCAATAATTGTTCCATTAAAACAACTCTTCTTTAATGAGACAATTATTACATCATAAATATCAATATAAGTAATAGAAAATGGAAAAGAAGTACATTTAACCAATTGAATTTACTTCCAAGAGAAGAACGGAATATAATCTACTATATCTGCCTTACAAAATTAAAGTTTAATTGATCCTATCAATTATCTTTTAGCAAACAACAAATCATATCATCTCATTGTTCCCAATTCTATCATAATAGAATACAACATTTATCTTTGCTTTAACCAAAAGAAGGGTTTAAAGCATGGTTCTCATTAGGATGATTCATCTAACTCCTAAGAAAAAGAAAAAGAAGAATCATTACAAACTATGCTGAAACACAAGACATCTAAAAATGAAACAAATTCATAACATGAATTAACAGTTTCATTTAAAGGAAAACTACCTTAAAATTCAACATTTAAGATATTCATCAGAACAGAATCCCATTTCAATCCAAGAAGGAATAGAGAATCAAACAGTCTACCTGCAAGTCTAAATCTACTTCCACATGTTAGAAGTTAACATTTAAAGATCAAAAACCAACGTTCACAAATCAAGGTAGACTTATACAGGAGTTAATCTCCACTCGAGTCCATCCAAGGAGGATCCATAAAAAGATAGAGTGCAAGAGACAAAACTTACTCATCACAAATCAAACAAAGTAAAGCCTTGTCAAACAAATAGTCTGCCAAACAAGCTTACATTTTTAGTTCAATAAAACCGAATAATCTAAACTCTTCCTACATCATTTCTACAAATTATTTGAACAAGGAAGACCAAACAACTCATAAAGAAATCTCCTTTTCATAAGAGAATCAAAACAAAAATTTCAGCCAATGAACTTATCCCAACAATATAAAGAAAGGGATCTTAATTAGAAAATGATCCAATCAATAATTCATTTTATTGTACTAACAAATGAATTTCCACTTTTAATTCAAACATAGAAATTTATAAGCTAGTTCCTGGAGAGAGAACAAAATCGACTCACAGTAAGAAGAAAGCACACTACCAATTTCCTTACAATTCTTTACCTTGAATAATCACGAGTTTCAATTCTACTTGCAGAATGAAATATGCATAACAATCCTAAAAACAACAATATCCAACAAGAGATTGAAAAACAAACCGATTAGAAGCTAAACATGTTTAGAAGTATGAACAAACTCAAAGACTGAAATCCCATTGTCAGGTTTCAATATTGAATTACAAAAGAGTAATAAGTTCTCGATTCATTAAGTACTATAATACAAAAACAATCTGAATAAAGACAACGTAATCCCACTATATCAATTCAGAGCACTAAAGTAAATAACTCTTCTTTTAAACGAAACCCAAAGCTTATTTTAAAAGATCTAAAGATGTGGGTTTCCACAAAACAGAGGGGAAAAGAATACCCCGATAAAACTCCATTGCTATCTCAGAAAAGATGAAACAGTTCTCAGAAAAGAATTACCCAATCCATTCATCAACAAAAATGTTTTCAGTTAAGGTCTCGAAGAGTTTACCCAACAACTCAGCCAACTATTCTCCCAATTTTCTTTGAACAATAGTTCAACAAAAGAGTTATAAGTTTTTAAACTTTTAATACAAGTAAAACCCAACTCAAAATACCATAACAGAGTCGAACACGAAGTCTCAACAAAAGTTTAGAACTACACAAGTATTTGAATACAAGGGAAGTATAAAATACGATCTTCCAATAATAGTTCAGAGCTACACGAGTCTCTAATCATAGGTTCAAGGCAACATGAAGTTCCCATTCTAGTTTATACTTTAAACAAGAAGCCCTAATACTAGCTCAAAATGAAACACGAGCTTAAACAAGAGTTTAGAACTATACAAGTAAAAAAATACGAGTACGGTGTAAAACATGAACCTCCATTAATAGTCCATATTTTCACAAGAATAAAACATGAGTACAAAGCCACGTATAGGCTTCAACAACAGTCCCAAGTTACCCAAGATTCCCAAACATAGGTCTAGGAAAACAAGAAGCTCTAGTACAAGTTCATATCAAAAGAAGAAGCCCAAATACAAGCTCAAACGGAACTCAAGGTTCACATAAATTTTAGAATCCACATAATGCAACGAAAGTCAGTTGCAACCCAACAACCTCGAATAAACATTTCAAAATGGAAAACATAGCTACTAATACAAGCTTCGCATGCATGTATCACTATTAAACTATCACAAAGACAATTTCAAAACCAATGTTATTTTTGCCATGGATTCATATCCAAGATAACAGAGATTGTAAAAACCTAGCAAACAAGTAACCAGATAAAACATGCAAGCCAAGAATCTCAAAAGAGCAAGCTTGTTTTAATGAAACATTTAGAGAAAAGCAAGAGATCTTAAAGATTAGAGCCTATCATGCCTAATAGTGCTTCTACCAAATCGAAGGATACCTCCAGCCGAGCTCACAACTTCTCCTCTTCTCCATGAAAGATCAAACAACCATATTCTTTTTCCACATTGTCTCTTATACATCCCACGAACCGAAAATAGGTCTAAGACTTCAAAAATAGCCATTAAGTGTAGTTCAATCTGCTGGTTTGCAAAACCAGAGAGCATGCAAAGCAAAAATTATAGGATATGCAAAGTGTAGTACCCACTTCCCTTTGACACTTTTAGATATTGATCTTGATGTTTGTGTATCTTATTATGGATACTATTATTTTTTGTTTTAGTATGACGGTTAGATGTTAGATCATGGATTATTATTGATCGGATTCGGTTATTATGCATGATGGTTACTAGAGACATTTTTATATGTGGATGATGATATACTGTTTGACATGGACATATTATAGATTTTGATTTGGAATTGTGATATTGGATATTTTGAGTAGACCTAGTATGGAAGATTATTGATGATGATATAGTTGATTAATTAATTTAAAATGATAATGTTGAATTCTTGATATTGTTGTGATTCATGTGTTTAGATGATCTTGAGATGTTTTTATATCATTTTGGATGTTCTGATATGGCCATAAGGCCAAAGGAGGTATTTACGTTTTATAGGTTAAATATCACAACAATGTCGGGGGACTGGAGACTAACCATATTGAAATTTTGGGTGAATTCAACAAGGTCACCATGGCAAATTGTGTGTGTGTGTGTGTGTGTGTGTGTGTGTGTGTGTGTGTGTGTGTGTGTGTGTGTGTGTGTGTGTGTTGTGTATTTTGTTAGGGATTTCCATGGGGGAATTTCCATTATATGTGACCATGGGTTTGTGTAATTTATTAATGTGTTTCCTTTATTAATGTTGCATGTGTTTATTTGTGATGTGTTACCCTCTTCTTTAGTTGTTATGTGTTGTGTAATGTTGTGGTTAATCATGTGTAAAAATAAATAAATCAATATGTCATAAGAATGTAATAAATGAAGTTGATGATTTTAAATGCTAATGTGTAAGAAGGTGTAAGGGATATGTAAGAGTATTTAAGATAGATTTTGGAATGTTAAAGACTTCATCCTCTTAGGAATTCGAATTTGTCCTTGGAGGCTTGTGGGACAAGTTGAGATTTTCCCATACCTCTTAAAATGATTCACCAACCATACCTATGGTTTGGAGGTTAAATTTAGGCCTTTTAAATGCATTTTGAAATGACTATTTGTAAGTTTTAATTGCACTTCTCTTACATGGTTTTAATTCAGTCCTTTTGGAGTATGGGTTATTTTGGAGTGTGGAAGTAAATTTGTCATTTTATTTATTGTGTTTAGGTGCATGATGTTGAATTTCCTCTTGGGGTTGAGGAAGAATGATGTGGCATCCCACATGGATCCACATCATCCTCTTCTCTTCCCTCTCCTTTAAATTCAAAACTCCTTGCTTGTTTGTGGTTGTTGAAACTTTGTTCATTCCTCTTGGGGTGCATTTTTGCTTGCTGTTTTTGGAGCTTGTTGTGGAAGGAGTTGGAGTCTTTTTGCATGCTTGAACATTGCTGGTTTTAGACTGCACTTTGACATTTGGAAAGCTTGTGGATCTTGGAACAAACTCCATCATGGAGAGGTAAGAACTTGAGCCTTTCTAGAATGATTTATTTCCCTTGCATGCATGTGTGAAATGGTGAATGTGTTATGTTTTCTTGGTTGGTTGGGTAGATTGCTTAAGACATGGTGTAGGAGTTGGATATGGGGATTTCATATGGGGGGCATAAGGGAATGTCAATGATTTTTTTTTATTGTGGAGGTAGCTTTTGTTTGGGATCCACCTGGAAAATAAATAGCTTGCATTTCTTACTCTTGGGGGGCATAAGGGAGAAAATTTGGGGGCATAAGGAGGGGTTGGGAGGCATAAGGTTTATGGGTTTGATATGTGATATTGGCAGTATAACTATAGGTGGATGCCCAATTCCAAATAGGGAGGCATAAGTAGTTTCCCCATAGTTCCTTGCTCTTTTTGGATTACTTGATCAAGCCTAATTTTTGTGTGAATGGTTTCAAATGCAGTTGTGAACTATTGTTTTTGCTTGGACTGTGTTTTCTTATTGTTTATGCATGTGAAAGAATGTTGCTTGGTTTTTGTGGAAGCCATTGTTTCCATGAGTTGATTTTCATCCTCTATTGTAATATGGTTGGGGCTTGGGGGCCAATGAGGAAGGATGACTTATCCCTTCTCATTAGATGTCTTGGTTGGGTGGATAGTGTTTCCTTCCCCTTCCTTGTTGTGATCAAAGATGAAAAGATTGAGAACCAACATGGTGTTGTTTTGGAGGAAGAAAAATATACAGATTGACAGTACCATTCTTTTGAGAAAGTTCATTGTAACCCTTCCCACCTTGAGTGGATGAGTTGTATAATATTTGTAATGTGAAACCATGTGCATTGATAGAGGAAAGATTGAACTTAAATGGTGAAATGTAAAGAACTATCTTCCATTTTTTGTTTTGGAAAGGAACAAGAAATAGTGTTGTATATTTTATATACTATATTGAAATCAAATGGAAAAGTGATAAGTTGTAAAGTTGTATTGGAATATGAATAAAGGATTGCATTAGTTTTCAAAATTGTATTGTGTATTGGAATTGATTTGTTGTCAAAGAATGAGATTGCTGTTTGAAAAAAAAATGTGTATGAAGAAGGACAATGTTGTGATTTCTCTTAAAATGTATATTAGGATTGAAATCAGAATTGCACTTAAACTTAGAATTGAATGGTTGATTTAACAAGCAAATGTATTGGACTAATTTAGAAGCTATACACACATTTAAATGACAAAATTGATATACAAATTTAAAATAAGTAGTTCACTGTTATAAACTACATTCTGGCAAATCATATTTTAATAAAAATGAGCAGTTCAAACTTGTACCAAGCAACAAGATATGAATTATTGAAATTCAGACGTGGTAAGTCCTAAGGAACTCAAATTTACCATAAGATTTAAGAAATAACTTTCAAACTTTATGAAAATCCAATTTGGAACTTGCACAATCATTTTTTCTATTGTCAGAAAAATACAATCTTGATTAAATTGAACAAATCTACTTCCCTAAAACACTCTAAAACCTCCCTAGATCAATACTCCATGTCTTTTTGACATGTTGAGTGAAGGAGGAAACCGAATTTGAACAAATTGAAAAGTTGAAAATTGCCAGTTTACAAATTAAAACCCTGCAGATTGGTTTCTCAAAATTTACCTCTCAAAATTCATCAATTTCCAAAATTTATGGTTCTTATGTAAATAGGGCATCAAGAGCTTTCGAAAAGTCCTCGTTTTCCAAAACCGAGATTTCTAGCTCAAGTTATGGCCATTTGAAGTTTTACTTCAAATTGGCACTCAAAAAAATAAAACAAATAAATCTAACTGTTAGAAAAATTCAAATTTTAACTTTGGAAAAATTTCCCTAAAAAGTCCATGGCCCCTACCATCCCTCAACCAATTAGGATCTGCCACGTGGCACCTTGGAGGGGTAGACCAAATTTTTTAACTTATCCTTTTTGAAATTTTGCCTTGGGAAAATTTTCCTATTTTTCCCCGCAACTCCGCCTGACCCATAGCCAATCACATGTTGCCACGTGGCACGGTGGAAGGGCGGACCCTTTCTAAACTTTAACTTATCTTTTAAAAAATTTTACTTGGGAAATTTTTCCTTTTTTTCTCCACCGGCCTGCAGCCTATCAGAGGGCGCCATGTGTCCTCTAGGGGCTATGGCGTGGGTGCGGTTCCTTTTTGAACTTAATTTTTTTGAAATTTTGGGGAAAATTTTCCATTTTGGCCCCGTGGCTTGCAAAGCTATAAGAAGGTGCCACATGGCACTTTTGGGGGTGGTAGTGGGTAGGGAAAAAACCCTTGTTATTTTATTTTGACCCTTTGGAAAATTTCTTAAACTCTCCCCGCAGTCCGCAACTCCGCCTTCTCCCTCGGATTCTCCTCTTCGTGGGCATGCGGACCCGCGCAACCTTTCTTTCCTTTTCCTCGCCCTGGGCACAAGGCACTAATTTTTTCTACCACCCCATTTTCCCTTTCCTCAATTAGTGCATGACACGTGGCAACCTCCTGGCATCAGTAGGGGCGTGGACCAATTTGGTCCCTTGTGAATTTTGGCAAAGAGACTTAAAGTCTCAACCCGCTCCATCGGCCCGTCACTTCTCCCAACCAATCGGGAGGTGACACATGTTCCCTAGAGGACCCACAGAGGCACATGATGTTTTGTGACTTTGAGCCTACACTATGGAAAAAAATCCCTAAGATGCCCCGTGACCCGCCACCCGTTCAAGGCGCTTTCACCTCCTCTTGACACGTGTCCCACCTAGGGAAAATTTGACCCTAGAACTCCACCTGGGCATATCTAGAGATCTACAAGGAGTTGGGAGGACTTCCTTATATCACCAGAATGGTGAGAAAATTTCTATCCATTGGGAATGGTTTAGGGAAATTTAAGAAGAATTAAGTAGGAGAAAAATCTAGTTGAAACTCTGAGCCTATTAGAGAGCAGGCATGGGGGTAAACTACTCCCCGAACCTAACTAAAACATGAAACCCTAAGGTTTGAACCTTGTGAACTTGATATTAGTTAATAAAGGAAAACATATGTTGTAGTAAGTTGATCTTGTTCTGGAAGCTGTTAGTGAAAATTGATGTCTTGCAACCTGGTTGTAGACACTTTAAATAAAAAAATTATCCCTTAATTTTTCTAATTAAATCTAGGTTGTTTCTTGGGTCTCAAGTGGGTTTAAACCGACATTACGAGTTTGGTATCAAAGTAGTGGTTCAAAGACTTGGACCATTGGGCACACTAGAAAACTTAAGACATGAAAACTTAAACCTAGTACACATTTAAATCTAGAAAACAACTTAGCTAGAATTTGTACATTTTAGTAAACATGAAAGTTGTATAAACTCAACAAAATGAACTAAATCTCACTTTGATCTATGGGAGGCTCAAATGGAGCGAGAGAAACCTCCATATAGACTCAAACTCACCACCACCGTCAAAACCACCACCACCGATCAAGGTGTAGTAGCCATATTACCTCAGATTCTATAGACCCTTTAGGATGTTAATGCCGCTCTATGTGGAGGCTTAGGAGGGGGACATCTAACTAGTCATGATAGAGCCCCTCCTATCGGGTCGTATCTCCTCAACTCAAGAAGGAGCACAGAAAAGAGAACTCCCATGTAGAGTCGGTTAGAGCAGAGTTACTAGACAGGAGACAGAGTTCTAGAGCATAAAGAGAGGTATCGAGCCCTAGGCTTAGGGATGAGTGTGTAGAGAGACCTAGAGGCCGATAGACCACAGCAGCGAGATCACATCAAGGAGATCCTGAAGCTTCGGCCCTCACATTACTCAGGTGACATGGGTGGATTTCAGGTAGAGGCTTGGCTAGTGAGCTTGAGCGGTTACTTCAAGCTTTGTCCTTGTTCTAGCAACACGAAAACTCATGTTGCGATCCATCTACTAAGGGATGGAGCAGGAGTATGGTGGAGGAAAAAGGAGAAAAGCTCCATATAGACTCAAATATAGTAAACTCGGGAGTTGTTTGAGGAGAGATTCAGGAGCAGGTATATATCATGGAGGTTCATCCAGCAGAGGATCGACGAGTTCCATGATCTCTGACAGGATTCTCTTTCTATAGCAGAGTATGAGAGTAGATTTCTAGATCTACTCCGTATGTAGAGTATAGGCAGGATGAGTAGGTGCAGATTCACGAGGTTCATATGTGGTTTGAATTTGGATATTGGAGGTGCAATGCAGATTCACTATCCAAAAACTTTAGTAGAGGCCGTTGAGAAGGCCTATAATGTAGAGGAGACTCAAGGTAAAACCCAACAGGCAAGAGACCGAGTCAGGAGCCGCATTCAGCAGATGCAAGATGGTAGATCGAGAGGTTTAATACCTCCTCCTCATGGTGGTCAGAATTCCTCATAGTCATCCTTTAGGCCACAACAATAGTAGCAAAGTAGTAGCCTCACCCACCTTATAGACCTCCATAGAGAGCTGATGCACAAAGAGGTCAGAGCATGGGGCCTCCTCCTAGGGGTCCCATCAAGACACAAGGTGGACCTAGAGCTCATTCAGTGGGAGCTCACTAGTAGAGGCCACAATAGACCACAACCGGATCATCAAGATTCATGCCATATAATTCTAGAGCACCTATTGGAGGTGCCACTCCTTAGAGAGGATTAGGCGGTTGCTTGGATGTGGAGTTCATTGGACATTTCTGGAGAGATTACCCTCAGAACCCTAACAAGGGTAAGGCACAGGTTTCAGAGCCAATAGTTGGTGACATGGGACGCAATCACAGGATTTATGTAGTGGTTGAGAACCACCAGCAGAGCACCAGAGCACAATCATTGAGACCATAGGTAGCATTGGTGGTATTCCTACCTCTGTATTGTTTGATTCTGGTTCTTCTGATTCTTTCATTGTACCATCTTTAGTAGAGTGATGCAAGCTAGTGGCAGTTAGGCAAGGTCTTAGTTGGGATGTCAAGATGGCTTTTGGAGCTAAGATCTCTGTGGACTCCTTAGTTAAGGAGTGTGTAGTGGATTTGGGACCTTTCACCACTACCTCAGATCTTCGTATTCTTCCTTTGGGCTCATATGGAGTCATCTTAGGTATGGATTGGTTATCTACACATAGGGCCAGGATGGATTGTTATCACAAGACTATAGCTTGTGTAGATGATTTAGGAGTTGAGTTGGTGATCTTGGGGTCAGGAGACCCATTTATATTCATACCATCTCGCTATGCAAGCTTAAGCAAGATGTGTGATGGGGTTTTCAGATGTATGTTGTTACAGATCAGTGATAGATCAATGGATGGATCTAGTGGACCATCGCTAGATGATCATCCCATTTTGAGAGTTTTCTGATGTTTTTCTAGGGGAGCTACCGGGGATGCCACCCCCACGTGAGATTGATTTTCATATAGATCTGGTTCTAGGAGTAGAGCCTATCTCACGAGCACCTTATCAAATGACCACCCCAGAGCTTTGTGAGCTCAAGTTGCAGCTTGAGGGCCTTATCCATCCTAGTGTATCCCCTTGGGGTGCACCGTTATCTTTGTGAAGAAGAAGGATGGATCCTTGCGGTTGTGTATTGATTACCACCAGTTGAACAAGGTAACGATCAAGAATCATTATCCTCTTCCTCATATTGATGACTTGTTTGATTAGATGAAGGGAGCCATGGTGTTCTCTAAGATTGATCTCAAGTTAGGCTACCATCAGTTGAGGATTTCAGAGGTGGACATTCATAAGACCGCCTTCCGCATGAGATATGGGCACTATGAGTTCACAGTGGTGCCTTTTGGTTTGATGAATGCCCCGTAGTGTTTATGAGTTTGATGAATGGGGTATTCAGGACATTTTTAGATCACTTCATGCTCATCTTCCTAGATGACATTTTTATATACTCACGTACACATGAGGAGCATGAGGGGCACCTTCGCCAGGTTCTTCAGTGTCTTCGTGAGTAGCAACTTTACGGGAACTTGGAGAAGTGTGATTTATTTCAGACAAAGGTGCAGTATTTGGGTCATGTTATTTCTGGGGAAGGTATCATAGTAGATCCTTCCAAGATTAGAGCCATTATGGATTGGCTAGCACCCACTACAGTGACCAAGGTGCGCAGCTTCATGGGACTAGCAGGTTACTACAGGAGATTTGTTCAGGACTTCTCTCAGATTACGCACCCCATCACTTCCCTTCAGAGGAAAGGGAAGAAGTTTGTTTGGTCAGAAAGATGCGAGCATGCCTTCAAAACACTGAAGGAGTGCCTCACTACAACACCCATTCTTGTAGTGCTTTGGATCCACAGGTGAGTTCTTTGTTTACACAGATGTTTCTTTAGTAGGGTTGGGAGGTGTGTTGATGCAGGATGGTAGAGTAGTGGCTTTCAAGTCTCACAAACTCAAGGATCATGAGCTTAATTATCCTACCCATGATCTTGAGCTTGTGCCAGTTGTTCATGCTTTAGTTAGATGGAGACATTTCCTTCTTGGATGAAGATTCACACTTAGGACTGATCATTTGAGTCTTCGCCACCTCTTCACGCACCCAATCTCAATGCTCATCAGTGGCATTGGATGGAGTTTCTTTGTGAGTATGACATGGAGATTGAGCATGTGAAGGGGAAGGAGAATGTGGTAGTAGATGCTCTCATTAGCAGGTAGAGACATGTGGCTATGGCCACCTCAGTGAGCACAGACTTGTGGAGTAGTATTCTTCAGCAGCTTCCTCTTGACAGCTTCTACATCTCAGTATGAGTAGAGATAGAGTCATAGAGACCCCTTAAGGGGAAGTTTGATGGTTTTTCCTTAGAGGCAGATGGTCTTCTTAGGCACAAAGAGGCAAGATATATGTTCCCAGAGAGGGAGGCTTAAGGCAGGACATCTTGGTAGAGGCACATCGTGCACCCTATTCAGCCCATCCGGGGTGAAGAAGATGCACGCTACCTTGAGATAGTTATACCACTGGAGAGGAATTTTTCAAGATGTGGCTCAGTTTTTGTCATGGTGTTTGGAGTGCCAGAGGGTTAAGGCTGAGCATTAGCATCCAACAAGTCTCCTTTATCCTCATGCCATACCAGAATGGAAGTGGGACACCATTTCCATGGATTTCATTGTTGGGCTACCGATGTCGAGATATCACCACGATGCCATTATGGTCACGGTTGATAAATTGACAAAAGTGGCTCACTTTTCTCTCGGTGAAGACCACTTATACAGCTAGAGCAATGACATGAGTATATTTGGATGAGATTGTTAGGTTACACAAGATTCCACGGAAGATATTTTGTGACCACGATCCTTTGTACACTTCACACTTTTAGACTACCATGCAGTACGTCCTCGGGACGAGGATCGAATTTAGAACAACATATCACCTGAGACAAGATGGATAGACTGAGTGAGTGAATTAGATTTTAGAGGATATGCTCGGGATGTATGTGATGGATCAACAGTCTAAGTGGGAGGATTACTTGTACTTAGTGGAGTTTGCCTACAATAATAGTTTTAGAGTATTATAGGCATGGCTCCTTTTCAGGATTTGTATGGTAGATAGTGCATGACACCTCTTAGTTGGGACATGTTAGAGGATAGGGTATCTCTTGGACCAACTCTTTTGTCGGACATGGAGCAGTAGGTAGTATTGATTAGGCAGAGGTTGTAGGAGGCACATGATAGGTAGAAGAAATGTGTGGATCAACTTAGGATTAATCATAATTTTGATGTGGGCATGAAGGTGTTCCTTCGTGTCAGGCCACACAAGAGCCCTATCCATTATGGAAAAGGTTCTATGTTAGCTCCTAGATTTGTTGGTTGTTTTGAGATCTTGGAGCATATAGGCCCTTTGGCCTACCGTAAGTATTGCAACCTGGCTTGTCTCACCTACATGATGTGTTTCATGTTTCTATTCTTAGGAGATATATTACAGATCCATCTCATGTACTAGATTGGACATCATTACAGATGTAGGATATCGGGGGCAAGTGATGGTGGAGTCTATCCATATCATAGATCGCAAGACCCTGGGCCTTCGAGGTAGAGAGATTGATTAGGTACGGGTGCAGTGGGATAGATACAACGAGACTGCAACCACTTGGGAGGATGCCACAATATTACGAGTGCAGTTTCCACATTTATTCCAGTGACTTCTAGGAGGAATTTGGGTCTAAGGGGAGGGGGATGTAGTGCCCACTTCCCTTTGACACTTTTAGATACTGATCTTGATACTGTTGATCTTATTATGGACACTATTATGTTTTGTTTTAGTATGACGGTTAGATGTTAGATCATGGATTATTATTGATCTAGATTCAGTTATTATGCATGATGGTTACTAGAGACATTTTTATATGTGGATGATGATATACTGTTTGACATGGACATATTATAGATGTTGATTTGGACTTGTGACATTGGATATTTTGAGTAGACCTAGTATGGAAGATTATTGATGATGATATAGTTGATTAATTAATTTAAAATGATAATGTTGAATTCTTGATATTGTTGTGATTCATGTGTTTAGATGATCTTGAGATGTTGTTTATATCATTTTGGATGTTCTGATATGGCCACAAGGCCAAAGGAGGTATTTGTGTTTTGTAGGTTAAATATCACAACAATGTTGGGGGACTAGAGACTAACCATATTGAAATTCTAGGTGAATTCAACAAGGTCACCATGGCAAAATTGTGTGTGTGTGTGTTGTATGTTGTTAGGGATTTCCATGGGGAATTTCCATTATATGTGACCATGGGTTTGTGTAATTTATTAATGTGTTTCCTTTATTAATGTTGCATGTGTTTATTTGTGATGTGTTACCCTCTTCTTTAGTTATTATGTGTTGTGTAATGTTGTGGTTAATCATGTGTAAAAATAAATAAATCAATATGTCATAAGAATGTAATAAATGAAGTTGTTGATTTTAAATGTTAATGTGTAAGAAGGTGTAAGGGATATGTAAGAGTATGTAAGATAGATTTTGGAATGTTAAACACTTCATCCTCTTAGGAATTCGAATTTGTCCTTGGAGGCTAAATTTGGAGGCTTGTGGGACAAGTTGAGCTTGTCCCACACCTCTTAAAATGATTCACCAACCATACCTATGGTTTGGAGGTTAAATTTAGGCCTTTTAAATGCATTTTGAAATGACTATTTGTAAGTTTTAATTGCACTTCTCTTACATGGTTTTAATTCAGTCCTTTTGGAGTATGGGTTATTTTGGAGTGTGGAAGTAAATTTGTCATTTTATTTATTATGTTTAGGTGCATGATGTTGACTTTCCTCTTGGGGTTGAGGAAGAATGATGTGGCATCCCACATGGATCCACATCATCCTCTTCTCTTCCCTCTCCTTTAAATTCAAAACTCCTTGCTTGTTTTGGTTATTGAAACTTTGTTCTTTCCTCTTGGGGTGCATTTTTTCTTTCTATTTTTGGAGCTTGTTGTGGAAGGAGTTCGAGTATTTTTGCATGCTTGAGCATTGCTGGTTTTAGAACTGCAATTTGAAATCTGGAAATCTTGTGGATCTTGGAACAAATTCCATCATGGAGAGGTAAGAACTTGAGCCTTTCTAGAATGTTTTATTTCTCTTGCATGCATGTGTGAAATGGTAAATGTGTTATGTGTTCTTGGCTGGTTGGGTAGATTGCTTAAGACATGGTGTAGGAGAAGGCTATGGGGATTTCATATGGGGGCATAAGGGAATGCCAATGGCATTTATTTTATTATGGAGGGAGATTTGGTTTGGGATCCACCTGGAAAAGAAATAGCTTGCATTTCTTACTCTTGGGGGCATAAGGGAGAAACTTTGGGGGGGCATAAGGAGGGGTTGGGAGGCATAAGGTTTATGGGTTTGATATGTGATATTGGTGGTATGACTGTAGGTGGATGCCCAATTCCAAATAGGGAGGCATAAGTAGTTTCCCCATAGTTCCTTTCTCTTGTTGGCTTGCTTGATCAAGCCTAAGTTTTGTGTGAATGGTTTCAAATGCAGTTGTGAACTGTTGTTTTTGCTTGGACTGTGTTTTCTTATTGTTTATGCATGTGAAAGAATGTTGCTTGGTTGTTGTGGAAGCCATTGTTGCCATGAGTTGATTTTCATCCTCTATTCCAATATGGTTGGGGCTTGGGGGCCAATGAGGAAGGATGGCTTCTCCCTTCTCATTGGATGTCTTGGTTGGGTGGAGAGTGTTTCTTTTCCCTCTTCCTTGTTGTGATCAAAGATGAAAAGATGGAGAACTAGCATGCTGTTGTTTTGGAGCAAGAAGAATATACAGATTGACAGTCCCATTCTTTTGATAAAGTTCATTGTAACCCTTCCCACCTTGAGTGGATGATTTGTATAATATTTTTAATGTGAAACCATGTGCATTGATAGAGGAAAGATTGAACTTAAATGGTGAAATGTAAAGAACTATCTTCCATTTTTTATTTGGAAAGGAACAAGAAATAGTGTTGTATATTTTATATACTGTATTGAAATCAAATGGAAAAGTGATAAGTTGTAAAGTTGTATTGGAATATGAATAAAGGATTGCATTAGTTTTCAAAATTGTATTGTGTATTGGAATTGATTTGCTGTCAAAGAATGAGATTGTTGTTTGAAAAAAAAAGAATGTGTATGAAGAAGGACAATGTTGTGATTTCTCTTAAAATGTATATTAGGATTGAAATCAGAACTACACTTTAACTTAGAATTGAATGGTTGATTTAACAAGAAAATTTATTGGACTAATTTAGAAGCTATACACACATTTAAATGACAAAATTGATATACAAATTTAAAAGAAGTAGTTCACTATTATAAACTACATTCTGGCAAATCATATTTTAATAAAAATGAGTAGTTCAAACTTGCACCAAGAAACAAGATATGAAATATTGAAATTCAGACTTGGTAAGTCCTAAGGAACTCAAATTTACCATAACATTTAAGAAAGAACTTTCAAACTTTATGAAAATCCAATTTGGAACTTGCATAGTCGTTTTTCTGTCTATTGTCAGAAAAATACAATCTTGATTAAATTGAAAAAATATACTTCACTAAAACACTATAAAACCTCCCTAGATCAATACTCCATGTTGTTTGACATGTTGAGTGAAGGAGGAAACCTAATTTGAACAAATTGAAAATTTGAAAATTGCCATTTTGCAAATTAAAACCCTGCAGATTGGTTTCTCAAAATTTACCTCTCAAACTTCATCAATTTCCAAAATTTATGGTTTTTTGCAAAGAGGGCATTGAGAGCTTTCCGAAAAGTCCTTGTTTTCCCAAAACTAATATTTCTAGCTCAAGTTATGGCCATTTGAAGTTTTACTTCAAATTGGCACTCAAAAAAAAATAAAACAAATAAATCTAACTATTAGAAAAATTCAAATTTTAACTTTGGAAAAATTTCCCTAAAAATTCTACGGCCCCGCCATCCCTCAACCAATCGGGATCTACCACATGGCACCTCGGAGGGGTGGACCAAATTTTTAACTTATCCTTTTTGAAATTTTGCCTTGGGAAAATTTTCCTAATTTTCCACGCTACCCTGGCTGTAACCAATCACATGTTGCCACGTGGCATGGTGGAAGGGCAAACCCTTTCTGAACTTTAACTTATCTTTTAAAATTTTTGACTTGAGAAAAATTTTCTTTTTTTCTCCGTTGTCCCGTAGCCTATCAGAGGGCACCACATGTCCTCTAGGGGCTACGACGTGGGTGGGGTTCCTTTTTGAACTTAACTTTTTGGAATTTTGGGGAAAATTTTCCATTTTGGCCCCATGACTGCGGCAGCCAATAAGAAGGTGCCATGTGGAACTTTGGGGGTGGAAGTGGGTAGGGTGGAACCCCTTGTTATTTGATTTTGACCCTTTGGAAAGTTTCTTAAATTCTCCACGTGGTCCGTAACTCCGACTTCTCCTCGGATTCTCCTCTTCCGAGGGCGCGCGGACCTGCGTGACCTTTGTTTCCTTTTTCCTCCCCCTCGGGCGCAAGGCGCTAATTTCTTTGCCACCCAAATTTCCCTTTACTCAACCTGGTGCATGACACGTGGTAACCTCCTGGTGTCGGTGGGGGTGTGGACCAATTTGCTCACTTGTGAATTTTGGCAAAGAGATTTAAAGTCTCAACCCACTCCATTGGCCCGTCACTTCTCCCAACCAATCGGGAGGTGACATGTGTTCCCTAGAGGACCCATGGAGGCATAAGATGTTTTGTGACTTTGAGCCCATGCTAATGGGAAAATTCCCTAAGCTGCCCCTTTACCCGCTAACCCATTCAAGGCATTTTCACCTCCTCTTGACATGTGTCCCACCTTGGGAAAATTTGACCCTAGAACTCCGCCTGGGCATATCTAGAGATCTACAAGGAGTTAGGAAGAATTCCTTATATCACCAGAAAGGTGAGAAAATTTCCTTTCCATTAGGAATGGCTTAGGGAAATTTAGGAAGTATTAAGTAGTAGAAAAATCTAGTTGAAACTCTGAACTGTTAGAGAGCAGGCATGGGGGTAAACTACTCCCTGAACCTAACTAAAACATGAAACCCTAAGGTTTGAACCTTGTGAACTTGATATTAGTTAATAAAGGAAAACATATGTTGTAGTAAGTTGGTCTTGTTCGGAACCTGTTAGTGAAAACTGATGTCTTGCAACCTGGTTGTAGACACTTTAAATAAAAAAATATCCCTTAATTTTTCTAGTTAACCCTAGGTTGTTTCTTGGGTCTCAAGTGGTTGTTTAAATGGGTATTACACAAAGTGAAACAACCCTAGAAAAACTTGGTTGCATGCCTTCCAATATGGTTTGTGCACAAAACCGAAAACAATAAGTTTTATTAATTCTAATTTTCTCGCCTATCCTTCCTTGTCACCACCTTCCAAGTCTGGCAATTGCCAAATCAAAATTAACATGAAATTCCATTTTAGTGATACTTCCACATAAGCCTCCACCAAGTCACTAGCCCCTGCCAAAACTGGTAGTACCCTATGCATTAAAAACCTTATCAATAACATAAATGCCATAGGAACCATCACCCTTAATGCATGCGACCACCTAATTCCCTTTTCATACCCATTAGTTTAGGATATATCAAATTTCTTAGGTTAGACCGTAGGTAGTTTATAATATATACCTTAGGATATAACCCTAACAAAAATTTCCACCATAGGTTTTAACACATAGCCTTAGGTAGTTTCCACATAGGTTAGATTAATTCACCACATAATAGTTTTAGGCATTAGGTTAGATCATCATAAAACCTTATAGTATTAGGTTCTAGGTTAATTTTAATAGCCTAGTAACCTTTCCATATCCTTTAGCATGAGCTTAGGTTAGGATGCCAATCAACCAACAAAGTAGAATAGGAAGCTTTAGGTTAGAATAAGAATTCTATTAAGTGACATAGCTTAGGTAGCAAATATTCTTACCTAGCTTAGGATTCCGTAGGATAGTCCTTTTTAGGATCCCGAATCCTTCCTATGCCATGAACAAAGCTATATTTTCATGTTTGTCGCAATGAATGTACCGCCATGATCGATCTCCAAGGACCCAAGCACAACATTCAATTTGAATGGAAATACGTTCACACAAAAATCAAATAACTTGTAACAACAAGGTTCAATTAATATGTCTCTTAAGTCATGGAATGTCAATTTACCATTCATTCTAAAGAGCAGATTTAAAACATTCCTTGGATCACCGAAATTGATCCAAGGATGAGTCAAATTAATAAATAAGTTTACAAATCTTAAACCAGATTGCAATTTATTTAAAAGAAGTGAAAAAAGGATTCAAGGAAGCCATTCCAATTCATCAAAGGATCTTAAGAACAAAAATGATTTGTCCATATCAAGTATGATCTCCAATAATCCAAAGAACATATCTTTATAAGGAAAAATCACATGCCAACACTTGAAATGCAAAGGAGGAAAATAACAACTCATCAAGGGTGTTACAAACCAAGTGCGAAAAACAACCATTGGGCAACAGAGTCAAAAATGCAAGGTAGAAAAACCAGATCCAATTGATAAAAATGGCTACCAAGAACAGGGTAAACCACAAACCGATAAAAATAACAAAAGCAAAGCCAAAAACAAAGACTATATACTATAAAAGTGGTGTATACCTCAAACTTGGGGATTAATCCAATAAATGCTTCAGATCCCTACCATTAACAGGAAGTTCAAGCAATTCCCCATCTAAGTACTTGATAAAAAAGTATTTTCACCAATTCTGATATCAATGAAGTAAGGGCCCATCCACAATGCATCAAATTTACCATGTTTTCCCTTATCTTCATTCCTGCTATCCCACAACAAAACTAGATCTCCAACATTGAAATCCCTAGGAGTGACCTTCTTGTCAAACAACCTCTTCAACTTCTCTCTAAATTTGACATGCCTTTGGTGGGATGCTCTTCTTTCTTCATCCAGCTCAACAATCTGATTAATCCTTTCTTTATATGGAGTGACCTCTTGATCTTCAAGTTGTTGAACAAAATGAAATGAAAATAATTACAGATTTAAGGGCAGCAGATCTTGTGTTCCATACACCAACTCAAATGGGATCTTACCAGTAGCTCTTTTGGCAGTGATTCTATCAGCCCAAACTACAAATTTCAGTTGTTCACCCCATTTTCTCTTGTTCAACTCCAAGGTTCTCCTAATAATCTTCAAACAGTTCTTATTGCTAGACTCAGCTTGTCCATTCCTTGAGGGTTATAGTTTGAAGCATAAGTCAGATTGGTTCCATACTCCTTGCACATTTCCATCAAGGGTTTAGCTCTGAAACACATGGCATTATCAGCAACAATCTTTATTGGCACACCAAATCTGTATATGATGTGATTCAACAAGAATTCCATAACAACTTGGGTGTGTTACTTTCTTGGTGGGGATTGCTTCTACCCACTTGGTGAAGTAATGTGTGGCTACAAGAATCCACTTAACACTAGAACTAGAAGGGTCTGAAATCTCACTAATGAATTCTATTCCCATTGTTTAAAAGGGGCTTTAATTGATACGAGCTGCAAAGGAAGGAGCCTAAATCTTTCATTCTTCTAGAGAAACACCGTGCAACTTTTACATTTTCTAACTAGCGAGGGTTGCATCTTTGAAGAGAGTAGGACACCAATAACCAACTCTTAAAATTTTGTGTCTTTGTAATCCTTCCGGAAAAGTGTCCTCCACAAACTCCCCATGGAAATCAGCAACTATTTTGGGAGATTCATCTTCAATTATAAATTTCAAGAGGACACCTTCGAGGGTTCTTCCAAGCCAACCCAAAGTCGGTGATGATGTATTTTGAGAAAACAACTTGAGGGCTATTTTCTAATTTTTATTCAAATGATCAGGGAAGCATAGGTGTCTGAGGTAAAAGATTACATCCTTGTACCACTAAAAACTTACCAAATTCTCAAGAACATCTACCCTTTCTTCCTCTACTTCATTCACTTCCACAATCTACAAGTTGCTCTCAGCCATGAGCTTAGCAAGACCCAAACCTCTCACCAAATTTGTGGTTTGGATATCCATGTCATATTCCTGAAGTTTGTTCACCCATATACATATTTTTCTTGAGATCTCCATCTCTAATAAGATGTCTTTTACCATGGTGTGAGGAACATAAGCAAAAAATTTTGAACTTAAGATATAAGGCCTGAAAACCTTTGTTGCTTTCACCAAGGAAAATGCTTGTTTTTCCATGATTGTGTATTTTAACTCAACAGCTTGTAAAGCCTTGATAAAGAAGGCAATAGGCCTCTCAACCTCATCTTCATCCTTCTATAGCAAAACCGATGCAATGGTATATTCGAAGCGAAGAGAAGATTTGGAAAGGCTTCTTGTAATTCGGATCTGCCATGACAGGTGCATGTTTCAATGCTTCTTTGATTCCTTCAAAATCTGAATAGCAACCTCCTCCCATTTGATAACTTGGTCTTTCTTTAACATGCATGTAATGGGAAGAGTTAATTTAGCAAAATTAGACACAAACCTTCTAATGAAATTGATCTACCCAAAGAAGGATTGGATGCCCTTCTTTGTTCTTGGAATTGGAACCTTGCTGATTGCTTCTACCCTCTTAGGGTCAATCATGACACCAACCTTTGAAACAATATGACCAAGAAACTTGGCCTTTTGCACTCCAAAATGGAACTTCTTTGGATTGAGAGAAATGCCATGTTATCCACATCCGATAAACATTCTTTCCAAGTGTTGCAAGTGATCTTTTCTGCTCCTTGAAAACACAGTCACATCATCTTAATAAACTACAATGAAGTCATTTATGTAACCAGCAAAAGCAACATTCATTGCTCTTTGGAAAGTAGCTCCAGCATTCATAAGACCAAAAGGCATTCTTACATAGACATATGTTCCCCAAGGAGTGGTAAAGTTAGTTTTAATCTTTTTAATCCTTGACAACAACTTGATTGTAGCTAGAGAAACCATCCAAGGTGGACAACAATTCAAATCTAGTCACTAATTGCAGCATGTTTTCCATGTTTGGCAAAGGATAATTGTCTTTGAACGAAACTCTATTTAGATTTCTAAAGTCTACACAAAGTCTGATATCTCCATTTTTTTGATTGGCACAAGGTTTGCAACCTAAGATGAATACCTTGTGGGTTGACTGATCCCTCCCTCCTTCAGTTTCTTCAATTCATCTTGCATCTTCATCTAGAGGAGTGGATTAATTGGTGTCTACTTTTTTTTGAAGATCTTGGAATTTGTTTCAAGAGGAATCTCATGTTGAAAAAGTCCTCTTTGTATGCTTTCAGCTCTAAATAAGACCAAACCAAACAGTCCTGATATTTCTTTAATAGTTGAACATAGGACTATTTTTCCTCTTTTTTAGATTGCTGCCCAACCAAAATTTTCTTGGTTTATCATTAGTTCCCAAGTTATGCTCTTCCACATCCCTTGAGGCTAGACATGTTTCTATTGATGATGCAATCAACATTGTCAAAATTTGACTCAAGTGCAACAAGACCTCTAGGAATGGTGTTAGTTTTCAATTGGATAATATCCTTTCCAAACAAAGTCTCTCTTCCTTCAATCACACACACCATTGGTTCCCAATCAATATTATGATCTGCAAACTCACCTTGATTTTTTAAGAACCTTTGCACTTGAGCATCATCATTAAACACTTGTCAATGCTTGATGTTGTTAGGGACAACTGGCCTAGTTAAAACTTCAATATTGTACTCACAATAAGGTGAAATGGTGTAATTTACAAATCTTGACCCCAACACTGCCAAATTTTCAGAGTAAGGTGAAACTTCGTCATGATGCATAATGTTGAAGGAATCAAACATCTCAATTAGATCCCAAACAACATGTTTGTACTATTTCATCCGTTGATTTTTTTTTAGCATATAGGTTTCTTATTTGTTTGAAAACTAGCTCTGAATATCCTTTTACAATGATGTCCTTGACACCATACTTCCATGTAATTCTCAGACCCAACAACAAGGCTTCATACTCAACAATGTTGTTAGTACATTCAAAATTAAGCTTGAAGGAAAAAACAAACTCTTCCAAGCTAGGAGAAATCAGAATAATACCAATGCCATTTCAAAATTTGGAGCAAGCTCCATCAAATAGCAAGGTCCAAGGGGAACCTACCTATTCAAGGCACTTTGACTAATCCATCTTGTTCTCTTTTCCATCAGCAAACCCAACAAAGTTATCAAGCATCAACATCAGCAAACAACACCTCATAGGAAGCATTGTTGGGATCTTCAATAAGGTGTAACATCTTCTTTTCTCCATAGAGCTTGACAAGGCTGCCTTCAATGGGAATAGTGGAAAAATACATGTCCATTTGAACAGTCCCACCAACACTTGTAGCCCACTTTCTTGACAAAAGCATACCCCATTTGGTAGGGCAATCAACAATCACAACATCAAGTTTCAAATTCTTACCCGGATAGGCTGCAAGTTGTACCACCAAACCCTTCACACAACCAACTACCGACACTTCTCTTGAGTCCATGGTAGTAAAATTTCCATAGGCTGCTGTCACTTTGATATCCAACTCATTCATGACTTCTAGAGGCATGACATTGCATGATGCACCGGAATCAAACATACAATTTTCAAGTAGGCCATCCTTTATGATAAAAGTTGTAAAGAATGGATCAACATTCAATTGGGAACTAACCAAGGATGTCCCCAAGTATACCTCAGGTGCTTCTCTAAGATCCTCTAATGCTGGTGGTGTTTCAAGGTATGCAATGATTTTAGGAGGAGTTTTAACAACATTTACATTTGGGGTACTCTTCTCCTCTTTCAATCCCAAGTACTCAAATGCTCTCTTCTTGTTCTCAGGAATCCTAAGCAACTCAATGATTGGAACACTCACTCTCATTTGGCTCAATACTTGGGATATTTCATAGGGAACATTCTTTGGCAAGGCAACATTGGAAGGGAAACAAGCAGATTCATTAGATGGCATGGGATTCTTGGTAGCTTGGGCATGAGGAGGACTGAAATTTTTCTGGGACAATAGAGCTTTTGGCAGGTGTTTCTCTTCTAGGAGCTTCTTTGGGAATACTTGTAAGAAAGGGTGTTTTAGGTTTAGCTTGCATCCTAACTCCCTTAAATAAATTGCTCCTAGTGTTATACTCTTTCTCTTGAGCCACAACAACATTCATTAACAATTGTCTATCTTCCTCTTAAGGGATACCACCATCACACTTCTTAATCATCAAAGCTCTTAAGTATTCAAATTCATTGTTAGGAATCTCAAAAGCTTGTACTAAATCTACCTCAAGAGTATGAGGGGGAAGAAAGACTTGTACCCGTTTGATGCAATCCCAAAAGGTTTCTGCTGTCCTTGCACTTATTACCTCGGTTGATGTTGATCCTTCTTGTGAGCCTAAAGAATATCCCACCATGCGAGATATCATCATCATTATTAGCTTCACCATCTTGCCAGTCCATTTGACATGGAGGATGTAGAAGAAAACACCTATCAAACCAATCAATATCAGCAGACTTCCTCAACAAAGAACAACCCTAGTAGTTGGGGATCGTGTAACACTCTTCCTTCACATCCTTGAGGATGTCTACTTACAGAACCCCATGGGTCCTTTCCCTCTATCATCTACCCTTTGATCACCTCTAGGATGATTGGAAAATCTATCATGGTTTTGTGTTTTTTTTTTACCTTGTGTGCTATACCCAATTCCCTTCTCTGCCTGAGCTAGCTTGTATGAGATTTCTTTGATAGTCCTTGCCAAAAGTTTTCACAACCTCCTCCAATTCAGCACCCTTGCTAGCTTGAGGTTTTTCAGGGTTTATCAACTTTACACCATCTCTCTTGAGAGGTTTCCCAATTTCTTTGATATTGTTTTCAATCTGTAGTGCCATGGTGAAGACCTGCCTCAAATTAGTAGGGTTTTTGTCTCTTAAGTAGTAGATCACTGTTATCCAAAATGAACCCCTTGCTCATTTTGTGGCTAACTCCCTTCATTTCATTCCTCCCTTGTGCCTTAGTCAGAATTTTTTACTTTTTAGGCACTCAAAATGTTCTGGAAATGGCACCATTGGATAGAGCTCTTTCTCAGCTTTCCAGAAAGGTAAAGTTTTCTTCCTAACTCCATGTATTTTTGAAGTTATGGCTCGATAGAGTTTTGTGGGGAATTTTCCCTAGAAAATCCTGAGCCAATAAGATGAGGCCATATGCCCTTGGAAGGGAAGAGGCAGAGGTAAACTTAAAATTTTTACCAAGTGTTGGAAAAATTCAGAAAGGAATTTTTTGGCTCGATGGCCCGCCGCGAATGGGATCGTGCCACGTGTCCAAGGGGAAGAAGTTGGGAAAATTTCCCAAGGGTTGGCGCAAGTAAAATATTTTGACCTAAGGCCCGCATCCAATAGCATGGCACCACATGTCACCAGAAAGGTGGGGGTTGGATGTGTGAAGCAATTTTTTCCTTTTCACCCAAGTGTGGAAAATTCAGAAAGGAAAGCCCGCCCCCCAAAACCTGAGCAAATAGGATCGCGCCTTGTGTCCATGTGGCGGCACAAAACACAAGGTGAGGCCACCTGGGAAAAATGAGCGGGGGAGGCCCACATCCAATGGGGTTGTGCCATGTGTCTAGCTTAGGGAAAATGGTCAACAGTGATGAAAAATTGAAGAGTAGAGGCCCGCGATGAATCACATCATGCCACGTGGCCTCGGAGCTTTGGCCCGGAGAATTTTTGGAAAATTTTCCAAAGGCCGAAATGATGAAAAATCAAGTAGAAAAATCCCATAACCAATCAGAACGTGCCATGTGGCACCAAGACGGAAGGGCACAAATATTTTTGGGGAATTTTCCAAAACGTAAAACACCGTGAAAATTTCAAATTTTCGGCCCGTTAACCCATTTTGTCCCTGTTTTGCCCTAAATTTTCAAATGGGCATAACTTTCGATCCAGAGCTCAGATTTTTACGTTCTTTATATCAATGGAAAGATGGTAAAATTATCTACATGATTCTAGGATAAATTTTGTGTTTTGGTGGAGTTTGGAGAGATAAAATTTGAAAACACCTCTGGCACATGGAAATGAACAAAACTGACATTTCAACCACCATTTTTAATGCAGTATGGCTCGCATTCTCTCCCAGCATGGTCAAAAACATTGGGAAGTGGATTTGTAAGGGAACCCATGTTGTTTATTATGAATTTGGTTGGTGGTTGAAAGCTTTCTCATGTTTTCCCGCGTTTCTCTCTCTTGAGCTCGAATGGGCATTGTAAAAATCCAGAATGGGCTCATTTTAAAACAAGTTAGACATTTTTCTAGCTCTGCAACTTCCCTTTTCTTCCTCATTTGGTAGATTTGTGGAAATTTTTACCTTTCCATGCAAATACAACATCTCTTTTTTCCTCTTGGTCATTGTAATGCACTGTATTAGACTTGGGATGATAATGTATGCTCTGTGATTAAAATTTTCTCAATCCTTTCATATGTTTATCATTGTTTCCTAATCTTTCATTACACTTTGGAAATTTGTGCATGTTTTATGCTATATTTTCTTATGGATTGTGTATGTTTTGTAGTAGCAGGTGTCTTATAATCCTTTAGTGCATCACCTTATTTAGATCAGGTTTTATTTTTGCATTTTCTCAACCTTATCTCCTTAGAAAAGTTTGATTAAGTTATAGGTAAACCCTTTGCAGAATGTCATGAACACTTAAAAAGAGGAGTTGAGGAACCAGCCTCTAATGTGGAGATTCTTTTCCCACTTCTTACAAGTCCCACACTTGGGGAAAAGATTCGATGTTGTGCAATCACACTAGATGCTAAAATGTCAAACTAGAAATATGATAGAACATCTAGAGGGTACAACTAATTTGCATAACAATTTTGGCATGCTCGATGGGAGCTATGAGGTCTCCATCTTCATTGAAACAAAATTGATGTGCATTTTTTACAAGTTTCTTGCTTAAAAGAGCCCTGAATTGCACATCTGGCGATTCCAAGGAAGAAGAATCAATTGGTTTTAGTAGTACATGCCTGAAAACTCATGAGAAGAATCAGCACAAGGTTAAGATTTAGAGAAGAAGTATTGTTTGAGTATCTACAATTATCTCCAAAAAGAAGTCAAAGAGGGAGGATAATTCAAAGGTCTCCATCTCCACCAAACAGAACTCTATCAAATCCTCCACTTGGTAGACCTTTCATCCAATCAACAAGGGTTCTAAGGCCAATCGAATGGCACAACACAACCCATATGTCAATTTCCTTCAGTAGTGACCCACTTCCTCTCAATGTAAAAAATATAATCCTAGTTGCAGCACTGAAGAACATTCCATACTTTACTGGAGAGAATTAGACCACTCCTAGTGATCATGTCAAGGACATTGCTAATATTTGTGCAATCCATGAGATTGATGAGATGCAAGTTGTTGTCAAACTGCTAGCATCTTCATTAAAAGGGAAAGATTTGCAATGGTTTAGGAGCCTTGCTTCAGGCTCTATCCAAAATTGGAACCAACTATGTATAGCCCTCCATGAGTAGTTTGGAGAAAAGGAGATAACTTGTCCCTTTTGGAACAATTAACAACTATCAAGAGAGATCCCAATGAGCAGCTGTGACTTCAACTTCAGATTTCAAAAGACTTGGGAGAGAATTCCAATGGAAGTAAGGCCAACAGTAGAAGGTGCTTTTCTATATTACCTCAAAGCTTTAAATTCTAATATTTCTATGTTAATTCAATCCATGGGAGGCACAACTATCCCTGCTGCTTATAGCATTGCCATTAGAGCTGAAAATTGTCTGATTCAAGTTGGTAAGCTAGCTCCTAGGCCTCCAATGCCATTGTATCCAAATTTAGAGAGTCCAAGTACTAATCAAGCACCTATTTCCACTCATAGAAATCAGAATTCAAGTGAAGCTTCTACTTCATCTTCTAGTACCTCAAATGAACTTTAAGAAGTCATGAAGCAATTGCAAAGTTTAGGTAATGAGCTGGTTACACTCAAGAGGCAGCAAGCCCAAAGTTTCAGGCCTTCATATCAGCCTCAAGCCTCACCTAACAGGTAGCCATATCAGCCTCAAAGACCACCCAATCCAGCTGCAAATCAAAATTAAGCAAGGCCTCCTGCCAACAAACCATTTCAGCCCTATAATCCCAATGCTGCATCTTCCTCTAGAGCACTAGTGTCAAGTACAAACCAACATAGCTCAAGAGTATGATTGGTGTTTCCCATGCAATGAACCTCACAACTAGTCTATGTGCTTCAATGGTGCCTTAAATCAAGCATTAATAGTAACAAAAATTGGTGTGGAGGGTGAAGGGAGTCAAGGAAATAACAGACAACAAGAAACATCCCAACAATAATTAGCTCCAAATGATACCACACTTGTAAACCTGGCGGCAGAGAAGATTTTTGTGGTATGAATCAACCAATCCTCAAAGTGTTGCAGCCAACACAAGGTCAAAAAGGAGAAATTTGGGTGAAGGACAACCATTGGATTCAAGTAATTAATTACCTTCTACCACTCAAAAGCTGTTGACAAACAAAATTTAGTTCCAAACATGCAAAGACCACCCAAACTAGCTCCTAAGCCAACCCAGATGCCGGTTGTTGCTGCCCATGTGCAAGGAATGAATATTTAGGATAGAGGACAATAGAGGGATGCTTCATCCCCATTCAACATCATTGATTAGATGAAGAAGAGAAATGTAAACATATTAATGTGGGAATCACTATCCATCCTAGGCTAAAGAGATTTGCTTTAAGCTGCCATGAAGGACTGGTCAACTTCAAATCAATAGGTCCAAATGCAAGAGAAGGTACTCACAAATGTTGCCCAGCTTGACGGGAATCATGTAGGACAGCAAGGTAAAATGTTGAAGCCCCCTCCATTCTATGTTTCATTGATCATTGGAAACCATTTAGTACACAATGCATGATTGATTAACGGAGCAAGTAGTTGATAATGCCCAAGAAAATAGCTGATCGGTTGGGGATTCAAGATGAAGTCATATCCAAAGGGGTAGTACAATTATACGGGACAGCTATGATGATAGTGGGAGTGATTAAAAATTGAGCCTTACCTTACATGCATGCCGCAACATTGTTGTTTTGCAAGACATCTCGGTGATAGATCTTCCACCACTCTTTGCCCTATGTTTGTCAAGGGATTTCATGAGCTAAGATTGGAGGTTACTTATCGATGATTGGTCACACATGTTGTTCGAACAAGATATGGAACTAAGGCCACGATCAGATCTAAGCCTATTGCAAACTTTCACATTGAACCTCACACTCCAAGCCAAATCAATACCAATTATTCAGCATTTGATCAAGAAGATTATCCAAGCACTGATGAAGCTAACACCAAGGTTAGAAGCATCCCAAATTTGACTCTTGATGAATGGGCAAGCAAGGTGCATGCTTTTGATCCTTATCAACAAATAGAAGAATCTAAGCTAGGAGTCTATTGCATACATGAAGAAAATAAGCCTATTCCTAGCATCACCAAGCCAGACCACAAGGATGATAACGAGGTATGGCAGTTGTTCTTTGATGGATCAAGAAGTAGACAAGGTGCAAGAGGGGGAGCTATGCTTGTTTCACCTCAAGGAATTAAGTACTATTAAGCTTTTAGATTTTAGTTTGCATGTTCTAATAACACTACTGAATATGAAGCTTTGATACAAGGATTGCATTGGTCAATCAAGAGAGGAATAAAGAACTTGCAAGTTTTTGGTGACAAAGTGAGCTGATTGTCAACCAAGTTAAGGGGCAACATGCTGCCAAGAATGATCTGCTCAAGTGCTAAAAAAATAGGGTGTGGGACCTCATTGAATATTTTGAGGGCTTTAGCATCAAGTCCATCCCTAGGAAAGAGAACCAAGCTGCTGACAGGATTGCAACAATTAGAGCAGCCTTTGATGTTGTTGAAAGCATCAAGAAAGAAAAAGTACAGCCAAGCATTCATGTGATTGTAAGGCCTTCAGTGCTAGACAACAATGTAAGTTGGCAAGTGTTTGAAAATGATCAATAAATCATCCATTTCTTGTAAGAAGAGGCTGAGTTCTCAGTTAAAAATCAGGAAAATTTAGAACAGCAGTATGGTGATCAAGTGGTGTAACTGAGAACCAACAAACTACCAAAGGGACTTGTCACTTTGGAGTCCATTTTCAATCCTAATGATCAATTTAGAAAGAGAAATCAAACATCCAAGTCAAGGGGAAGATTCGGTGTCCATCTTAGTGGAAGAAGGTAAATCAATCCAAATTGGTAAAGTGACAACTGAGAAAGAAAGGTATGAGTTCATACAGCTTTGTCAAGAATTCCCTGATGTGTTTTCTTGGAGCTATGAAGATTTAAAAGGCTTTAATCCCAAGTTAGCTCAACACACTATTGAATTGGACCCAAGTGCTAAACCCATCAGGCAAAAACAAAGGCTAGTCAATCCACACATGGAGCCTCTCATGAGAAAAGAATTGAATAAGTTGATAGAATCAAGTATCATATTCCCTATTAAGCATTCTATTTGGGTAACCAACTTGGTTCCGATTAGAAAGAAGAGTGGAGAAATCATATTGTGCGTTAACTTCAGAGATTTGAACAGAGCATCTCTCAAGGATCATTACCCACTTCCTTCTATGGAGCAGATTTTACAAGTTGTCATTGGCTTTGAAAGGTTTTCATTGTTTGATGGCTATTCAGGGTACAATCAGATTATGGTGAAGGAAGAGGATCAGTTCAAGACAGCCTTCACAACCAAATGGGGGACCTATGTATATAGAAAAATGCCATTTGGGCTGTCCAATGCTAGAGCTACATTCCAAAGGACAATGGACATGGCATTTAAGGATTTGATTAACAAAATGGTGCTGATATATCTAGATGATATCACTATTTTTTCAAAAATGCAATAGACCATCTCTTTCATTTGAGATAAGTGTTCCAAAGGTGCAGAAGATTTGGGGTATCCTTGAATCCCAAAAAGTGTATTTTTCTAGCTCATGAAGGAAAGCTCCTTGGCCACATTGTCTCCAAAGAAGGGTTAGCAATTGATCTAGAAAGAGTTGAAGCCATAAGAGCACTGCCATTGCCAAGTCATAAGAAGGCCCTTCAAAGTTTCTTGGGAAGGATAAATTTTGTTCAGAGGTTTGTCCCAAATTTTGTAGCTCTAGTCAAGCCTATCACCAAGATGCTAAAGAAAAGCATAGTTTTCAAATGGACAATGAAGGAAAGGCAAGTTTTGACACAATCAAAGAGGCCATCTCACAAGCTCCAACTCTCATTAACCCAGATTTCTCCAAGGATTTCATCCTCTATGCATTTGGAGGTGATGATACTATTTCTACAATTTTGGTACAATGAACAAAGACAATGATGATAATCCAATTGTTTTCTTCAGCCAAAGCCTAGAGGACTATGAGGTGAGATATTCCTTCATTGAGAAGCATCTTCTTGTAGTAATTAGGAGCTTGAATAAATTTAAGCATCTAGTTTCAAACAACAAGGTTCAACTACTAGTTTCTCATGTGGGAGTTAAAGACTTCCTCCTCAATAAAGACCTAAATGAAAAGAGAGTAGGGTGGATTACTCGTGTCATGGAATATGAGATTGAGATCAAAGTTAGCACACTGGTCAGAGGAAAAGGATAGTGTGAGTAGCTGGTCTTGAACAAACAAAAGGAAGCATGTAATGAGAAAGAGGTTGTTTTGGCGTTGCAAGATAGCCATGAGCAAGGAAGCACTCAAGAAGAAAATGATAATGTCCTCACTCCTTGCTGGACCCAAGACATAAGGAACTTTCTACACACAGGCCTATGCCCTCCAAAGATGAATAAAACCAAAAGGAGACACTTCAGATTGTAGGATGTCCCATATTCCCTTATTGATGGTGTTTTATTCAAAAGGGATGTGAATGGAGTGCTACTGAGATGTATTGGTACAAATTAGATTCACAAAGTGTTGGAAGAGTTCCATGGTGGATCATCTGGTGGTCATTTTGCACCACAGTGACAACTCTCAAGATCATGAGGGCTGGCTATTATTGGCACAAGATTTTCAAAGTGATTGTAATGCATGGATCAAGAGGTGCAAGAATTGTGCATTCTTCATGGTAAGGAGAAACTAGCTTCCCTTCCATTGCATCCCATTTCAATTGACCAACCATTCATGCAATGGGGTTTGGACTTCGTTGGAGTCATTAATCCAAATTCAAGCTAAGGACACAAGTGGATTCTAACAGCAACCGATTACTTCACCAAGTGGGTCAAGCAAAGTAGCACTCAAGGAAGAAAATGAATCTATCATCCTAGACTTCTATGAAGGGATAGCAACCAGATTTGACATACCTGCTACAATAATATCAGATAATGCATTGGCATTCATTGGGTCCAAGGTAACTAAATGGGCTGTCAAGAATGGGATCTACCTAAGCACTTCATCAAATTATTATCCTCAGGGTAATGGCCAAGCTAAATCTACAAATAAGAACTTGTTAAGGATCATCAAGAGGACTCTTGATGAAAATCAAAGGTCTTGGCATACTAAATTGAAATCAACCTTGTGGGCTGATAGGATAACCCCCAAGAGATCTACAGGTAATTCTCCATTCAAGCTTGTTTATGGAAGAGAGGCAATTTTTCCCATGTCACTTGAGTTGCCAACATTGGAACTCATGAAGTAGTTGGAGTTGTTGGAGTTTGGACCCATGGAGGTTAGGTATGTAGAATTGATGGAGCTCCCGAAATTAGAAATCAGGCATCCCAAGCAATGGAGAAAGATCAAGCCTTGATTAAGAAGACCTTTGATAGAAAGGCCAAGGATAGATATTTCTAAGTTGGAGATCTAGTGTTAAAATGGGATGAAGACAGAGCAAAACCAAGGAGGCATTCAAAATTTGATGCCATTTGGAGTGGTCCCTACATGGTCACAAAGTGTAAGGACAACAATGCCTTCCAATTGTCTACATTAGATGGTGAAGAATTATAGATTCCAATCAATGGAATCCATCTGAAGCATTACTACTGAAAGAAATTCTCCACCTTGTACATATTAGCTTAGGTTTTCATTCCTCTAAGTGCTTATGCACATTGTTTTGTTGTAGATTAGCTTTTATTTCCCTAAGTGCTTTGGCACAAGCTTGTTGTTCTAGGAAATGTGTTTTACAGGCCTTGCCCAATCAGATGGTGTCCTGCCCTCCATCTTCCTCCTTGCATTGTTCTAATCAGTTGGGGTACCAAGTAGAGATTTGATGACTCCATGCCCAATGGATTGCTTTAGGAAACTGGTAACTTCATCCAACAGGCAGATGACCCCTCTGAGTCGCCAAAATTGTTATCCAAAATGAACCCCTTGCTCATTTTGTGGCTAACTCCCTTCATTTCATTCCTCCCTTGTGCCTCAGTCAAATTTTTTTACTTTTCAAGCACTCAAAATGTTTTGGAAATGGCACCATTGGATAGAGCTCTTTCTCAACTTTCCAGAAAGGTAAAGTTTTCTTCCTAACTCCATGTATTTTTGAAGTTATGGCTCGGCGGAGTTTTTGTGGGAAATTTTCCCTAGAAAAGCCCGGGCCAATAAGATGAGGCCACGTGTCCTCGGAAGGGTAGAGGTGGAGGTAAACTTGAAATTTTTACCAAGTGTTGGAAAAATTTAGAAAGGAATTTTTCAGCCCAATGGCCTACTGGCGAATGGGATCGTGCCACATGTCCAGGGGAAGAAGTTGGGAAAATTTCCCAAGGGTTGGTGCAAGTAAAATATTTCAGCCTAAGGCCCGCATCCAATAGCATGGCACCGCGTGTCACCAGAAAGGTGAGGGTCAGAGGTGTGAAGGGATTTTTCCTTTTCACCCAAGTGTGGAAAATTCAGAAAGGAAAGCCCACCCCCAAAACCCGAGCCAATAGGATCGTGCCACGTGTCCATGTGGCGGCAAAAAACACAAGGTGAGCACACAGGGAAAAATGAGTAGGGAAGGCCCACGTCCAATGGGATTGTGCCACATGTCCAGCTCAGAGAAGATGGTCAAAAATGATGAAAAATTTAAGAGCAGAGGCCCGTGACGAATCACATCATGCCACGTGGCCTCGGAGCTTCGGCCGGTGGAGAATTTTTGGAAAATTTTCCAAAGGCCGAAACGATGAAAAATGAAGCAGGAAAATCCCGCAACCAATCAGAACGTGCCATGTGGCACCAGGACAGTGGGGCGTAGAGATTTTTGGGGAAATTTTCCAAAATGCAAAAAGTGGGAAAATTTCAAATTTTCGGCCCGCCAACCCATTTTGGCCTTGTTTTTCCCTAAATTTTCAAATGGGCATAACTTTTGATCCAGAGCTCAGTTTTTTGTGTTCTTTATATCAATGGAAAGATGGTAAAATTATCTACATGATTTTGGGATCAATTTTGTGTTTTGGTGGAGTTTGGAGAGAGAAAATTAGAAAACTCCTCTGGCATGTGGAAATGAACAAAACTGACATTTCAACCACCATTTTTAATGTAGTATGGCTCGCATTCTCTCCCAGCATGGTCAAAAATGTTGGGAAGTGGATTTGTAAGGGAACCCATGCTGTTTATTATGAATTTGGTTGGTGGTTGAAAGATTTCTCATGTTTTCCCGCGTTTCTCTCTCTTGAGCTCGAATGGGCATTGTAAAAAGCCAGAATGGGCTCATTTTAAAACAATTAGACATTTTTCTAGCTCTGCAACTTCCCTTTTCTTCCTCCTTTGGTAGATTTGTGGAAATTTTTACCTTTCCATGCAAATAAAACATCTCTTTTTCCTCTTGGTCATTGTAATGCATTGTATTGGACTTGGGATGATAATGTATGCTCTGTGATTAAAATTTTCTCAATCCTTTCATATGTTTATCATTGTTTCCTAATCTTTCATTACATTTTGGAAATTTGTGCATGTTTTATGCTGTATTTTCTTATGGATTGTGTATGTTTTGTAGTAGCAGGTGTCTAATACTCCTTTGGTGCATCACCTTATTTAGACTAGGTTTATTTTTGCATTTTCTCAACCCTATCTCCTTGGAAAAGTTTGATTAAGTTATAGGTAAACCCTTTGCAGAATGTCATGCACACTTAAACAGAGGAGTTGAGGAACCAGCCTCTAATTTGGAGATTCTTTTCCCACTTTTTATAAGTCCCACACTTGGGGAAAAGATTCAATGTTGTGCAATCACACTGGATGCTAAAATGTCAAACTAGAAATCGATAGAATATCAAGAGGTGCAACCGATTTGCACTAACACTACCTTCAAGTATCAAATGCATCTGCATATTTTATCAAGCATGACTCATCACATGGCCTCAAATTAATAGGTAACCTTCTCAAATTTTTGTTAAACCTTGTGTTGAAGTCATGAACTGATTCATTGGGGTTCTTCTTGATATTTTCAAACTCAGACAAGAGAAACCTAGGATCAGTCTTATCACCATATTACAACCTAAATGCATTGTTCATTTCAGTCCAAGAGTCAATAGAATTATCAAGCAGATCCTTGTACCAATCCCTTGCATCCTCTTCTAGTGTATGAATGAACAATTTAACATACACATCTTCATGCTCAATCTCAAAGTCCTCCATCATGTTAACAAAAAGTTTTAGGTGCTGATCACCAGTTATTGCATTGTTACCTTGGAATTTTGGCAATCTATTTCTGACATCTTGAGGGACAACATTTGGATAACCATTCATTCCTCTAAAATTAATAGGACCAAATGTGTTAACAACAAATGGAGGTCTAGGTGGAGGCTGAGCCATATTATTTTGAGGTGGTGATCTTGGAGGAGAAACAAAATGATGAGGAGTGAGAGGTATTTGGGGAATAGAAATGTAATTTTCAAAATGGATATCCCCTATAGGATCAACTTCTTGATAAAATCTAGTAGATTTGGAAAAAACAGGGGATAGAATGAGGAGCAAGATTTTCAAAGACAAATTAAGGTCCCTCTCCAAATGGAGAATGCAAATTTTTAGGAGGACTATCTATCTTAGATTTACTTGAAGAACTACAATCCTCAATGACAGGCTGATTAATCTCAAGTTCAACAAAGGTAACCTCCTTCCTTGAGCTCTGATCTCCAACCACCTTCCAAACTCTTCTCCCTTCTAACTCTGAGTTCCTTGAATCTAAAAACAACTTCTTAGTAGAGTCTCTAATGAAGAGAGATCTTCTTCCTTCCAGTTTTGTAGAGATTAGCAACACCAAAAATAAACAAATGACAGAAAGCTAAGACATTGGTATTTATCAAGATCAAAACAACATGGAGTCGCCACTAAGGAATTTCACCCTAGTTGTGCAAATGCACTAAAATACTTTGTCAAATACCTATCAAGCACTGAAAATCTTGCCAAACTTTATAGATCAGACCTTCCTTTTCTTGAATCTATCAACCACAAATGCAAATGAAGTGCAACTACTACTAAAGATAAAATTAACAGAGTTTGAAACCTTTGCATACACCTTACAAATCTAAGTATAGAATGATGCTTTAACAATATATTTGCAGACATAACTTGTAAGAGACATTACCAGGGTTTGATATGCATTCAAATATTCAAATATGTATGCACATGGATCAAATTGAACTAAGAATGTCCTCGGAAACGGTGCCACTAGTGTTGGTACCCAAATTTGTTCTCTTTTCAGTCTGAGAAGCATCAAAGATATGACATGAAGCTTGAAGATAGATGGATCATGGTGTGTGTCATTTTGTAGCTAGGGATATGATCTAACTGGCACTCATTTGTGGAGAGATGGATAGCACTCAAATAGGACTTGATCTTGTCCTAACTGTTTTAGGTTGTGCCTTTGAACCAATGTAAGATAACCTATTTTGTAACCCTCAAATGGTGAAGGAGATGAAGATATCCCTCAATTTGTGCAAATAGTATGAAAAGGGCCTTGGGAAAATATGATCAACACTCCAAATCTAACTTTCACAAGTTGTCACTTCTAGATTATGGAGATACTTTCAATGCAAGACAAGGGTTACTGAAGACATTTTGAAATCTGATCTATTCTCGCATACATTAGCAATTGGAATTTGATCTTGTGGGTATACAGGGAAAAAAATGGTAAAACAGGGTAGGATTAGTTGTTTTGAATGAATTTTGGGTGGGAGTTTAGACAAGACAAACCAAGATCTGCTAGAATCTTTGAGGATTTCAGCAAAATATGGAGAAACTTAACAACAAAAAGTATCAAATGGTTAATCATCCCATCAACCAGGATATGTGCATCAAATGGAGGCCCACATCTACACTTTTCCACACAATTCTTAATCATATATCACAAAATATTGAGTTAGAATGAACCAATGAAGCATTTAGCAATCACTATTTAATCATGACCTAAGGTGCACCCAAAGGTTTACAAACAATATGTGAAATCATGAAAGGAAAAGTGATTTTAAATTTGTTTATCTCTTTATCAGATGAAATCTCTTCTAAATGTGAGATTGCAAATGCCACTAAACTATCACAAGAAATGAGACCATGTATGATCAAGAGATATTTTAAACACAAGACTGCAACAGGAAACAAGAAACACAAATTTGAAATGCATTCTGAAATGTAAGCATTCAGATTTTTCCCAAAGATAACAGAATAACTCAAAAATGATCAGATTTATCAGCAGGGGAATGTTTTGAAAAACAATCTCAGAGCTTGTTAATGGCTATACATGTGCAACCAACTTAACATGATTTGAAATCTGATACAGAGAGAGTTACATGAGTTTCTCAAGTGGTCACTCAGAGAATGGGCTTCTTCCCAGATTTTCCCGTGAAATTTTTAGTTTTCCAAGCTTTTTAAACTCTTCCAACCCTTTGCATGAAAAATTCATGCAATATATAGCTTTCAATCTCCTTCGAGCCTTCTTTCCCAAGAAAAGAATATGCCAAAGGATCAAATTTGTTACAAAAATTTCTCATGATTCACAGACAGGGATGTTTAACAAAACACATCCAAAAAGTTTCCAATTGTCTCAAAAAGAGATGAATCATTGCAAAATTTGCATCATTATCCATTATGGAGGCATGTTTTTCATCTTCAAAGCATGCAAACCCCCTTCCTTTCATTATTTCATCCTTATCCCTCCAAAATTTTACTCTGCAACTTTTGGATATGATATTTCACATTTTTAGATGGGTTAGGGAAAAAATTCACTTCAAAAACATATTTGATCCTCAAAACCAATTGCATTGGTCCTTACAGGCACAAACAACACAAATTTGTCAAAATTTGATGGAAATTGATGCAAAAACTACATCTCCAAATATCCTAGAGCGTTATAGGGAAAAAATGGAGGAAAAGCAAAAACAATTCACAAATACCATAGATTCAACTTTCAACTCTTAATCTAAGCCCTCCACACTGAGAGAAAAACCATTGGAGATGGGATTTGGAGGCACCTTTTTCCGATTTTCATTTTAAAAAAGAAACAACCACGTGGTGAGATTTGATTCGGCACGGGAATGGGTTTCAAATTTTTACCCTTTTTGACCCTTTTATTTTGAGCGGCCACGTGGCACCATTCCATTGGATGCAAACATAGGAGCTTCATTTTACCTTTTAAACTTTTTGGGAAAAATTGGAAAATTTTGATATTTTTCCCCGCACCTCTGCCTCATGAAAATGGGCCTAACACGTGTCCTAAAGTGGGCCCCATTGGAATCACGGACCGATTCTACACATTTCCACCTTTTTGGAAAAAGGAAAATTTTCCAAATTATCCCCACAGACCCGCACCTCCGATTCTCGTCACGACACGTGGCGATTGCTGATTCGTTGCGAGGCCCTAGGCATTTTCTTTGCACTTTAACTCTTTTTCCAAAATTCCTTAAGGCAAAAATACCCACTACTTCTCATCTAATCAAAAGAGGACATGTCATTATTTTCGGGAAAAATTTAGAAGTTTTCGCCACTTGAATTCAGGCATATTAGCACTTGGCGAGGCCACGGGACAATTTGAAACTTGTAGCCAAAGTAGCTAAAAAAGAAAAAGTTCTCAAAATGACCCACCGCTCCTCCTCCAATCAAAACATGCCACATAAGCAACATTAGAACCAATCAGAGTAAAGTGGAGCCATGGGACCAAATTCGTGCTTTTGCGAGGAAAAGCAAAAAGTGATAAGTTAAGACAATTTTTGGTTGTCCCTTGGCCAATTAGAACAAGCCACATTGTTGATGAATGCTGAAGAAGAAATTTTCGGAAAATGATGCCCTTCTTACGATCAAAACATAAAAATTCCAAGGATGCCTTAGAATTCGATTTTTTTGCTAAGGACGACACATTTCTCAAAATTGAACCAACTAAAACATGTTTTCAAAGCATTTTTTTATCATGGAATTGGATTTTCAATGGCTTACAAGTGCAAATCGATCAATTTTAAAATTCCACAATTGGACAAAAAGGAAAATGGTAGAGCCCATGATTTTGGTAAAATTAGGGCACAAAACAGGGCACACATGCAGATTTCTTTCAAATTGGGGCAAAAAAACATATTTGTGAGCATTTCAAGGCATTCAACTAGAGGGAAAAGTTGTAGACAACCAATTTGAGAGAAAAATGTTTGAGCAAGCGGTGAAGGAAAAATTTAGGGAAAAATGGCACCAACGAGTAATGGGTCACGTCGAGCCTAGTATTATTTGTTTTCCATTCCATGGAGAACAATTAGAAATTCAAGCGCAAAGGTGTAGTTTTTCCCCTTCTTATTTTTCCCATGATCAAGGTTGATGGGCATATCTTCCCGTCAATTTATTCCCAGCATCCATGGGTAGTATGTGGGCATCTGCGATAGGATCTGTGTGGCCATATTTCAAGTGGTAGTGGAAGTCTCCATGAATTAAAATGGTAGAACTCCAAGAGCAGGGCCCAAGGGATAGTCCTCAAATAAGCGTAGGCTTTCCACGTGTCCCAGGTCCAAAATGAAGACAGACAAGCCCAAATCGGCTAAGTATGGAAGGTTCAATAGACAACGACATGTGCCTCATTGGTGCAACTTCAAGGGTCAAAGCTAGGTGGCAATTCTCAAACTTATGATAGTCCTCCACGTGTCCTAGGTCAAAAAGAGATAGAGCCAATCATTTAAATTGACTAAGTATGAGTGGGTCGGCGGAAGCCTCCATGTGCCTCAACGATGTAATTTCAAAAGTGAAACCAAAGGGCCAATCTCTAAATGAGTTCCAACTCACCATGTGGTCAAAGTCAATGGAGAGATAGAGTTAGCCATTGAAAATTCCAGGACTGGCGAAAGGAGCCACGCGTCAGCTTGGTGTAATTTTAGGAGGCATATCCAAAGTGAAAACTTAAATGAGAGCTAGCTCTCCACGTGTCTAAGGGTCAACATAAGCCTGAATCAGATAAGTATAAAAGAACCAGCGGTGCTCTCCATGTGTCATTCGGCATAATTTCAAAGGAAAAATCCGGAGGTAGGTCCCAAATGAGCGCTAGCTCTCCACGTGTCCAGGGTCAGATATATGGCCCCGCCAAACAAAAGGGACTTAGTAAAAATGCAAAAAAATTGAGCTGGATCGTAAAGGACACGTGGAAATGTTTCAAGTGTCGGCGGGCCCTTTTGTGTTTTGATGCCATTGAAAAGTCAAAGTGGGAAAGTAGGCCGTCGGGGTGATTTGAGAATTTGAGCTCTGTTTTCATGAAGGAGCTAAAAGTTAAAAAGTGACCCACATCCCCCCATAGTAGGGAGAAAGTCAAATATTAAGCCCCATTGAAAAAAAGGTAAAAAATATAAAAGTGAACCGTGACTCTGTCCCCACTTAAGTAGGCCACATGTCAAGAAGCGTATCAAAAGCGAGGGGCCAAAATGTTCCAAAGTTCCATTTCTCCAAAGGGTATAAAATTTAAAAGGTGTCCTCAGGCCCACTTCATTTTAAATCTCTCCCACGTGGATGACTCACATTCAAAGTTTGTAAGGAAGATTGAATGACTTCTGATTCAATGTGCGGTTTTTCGCCGGACATGAAAATGACCGAGGCATTGGAGAGACTCAGACATTGGTTTCTCAAATCATTTTTCATCATTTTTGTAACCGAATGTAACCATTCTTAGAAACTATTTAATGGCTTCTCCATGCCATTGTTAGGGTTGGATCCTGGTACTCTATAAAAGTAATAGATTTGAAGTAATCAATACAAAATTTTCCCCTTTCTTCCTCTTCTTTTCTTCTTTCCATGTTTAAAACTTGGGAATCATCCATCTTTTATGATAGGAAACTTTGTGTTCTTGTTTATATGATTTCTAGAACTTTGCATTCTGTGGAATTATATTGGTTATGAAAGTGAATGATTCTATTCTGCAACTCCTTGGTTCAATATGTATAAGGTGATACTCTTCCATCTATATTTCCTGAAGGTATTTTTATGTTCTTCCTTCCCCATCTCCTTAATTCTTCCATTCTTTCATATTGATGATCTTTGGGCATAAAACATTTCAAAATATCAGGAGTCCACACTTTGAACATTTGTATATAAGTGTGCTGCTTGCTTTCAATAAGGGAACCTCTCCCATTCAAGAGGAGGGACTTATTGTCTCCTGACTATGGTTTGTTAAAATAATCATTTTAAAAACCTAACAGTTTTTGGTGAATCTACTAGGGATTTTATTTCAATCGGATCCCTTTCTAAAAGAACAAATTCAAGATCATTGTTGGTCTGATGACTCTACGGTATACATGTGGGAAGAAAGCTCTCGGGGTTGAGGATTCCCATTTTCAACTTCTAGAGCAACAAAAATTCTCTCTTCCAACAAGAAGGAATAGAGGAACTCATTCTACAAGCACACCTCCTATTAAAGATAGAAATTCCAAGGATAGCATTCCTCAAGAGCATCTCAGTCCTAATCTCCGTGCTTTGATACTTCTTTGGTGTTTTAGTTCCCCTTCAGTCAATTTTTCCAAAAATGGTAGTTCCTTTGCCTTGGGGACAACAAGTTGGGCCTCTTGCTCTTCCTCAGCCATTGCATGAGTTACCTAGGGGTAACAGGAAAATTTTTCCCAAGTTCCGGGGTGATGGGAAGGTTCATCTAGATGAACACATTGCAGCCTTCATTGTTGCATGTGGGATTCTTGGGGTTGAACATGAAGATGTCTCTGTTAGGATTTTTGTGGAGACATTACAGGACAATGTTGTTGATTGGTTCTACCATCTTCCTATTGGGTCTATCACTAATTGGAATACCATGAAAACTTAGTTTGAGAAACATTTCAAACTTGTTAAAGATGTCCATGCTCTGTTAGCACAAATTTATCATATCAAGAAGGATCCATTTGATCCCATGAGGGAGTTTGTGGCTAAATTCAACAAGATAATTAATAAAATTCCACAGAACACTTGTCTGGTGGATCAAATCCAAAAGTGCTTCTTCCTCAATGCCTAGTTTCCTGAAGTGAGTTATGCACTAAGGAGAGCTAACCTTGCAACTTTGGATGTTGATCAACATTTGGCTATCAGTGTTGAGGATGATTTAATCATGTCTAGTAAATTGAAAAGAGAATCCTCCAAATCTAAAGCTTCTTCCTCTTCCTCTTCTTGGAGCCAATTGAGCAATTAGTACAAAAGCTTGCAAATGATCTCATTGCTCTCAAGAAACAATTGGCTCAACATACTCCTTACCAGGATGTTCCAGAGAAAAAATTCAGCCTAGGAACCATCTACCTTCTTCTCAGACCAGATTGGCTATTGAAGGCCCACCCATCAAGGTTCCAGTCAATGCAACCTATGAAGTTGAAGAACCTAATGATGAGGAGTGTAATGAACTATATGAAGAACTAGAAGAAGAAGTTGAAGAATTGGAAGAGCTTGGTGGGTCTCAAGTTCATTTCCTCACCACTGAAGGTATGGATGATGAAGATGAATATGAGGAAAGAGTGGCAGATATGAATAGTGAGTCATATGCTAATGTTACTTAGGATTAAACAAACAAAAACAAGAAAGTGGTGCAACTGCTAAGAAGTCCAAGGAGTTTCCTATAACTATTCCAGTGATTGCAAGAAGAGGAGCTCCTATTCCCACTGCCTCCACACAAAAGGTGAGTAATGCTAATCCTTCTTCTTCTACTTCTATTTCCAAAACTCCTTCTCCTTCAAATCCCAAAACTGATAGATCAAGAGTCTCTCAAGTTCCTAGTAATGATGCCCCATCTACCTCTGGATCTTTTGATATCATTGATCACCTAAAAAGACTAAAATCCAAATTTCAGAGGCAGATTTTTACTAGACCCATCCAAAAGATTTTGCTAAAATGGTAAACTTTGTAAATTCCAAATCCAAACTTTCATCCAGTACTTCTAAAGGTATTTTTTCCACCCGCTCTTCTTCACCTCAATTAAGCCTTGTGGCTGCAGTCACTTCCCCTAATGATAAAATTGAACCATTCTATGTGAATCTTCTCATAGCTAGCCATAAACTCAGTAATTGTGTTATAGACTCAGGAGCATCAGATAATGTAATGCCTCTAAAGGTAGCCCATGCTTTGGGTCTAATCCTAACACATTCCTTTGGTTCCTGTTATTCCATGGAAAGTAGGAAATTTCCTTTGGTTGGAAGAATTAAAGATGCACAAGTAGATTTTTCTACTTTTCCAGAGAAAAGGGTCTTAGCCACTATTTTGGTAGCTGATATTCCTCCCTCATATGGGATGTTGCTGAGTAGAAATTTTTGTAAGGAGATAGGAGGTGAAATTTAAATGGACTGGTCACATGCTTTGATCTTGGTCAATGAAAAATTGAAGAAGCTGCTACAGGAGAAGAAGACTGAGTATATTGTGTAAAAGAATGATGATCCAAAAGCACAAATACTCTATGAAGATGTATGGCATGGTAACTACATGATCATATGTATGAAAAAGATGAGGCAAGGCTTCCTAAGGGAGTGATTCATGACCCCAATGGAATTTGGACTCTGGAGTTTGATGGAAGCTTCTCTTCAGCTGGTTCTGGAGCTGGAGTGGTGTTGACATCTCCAGAAGGGAACATTCATCCTTTCTCTTTCAAGCTTTGTTTTGAAAATACAAACAATACAACTGAATATGAGGCACTCATACTTGGATTGAACATGGCAAAAGAAATGGGAGTGAAGAATCTTTGTGCTCGTGGTGATGCAGAGCTTATTGTGAAACAAGTCAGAGATCTTTTTCAAGTCAAGAATAGGAGATTGAAACATTATAGGAATCTTGTTTGGGATTCCATTGAGTTTCTTGATGCTTTCTCCATTGAAGTTGTGCCAAGAGAAAGGAACACTAGAGCTGATTCTCTAGTTGTCTTAGGATCTTTGCTGATTCCTCATCCAGATTTCTCTCAGGAGAAGTTTACCATTGAAATGATTCATAGGCCCAACATACCAGATAATGCAAATAACTGGAAGGTTTTCAATGATGATCAACATTTTCTCTCTTTCTTGGAGCTTAGGGATAATTTTGACTAGCTGTATTTTGAAGGAAGTGAGACCTTGCCTAGAGAGTGTGTATGCTCTAATGAAGGGGACATCAAGGAAGAGATAAATCAAGATGGCTATATCAAATTGAAAGGTAATAAGATCCCTAAATGACGGTGAGTTTGGAAGACCTGTTTGATAAGCATGATAGGTAATTTTTCTGTGTAAAATCACAACACCCCTGAATGGCCCGGGTGTGGAGTGGGGCATCTGGTGTGATTACACAACATGGGACCATCTCTCAAGCTATGGGAAAGAAAAATTGAGATGGAACTCTATAGAAATCTGGTTCTTACCTCTAAACTACTCTGCCACAAGCTACTCCGGTCTGCAAGAAGAACCTATCATATCCTAATCTATAGAGAGAGCCTACACTAAGTGGTGATACACTAGAAAAGGAAGTGGTTGAATCACAGACCCGACCACCTGAAGTGGAGAGAGGTGAGCAGAGGAGAGGGTGGACAAGATGCACCACAAACCAGAGATAGATTTCACACAAAACACCACTTCAAAACCCATTGCTCCCAAGACCTACAACAAACATTAGAATATGCACAATATAATAATAATGAGAGGAAAGGAGAGATAATAAAATAAGTAAAGGATGGAAAAATGCATCAAAAAATAGATTTTATTACTGGAAAAGTTCACACAATGCATTATTAGTGGGAAAGAGGTAAGAGAATGCCATTATAGAGATCATGTGAAAGGAGGCTTAGACTCACAAAACGTTATACTCCTGAAGGAAGAAAGAAAGAGGGGTAGAAGAGGGAAGATCAACAACCAACCTTTGAATATGCCCCTTCATTACAATATATAGGAAGAATAAAGAGAGAAAGGGAAAAATTCAGATTCTGCTTTAACCACCTTGAGACGCATTGAATCCTACTTTGAAAGCTCAACCACTATCAATCAATGCCTTTCTCAAATCCACCCCAAATCTATCATGTTTGGTTATCCGAGGTGGATTAAATCAAATCAAATTTGGTAGTTGGAGAAATCGGGCTTTGTATTAATGGCCTAGAAGATGTTTCTCCATTTTCTCCCACCTAACCTCTTAATAATGATATTTTATGTTTCCATGGCATAAAGGGTGTTGAGACATTTCCAAAAAGTCTTCTCCCACCCAAATCTGAGTCTCAAGTCAAAAGATATGGCCATTTGAATATTTGGATCATGGGCATGTAATATTTTAAAGAATTTGTCCATACAGGGTCCACATGGTGGCCTCTACATGCTCCTTGGGATTCTTTGTATTTTTCCTGAGTCTCTTTGCTTGGCGAGGCCGAAATTCGACCACTGGACATGTGTTGGTTGGTGCTTGTTTGAAATTCGCCCCAAATTTTACCTATGAACTAGTGTCGTGTTGACACTTGGCTCCCTCCGTTGGTATGTCGCAATGCATTGACTATTCAACCCGACCCTGTCCCTTTATGAAATTAGACGCATGGAGGCTATGCGCTCACTTAAAATGCCACTCAGAATTTTCCTTTGAAGGATTGTTAAGTTGACTCGTGGAAGCCTCTGCAAGTTCTTTGGACTTTTTAATGGCCTCCCTTACCTTTTCAGACCCTAGAACACGTGGCGAGCCCATACTCATTTGGGTCTCGACTTTTTGATTAAATTTTAGAGATGTGCTAAGCTAACACGTGGTGGCTTCCACTAGCACTTCTATACTTAGTCTTTTTAAGGCCCTCCCTATCCGGCTTTTGACTTTTAGCTTTTACTCTACCTCTACTTTAGGCCTTGGACATGTGGGGGCCTAGTGCTTGTTCAAGTATCCCTTTTTGGATTCAAATTTTGGAGGTGCACCACTTGGACACTTGGCAACATCATTGTCTCCTCCATACCTAGTTGATTTTTGGACTCGTTCTGAATCGATTGAGAGCCCGAAGACTTCAAACCTTTTCCATTCCTTTTATTTTAAGATTTTGGATTCTTTGACACTATCTCCTCCTTCCCTGACCTTGCTATTCCATTTCGAGCTTGCATGTGTAACTGCTTAATGGATTTAAGGCAAAATTCACTTAAAAGTTTGTTTTTGAATTTCTCTGCACAAGGTCATTTGATCTTTCACAAGTCCCGCAACTCCATTGTAGAGTTCCTCATTACCTGATTATAGGATTTTAACGATCAATTCTCGGCTTCTTCTTGTGCGGGGTTATGGTGATCAATTTTTCCGGGGGCAAAATATGGATAATAGGTACATTAAGTTTAAAGCTTCCCAAGGAGCTTAGATCATTGAATGTGAAAAAAGTTAATATTGGGAGTCTTGATGAACCTAAGATGGTGAACATTGTAAAATGTTGATCTCAAGAGGAAAATAAAAAGGCAATAAATCTGATAAAAAGGTATGTTGATGTTCTATCCTATTTGTATGATGATCTCAAGGCTTTTTAGCCAAAGGAGATGCAACATTTTATCCCTCTGAAACCTGGGATCAAACCATTCAAGCAGAAACAAAGGAAATACAATCCCAAGGTTGCTGGCACTATTTTTAGGAGATTCAGAAGTTTATAAAGGAAAAGATCATCTTTCCTATACACCATTCAACATGGATCGCCAACATTGTGCCTATCAGGAAGAAGAATGGTGAGATTCACATCTGTGTGGATTTCAAGAATTTGAATCAAGCTTCTTTGAAGGACAACTACCCTCTCCCCATGATGGATCAAGTTTTTAATCATCATAAGCTCGAGATGTTGTCTATGCTAGATGGATTCTCTAGATATAATCAAGTGGAGGTCAGTACCCTAGATCAACACAAAACTACTTTCACTACTCCTTGGGGCACCTTTGCTTACAAGAGAATGCCTTTTGGTCTTATCAATGTTGGTGCCACCTTTTAGAGGGAAATGGACTTGGATTTTGGAAGTTTGAAGGGAAAGTGTGTGGTTGTGTACCTTGATGATTTGACTTTTTCTCCAAAACAAGGGAAGATCACTTTCAACATCTTGAAGCAGTCCTCCAGAAGTGCAGAGAACATGGAGTCTCTCTCAATCCAAAGAAGTCTATATTTTGTGTCACTGAAGGAAAGATACTAGGGAATATTGTATCCAAAGAGGGAATCAAGATAGATCCAAAAATATTTCAAGCAATCCAGCAAATTCCTCTTCCCATAAGTAAAAAGGGTGTTCACTCTTTCTTTGGTAAGATTAACTTCCTAAGGAGATTCATTCCTAATTTTGCAGAGTTGACTATGAGAATTTATCACATGATGAAAGGAAAGAAAAACTTTGGTTGGTCTTCTAAGGGTAAGGAAGCATTTTAAGGTATCAAGCAAGCCATTAGTAAAACCCCATCTTAGCATGTCCTGATTTCAGCAAAGATTTTATCATCTATTGTTATGCTACATAGAATACCCTAGTTGTTGTCTTTGACTTATAAGAATTATGAGGATCATGAGCTTCCAATTGCCTTCATGATCTATGTTCTAAAATCTCATGAGTTGAAAATATACTATGATGGAGAAATATGATTTTAGTGGTCAAGTTGTCAGCGGTTTCATTTTTATATTCTTAATTCTCACTCTATTGTGCTTGTTCCTGATACAACCATCAAGTCTATTCTCACACAACAAGAGTTTGGAACTAAGAGAGGAAATTGGGTAGCAAAGGTCTAAGAATATGACCTTGATATCAAGCCAACTAAGCTAGTTCGGGGTAAAGGCTTGTGTGAACTTATTGTTGAAGGAGTTGATGCAACATTGTCCAAAGAAGTAGTTGATGTTCCTGTTGTCCTCTTCCTCAATTCAACAGATGAATGGTATGTAGATATTGCACATTTTCTTACTTATGGAGAGTTTCCATCCCACTTGTGTGCCAAGGAGAAGAGGGCTATTAATCGAGGCATAGATGGGAGAATGATATTAAGGTCTACACGGTATGTGTTATGGGAGAATGATTTATTCAAGCGAGGCATAGATGGAAGATTCTTGAAGTGTGTAGATAAAGAGAAATAAAATAAGTTCTCAATTTTTCATGATCAAGCCTGTGGAGGGAATTTATCTTTCTACTGTCACTACCCATTAAATCCTTCGTCTTTGGGTACTATTGGCCTACATTGTTCAGAGATGCATCCAAATGGGTGGGTAAATGTGAATCCTATTAGAATTTTGTTGGGAGACCTAATTTGGTTTCTTTGCCACTAAATCTAGTAGTGATTGATGAGCCCTTTCAATAGTGGGGATTGGATTTCATTGAAAATCTTAACCCACTCTCCAGTGCTGGGCATACTCATGTGCTAAATGCTACAAACTACTTCAAAAAGTGGGTAGAGGCCATTCCAGTCAAAAGCACTACTTCTGAGGTAGTGTGTAATTTCATTAAGGAGAACATATTGATAAGGTTTGGGGTACCAAACAAGATTGTGACCAATAATTATTAAAAAAATTATTCTTTTGAGATTATGGATTTCTTCTACAGTTATGGAATTTCCCTTGCTCACTCTTCAGAATACTACCCTCAAGGGAATGGGAAAGTAGAATCAACAAACAAGAATCTGGTAACCATCGTTCGGAAGCTTGTCAATGACTCTCAGAGGAATTAGCACAAGAAACTTTATGATGCTCTCTGGGAAGATAGAATCACACCAAAAAGAGTAATTGGAATGTCTCCATTTCAAGTGGTGTATAGTGTTGAAGCTCAGTTACAAGTAACAGTGGAGTTACCAACCTTTCACTTAATGAAGGCTATTGAAGATTCAAGTTTTACCAATTCCTTGGACAAGAGGATCATGTATCTCTAGAAGTTGGATGAAGATAGGTTGCAAGTTTTTGATAGAATATCAGCTCATCAACTAAGGGTGAAAGCTTTGTTTGACAAGAAAGCTAGACCTAGATATTTTCAAGTAGGAGACATTGTTCTGCTGTGGGACAAAAGACATGAACCTCGAGGAAGCCATGGTAAGTTTGATTCCCTTTGGCTTGGTCCTTTTAAAATCAAGCACTTTGCTGGAGAAAATTCATTCTATTTGGATTACATGGATGGTTCTCCTCTCCCACTTCCTTATAGTGGGTAGTATCTGAAGTTGTTCAATTCCTAGGTGACTAGGTGGTCCTTCTATATATTCTATACAAGTGTTTTGGTTTTGGGTCATTCCTTTGTGTTTTGTTTCTGTCTTTCCTTTTTGGTTTGTTTTATTTTCATGTGTTTTGTCTTTTGTGTTGGTTTTCCTTTGACTCTATTTTCCCAATGGATAAGGCACTAGTCTACTTTCCTAGAGTTTTTCTATGGTTCTTGATCTTTCCTCGTTCCTCTGTCAAGTCATCCCCGAAAGAGCCAATTGTTGTTGCCCTCAAAATTCCCCTCTTTTGAAGTCAAGTTTCAAAAATTTTGAGTCACTACCATGGAGTAATGGGTCACGTCAAGCCTGGTATTGTTTGTATTTTTCCATTCCATGGAGAACACTTAGAAATTCGGGCGTAAAGGAGGAGTTTTTCCACTTCTTATTTTTCCCACATTCGGGGTGAGGGCATATCTTCCCGAGCTTTTTTCCTAGCATGCACGGGTAGTATGTGGGCATCTCTTAATAGGATCCTGCATGGCCATGTTTCAAGTGGTAGTGGAAGTCTCCATGCATCCAAATGGCACAACTCCAAGAGCAGGGCCCAAGGGACATTCCTCAAATAAGCACAAGATTTCCACGTGTCCTAAGTCTAAAATGAAGACAGAACAAGCCCAAATCGGCTAAGTATGGAAGGTTCAATGGATGGTTCCATGTGCCTCATTGGCACAACTTCAAGGGTCAAAGCTAGGGGTATTTCTCAAACTTGTGTCAGTCCTCCACATGTCCCAAGTCCAAAAATAGACAAACCGATCGTTTAAATTGACTAAGTATGAGTAGGTCGGCGAAAGCCTCCACGTGCCTCAACGACACAATTTCAGAAGTGAAACCAAAGGGCCAATCTCCAAATGAGCACCAACTCTCCATATGGTTAGATTAATAGAGAGATAGAGTTGGCCGTTGAAAAGTCTAGGACTGGCGAAAGGAACCATGCGTCGGCTTAGCGCGCAATTTCAGGAGGCGTATCCAAAGTAAAAACTCAAATGAGTGTCAGATCTCCACGTGTCAAGGGTCAACATAAGTCAAGTAGGAAGTAGGACCAAATCAGCTGAGTATAAAAGAACCAGCATAGCTCTCCACGTGTCATCCTGGTGTAATTTCAAAGGTAAAATCTGGAGGCAGGTCCCAAATGAGCGCCATCTCTCCACGTGTTTAGGGTCAGATATACGACCTCGCTAAATAAAAGGGACTTAGTGAAAAACACAAAAATATTAAAGCGGCTCACAAAGGACATGCGTCCATGTTTCAAGCATCGTAGGGGAGGTGGGTCCTTTTGTGTTTTGATGGTGTTAAAAATTCAAAGCGGGAAAGTGGGCCGTCGGGGTGATTTGAGAATTTGAGCTTTGTTTTCATGAGGAGCTCAAAGTTAAAAAGTGACCCATAGCCCCACCCATGCCAAGGAGAAAGTCAAATATTAAGCCCGCATCGAAGGTCAAAGCGGGGAGGCAGGCCAGTAGAGAAATTTTTGTTTTTGAGCCCACATTGAAAAAAGGTAAAAATTATAAAAGTGAACCACGACTTTGTCCCCACTCAAGTAAGGCCATGTGTCAAGACTCGTATCAAAAGTGGGTGGGTGGGCCAAAATGTTCCAAAGTGCCATTTCTCCAAAGGGCACAAAATGTAAAAGGCGTCCTTAGGCCCGCTTCATTTTAAATCTCTCCCATGTGGACAGATCACATTCAAAGTTTGCAAGGGTAGATTGAATGAATGTGATTCAATGCGTTTGGTTTTGCTGCTAGACATGGAAATGGCCGAGGCATTAGAGAGACTCAGACATCGGTTTCTCGAATCAATTTCTATCATTTTTGTAACCAAATGTAACTATTCTTGGAAACTATTTAATGGCTTCTCCACACCGTTGTTAGGGTTGGATCCTGGTTGTCTATAAAAGTAATAGATTCGAAGTAATCAATACAAAAGTTTTCCCCTTTCTTCCTCTACTTTTCTTCTTTCCTTTTCTGAAACTTGGGAATCATCCATCTTTTATGATAGGAAACTTTGTGTTCTTGTTTATATGATTTCTAGAACTTTGCATCTGTGGAATTATATTGGTTATGAAAGTGAATGATTCTATTATGCAACTCCCTGGTTCAATACGTATAAGGTGATACTCTGCCATCTATATTTCCTAAAGGTATTGTTATGTTCTTCCTTCCCCATCTCCTTAATTCCTCCATTATTTCGTATTGATTATCTTTGGGCATAAAAAATTTCCAAATATCAGAGTCCACACTTTGAAATTTATACATTTTTATATAAGTTTGCTGTTTGCTTTCAATAAGGAAACCCCTCCCATTAAAGAGGATGGACTTTTTGTCCCCTGACTATGGTTTTTAAAAGCATCATTTTAAAAACCCAACAGATAACAATGTAATAAAAGTTTAATCCAACAATAATAAACTAAGGAAATAACCATGGTGAACATTTCATTCTATTCACATTCCAAAAGTGTTACACATGTTGACAACCAATTTGTATGTATTTTTATACTTATTCTTCATGCCTTAGTAGAGAAGAATAAAAATGATGTTATATATATATGGGGGAAGGGTAGATATAATGAGAGGGTAGTGGAATTGGAGATTTAATTTTTCCTTGCACAATGTTATAATTATTTACATCTTTTATTTGATATTAGCATATAACAATTAGTTCTATTAGTGCATATACACTAAATACATCTATCTAAAATACACCTTGAGATATATCAATCTCGAGGCACATATCTAACCTACATAAAAATATAATACAAGCAACTTGAGATTGATATCTCTCAATGTATTTTATTTTTGCATGTAAGATATCTAAGCTAGTGTAATATAAGTATACAAAATAAATAAAACAAAAAACAAGTATAATATATTTAAAATATTAGAGTAAATGTATTTATATGAAATACATCAATAGATATTAATTTCACGGTCCTTAAATTAATTATTTCACATACCAAATTAATTAATAACTTCATTATATGTAGTTTCCCATTCATTTGTGCCAAATGCAATCAATTTAACTACACCATTTTATCAATCTTGAAAAAAATTCAAGGAATAGGCCCAAACACTACCATACAACCAATATAATATTATTTTTTGATTGAATTATCCAAGGAAAAAGAAAAAATATTTAAGTGACAATCCAATGGAAGTCAAGTTTACGAGATAAGTTTTCACCGATGGTCAAATGAACATCAAATTTAATGTCCATAATAACATTGAACAACTCACTCCATAACAAATTTTATATGACATTGTAGAAACACCTCTTAGTATAATGATATGAGAAAACATAATAACAATGTTTATAAGACACTATAAGACCAACTCAAAATAAAATTGCAATGATATGCAATTAAGAAAAAAACAAACAAACAAAGATAGAATAAACACTAAAAAGTGTATTCATTAATGCATTTGATTTTTATCTTCATTAATACCCAAGTGCATGTGAGGGTATAGATGTGGGATGTATATGTATTGAGAGAAGCTAACATGTGTCCCATGTTTTCCAAATAAAATGATATATACTAGGGAGACTTAGATGGAAAGTGTGAGAGCTTATTCATGTGTTGCAAACTATGATTCCAATTGCCTCCAACCATGTGGTTTGGGCACCAACATAGAAGTTTTTATATATTTTTATTATTTTAGGAATTTTTGTGTTGGAGGTTATTTTTGTGACTTTTGGGATGTTTTTCTATTCTTAGGGGTTTTTGACGTTTTGAGGTTTATGAGAGTTTGATATTTTTCTAGATGTTTTTGGATTCTAGAGTTATATGATGTTGTTTAAATTTTGATATTTTCTATATGTTTTTACTTTTGGATATTTTCTACAAGTTTTTGGATTTTGAGATATTATATATGTTTTGGAATTTTGTAGGATATTTTAAACTTTATGTATATAGAACCTAAGCACCGATTTTCTACTAGCAAAATTCTAGATGCAAAAGGATAATTCTCTACACAATTATACAAGTAGTGAAAATGTTAGATCAAGGCAAAGACCATACGTACCAAAAATGAATAGAATCAATGAATGATAAGTTGTATTAAAGGAATGAAACATATAATATAGATTTCCCATTACCCCAAGTTTGATGTGTTTTTAAACATATGGACCTATGCATTAAATTGGAAGCCAGTTTTCACCATGGTCTTAGCAAAGGTTTCATAATTGTGTGGTTTGCACCATTACATGAAATTATTTCTTGTTCTGTTTTGATTTTTTGTTTAGTTTTTCTTTTTCTGATTTTTATGATTTTTTTGAATATATCTAAACATCTACATCCAAGCTTATGTGTAGGAAAAATTGAGGTGTATGATGTTCATGATATCTTGAGCTCATTACCAAAAGGGTGAGAAATTTTATATGTTCTAGAACCGAATTTAGTGACCACAATATATGGCCCCCTGTGGAAATTTGGTTAAGGTTATAGAGAAAATACACACAATAATATATTAAAAATCTTCAAAACATACATATGTGCCATTATATATTTATAGGAAACTCATTTCAATAATTAAGGAGATCGCGTCCCATTAAATTTCTCAACCAAATAACTAATGGATCTTAATCTAACTATATGTGTAGTATTGTTTTTATACACAACAATACCACTCTCAAATAATATTATCTAACAACTAACTTGATATAATACATAGTGAAAAATTACATGCATAATTATTCACATTATTTCCTAACACCAACTAGTTAGGTTCAATTTTAAATTTATTTTCCCATTCCTTTGTTGCATTTTTTAATCTACTTGAGAACAAGATCATCGATCCGAAATTTGCAAGGGATTATATACTTTTTTAATTTTTGGTGTAATCAATACTAACATAATTTTAGGTGACCAAAGTCATAAAGTATTTTCTCATATAATAGATCTATCTCAATAGGTCAGTCCACTTTATAGTCTTCATCATTATCAAGATAGTCCTTCAATGATATTTGTAAAGGGAAGTTAAATATCTAGGGGAATGATTACCTCTCTTCCAAAGATAATAGGAGGGGGTAGATCTAGTATGGGTACAAATGGATGTAGAATATCCCCATAAGGTATGATGTATATAGAGTTACACATTTCTACATGTCTCGGTGACAATTGTAAGTCATGATCCGTGACATAAGGCATGCTAAGGAGAAATCACATTTAATTAATTTAATATTCAGATCGGGAACGATAAACAAAATAATAAAATAAGCAATAAATAAAATAAATAATGAAACTAGAGGCAAAAAAATTGTAACTCTTTATTAAACTAAGACAAAATTTATAATTATCTATACCGAAAGGCCACAAGTGAATAGATATTACAAGTAAAAATTATCCGATTACTTCACCTTGTCCTTTCCTTCCTTATTTATTGGTAGTGGTAACTATTTACATTCCATTTTTATCTTTGTTTCCTTTGTGTCTCTTAGCATTTCCCATATAAGAAAAATAAAATACACACTAAATTTTACCCCTACTAAGACTCTCCCAGACTTAAACAGTGTCTCATCCCGAGACAAAAATTATGTTTTTATGTGATCCTAAATATTGTTACTCCTATGTCCAAGACCTTTTTCTTTGGCTACTGTCAGAGGCATCCTCATCTCAATGTACGTCCTACCTCACCACCAATATAATCCTCCAATTCTCAATCACCTCTATCAATTTCTTGGTTCCACAATCAAGGTCAACAAATCCTTAAGCACCCTTTTGGTCACTTCCAATCTACTAACAAAGTCAACAGATCCTTACACACCCTCTTGACCACTTATAATCTACTAATTTCTAAACATACAAACATGTAATGATTTCCTCCCATCTATTTTTCCAATCATTTAGAGATAAAATTAAATAATTCTCTATACACATTCAATCCACTTCTTGGTCAATCGTGCATTTCTTTATCACATGATACATATTGCATAATAATTACCTATTGCACAAAACACCTTGAATATTTATTTGTGCAATTGTTGTAAAATTATTCTTCTCCTTCTTTATTAATCTTTATCACTACGTTCCCTCTAAGCATTCCTACTATTAAAAATACATTGTGTAGTCCCGCATGCCATTTGAAATTTCTTAAAACTTTTATGCAAAAAGAATCATCTATTTTTTTATGTTGTCTCCACATTTTCCCTACTAAGAATTCATTTGTGCACTCATTTCCCCCTATATTATTTGATTTTCTTTGATTATCATGAATTTATATCATATATAAATCTACTAAAACTTTTACACCTCATTCTCTCGGTGTACTCATGTGTAAGCCTTGTTTCCATTGTGAAATCATTGATTCCTTTGATTTCCTTAGTTTATTTACTACACAATCATACTTTCCTATAATTCACTTATACTTACAACATTCAACCACTTCAATAGGTGTTCAACCCTATATGTATTGGTTTTGGTTTACTCTACCATATTTTCCATGAGCCTATTTTGAAATTTCTCATCCATAGGCATTTATTTTTATTTGCACTGCCTCAGTGCCTTTTTCTCTTAAATAATTCACTATCCACTCCATTTTTGAATATGGTGTAGTTAATCTAATCTATGAATAGTTGTAATAAATTAAATAAATGAAGTAAAGAAAGTATATAAATGATCTAAGTAACCATGTAAAAGGAAATGCTAACCCTAATGTGCAATAAGGAAGAGGAAAGCACTTAGCTAAATAGAAGATTGTCATAGGACAGTGTTGTAGTGATGACTAGAAAATCTGGAAGTAGGAACAAATGTGTAGAAGTATCGAAAGGGATGGATTTGGAGGATCTAGCTAGACTGGAGTGCTTGGAGAGAAATCAGGGTGCTAACGGCTGCTGGTCTATAATCGGGTGCCCTGGTTTGTGAAAAAGCTCCAAAATGAATCTCAAAGGGCTAGGAGGTGGTCCAAACCCTCTCTATACGTCGCATCAGATTCACTTTCCCGTACTAGATGTCATTTTTATTCCAAGATGATGAGAAGACCTGCAAAAGACCAAAAATAAGTATCAACACCCTAAAAAAATAAAATACAAATGAATGGGTGGGACTAATCTCAACTACCACAACGGTGGGCTTACTAATCGAGAAATGCACTACGTTTCAAACCCAAATGTAGTTCTAGTGAGTGTGTGTAAATTGTGCCCTAGGATCTCTTATGCAATTTGCACTTTCAAGTAGTGAGAAATAACTAGATATAAAAATTTAATAGAATATGTGCATGGAATTGAATATAATCCCTCCCCTACATTGTGTGTGATGCATACATCCTAGCCTTATGCCTTTGTGATTGATCTATGTAGATGCAAGTGATCTCTAATGCAATATATGGATGTAACTCTAGATGAGTGATAGTAATGAATTATGCTAGGTCCATCATTATGGTCTCATATCTTTATGTTTATAGGGTTCTCTTGATCTAATTTAATAATTAACGCCAAATTGACCGACCACCAAAAATATAGAGATGTCAAATGGCTAGAAAGACCCCCAAATGTTTTGGGAAAGATAAAAAGGGATCATGGCGCCCATGGAGGGACCATGATGCCCATGGGTGCCCCATTATCTTGGCCTAGGTGCCCGATCGAGGATAAAATATCAAAAATTATTGAAATAGATCGGGCATATAGGTGTAAAATATCAAGAATGACGAAATAAAATAAAACAAGATCACCCAAAGATGGGGGTTAATTAGTAATTTATTATCTCAAAACCCCTCTAAATAGTAGTATGAAACCGGGACTAAATAATATCTAAAGTTCATGATTTTGTGACTACCTTTTCCCCCACTTTATATTCGTGAGAAGAAATCTCAGTAACATAAAGTAGATAGAGATGTGTACATCATGCCGATGTAGAATGATGTAGAAGGTGTGTCAAGGACTAGAAAAATCACGTGGTGACAAAAATATGGAGCGTGGAAGCTAAAGATGAAAAATGCACAAAAAAGTGATGAGAGTGAACCTAGGGAAAAAATGCATATGTAGTTGCCATGTGTGTAGTGTACTGTATGGTTAGTATGTGAAGTGTGCTTTTGTGAAGTGTCGTTGTTGTTGCCCCCATTTGACTACTTGTTACTCATATAGACGGCACTGCAAGGAGAAAACAATCAAGTAGTCAAACATATATGTATGTATGTGTCAAAAATCTATATAAAATATCCAATGTATGTTATAGTATGTAAATGCACAAATGAAAAAGTGTAAATGGAACATGTGCACTGATCCATGTTAAGAAAGAGAGTGTATAAGGATATCTTGTCTTGTGATTTTTGGGAAATCTCACGCCACATGCTAAAGAAGTATAGGAGGAAATGATCTGTGTCCTCCAACCTTTAGTTGCTTCCTTAAATGTGTGTGAAGAGATATCTATATTGTCCTAGTTTTTAGGTTATCCGATACCACCAAGCAAAGTACTATAGATAATCACATCCACTATAACCTCTAAGCATGTAATCAAGTTTCCCATAATGCTAAGGACACCATGTCCTATAAAAGATGTTGTGTATGGGGTTCGTAGACTGGTCTGAACCCACTCACCGTATATAAATCCACAACACCAAGGGAATAAAGTACATTGAATCGAACAGTGTAAACACATAATGTAGACCTGTAAAACCCCAATTGATGCCCCCTCTTTGGGGTGCATGCGATGTCTCTCGATAGGAGAATGTGGCTATGAAAGAGGACCAACCACATGTACTTTGATACTCTACACTTTGTAGGGGAAGGGAATGCACTTGGTATAAACCAAGGCGGACACAAACAAGGATGGCTGGCCAAAAAGTGTTAGTACGAGCAAGCATGCATATAAAAAATAGTGTAAAAGTTGCATGACTAATGTAGAAGCTACTAAGAAATGTAATGTAAACATGTGAGAAGAAAAGTAAGCCACACATAGTGGGATACAAACATGGGAAATCACTTATGTTGTCACAAGACATACAAGGCCATCATGGTCACAAACAACATATAAGTGGGCACACCAAACATAGGGCAAATCCCACATATAAGAAAAAAAAATAGACTATGTAACAAATAAGTAAAGAAGTAGTCATGGATACATGATATCCTGCAAAACAAGTGTTGTGCATGAAACACCCTTTATCATGTTAGAGAAATAACCAATATGTCAAAGCATGAATAAACAAGTAATGTAAAGTGCTAAGAACAAAATGAAACAATAACACCTGGAAGAGACAAATGTGGATGCCCCCAGTGACTAGTGTAGGAAGGGTAGAAGGTGAACATCCGTGTTGCACGTAAGAGACCTGTATCTCGTGATCACATCTAGAAAAATGCATGAACGTGCATGTGTGTATGGTATTGATAATGACATATAAGAAATCAATCTAACGTGTGTAGTAAAGTGATCATGTAAAACACTATTAAACAAGAGTAAATGCCCCAAAGAAAATGCAATATGTTGTGGATGGATGGAATGGAATGCAAGATGGAATGATAGGAGCCACATGCCCCCAAGTGAATGGAAATTTATGCAATGAGATTCATTATTTTCCCCTCATCATTCAAGAATGAACCATAAATGAGAGTGCGTCATCGGGAAATGTTCGAATAGTGTGTTGTGCCTAGCGGACTGTGATGAATGTGTATGTGTAGGTTGATGATATGTGACATATAGAAAAGTTGTGCATGAACCCTATATCTGAAGTGTATAACATGAATTGATGAAAGAACCAGTGATGATTTATCCCTAAGCATATATCACTACTAGATGAATGAACAAGTGATGATTTATCCCTAAGCATATATCACTATAAGATGAATGGTAAGGAATGGTGATGTAACCTAAGGTGTATACCACTACACGATGAAGGAATAGGTGATGATTTAGCCTATATATCTCACTACAAGATGAAATGTTGCATGATTAAAATTTTGAATGGTAAAAACATGATGAATGTAAGGTCCATTTGATTTGTAAACCCTCGCAATCGAGTATGGACCACGGAAATAAAGTGTGTCATAGGGTAGTGAGTGCAGCGCATAGAAGAAAATGTAGTATATTTAATGATGAAACATGACCATGTGATGAGCAGCATGTGTAAATATATGATGTATAAAATGTAATGCACTATGTGTAGAATGTGTAAAGTGTAATGTGTAGTATGCAATGTAATAAGTGTAGATGTAGTATGTGAAATGAAATGATGCTAGAGTCGTAAGTAATGATGAGTGGTGTAATATGTAGAAAATGTGTAATGTGAACATGCGTAGTATATGATGTAAGGCATGTGACACTAGATGTAGTATAGCGACACGATGTGGTATGTGTAGATTTCCTAAGAGGGTATACAATGTGTAGGATGACTAAGATGTAATGCTAGTGATGCAGATAATAGAAGTATGATATGTTTATAATGACGACTATGATGATGTATGATGCACAAGGTGTGATGAAACGTAATGTGTAATACCTATAGTGTAGTGTTTGGGGTTCAATTTAGTAATCCCTCAATAGTTAAGTGTGAACCAAAGCATAAGAGTGTGTCATCAGGTAATGGTCACTACTAGAACATGTGATGAAAATGCAAAGGTGATAGATACACAAATTTTAGGATGAGATAGGGGAAGTGCATTAGGTTCTATGCCTCCCAAGTGTTCCGGAATGAAATGAACTGACCACTAATAGTGAAGAACAAAGGGTCTGTAGTGCCCAAATTTTTATAGCCTCAATTATTAGTTGATCTTTATTCATATACATGTTTCATCAAGGATTTGATATGTGTTGGACAATATATTATGACATTTGACTTGAGTTCTATGTTGACACCTTGTCTTATGATGTTGCAGACACTAACTTAGATGATTTGTTTGGACCTTATTTATACATGTTGGATATTCAATTTAGTTGCATGTTTGGATTTTATGGATTTAGGTCATGTGTAATTATCGCTATGGCTAACTCATAGTAAATTGTGTATAATTATGCATGTTGTCACATTTCTATTTTAGGATGATGATATTCTAGCATAGATTTAATTGATTGTTTATTGAGTAGTTGATTTACATTGTATCGACATGTGCGTTTAATGTGTGTAATGAGTGTGCAAGTGACATGTCACAGAAAACGTGGGATTCAAAGTAGTTACACAAATCTTGCACAAGCGGCCCATGGGGCTAAGTCCTAAATTGTGTTTATTGTATGAGGCCTTAGTATTAGCATTCTTTTATTTTGGGCACCATTAGTGACCCTCATTGTAATGCAGTTTGTCATGTAAAATTAATCTTGTTAGGATGATTTAGTTTGTTAAGTAAACTTGATTTGGGGATTAATGGTCCCCACTTGTTTTAAGTTTTGTGTTTGCGTAATTGTGTTTTATTAGATGATAATAGGGTCACATGTGAACCCTTGGGTGGGCCCCACATCATCTACACTTGTGCCAAATCTGCCAAACCCGAAATTTGGCTATTTTAGGCAATTTAAGTGACCCCTTTTAAGTTTGGGAGTTCACTTAGCATAAAAATAGGCCCTTGGACCCTACCTAATAGGTAGGGGAGCTTAATTCCAAGGCATAGAGGGAGTTTCCCTCCCATTTTGCCTCCCTTTGGTCACATCCATGTTAGGTGGAGTTGGTATGTGTGTTGTGTTAAATGTTGCACAAGCTTGTTTTATTTTCATTTTGGGCATTTTGGGAAGGGAGTGTTAATTTTTTTATCTCTTTCTTCTTTCATTTTGGGAATATTTGACTTGAAGGGAAGAGAGGGGTGACACATGTCACACCCTCATTGGTGAGGAAATTTTTGGTTTCTCCTCAAATTCTTCCTCATGGCGAAGAAATGGGAATTTGTTTTGGAGCTTTTTCTTGGTGTTTGGGGATTTTGGAGCTAGATTTTCTTGGCTAAGGAAGTGGAAAAGCTAGAGTGTTGGAGAGATTTTGGAGGTAGGCTCATTGAGCTCATTTTATCTTTTATAATGTGGTAAATCTTAGTTTTGTTTGGTTTAAAATTTATGTGTTTTTTTCTTGTTATGGCTTTTGTTAAGTATGTTTGTCGTGTTTTAATTTTGTCCATCCATCATATGGCATGATGGATTTTGGAGTGTTTGGGGGAAGAGAGAGGGATTTTCCCTCTCAAACCTCATGGCTTGATGGGAAAGCCATGTAAGTTCTTTTACTCCCCTCATATGGTTTGAGGTGGGGAAGGTGGTTCATATGGTTTGAACATCCTTCTCCATTCTTGGTGAGGAAACCCAATGGGTTTGAAAATCCTCCCAAGAAGGATTTTGGTGAATGGATGGAGTAATAAGGAGGGTTTGTGGTTTAGGAGGAATAAGGAGGTTGTGAAGAATTTTGTTGTGTACACCCATGGTTGGGTCACACTCTTTGTATCTTGGGCATCTCATCTTCTCTTCCCGTTTTGAAGGAATAATATGGCTTCCTCCTTTTATTGTTTTTTACAACTTTTGGTGTTCTTCTTGGTGTTTGGAATGTCTTGAATGTGAAAAGCTTAATGTTGTTATGTCTCCTAAATCTTGTAACCTTATAATAGTTACCTTCTTAAAAATTTGGAGGTTTTATACAAAGGGAAGAAAATCAGCTTATACTCTCTTTTTCAAGTTACATCTTGATAGGTGTTTTATATTTGAAATCCTATTTTAAAATGTGAAGTCACTTTAGAAAATTATTTGGCATGGTCAAGCTTCTTCACTTGTTTGAAATACGGTACCACATGTCTTCCTTTCACATGAGGAATTAGATTATTTTAACCTAAATTTAAAAAAAAAAAGAGGGAGAGAAAAACTTGTTAAGTTCCTTAGTCCATATAATGAACAAACCAAGTTTGTTATGTTTTTTTTAAATGTGACAATTTCTCTCTTAGTATATAACCCGAAAACATTACAAGACATGCCATATAATGTATTTTAAATATATTTATCTTATGCTTCTTGCAAATTATTCGTTATTTAACACATTTTATTTCATGGTGAATACCTAAAAGTAATATCCTAAAATATATTATAATATATAATAATATTTGATCAAACTTATTATATTAAAATTAAAACTCAAATAATTGATACTCTGTCACTTAATACACATACACACACAAACACACACACACACACACACACACACACACACACACACACACACACACACACACACACACACACACACACACACACACACACACACACACATCAAATTTACGGTATACTACATGGACAACCAAATTCTCAAAAGTTATCAATTATGAATTTCAACAAAATAATTGGGGTTTGATGTTTCGATGAAGGAAATAATATTGCTTGTTTTATTATTTTATAAAAAAAATAAGAAACATGGGGAAGGGTTGAACCCCTCCCCACATACCCCTAAGCAAGCTATGTTGTCTCACCCTCTCACCGTTCACCTTACCTCTCCCTAACCCGCATGAAAACCCACTCCATTGACCCCTTCTTCCCACGCAGTCCCTTCTCCACCCTCCACACAGACTTCACCTCTCCCTCCATGTTGTTCTCGCGCACCCACACATGCGCACCCTCCAAACTCCCTTCCACCACTCCTCCTCCCATCGTAGCCTCCCTTCCTTCACGTAGGCCTTACCACTTCCAAAATCTGTTACTCCCATCCTTCAAGACCATGGTCCACTCCCCTCCAATCCACCCCTCTCTCCAATCAAACAAACAAAAAAAAATGTGGTTAACACTCTTCCAGGTAGATCTAGTATTCAAAAGAAAAATAGGTATATGGCTTTGACATCTCCATGAGATCAATTTCCATAGCTCCTCCTCTACTTGCACAAGAAGAAACCAAAATTAAACCAAAATGAAATGGAAAAGAAAAGAAAAGAGATAAAAATGCATTAGGGAAAACTTAGGGCAGATTTCAAAATCTAGGGCCCATATTAGATTAATCCTAGGGCTCATAATAAACCCTACACCCTTTAAGTCATAATAATTTTATGGGAATGGGAAAATAACTTTTGTGGGGTGTGTGGGAAAACTATTAAATAAAAGGGAAAATTAATAAATCTCAAAGGGTGTGTAGAAATTTTAAGGTGACCTTAGTAAGCTCAATGTAAATAAATAAAATCAATTTTAAGGGGTTTATGGTTAAACATATACATTAAGTAATTACTAATCATCGATCATAATAAATAAATAAATATTTCCACAAATTTTTAGTCATGCTAGGTGTTTTTCGATGTCCCAGGGCGGGGCGTTACATTTGGTATCAGAGCAGAGGTTCGTACACGCGGACACTGGGTAATTAATTAACTAGTTAATGATATTTTAATAACATTAAAGTAAATAAATAAATAAAATAATTGGTTAAAAAAATTTCCACAACCATTTAATTATAATTTAATAATCCTTTTACTTGCCTCATGCATAGGATGGCACCCATGAGACGACGATCAATTAGAGGTTTAGGGCATAGGTCACCTACACCTGAACCACAAGCACCCAAATTAGGGCCTCAGATCTTAGAGGCTCTTCAATAGTTGATCGGTGTGGTACAATAGCAGCTTCCACCACCACAGTAGATGAGAGAAGATGATTTTCAATTAGGAGTTGAGGAGCCGATAGATGAGGACACGCAATTAGATCCACCGGAACATGATACCTCGAGGCGGGAGAGGTCACGTATCCCTTTTCGCCCACCATGAGAGGGTGGCCTCGCACCCTCGAAGCCATTCACATAGTCTTGAGGGACCATTTAGGGATAGGCAACCCCACTCACCTATGGGATCGCATCGCCATGATCGAGATCGGGATATAGGAAGTGTAATTAGAGATCTTCTTCACTTGTAGCTACCTACTTACACCGGCTCTGTAGATGGCTTTGGGGGCGAGTCATAGATCCTTAGCTGGATAAATGCTTTGGATTGTACTCTTATGAGAGCAATGTCAAAGATAGGTTCGCCATAAAACTCCTTCATGATGCAGTAGGCATTTTGGTGGAGGAATGAGGAGCGGAAGCTCCATTTTACTTGAGAGACAATGACTCAGGAGTTGTTCGAGGAGTGTTTTAGGGCTCGTTATATGTGTCGAGCATTTTGTGCGAGAAGAGGATTGACAAGTTTCACAACTTACAGTAGGGCTCTTGCATAGTAGCATAGTATGAGAGAAGGTTCTTAGATCTTTTACAGTATGTGGACTACCTTCAAGACATGAAATTACAAGTTAACGAGGTTTATTCGGGCCCGAATGTAGACATAGTAGGAGCAGTCAGGATGTTATCTCCTCCCACACTTGAGAAGGCCTACTTAGTTGAGGAGAACAGGACTAAGGAATATGAGCATCGAGATAGGAACAAGAACAAGTTTCAGGATAGGATACATGCCTTTCAGAGTTAGAGGTCACGGGGGACATCACCACCACCTAGAGGAGGATTCTGGCCTCCACCAGCAGCTACAAGGTCTCCACCACATCCACAAGCATAGACACAACATCATGGCCACCAGCAGCAGAGGGCTAGATAGACTCAGAGCTTTCAGAGAGGTGGCACTAGAGGAGGTTTTGGTGGAGCCAGGGATCAGAGATAGGGCACTCGGGGTAGGTACTTAGCTAGCACACATGCAGTAGTTTGCTAGGGTTGGGATGGCAAGATTAGTTCACCAGAGTATAGGAGGGACCCCATCTCATAGAGGTACAAGAGGATGTTTTATTTGTGGGTCTCCTGATCACTATGTGTGTATGTGTCCACACAAACCTACTACCATGGATATGTAGAGAGCTCCTAGATCTAAGTAGATGGTGGGTGATGTAGGATGTGCCCATTGTGTATATGTAGCGGTTGATAACCACCAGGCCAAGCATCAGGCCATAGTTATTGAGATGACAGGTACTATCAGGGGTATTTCTGTCTCAAGTACTTTTTGATTCAGGTGCTTCAGATTATTTTATATCTCCTTCTATAGTGGATCAGTGTGGGTTAGTGGTGGCTAGGTAGCTGATAGTTGGTAGGTTGAGTTGGCCTCTAGGGCCAAACTCACCATGGACTCGTATGTGGAGAGTTACGTACTTGATTTAGGAGTCTTATCCACTACACTTGACCTCCAAGTTATTCCTCTAGGATCCTATCAGGTAGTTTTGGGTATGGATTGGCTCGAGGCTCATCGGGCCAAGGTAGATTGCAGAAATAAGGTCATTGAGTGTCAGGATGATCTTGGGAGTGCAGTTATGATATCAGGGATGCAGAGGCCTATCTCTTTGTGTATGATCTTGGCTAAGCAACTCAAGAGAAGCATGCGTAAAGGTTGTCAGTTGTTTACTATCACCATTAGTGATTGATTCAAGAGCACTCAGAGCATTCACCCTTAGATGATCATGTAGTTTTGAGGGAGTATACAGATGTGTTTCTAGGTGAGCTTCCAAGGTTACCACCCAGTAGAGAAGTGGATTTCACCATTGATTTAGTGCCCGAATCTGCACCAGTTTCTAGGGCACCCTATCGGATGACGACTCCAAAGATTCATGAGCTCAAGATTCAGTTAGAGGATTTGTTGGAGAAGGGTCTCATTTGTCCTAGTGTTTCTCCTTGGGGAGCGCTAGTCATATTTGTGAAGAATAAGGATGGTTCTATCGGACTTTGTGTAGACTTAGAGAATCTCAACAAAGTCACAATAAGGAACCATTATCCAATCCCTAGGATTGATGACTTGTTTGATCAGATGTGTGGAGCTAGAGTGTTCTCCAAAATTGATCTCAATTTAGGATATCATTAGTTGCGCACAGATGTAGACATTCATAAGACAACTTTTTGCACATGTTATGGGCATTATGATTTCACCGTTGTTCCATTTGGTTTGACCAATGCCCAGCTTTCTTCATGAGCCTCATGAATGGAGTTTTTAGGACCTTTATAGATCACTTTGTCTTAGTGTTCCTAGATGATATATTGATATATTCTCATTCCGAAGAGGAACATGAGGAATATTTGAGACAGGTACTATAGGTTTTGAGAGAGCAAAATTTGTATGGGAACTTGTTAAAATGTAGCTTCTTTCAGAAAAAGAATCAGTACTTGGGTCACATCTTATCAGGTGAGGGTATCTCAGTGGATCCCTCTAAGATACAGGCTATCATGGATTGGCTAGCACCCACATCAACTACTGCGAGGTGAGGAGTTTTATGGTTTAGCAGGTTACTAACATAGGTTTTTTCAGGATTTCTCTGGGATTTCTCACCCAATTACTTCCCTTCAAAGAAAATGGAAGAAGTTTGATTGGTCAGAAAGGTGTGAGCAGGCCTTTCAGTTGCTTAAGGAAAGGTTAACCACTACGCCCATTCTAGCAATTCTAGACCCTACTAAGGATTTTTTTGTTTGTATTGATGCATCACTAGAGGGTTTGGGAGTAGTTCTTATGCAGGATCATCGGGTGATTGCCTTTGAGTCATGTAAGCTCAAGGACTACGAGCTTAATTATCCTACTAATGACTTAGAGCTTGCAACATTTTTTCATGCGCTTATGTGTTGGCATCATTTCCTTTTGGGTATACCTTTCATTTTGAGGACTGACCACCGTAGCTTACAACACATCTTCTCATAGCCAAACCTCAATGCTCGCTAGTGGCATTGGATGGAGTTCATATATGAGTACGACATGGAGGTGCAGATATCAAAGGAAAGGAAAATGTCATTGTAGATGCACTTAGCAAGAGACGACATGTGCTTGCATCATACACCGCAGAATGATTTGAGAGGTAGGATTCTTGAGCATATTCTAGAGGACAAGTTTTATGAGGGTGCTAGATAGATGTTAGAGTCACAAGGTTCATTAGAGGGAAGATACTCAGGGTATAATTTGGAGACAGATGGTTTACTTTAGTTCCATAGGTGCATCTATGTGCCTAAGTCAGTGATTTGCGTAACTTCATCCTCACAAAGGCTCATCGAGCCCCATATGCAACACATCCAAGAGTGAAGAAAATGCACGCCGATCTAAGAGAGTTATATTATTGGCCAGGTCTTCAACGGGACATAGCAGATTTTTTTGTACGCTACCTTGAATGTCAGAGGGTCAAGGAAAAACATTCTCATCCTGCAATAATATTACATCTTCATGATATCCCTGAATGGAAATGGGATGTGATCTCTATGGATTTCATAGTAGGACTCCCTATGTCTTCTTATCATCATGATGCCATTATGGTCACTGTGGATAAGTTGACCAAGGTTGCGCATTTCTCACCAACCAAGGTCACCTATAATGCACAAAGCTATCGCCAAGGTATTTATAGAGGACATTGTTAGATTGCATGGGATTATAAATACCATCATCAATGACAGTGATACCATATACACTTAAGTTTTCTGGACTTCCTTTCAGGATGCTCTAGGTACATAGATTAATTTCAGTTCAGCATATCATCTAGAGACAGATGGACAGACAGAGAGGGTTAATCAGGTATTGGAGGATATGTTGAGGATGTATGTGATGGATCAACAAAATAAGTGGGAAGATTATCTACATTTAGTTGAGTTTACATACAACAACAACTATCATAGTTCCATTCGTATGTCTCCCTACCAGGCTTTGTATGGATGACCTTACAAGACACCCTTGAGTTGGGACAGACTAGATGACAGGATTATCCTTGGACCAGCTTACCTATAGGACTTAGAGCAGCAGAGTTGTGACGATTAGGCAATGCCTTGAGCAAAGCTAGAGCACGCCTTAGAAGGCGTATACAGACACCAAGATGACTGACCGTCACTTCTCGGTGGGTGATAAAGTCCTCTTGAGAGTTCGTCCTAATAAGAGCCCAATCTTCTATGGAAAGGGTTCTAAGCTATCGCCTTGTTTTGTGGGGCCTTTTGATATTTTAGAGGTCATTTGTCCAGTTTCCTATCGCTTAGCTTTGCCACCACATCTTACATGGGACCATGATGTATTTCATGTTTCTGTACTTTGTAGATATGTACCTAATGTTTCTCATGTTTTGGATTGGTCAGCATTATAGGTAGAGGATGGAGGATAGTGGAGACTGGAGCCCGTACGCATACTGGAGCACTGGAGGTTGGCCCTTCGGGGTCAATACTTGGACCAGGTTAGAGTGCAATGGGACAAATATGATGAGACAACAACTACCTAGGAGGATGCTACACCATTGAGGGCTAGATATCCCTATCTCTTTCAGTGACTTCTAGGAGGAAGTCTAATTTTAGGAGAGGGGGATGTAGTGCCCACATTTTTATAGCCTCAATTATCTGTTGATCTCTTTATTCATAGACATATTTTATTGAGTGATTTGATATGTGTTAGACAATATATTATGACATTTGACTTGAGTTCTATGTTGACACCTTGTCTTATGATGTTGCAAACACTAACTTAGATGATGTTGTTTGGACCTTATTTATACATGTTGGATATTCAATTTAGTTGCATGTTTGGCTTTTATGGATTTAGGTCATGTGTAATTATCGATATGGCTAACTCATAGTAAATTGTGTATAATTATGCATGTTGTCACATTTCGATTTTAGGATGATGATATGCTAGCATAGATTTCATTGATTGTTTATTGAGTAGTTGATTTACATTGTATTAGACATGTGCATTTAATGTGTGCAATGAGTGTGTAGGTGACAGTCACGGGAGAACGTGGGATTGAGTAGTTACACAAATCTTGCACAAGCGGCCCACGAGGCTAAGTCCTAATGTGTTTATTGTATGAGGCCTTAGTATTAGCATTCTTTTATTTTGGTCACCATGAGTGACCCTCATTTGTAATGTGGTTTGTCATGTAAAATTAATCTTGTTAGGATGATTTAGTTTAAGTAAACTTGATTTGGGGATTAATGGTCCCCACTTGTTTTAAGTTTATTTTTGGGTAATTGTGTTTTATTAGATGATAATAGGGTCACATGTGAACCCTTGGGTGGGCCCCACATCCTCTACACTTGTGCCCAAATGTGCCAAACCCGAAATTTGGCTATTTTATGCATTTTAAGTGACCCCTTTTAAGTTTGGGAGTTCACTTATCATGAAAATAGGCCCTTGGACCCTACCTAATAGGTAGGGGGGCTTAATTCCAAGGCATAGAGGGAGTTTCCTCCCATTTTTCCTCCCTTTGGTCACATCCATGTAAGGTGGATTGGTATGTGTGTTTTGTAGAAAGTTGCACAATCTTGTTTTATTTTCATTTTGGGCATTTTGGGAAGGGAGTGTTAAAAGTTGTTTATCTCTTTCTTCTTTTATTTTGGGAATATTTGACTTGAAGGGAAGAGAGGGGTGACACATGTCACACCCTCATTGGTGAGGAAATTTATTGGTTTCTCTTCAAATTCTTCCTCATGGGGAAGAAATGGGACTTTTTTTTGGAGCTTTTGCTTGGTGCTTGGGGATTTTGGAGCTAGATTTTTCTTGGCTAAGGAAGTGGAAAAGCTAGAGTGTTGGAGTGCTTTTGGAGGTAGGCTCCTTGAGCTCATTTTATCTTTTATAATGTGTTAAAACTTAGTTTTGTTTGGTTTAAAATTTAGGTGTTGTTTTCTTGTTGTGGCTTTTGTTAAGTATGTTTTTGGTGTTTTAATTTTGTCCATCCATCATATGGCATGATGGATTTTGGAGTGTATGGGGGAAGAGAGAAGGATTTTCCCTCTCAAACCTCATGGCTTGATGGGCAAGCCATGTAGGTTCTTTTTACTCCCTTCATATGGTTTGAGGTGGGGAAGATGGTTCATATGGTTTGAACCTCCTTCCCCATTCTTGGTGAGGAAACCCAATGGGTTTGAAAATCCTCCCAAGAAGGATTTTGATGAATGGATGGAGCAATAAGGAGGGTTTGTGGTTTAGGAGGAATAAGGAGGTTGTGAAGAATTTTGTTGTGTACACCCATGGTTGGGTCACACTCTTTGTATCTTGGGCATCTCATCTTCTCTTCCCCATTTTGAAGGAAGAATATGGCTTCCTCCTTTTATTGTTTTTTTACAACTTTTGGTGTTCTTCTTGGTGTTTGGAATGCCTTGAATGTGAAAAGCTTAATTTTGTTATGTCTCCTAAATCTTGTGTAAAGTTTGTTGAGGCTAGCTCTCTCTCCCATGGGCTTGGGGGAGGATAGCATGTCTTCCAACCTTGGAAAGGAATGTAATGATGCCTAAAGGTTGGGTGGTTAAACAAGCCTTTCTTCTCCTTGTGTTGGATTCTTACAAGAACTCTTAGTTGGAGCTCAAAATTTGGAGTTGGTTGGAATACTTGATACCTTGGCATCTCATTGTTCTCCCAATTTTGTGGACACTACTCTCTTTGTAATATCTTGGGCATGGCTGTGTGGGAGCTTGCATTATCTTGTAAAATCCTTGTTTTTGTCTTTGGGATTATTTGCAAATTCGAGACATGTTTACTTGAGCAATTTCTCTTTTTCCTTGTAAAGAATCTTGTGAAGGGTTTTATTGGGAGTAGTTGTGTGTTTTAGGAATATATGGAACATTGAGTTTAAGCTTCTTGGGCATGATGTAATAAAATGTTTTCCTTTAATAAGATCTTGTTATAAATTCTTATCTTTTGAATGAATATTGATTTATTGAGAATATTGAATAACCTTGTAATAGCTACCTTCTTGCAAAATTTGGAGGTTTTATACAAAGGGAAGAAAATTAGCTTATACTCTCCTTTTCAAGTTAAATCTTGATAGGTGTTTTGTATTTAAAATCCTATTTTGAAATGTGAAGTCACTTTAGCAAACTCTTTGGAATGTTCAAGCTTCTTTACTTGTTTGAAATATGTACCACATGTCTTCCTTTCACATGAGGAATTAGATTATTTTAACCTAAATTTAAAATAAAAAAAGAGGGAGAGAAAAACTTGTTAAGTTCCTTAGTCCATATAGTGAAGAAACCAAGTTTGTTATGTTTTTTTTTAAATGTGACAATTTCTCTCTTAGTATATAACTGAAAACATTACGGGACGTGCCATATAATGTATTTTAAATATATTTATCTTATGCTTCTTCAAGTTATTCATTATTTAACACATTTTATTTCAAAGTTGAATACCTAAAAGTAATATCCCTGAACTATATTATAATATATAATAATATTTGATCAAACCTATTATATTAAAATTAAAACTAGAAATAATGGATATTTTGTCACTTAATACACACACACACACACACACATATCAAATTTACAATATACTACATGGATAACTGAATTCTACGTTATCAATTATGAATTTCAACAAAAGAATTGGGGTTTGATGTTTCGGTGAAGGAAATAGTATTGCTTGTTTTATTATTTTATAAAAAAAAGAAACATGGGGGAGAGTCGAACCCCTCCCCACATACCCCTACACAAGCTATGTTATCTCACCCTCTCACCCTTCACCTTACCTCTCCCTAACCTGCATGAAACACCCACTCCACTCGACCCCTTCTTCTTCCCACGCAGTCCCTTCTCCACCCTCCACGTGAAGTTCACCTCTCCCTCCATGTTGTTCTCGCGCACCACACATATGCACCCTCCAAACTCCCTTCCACCGCTCCTCCTCCCATTGTAGCCACCCTTCCTTCACGCAGCCTTACCACTTCCAAAACCACTACTCCCATCCTTCAAAACCACAATCCACTACCCTCCAATCTGCCACCTCTCTCCAATCAAACAAACACAAAAAATGCGGTTAACACTCTAGGGCATTAGGAAAACTTAGGGAAGATTTCAAAATCTAGGGCCCATATTAGATTAATCCTAGGGCTCAATAAACCCTACACCCTTTAATTCATAATCATTTTATGGGAATGGGAAAATAACTTTTGTGGGGTGTGTGGGAAAACTATTAAACAAAAGGGAAAATTGATAAATCTCAAAAGGGGTGTAGAAATTTTAAGGTGACCTTAGTAAGCTCAACATAAATAAATACAATCAATTTTAAGGGGTTTACGGTTAAACATATACATTAAGTAATTACTAATCCTTGATCACAATAAATAAATATTTCCGCAAATTTTTAGTCACGTTGGGGCGTGTTTTGGTGTCTCGGGATGGGGCATTACGGGGTCATCATGTTATGTATGTGATAATGATAATGTATGATAATGAGAAGTATAAGCAACAGTTCTAATAGAAGGTAGATACAAATGCTAGGAGTAAAATGCCATGTTATGTAAGGATGTGAATGAACGATAATGCAAATATAATAAATGTTCTTATGATAAGATGATGATGAGAGACAGGATGTGAGTACTATACCCCCAATGTATACATGATGAACAAGGTGATCATGTAATATCATTTAGGAGATCATTTCTCTTAGGTGCATAGTCGAATGGGTAAGAATTAGTGACTTGATAAGGAATAGTGTTGGGAAGATCATGGAATGAACCATTGAGGCGTGAGTTGTACAGTCCCATAGCATACTCCTCATTGGTGAATGGAGGAAGTGGGAAACCATGTGTGTACCAATGAGTGATATTTTTGTGTATCCTAGGAAAGAGCTATTGCAAATGAAAACATGTCTAAAAGGAATAGGAAAGGAAATGTCTATATGATCCAGATCTAGTGTACCCCAATATAATTAATCCATAATTGTCCTAATGGAAGTGATGAAGAGTGAAGAGAACGTGATATATAAATTGTAAGATGAAATACACAAAAACAATAAGTAGCAATGATATGAACAAAGCCATAATAAAGATGTGGAACATGTGATGTAAGATAGAGTTCCTCAAAAGTAAACCCTAGAAGAGCTAGACCCTCATGTGTACATATAGTTTCATTGCATGTAGGATCAAATGGAATGTGTTCCCAATATGATTCATTCATGAAGAGTGTGCAAGTGAATGGTGGACATGCTAATGTGGGTGGTACATGTGAATGTACGGTAGATAGAGCGACGTCCATACACTAAACAATCCCTTGATAAGGAATCATAGGAGTAGTAGTATATGGAAGAGAAGAAATTGCATCTATCACACAAATAGTACCATCAAGTGGTGGTAAGTGAGGTGGTTCTTCGATAGGTTGGGGCTCATCTGTAATATTTGTGCGTGGAATAGGAAAACTAGTATTAGGAACCTGATCACAAAATGGAAATGGATCATGGTCATGAAAAATAGTATACTCGATTCTCTCATGTAATAATTTGACATAATTATGGATAGTAGAGGCAAAAACTTGCATGGCATGAAGCCATGGCCTACCAAGTAGACAGTTGTAGGAAAATGGGAATTCAACAATGAAAAAGAAAATGTGGAAAGTTTTTGGACTAAGCGTAATAGGAAGTGTAACGTGACCAAAGCAGGGACATACATAACCATCATAAGCATGCAATGAAACACTAGATGGAATAATATCATTAGAAAAAATACCTATGGCTTCAAGGAATTACATAGGGCACAATTTACGATCATATCCATTATAAATCAAAGTGTGTTTGACAAATACATTATAAATATGACATATGATATGCAAAGGTGGGTCATTATCAAAAGTATGAACATCAATAGGAAGATTAGATTTGAAGACTATATGTGAATAGAATAAAAATGTTTGATAAATCAAGTCTAGATGCATGTCAACATGAATTCAAGTAGTAGCAAGAAGATGTTGGACTCTATGTAGTAAATCGGGGTTTGCAAGCAAATAATCATTGATTGATATGTTCATGATTACCAAACCCTAGGATGAAAAACAATGAATGAAGAACCTATAAACATTAATTATCAAGTCAGGTTCACCAAAATGATTAGCTAAAATGTGGAATACTTTGTGTAGTTAATCTAAGCTATGAACAATCGTAATAAATAAAATAAATGTAGTAAAAAAGTATCTAAATGATCTAAGTAACCATGTAAAAGGAAATGGTAACCCTAATGTGCAAGAAGGAAGAGAAAATAACTCAATTGAATAGAATATGCTTTCAAAATAGTATCCCAATGATGACTAGAAAATATGGAAGCAGAACGACTATGCGTAAACTGAAAAGAATAGATTTGGAGGATCTAGTTGGACTAGGTGTTTCAAGAGGGAATGGAGCACTGTGGGTGCTCTGTCTCACAACTGGGTTCCCTCGCCTATGTAAAATCTCCAAAACTTAATCTCACTGGGGCTTGGAGGTGGTCCGAAACCCTATATGTGTGTTGCATCAGATTCGTTGTCCCATACTAGATGTCGTTGTGATTTTAAGATGATGAGAAGACTTGCAAAAGACCAAAAATAAGTATCAACACCCTAAAAAAGAAAATGTAAATGAATTGGTCAGACTGACCTTATCTCCCACAATAGTAGGCTTAATAACTTAGTGATGCACTATATTTTGGACCCAAATATAGTTCTCGTGAGTGTGTGCATATTGTGCCCTAGGTTTTCTTGTGATAGTCACAATTTGTGAAGCAAATGAGAAAAAAATAGATGTAAAAATGCAATAGAATGTATGCATGGAATAAAATATAATCCATCCCCCTATGTTTTGTGTGATGTAGAAATCCTAGCCTTGTGCCTTTGTGATGGAGCTATGTGGATGTAAGTGATCTCCAATGCAATGGATGGATGAAAATCTAGATGAGTGATAATAGTGAATGATGTTAGGTCCCTCATTATGGTCTCATAAATTTATATTTATAGGGTTCTCTTGATCTAATTTTGTAATTAACCCTGAAATGGCTGACCACCAAAATGATAGAAATGTCAAATGGCTAAAAGACCCCAAAAGTGGTGGGAAAGATAAATAGGATCAGGGCACCCATAGAGGGACTAGGGCACCCATGGGCACCCCAAGATTGGCCTAGGCGCCCGGTCGAGGCTAAAAATGGAAAATTACCGAAACAACTGGGCATATAGGTGTAAAATATCGAGAATGAAAAAATAAAATAAAAAAAGATGGCCAAGAGAGGGGGATTAATTAGTACTTTCATCTCTCAAAAACACTCTAAATAGTAGTATGAAAATGAGACTAAATGATGTCTAAAGTGCATGATTTTGTGACTAAAACATATATTTTATTAATTTTAATCATTATGTATCCCCCAAATTGTATTTTCTATGCATTCTAAAACCATTCACCGCATCTCTTTAAATGTATAACATGTGGCACCAACATTTTATCACCTCAAACATTTGGTGGTAGAAGGCAGGTCACTTACATCCCCCTCCTACCAATTTAAATTATCCTAGTGAATTTTAATCTAACTAGATCTTATGTTTTGAGCTCTCTAGTTGTTCTCGGTTTTGTACACAATCCATGTATTCTACGTGTAGTCCATGTGTACTCAATTACGCAATAGAATGAGAAGGTGCATTTCACAATTACTATTTTATTTTATAATTTATGATAAATATTCCATCTAGTGTACTCAAAGACTTCATTATTTAACTTCTATTGCACAATATTTTGGCACAATTAATTAATTCGACATGTTCTCTTCCTATGATTATTTACGGTTCATATTTGAATGTTGAAAGATCCTACAAAATTATTTGTTTCAATCATATCGTGAATACCATTCCTAATTTTTCATTTTTCATCTTTCATACCTATTACTAAAAATTTCCTTTGTGCAGTAAGGGTCACCGATGCATCTATTTATTGAATGGGTGCCTTAAGCGCCCTCTACCGGGAAGTGGGTATCACTATTCACATGGTCATTATGGGTTAGAGATAGTACACATAGAGAACTTATCGCTATGTGGTTCTAGCTTTAGTTATCCTTGCATTAGTTTTCCTTGTCCCTTTATATCGAACATGTTGCACTCTCAACACCTTTATTGTATTTTATTGTTTAGCACTTTGTTCATCCATTTTGTTGTCTGTAACACCTCTTTTTCACTTTAAATGATATTTACTATCCTAATCCAATGCCATCGCTATGGGAAATGGTGTCGTTGTTGTATTTTCTATTGGTTGACACCATCACATGTTGGCGGTGGCATCGTATATATATGGTCACCATACCCAAACATTAAGAAGGAAGAAGCCAAAATCACATGAACTAACCATTACCTCTGCTCTATTGTGTTAATGTTTTTCTTGCTTTTCCCTTGGTTCATATTGGATTTGACTTATATTGGATTGGACATTCTTCTTGGTTAGATTACTTGAACTCCTTGGTCATCAATATGAGTCCGGGATATGAGCGATTTTCACCTTCTCCACCCAATAGTGATTATCTCTCGATGTGTTTCTTCTCGGAGATCTAGATGTATCGGTGACCACCCCAAAAGTAGGTGCTCTAACTCTCTTTGTCATTTTTTATATATTAGTTCATTTCCTTCCCATTGCTTTATGTTACTTTAGCATTGTATGACTATCAATGTTAGTTAGAATATTAATCTTATATGGTCAGCTCATTAGCTTTCCTTCTCTTTATTTCAGTTATATTATATTAATATATATTCTCGCATGCTTGAATTATTCCCCATCAATCTATATATTTTCCCCATTTACCTATGTCCTAGGTGGGTACTCTCCTCTATCTTGACTGTGGGCCTTGGAAACCTAGGTTAACCTAGTGTAAGGATTACTACCCTCTGGATATGTGACCTTATCACTCATTGTATCCCCTTTAAATCAACCCACTATATGTTGGTTCATGTGTGTCTCATATTTGTTGCCTCAATACCCTTGTATAATCTAAGACCTGGGAGTACAATCCATTAAGATACATTCTTGGCCCATCATACATTTCTGGTGAACCTAACGTGAAATCCTACAAGCCTCCTAATCGAGAAAAACTCATTAAAATAATCTATCTCCAAACATGATCTCATTCCAAGCCACCCAAAATCCAAAAACCTTAAAAACCGGTTTACAAAGACACCATCACCTAGGGGCAATCTTTTACGCTTCAAGTATATTTATTTCCAAACACCTTCGAACCCATGTAAACCTACTTGCACATCCAATACTTTATGTTTCTCCAAATATAACTCTTGACACCATCGTCCCCTATGTAAACTTTCTTGCATGTATGGTTGTTTTTATAAGCTCCATCTCGGGATTTTTCTCCACAGATTATCAATCCATCATGGAATATTTGGTCCTAGGGTATTCTAATTCTATTCTACAAACAATCCCTTAGACCTATCATTATGAAGTTGAATTCCCCTTTTGCCATGAGAATTTTGTGTCATGAGAGCACCTAAAAAGAAACCTTCTACCCATGAAATGACCCACTTGTGGATGATGAAGAAGAAAATCAAAATGACAATACTTATAATCATCCTCTCAAGATTTAGAAAGTTCTCATTCAATTCCCTCAATATAAGGATGAATCGAGAAGAAATTCTTGGAAAACATCTTCTTGAATTTGTCTCCAAACAACTTGATAATAGGGAAAAAAAAGGGAAAGGTCCTGAAGTAGGTTCATCTGAAAATAATTCCAATTCTGACCCTACTAACCTTATTCTCCAACTTATTGATATAACGATATGACAAAAACCACTAATACAACTCAAATCCTTCAAATGCAAGCTACCATGTCTCAACTAGTCAATCGCCCTACAATGGGCTCTTGGGGCACATGCCCCCTCCTTTTCCAAATGGGCCTAATGGGGTGCCCATCACCCAACCCCTTTCCAAAACAATATCTGAAGAGCAGTATAACAAGAGCCTCTAGAACCTTACATTGATAGCATGGATATTGGTGGTATTGCTCCTTCTATCTCCTATGACAAATCCACTGATCCCACCCTTCACATCAAGGCATTTAGTAACCTTTACAAGGAATGGATCAGAACCAATTCATATGTTACCACCAAACTCCTAGCTAAGAATATCATTGGAGATGCTTTGGATTGGTATCATACTTTACCTCCTAACTCCATAGTTGAACTAGAGTCCTTGGTGACAACCTTGGTAAATGAATTTCAATATCATGATCTACCTAAGAACAATATCAATGCTTTTATTAACTACCAACAATCTAAAAATGAATTAGTACAATATTTCTTTAAGCGTTGGAAGACCCTATCTACACTAGAAGTTGATAACATGCCTAATGATTGCTTCTTCCAACTTTTCCTATGAGCTCTTGAACCTCACCTTTAATACAAGGTGAGGTCATTTTTTTCACATATATAGAAGAGGATTTTAAACAAGATAAAAGATCCCACCATGATGAGCTCTTTCTCGACACGGATGATCCACCCCTTTTAATTTCAGCTCAAATTGGTCAAACTATGGTTAAACATGCTCTCATTGATGAAGGATCCATAACATATGTGGCCTCATTATAATTCATTAAGAATCTTGGTTACTCAATAAATAACTTAAAATATACACATACCACAATCCAAGGGTATGATCATCAACAAATGCCCCCATGGAATGCATTTAATTGTTTATCACCATTCCTCCTAGGATTGTCCGCATTAAACTCATGGTCTTCAATTTTCCTCTATCTTGTAATATTATCTTAATACTTAACGTGAATCATCACATGTGTGACATTTCCTCTTCCACATGTCTATGTGTTAAAATATCTCATCGGGAGCTATTAATAATAGTTAGGGGGACTCTAATCCTTGAAACTATGATACACTCTAGTAAAAGGGAATATAAACTCCTAACACTATATGAGCTATCTCCTATCCACTTTTGGGAATATCACTGTTTCAACTATCCTATAGATTATCTTTGTAGAAATTTTGTTTATCCTAGATTGTTCAGGTGCACACCTTCCAATCTCTTCGATTTAGATGACGATGAGCCCGATGAGGTCACACTCAAAATTAACACTTCTAATCTTCCAAAAATGATCATATCCCAACTACATCCTTCCTTGTGGCCTCGTTCTCGCAAGAAGGAACCTTTGGTTCCCACAATCATCTCACATATGCTGCAACCCTCACTAAAGCATGTTGTCGACTAGAGATAATAATTGAATTTTGTATGGTAGATGCCTCCATATAATCTTATGATGATGGTTACACTTTTTAGGACCTACACATAACTAGCTATGCCTAGATTCATGATAGAGAAGTATTGCGTTACAAGATACTATTCACACCAAATTCACTCACAATATAGATTCCATCATCATACAAGAGGAGTATTCAAATTTAGTTGTTACTTCTTCCCAAAAAGTGCGACCCTCAAAATACTCCACGGATACAACTTTACACACTACCATTAACCTAGCCAATCCATTTTCCCTTACAAAAGTGGATGATCGGGTTACTAATTTTGACCACAAAGCCAATGACTTCATGGGTGATGATCCTACCTGATTTTCCTCGATGAATGAGTGAAAAATTACTCCAATGGCACCATCTTCACCCATTACATTGTCTCCTTCCCCACTTACTATTGCTATCCTTCCATATTTTGTGAAACTTCTCTCTCTAACTTTTTCCCTTATGGCTCCTTAATCCTCTACAACCAAGCCATATTGTACATGTCACGATGCCCCAATATATAATGTTTTAGAATCTAGAGCCTATTGACACCATGTAAAGTAGATGGAAGCTAAAGTTAAATGAGATCAAAAAATTAAAGCTAATAAACCTTTAACTTTGTCTCCCTTCATTTGTTCTCATCATGGGTATTGTGTGCACACCGACACCAATTGTTAGGTTCTTTATATAAAAATTCCAGTCCCAAAACCTCTTCCCATAATCGAAAGCATAAGATCAATTCCTATTAAAATTGACCACCTTCCCCAAAACCAGCTAGACCACAACCTTCTTATGGACCACCACCTCACCCCGATCCTTGTCCCTCCATGAATGACATTATGCATGGCATGCTAACCCGAATGGAGGATCATATCGATGATAATTTATTTTCCATGAGATCTTAAGTTCATCCATAAGTCACTATTCTGAGCATGCCATAAAGGACCTCATGACTCATGCAAGAAACTATATCTTAAAGAAAATTTATGACATCATTATCGATACCTTGTGATCTATTGTCCCTCATGGCTAGATATCTCCACATTACCTTGAGAACACTTTTCTTTTCCTTCATTGGATTGAGATCTCACCTCCTCTTAGGCTCTCAACCCTTACTTAAGTTTTCACACACTTCTTTATATCTCGGTACATCCTTTCTTGGGGTGATTTCCCTTCTTTGATTTATCATCACATATGCCCTACTTCCTCCTACCATTAGAGTACCTCCATCCCGATTCTACCTATCTTGGATTTGATTCTCCTTGGTCTTTCCCATTGAATTCTTTAGCTCTATGCAATCTGGTTCCTCTCAAAATCCTTCTCTTTCCATTATTGACATGTATGAATTTTTTAATTTGGTTTACCGTTACAATTTTTCATGCATGTTTCACTTTTTATCCCACCATTTTGTTTCAAGATATTCTTATTATCTGAAAACTTAATGAAATTCAATGTTAGAATGGAAAATGCTAGGTCAAACATTAATAACTAAATAAATGCATTGTCCACCTACAAGGTAATAATCATTAAGAACCTCCATTAGCCTCTAATGTTTCATACTTTTAGGGATCATAGTTTATGGAGTTGGATATTTTGAAGTTTGATTTTGGAAACACATGTGATAGAGTGAGTGGATTTACATCCACGGTCGACCCTACTGTCAGGCCGCTTGAGAATATTTGGAAGTTGAGTTATTGAAAAATGAGTGGAACAATACACTTTTTTGTGCAAATAAAAATATGGGTAATATGCCAATAAGTGTGTTCCAAATTGAAACAATGTGGGTAAACACTTACAAGTTGTAACAACATAGATAGATTTGATTGTTGGTGTGTTGGTGTCTCACATCCATCTATATGGTGTCAACACATATGAGCATACACAATAGATTGCCCCATATATGGATGGAATTATGTGGTCCATGTGCCTGTTCACTAGGAGTTGTCATGTCCTTCTATGAAACATCATGTTATATTGAATACTATATTATCAATCAATAAAATTTGTTATTTCATCATAATAAAGAAAGCCTTACCCCATCACTTTTATCACTTCTACACTTCTCCTCCCTCGATCCCCTTCTTCATTGACTCTCTTCCTCCAAAATTATTTCACTCCTTCAACTTTAAATTCTTCTAAGCATTCCTCTTGGTGTCTCTACTATACCACCCATGAAAGTACTAGTTAAAATAAAAAAAAATCAAATAGGAATTTTAAAATTTCAAATTGAATTATAACTATGTGCGCTATGTGGTATGAGAGAATTGTTCACTTTATGACAAGTGGTAAAATTATGTGGAATTGTAGGGGCCTACACACTCTAGTCTTAGCCATTTTTGGATGGAGCGTCTCTCACACAGTCCACATTTATTTACATTTCACTATTTTCCATAGTTGTTTTAACACATTCACAAACATAGGAAATCCTTTCTACAAACTGAAAACTATTTTAGTAAACTATTAATGGCGGACGAAGTCCAAAGGATGTGAAGCTATGGAATACACACACACACACACACACACACACACACACACATACATACATACACACACACACACACATATACACACACACATATATATACATATATTCATGAAATTATTTAATATAATATTAACATTATTTAGCGTTATTTACATTATTGTTGTTCATGGAATCCCAAACCATAGATGCACATTTCAAAAAAACATTCGGAAGATCGGGAGCAATGAATACTTGAAAACTATTATTAAACAAACCGCGATTACGAAGATAATGATTGTGGTAAAAAAATAGTGTGAAATTGTAGTGTATAATTTTGATCGGTGTTGTTGTTCCCATGTGCGTGTGCATGTGCATGTTTGTCTCGACTTATTTCCCTTCTTATGAGATCTAGCTAGAGCTGATGCTAGAGCAGTATTAGAGGGAGGAAATCCCCTTCCCATTCTCACACCCTCTCTAATGAAGGTGCCTAAGATGGAGCCTCTAAATTCACTACAAAGGATACTTTCCATCATGATAAAAACCCAAACTTATGTCTTTAACAAATAAAATAAATCAAGGTTTTACCGTCTGCCATGATGACCACCTATATTGCAATTACCAAGAAATGGAACACAACAACAGAAAACCCACCTTCACATTTTCTATCACTTGCCCATTCTTTAAAGCTCTTGCAAAATGTTTCAGATCACTAGAGGGTGGAGAAGATTTCCTTATGGAAGAAAAATATGTCTAGACATAAATGGAGAGAAACAAAATATATACACTTTTTTATTAGCAAATTCTTTTATTTATGTACATTGATACTATTTGTTTCACCTCAAAGTATGTGATAAAATAGATAATAGGTAAGGGTGAGGAGGTGTACTTATTAATAGTTGGGAGAAGGTAGTGCATGTTGTAGAATTTGATTAGACCTGAATGTGAGAAATTCCCTTTGGCTATGAGGAACAACCTATATAAGAAACAAAAAAGACCACCAACCGATATTAAATATCAAATGGCAAAGGATTGCTTAGTAATTGCTAGTTCGAGGAAGTGTGACACTTCCTAGATGTAAGGAAAATATTATAGTGCTCTCATTATTTAAATAAGTGCATATATTGTAATATTATTAATATGAGTTATATTATAACTCATTATTAACAATATAGGTTTGTTATATTGTTTTAAAAAAAAATTATATACCTGTAAAGCTATTAACATGTTGTTTGGTTGTGTGACTTCCTAGTTTGTAGGAGGTCAGTTTTATATTTCCATGGCTATTTATTAGCCTTAGTATTGATTGTAATTCAAGTTGAATATAATATCAAATTATTATTTCCTATGTGACAAGCTTGTTGTACCAATATTTGATATTAGAGCTACTATTCGGGTAACATGTGTGAGCTAATAGAATTTTAAATGAGAGTCTAGAGGATCATGTCAAATATATGAGTCTTTAGGATTACATTCGAGCATATAATTAGTGCGTGATAGTTTTACGAGATGATACATTTGTATTTGGGGTTCCCACATTTGTCTCCAGATCTATGCGTAAACCATTCCATCAACTTCATCCTCTTTAGTTGGAATAGGCTTTGTTTTATTTGGACTTATTCAAAGGTGATTGTACGCACCCAAAATTACATGTGATACATTGTCAGAAAAATGGTTTAAAAAGTCACCAATGATGATTTAAGTCCTTTTAAGAAGGTGTTCGAGCTCCAATTTTCATTCACAATGTATATTTGTTGCCTAGATGTCTTTACAAAGCCATCACATGCTGCATGTTTTGGCTTTTAGTACCAAGACCACCGCCCTACCTGGGTAGTGGTTCTCAAACCACCGCCCAGGCAGGGAGGTGGTTCTGCCCGCTTTTTATAGAATCCCTCAAGTGTGTTTTAACATGCGACGGTTCACTTAATTTCTCTTTTTGCATGCATCCGTGAGCCAAATTGTCTAAAATTATCTTTGATTGCTTGGTTCTCCTTCCTCCTTCTATTTTTAAATAGATTTAATTGGTTGGAACTACTCCTTCTTGCCTTATGCATGAAGGCACCTCCCATCCTCCATTCCTATATATTCCATGCTTGTATTCAAGAAAAAGGCTTGAGAATTTTTGTGTATCTTGCATTGTATTACTGCTACGATCTTGCTAGGAATTGCATAGCCAAGCTCTGATATCTTATACCATCTCTCTTCTACTGCATTACATCCAAAATGCCATCAATATGTCATTACTCAAGTACCATTCTCCTGCTATTTTTCTTGCATTCCCCATCCCTAAAAGGAACGCTAACCAAATCATACTAAGCCAAGAACAAAGATTCTAATCAAACACCACAATTAATAAGATGAAAGTAATTCACTAGAATAACTTTACATAAACCTTTGCAAATAAATGAGCAACAATATCATATATTATTATGGAACTCACTACAATACAATGAGAATGGGCGTTGCTTAAATAAGTAAGGAATAACAATCTAAGAACCAGTCAAGGTCATAGATCAAGCCATAAATCAAGGAAATAACTAGTCATCAAAGAACTAGTCAAGACCATAGATTTAGGAGAGAACTAGACATCAAGGATCTAGTCAATACCATAGATCAAGGAAAGAACTATACCTAACAACTAGATAGTATCTCCTAATATCTAAATAAGATAAAATAAATATCCACACACATAAGTGGGTGAGGATAAATACAATAAAGGTAAATAAAGTACCTAGGTGAACATGAGATAAGGTAAATACCTACTCTAACACCCCCTTCAAGTGAAGCTAGGGGCCAAAAATAGAAGTGGCATGTCTACAATATGAGTCCTGACAACTAGGCCTGATGAGGTACTCATGTACAATAACTGGGAAAAAGGGACAGCGCAAGGTACCCAAAACCAGTAACAACAAAGTAAAGAGATTAAAAACCCGCTCCAAGGCATCCCAAGAAGCTTGGCTCAAAAACTCATACAATGTTGAATAAGTTTGGTGTGCACTATGGTCTGAATCCACTACTCGATCACAAAACTCAAAAATAACTAACACTAGGCTTCACTAGAATAGCTCCATACAAGGAGACTGTCAACGAAGTGATGTCGAAAGTGTAAAAAACACCAAACATAATTTGATCAACTACTGCAAATAGGTGTGTTGTGATCTAAGAACAATAACCAAAGCAACAAGGCAAGAACAAAAAATTAAGAGTGTCACGATCCAAGAAAAGCCAAGGTAACAAGGTAAGAACACAAAACCTAAAGAAGGATCAACACCACACCCTCCCATACTACTGAATGGGTGGAGGGACGCTACAAATCTGTATGATTTTTCAAAACAACTACGTGAATACTAAAAACTAACACCTGGATTACACCAAAATAGATCCCCAAGAGATATTGTCAACATGCCAAAAGTTTCAAAAATATAGATAAAAATCTCTCAACAAATAAGAGAGATACATTACACAAGTTAAAGAAAAATGCTCAAAACACGAAGCATCACAATGTAGAAGGTATAGAAAGTGGAGCAAGAGGCCGAATGGTGGAGGAGTCACACCTATAGATTCCTCTCAATGAATTCCTATGTCACCACCACGAGTATTCAGATATCCACCCCAAATCAACACGGATGGATGAAGAAGATGTCAGATATGACTTGGCGTAAAATACACAACGGGTGCATGCAAAAGAAAATCAGAATATGTGAGTTGATCATGTTTGATAGCTAAAATCTCAAGTTTCTCAAGTCTCGAGTGAAGATGTAGAACTCATTTTTGCTTATGATCCTCAAAAAGATCCGAGCGAACAAATAAAGGATCTCTATCAATGTGTGATCTCAATGAAGTATCTACACAAAAACCAATGTCATGGAAAAATTCCACTTAACATGTGGAAGAGGGGAAACAATACCCTGTGAGTGTCTACCAATACCTCCGCTAGTGAAACCCATAAAATGGAGCATGCGAGAATTGAAGGCAGTGGTACGCTTCTCAAAAAGGCCATGTAGTTGAGTAGAAATAGGATACACAACATGTGGTACTGTAATAGGCATAGATGTGGAAGAGCATGCAGTAACAAGCCTCATAGGTTTAGAAGCATCAAGAGTAGGAACATGCTCAAAGACTAACAAATCAATGTTAGTGGGTACATGAGCAATAGCTGCAAGTGGACTAGGAGCATGGATATGGTTGTCCACAATATCATGGTGATGCTGTAGGCTAGCAAGTTGTTCAGGGAGTAGATTATTGTATCCTTATCATGAATGAGTGATTGTAGAAGAGAATTTTTCTTCTTGAGTGATCTATTTTCTTCCAAAAATTTTACAATATCCTCTTGAAGTCCACATACTTTAGAGAAAAGCATATCATTCTCAGAATCCATGATAGAGAAGAATGTAACTCCCAAAAGTTTAGGACATCAGGCTTAGCTGAAATTGCATCCATAATTGATTACAACACTCCTCCATATTTGGAACTTTATAATTATAGTGCAAGTCTCAAAATAAATATTTCCAATGGAAAGAGCATGAAAAAACAAGCACTTTTGCAAAAAACAACACTCAAAACCGAGTTACCAATCAAAAGATACAAACTTTTCAATATTATGCTCTGCTATTTATTTTAGTTGCCACTAAAACAAAATAAAATGATATTGCCTTCACCCCGAAATAAACTTAAAGGGGGCTAGAGTTAAGCACCTACTAGTAGGAATCACAAGTTTTTGACCATACCATATGACCAGGGGCTAAGGATTTCAATGAGTGCATTTTTCGAGAAAGTCACATCCAACTCGCTTCTTCCGGTAAAAATACTATGTCTAGACTATGTGGACAGCAACCTACATTAGCCAAAAATAGCAAGTCTATGGATTTTCCGAAATAGTAAAAACGTGCACAGCATCTGTGGACCCCTACCAAAAAGGAAAGTTTTGAATTTTTCTTCGCATGCAACCTAAAAAAGTTCCACCATGCCGAAAAAACCCAATGGCAATCTCGACAAATCCAATGAACCCGTAAAATGATTTTCACATTTTCTTTCCTCCCGAATGCGAATCCTAAGGCAAACCTATGTGCTTCTCTGCAACAATAAAAAAACCAAAAAAATGACTGCCTCCAGAAATGGCCAAGTTTACAGTCGATCTTAGGGTTTTCACACCTTCTGGATCCAATGGAAGCCTCTAATTTGCATAAAACTACATGCAACAACAAAATATGACCAAATCCCAAATATATGAATATACAAAGAATTTAATTGCAAAATAAAACTTACAACGGATGAGTGTCAACAACAATTTCCAGCTCGATACCATAAAAGGAATGATAACCAGATCGTACCAAGCCAAGAACATATATTCTAATCAAACACCACAATCAATAAGATGAAAGTAATTCACTAGAATAACTTTACATAAACCTTTACAAATAAATAAGAAACAATATCATATATTATTATGGAACTCAATGCAATACAATGAGGATGGGTCTTGCTTAAATAGGCAAGGAATAACAAAGTAAGAACTAGTCAAGGTTGTAGATCAAGCCATAAATCAAGGAAATAACTATTCATTAAAGAACTAGTCAAGACCATAGATTTAGGAGAGAAATAGACAACAAGAATCTAGTCAATACCATAGATCAAGGAAAGAACTATACTTAACAACTAGATAATATCTCCTAATATCTAAATAAGATAAAAGAAATATCCACACACATAAGTGGGTGAGGATAAATACAATAAAGGTAAATAAAGTACCTAGGTGAACATGAGCTAAGGTAAATACCTACTCTAACAATCCCTTGGACTCACATGAATACTCAGAGAAAGAAAGGAACATACTGAGGGGAAAAATATAGACACAACCAGATTTGCCAAAGCTCTTGCTTGTCCAAGTTGGAATTGTGTGTTTGCTTGCCTTGTTTGTTGAATTGTCAATTTCAAATCACTAGTTTCAATCACATATCAAATAGAGTAGAAAATCATTCATTTCAATAGAATTAGTCAATCACAAGTAGATCAAGTCATTAGTAAGCTTGCCTCTTTAACATTACCAGGGAAGTTGTGAGGAACAATAGCCCCTTTCAGGGTCATGATTTGTTCTTCACCTCTGAGGTAGGGTTTGAAGGGTTTTGATTAGATTAGGTTATTTGCTTTAGATCAGATTCATACATTTGCACAAGTAACCAACTACATCCAGGATGATTACTTGTCTTTAGTTTATTTATTAGATTAGAATGCATTTCTTAAAAATTAGAAAAGAACAAAAAGATTTCCTTTGATAGATTAGTTTGCTTTTATTGCTTTGATCCAAAATATTGTGAAAAATCCAAAAACATAGATTATATTTCCTTCAGTAATTAGTTTTCTTATCAAAAATCATTTTATTTCATTTTATATGACCATCAATGGTCCACAACAGGAAAAGACATATAGTTGTGATCCCTTGGTCCCACAACCCAATAGGCTAGAATTGATAACTGACATTGATACTGGGCGGTTTATAGTTCGATGTCTTACACACACACTGTGTTAGGTTGTAGAGCTCTGTTTTCATGTGAGAAAGTGTTGAAGACTATACACTAAGAGTACTATACACTTTCCACAGCTTGTCTTTTCGAGGTTGTATGCGCACCTCTGCGAGATTTTTTTTTTTTGGCCTTAAAATGTGCCCAATATACCGGGAAACATGTTTTCTCACATGGGTGGGATTTTGACCCATAGGTTTACGGAACAGTTTTGGCCCATGGTTTTTTAAAATTTCTTAAGTAGTTTTCTATTTATATGGTTTTTTACATATGGTAGGTAATATAAAACATTGAAGATGTGTTTTGAATTGTGGTGTGAATTCTATAGAGTTTGTTGAGCATAGCTCCAAATAGATCTGGGTATTGTATTGAGAGAGATGTGGCTTGTAATAAAATATGAGAAAGTGATTCTTTGTAGACGTAGCCCAAATTGGGTTAACCATGTTAACTTTTGTCTCTCTGTGTTGTGTTATTTTATTCTACAATTTTATTTGAGATCTGTAATATTTTCTGCATATTAGTTTCTACTGTTGTGATTCTATGAGGGATTATTCTACATATTTTATCCCTTATATCCTAACAATTGGTATCAAATCCTAGTTTGGTTTGTTGAAGTGTTGTATCACAGGGAAATTTTATCTTGAGTGGGAGCTATGACAGATGATGGAAGATCTAGGGTTGATAAATTCAATGGGCAGAATTTCAGTCTTTAGAAGATACAGATGAAAGATTACCTTTATCGAAGGATCTTTATATTACATTATCGAGAAGGTGAACAATCCCTTGAGCATGACAGATGTAGAATGGGATTTGTTGTATAGGAAGGCGCTTGGGACAATCCGGCTATGTAGTACATCTTCGGTATTATTTAATGTTTTAAAGGAAAGGACTACAAAAGAACTAATGGATGCATTAGGAAGTTTGTATGAAAAACCCTTTGTTTCTAATAAGATATTTTTAATGAATTTTTTTTAATATGAAGATGTCGATAATAGTTTAGTAGCGAGATCATCTAAATAATTTTAATATGGTTGTAAATATGCTAGCTTCGATTACAATAGAATTTGATGAAGAAGTTAGGGATTTATTAGTTTTGTGCTCTTTACTCCAGAGAGTTGTAATAGCTTTGTAATGGCGGTAAGTAACTCGGTTCTAGCTAGCTCAAAGTTGAAGTTTGAGGATGTTGTAGGGGTAATTCTAAGTGAGGAAATGTGAAGAAAAATCTATGGTGAATAATCTACTTGGAGTAATAATTTGACAAAGTGGAAACTAGAGGGAGATAGAAGAATAGAGGAAGCCATGGAAAATCAAAGGATCGGGCAAGGTCAAAATCTAAAAGCAAGATAGTATGTTGGCACTGTGGAAAGTCTGGGCATGCAAAGAAGGATTGTTGGGAGCTTTGGGACAAGAAGAAACAACATGAAGAAAATAAGGAGGAAAATGTGGCAATGGGTAATGTATGTTAGGATGCTTTGATTCTTTCTTTGCACAATATTGTTGAATCTTGGGTTTTAGATTCGCGGGCTTCCTTTCATGCTACTCCACATAGGAATTATTTTGTTGATTATGTTCAAGAATATTTTGGGCATATTTTTCTTGGTGATGATGAGCCTTGCGGAATATTTAGAAAAGGTTCTATTCGGAGTTAAGATGCGGAGAATGGGAATACTTGGCTATTGAAGGATGTTAGACATATGCCTACATTAAGATGAAATTTGATATCAGTGGGACTGTTGGGAAGTGATGGTTATCCGTGATATTCACTGAGACTCTTGGAAGGTTACCAAGGGTGATCTTGTGGTGGCAAGAGGTAAGAAGGTTGGAACCTTGTATTTAACCACTTATAGCAATAATGTTTGTAATCTTGTGGCTTCAAGTAGATACAACAATGTGGTACTATAGGCTCGGTCATATGAGCCATAAGGGCATGGAGATCATAAAGAAGGATTCTATGGGATATACAAAAATAGGTTTGGAGTTACGTGAGGAATGCATATATGGGAAAGCGAGAAGTGAGTAAGGTTTCTCAAGATTGGACCTACAAAGAAAGAGAGTAAGTTAGAGCCTGGTGTATTCTCGATATAGGGGGCCACTGTGTATCGTCTCTTAGGGGTTCAAGTTATTATGTTACTTTTATTGATGATGCAACAAGAAAAGTTTACTTGTATTATATTAGAAATAAATCTGATGTATTTGACACTTTTGTTAAATGGAAAGCCTTGGTAGAGAATGAAACAGGTCTTAAGCTAAAATGTCTCAGGTCAGATAATGGAGGGGAGTATTACAGAATGAATTTGATGATTATTGTTCTAAGAATGGAATCCATAGGAAAAAGATGGTTCTAGGAACTCCGCAATAGAATGGGGTGTCAGAAAGGATGAACAAAACAATAATGGAACGTGTTAGGAGCATGAGGTTACATGTAGGACTACCTCTTTCTTTTTGTGCAGAAGTAGTGAGCACAACTATGTACTTGATAAATAGAGGACCCTCAAGTGCCTTGGAAGGAGGTGTTGGTACCCAATTTTTTTTCTCCTTTTCGGTCTAAGTAGCATCGAGATATGACATGAAGCTTGAAGTTAGATAGATCTCGATGTGTGTGTTTTTTTAGTGGGGATGTGATCTAACTGACACTCAGATTTGTGGAGAGATGGATAGCACCTTGAAAGGATCTAATATGACCCTCACTATTTTAGGTTGCACCTTTCAACCAAGGTAAGAGAACCTATATTATAACCCCCAAATGGTGAAGGAGATGAATATATCCCTCAATTTATGCAAGTAGTATGAAAAGGCCTTGGGAAAATATGATCAACACTCCAAATCTAACTTTCACAAGTTGTCACTCCTAGATTATGGAGATATTTTCAATGCAAGGCAAGGGTTACTGAAGACATCATATGATCTTGATTTTCTTTGTGTAGTTTTGTAAATGGATTGTGTTATTTTGTTGACACACAATGTAGTTACAGGGGTAGTATGGGTAGGATGGGTTGTTTAGAATGATTTTTGGTGGGGTATTGATGAGACAAATTGGGATATATCAGATCTTTGACAACCTCTACAATACTTGAAACAACTATCAGATAAAATGCTTCAAATAATCAAGACATTATTTCAACCAGAAGAGGCATAAATGGAAGCCAGCACTCTTCACACAATATTTAAGAACTCACCACAAAATCATGAAGTAAAGAACTCAATTAAACACAAAAATCCTTGATCAAACCATGCCAAAGGTGCCCTCAAAGGCTTACAAGCAATCTCTATAGTCAAGGAAGGTAAAGTGATTTTAAATTTGTTTATCTCCTTATCATATGAAGGCTCTTCTGAATATGAGATTACAAATTCCACTTGTTATCCTGCAAAATTGACAAGGGAAATTTTGTAGGTAACCATACAAGATTTTGTTCTGGTTCCTTTTCAAGATCCCTCGGTGTTCGGAATGGCATAAAATCCCTTTCCGAAAAATCTAGTTTTTTCAAACCTAGTCATTTTGGTCCTTTTGGGCTAGGCACAGATTTTGTTCATGCAACACAAACATTATTTACGCCCCCTTCTATTCATTTGGTGCACCCTTTGGAGTGTTAACACAACAATTATTGTGCCTCCCCATGATGTACCTTTCTTGCATGCGCCAAGGTGCATGCATCAACCTGTCAACAGCAAAAAATTTGCACCCTTAAGCGGTGTGCCAAAGTGCTCAAAATCCCATGTTGATAGTCCTAAATCTATGCTAAAGGGTGAAGATAGTTTCTCACGATAGACAGCATAACCGTGCCAAAGGGTGCAAATATTTTCATGTCGACATACTTTTGGTGCGCCCTTTAAAAAAGTTGGTGGCACATTTATTGTGCCTTTTGCTATATATAGGCACATCCACCCTGTCATTTTCACGATTGAAAAACACATGAAAACTTTATTTCTCTACACCTGTCACTGCTCCCTCATCCTCATGTCGAGTTCATGGACCCCACTTCATTTCTTCCAGTCTATATATCTCCGGTAAGTGGTTCTTGCTTTTCTTGTGAGTTTTGCTTGTTGCTTTGCTGTGGTTTTGCTTGCTATTGAATAAATAAATAAACCTAAGAGGCTTCCCCAAAACCAGTTTTACCCTCCTTTCAGATCTGCTAGCCTAGAGGGCTTTGTCTCATAAATGAACCCAACAGACCTCTTTGCTCTATTCCCCTCACTATCAAATCATGTCGATAAGGCCTACAAAATCACAAACCTGTCCAAGAAGAGAGAAAATGTAAAGTGGTTACATTTCCACCTGCGGTTTTCCTTTGGCACAAACGCCATTCCTATTACATAAAACATAGTCACGCCAAGAGGGCACTGTCCCTGATTGCAGCACACATCCTTCCTGTGCCATACAAAACTAAGAAAATCCTTACACAAAGGCAGCGCAATCCTACTTACACAACAAAATAAAAGGTGCCATGCAAAGGCCCTTCACCATAAAGCCCCTTTAAGGCCCTCGCACACCAAAATTCCCTGCAACATGTCCCATATTTGCGCCATTGGCACATCCTACTCCCATGCAACACCAAACTTATTTGCACCTAGTTTAAAACCTTATATATTGGCGTAGGCACAAATTTTTCTACAACAACATTGATGTTATGTGTAAATTTCTTGCGCCCTGCGTGCCCTTTGGTGTTGTTTTCTTCCTTGCAACACTCCACATCAGTGTGCCATACTTTATTGACCCTGCAGCCTGCAATATTCTTGTGCCCTGCCCAGAAGTTTTTAAATTGCTAACTCCTCATTCTGTAAAGCCTTGATGGATAATCTAACAGCTAACATGGCTCTTCGCACGTTGGAATTCACTTCTTCTTGGAGATCAGCAATTGAACTCAAATTTGCATATGTCTACATCAAGAAAAAGGCCAACCAAGTCAAAGGGTAAGGCCAAACTCATGAAGGAAGAGATGAAATACAAATATCAAAGGGTCAGAATGCCCGAGTCCCATGAAGAATGTGACTTAGACATCAGAGATTCCGAACTTGGCCATATAGACATGGAAGATTTTTGGGCTAGAACTAGAAGGGTCACAGCAATCCTTGGATGGAAAAATTGGTGGGTAGTGGTTTACATTTCACCTGGGAATCCCCGTTAGTGCAGTAAATAATGAGTTCATGATGGTGGTGGCCCGCTGCTATAACAAAGACACAAGGTGTGTCGAGAATGAAAAGGGTGAGGTCATAATCAACCTCACTACCCGACACTTTGAGATCATGCTAGGCATTCCCCACCACCGGCATTTTGTGGCTATAAGCCAAGAAGACTGCATCAAGGCATGGGAGGAAAATGAAGACAAATGCATGCAGTTAATGAATGAAGTGTATTTGAAAAATAAGAAGGTAATAACCAGATGGCCACTAGGTTATTCACCGTAGTGACTTCTCTGAGGAACTGAGTGATACCATTACATTCCTAAGTAGGGTATTTGGGATTTTTGATGCCCATTACTTCCACAAATGGATGCTCAGGTATCTAGAAACAATGAATAAGAATGTGCCTGATCAGTGTTTTGAGTGGGCAGAGATCATCAAGCAGCACCATCTCTGAGCAGCTCCAACAACTCACCACAATAGGGAGGTTCTACATGAACTCCTACGTAGTCTATGTTGTAGCCTCAGAGAGAGACTATCCAAAGTGCTGAGCCTGATGTGGGGTATGGCCCTGTAAAAATATATGAATACTACCCAGAATTGAAGCTAGAGAACAACATCCCACAGTTCACCAAGATCAATGATGCCTTCTTCTATGGCATCATCTACCTATTGAGGCCCAATATGACTCATGGTCAGATGACCAAGAGCATAGTCACTAGCAACCGAGAAGTGGGGGCGTTATTTATGCAATTCCCCACTTTCACCTATCTCAGAGCAGCTAACTTCTTGGGAGAGCCCACCAAGTTACCAAGGTATGCAGGCCCTAAGTTGATCCTGTTGGAGCTGTCCAGATAGCTCATAACATATCACGAGAAGTGCCTGAAAAGGAAGAAGGGTGGAACTCCTTTCCCCCTCACAGTGGGTAGGTACACCTGCACTTCTCACACCAAGGCCTGGGAAATGTTCGCAGAGCTGGAACTGCTTAATCTAAAGCACAATTTCCCAGCAAGGCCAACCTTTGATCCATGGAATTGCCTCCCAAAGGAAAAACTTGATCCGATCCACGTTCCATAGATCGAGGACATCTACATCGACCTGTATCACGAGGTTGAACTTAGAAGAAAGGACCACTCCCACCTGGCCCTAGCAGAAATTATTCAATATGGCATGGCCATTGTTCCAAAAGCTTTCCAAACAACCGATCAAGAAGTTGATCAGGTATATCTAGATACGGATGGGGACAACTAGCCATTTACCGAGATTGATAGAACAAAGGCACCTCAGATGATTGAGGAGAGGGTTAAGGGCACATTACAGCACAGAGCATTGGTGTAGAATGAATGGCCTCATCTACCTTGGAGTAGATTTCACCATGTCCCCTTTGGGCAATGCACCTACCAGGCCGAAGCATTTCCAAAGGGAAAAGGTAAAGATAAAGAGGGAGAATCGAGCTCCACTCAAGAAGAAGCTCCTGAGAGCCCTCCTCCACCGCACAGAACAGGTTGTAACCCTGGTACCTCCAGAGAAAGAAGTGGCAGAGAGTGTTCCAACAGGCACATCCACTCAGGATGTTGCCACTGCTACAACTATTGAGTTTCCTTCCATCCCTTCTCCCTCTCCTCCTTCCCCTCCTCATGTGACTCAAGTGACCATTCCTTTGGTTGTATCCTCTCCCCCATCTTCTACTGTTCCCCCTTCCTCTTCCTCCATTTTCTCTTCCTCGTGGAGCTATCCCCCACCATTTCTTCTCTCATCTCTCAGCTCCCTTCCACTCCCATGACTACCTCCCCCCGCAAAGTGTCTCTCCTCCCGTGAGCACTTTCTTGGCCTCTCTCTCGATGCCGCCACCAAGTGTCTCGACCCATTTCCCCTCATCCACTGCAGCTACTCCCTCTTCCACCTCTAGTCCCACTCCCTTAAGTCCAACATGGATCTCCCAGCACCTGAGTCAACATAAGAGGAAAGTCCCCATTGCACCTATGGACTTCTCCGTCATCCCAACAAAAGGGGCTAAGAAGAAAAAATCCTATAACCCGCTTCTCTCAGAGTGCATCGGGAGAAAGAGTAATGGAGATTGTGTATCCCGATCCCACAAAGGATAAAAAGGATCTGTCCCCTACAGATTATATAGTGACACGTAGGTCACAATGGGAATGTCATCCAAGAGCCTTCAAGGAGAGGCCCTATCTCGTGGTGGATGCCCTTTACAAGAAGCTTCAAGAAGCAAAGGAAGAGAAGAGGCTACTAAAAGAGTAGAATAAACATCTTCTCCATGCCCTACAGAAAATGGGTAGTGCACCTCCTACAACTACCACTGAAACTCCTGAGGCCCTTAGTCAAGATAAGATAAATGAATACGCCAAGATTGGTGAACAAGGCATGGCAGTATCCACTGGAGAGACCAGATCCTCAAAGACAACAAGGAAGTAATCATCAAGTTCACCGAGTTATATCGTAACATTGATCGTCAAGTGAACAAGAACTCCAGTGATTGCAGACCTATCTCCGAAGAGTTAGACCATGCTAGGTTACAACATGAGACATTCCAGAAGATGCTCGACTGTTCAGTCGATGATTTAGTTAAATTCGGCATCTTCGATCACCCCAGAGTACCCAACAAAATCCTTGCTGCTTTGGACTATCGGGTCGATCAGATGGAATTTGTCCTGGAGAAGATAGACAAGGTCAAGGAGGAAGCCCTGGATGCAATGCATCAAATGGAGCAAATTTTCCTAAGGATGTCTCTAGGCTTGCTCACTCCATCATTCACCTTGAGGAAGGCAGATGAAACCATCCGGATCTTCAAAGAGATCGTCTCACAAGGGTTAGGGCCAGAAGCTACTTTTGACACTGAATCCATCAATAACCTTCTGGCCTACCGTGATTTTGTGGGGTACCTGATGGAGGTAGGTAATGAATACTTCAAGCTCCCAAAAACTCAGAGATGAATGGGAGACTTGTGAAGTCATCGGTGATCATACCAAGGGTCCTGCCCAAGATCAACTTCAGCCGATGGTCAAGCAAATTCATGGAGTACCGGGCTCAATTCCACATTGTCTCTCCTGAGCAGAAGCAAGATACTCCCTTCCAGCCCATGGATGATGATGAATAGCCTTCCTCCTCTTGGCTTTTTTTTTGTAATATCTAAAAGTATGTCAGCACAAATGATGACATCATCCATGTTGCACCATGGGATGTTGTCATCCACTGTTGTCCCAAAAGTCAACAATTGACTTTTAGATATTTTGTAATTTTTGTAATTAGTTGTTGGTTTCTTTTTGCCTTCTCTCTTCTCCTCCTTCTATATATACTTGAATATTTTTTGTATTCAAGTGGTGGACACTTTTTAGATAAAAAATAGAAGTGAGAAGAAAAGGCTTTGTACTTTTTGTAACAGAAGAAACATTAATACAAATATTAAGACTTTGTGCTGAATATGTGTGTTATGGGCATCTGATCTTTCTTATGTCAGATCTGTTTTTTATTCTGTTGGATCTATCTCTACTTTCTTGTCATTTGTTCATCAATATTGCTTTATTTGTTTATGCAAGTAGGTTTGGCTCCATTTATTACCAATCCCAAAACATAAACCCTCTAACCTTTCTGCTTTGGAATTCATTTCTTTTCTCCCTTCGAACCCATTCTTTCCTCATCTTTCTCTCCATTCTTTCTTTCACAGTTGGAAGCACCTCTACTGGGATGAGATCCCAAACCCCCAAGGTATAATATTGTGAGACTTGCTCAGATTCCTACTGGTAGAATAACAATAAACCAGTTTTGCTTTGTTGTCTCAAAGAGGGGCTATGCCCGCACACACCGTTGGCTCATCTCATCCATCCAGATCTACTCTCATGATGATTTTTGGACCAACATTTTTGTTTTTGGTGACTCCACTGGGATCGGTTAAAGGACACTAAGATCTATTTGATAAAGTAACTAAGAAGATTGATAAAACTGCAAGAAATCACTACCTGTTTGCAAATCATAACTTTTGCTTAAAATCCAAATTTTTTGCAAAAGTGATCCAAACTAAAAATTTTCTTCAGAGACCCATAGATCTGGGCCAGTTAGAGATCTTTAGTTCATTGAGTTTTTACGAAAGCCCATATATTTCCGTAGATCTGAGATTCTGACAGTTTTCAAAATTTCAAAACCCTTGCAAAAAGTCAAATCTAAGATCCAAAATCAGCTTACTAAGTTGACCATCATTTTATCCTCACTAATCTTTGTCGTTAAACCGCAATCGGTTTTCAAAAGAGGGATAAAATTAAATATTTAGAAAAAGTGTACATGCTGCTGATTTTTGTCAAAAAAATTAGAAAATCAGCAAGTACAACCAAAAAGAGTTTTTAAATCTACTCCAAAAACATTGCAGATCTGAATGATACGCTAGAGGGTGAACCATTTACTTGTAGCAGGAGAGCTCATGGAGAAGTTGATCCTACTTTCGATCTACTTCAAAGGCACAACTTCAGTGTTACACCAGCATGCTTCTCGTCGCTGAGTTTAGCTAATCGATCGGTCATCCGAAGTGTCTCACCCCCACGAAGGAATCATTCTTCACAAGGAGCATCCACATCCCTTTGCAGTGCTTTACTACTCAGTGGAACCATCCTTCCAGCTCACGTCCTTTTTCTATCTTTTCAAATGGCAGTACCATGGGGAAATGCTATGGGCCCTCTTGCTTTACCACATCCTGTTCACGTGCTCCCTCATGGGAACTGAAAGAATTTCCCCAAATTTGATGGAAGCGGAAACCAAAGCACGGATTCACACATATCTGCATTCATCATGTCATGCAGTATCTTGGATGTGACCCATGAAGATGTGTCAGTTTTCCTCTTTCTGGAGACCTTGCAAGGACCCACAGTGGAATGGTTTCAGCATTTTCCGCCGGATCTATCACTAGTTGGGCCACATTACGAACTGCATTTGAAGAAAGATATAAACCTTCTGAAGATGCGTTCGTGTTACTGTCAAAAATCACTCATCTGAAGAAGGAAGTCAATGAAACCATGCATGATTTCATCACCATTTCAATTCACTAATCAACCGTGTGCCGCCTGCCATGCTGCCAACACCATAAAATTAGAATTGTTTCTTCTTCAATGCCATGAGCTCAAAAGTAAGTTTCTTACTCTTGCAAGAACAAGTCACTACTCTGGTTCTCACCCAAGCTGCTACCATTTGGATTGAAGATAACTTGATAATATCTGGTGAATTAAAATGAGAACCATCCAAGCCTAAAGCTTCAACTCCTTCTCCTGCCACTTTGTTAGATTCGGCATTTCAAAAGATGGCGAATGACTTACTCACATTAAAGAAGTAGCTAGCTCAGGTTTCCCCAAGCTCTTCATACCGAGATATCCCACGAAGAAATTTCACTTCCAACAACGTCCCACAAAGGCCACATTTACCTGCGACTACACCGAGGTTGACACCTAAAACCCTTTCGGTCAATGCCTTAATCGAGATCGAGGAAGAGGAGAAAATTATGAAGAACCTTCATCTCAAGGTGAAGATGACCAAGATGTCGGTGAACCGACTAACGACTCTACTATCGGGTATATGGAATTTGACGAGGAGGAATCTGATGAAGAAGAGGGTACCCAAGGATATGCAAGTGGGTAGTCATATGTTGTTTTCACCCACTCGCAAGGAAAAGAAGCAGAAGTTGCTGCCAGGATACAAAACAAGAAGGTTGTGTCAAACACGCCTCTAACCATTGCAAAAAGAGGTAATCCCCTTCCTGCTCAACCTCTTATTAAGTCTTTTTCAAAGAAATCTTTTTCCCTATCTCCCCTCCGAATCAGCCCTCTCCTATTCCTATTAAGACGGTAATCCTACCCCACCATCACGAAATGAGGGACTCATTCCTTCATCAACGCAACCCTTGGCCACATTTGACATAATCAATCATGCTAAAAAGACCAAGATCCAAATGTCTGAAGCCGAGTATCTTCAGTCAAACCCCGAACAACTTGTAAGATTGACCAAATATATTCAAAGCCAAGTTGTCATAACTTCTCAGCCTCCCCAAAGGAATTCTTTCTACTCCTCCTGCATCTCACATAAATGTTGCCTCAACTTTACGTCATGCAAAATAGAACCTTTCTATCTCTCCCTCCTAATCAATGGCCACAAGCTAAGCAACTGCATAATTGATTATGGGGCTTCCGATAATGTCATGCGGCAAAATTCTCCCATGCTCTGGGCCTCACCCTTACCAAGCCTTTTGTTAGATGTTACTCCTTGGAAACCAAACAGGTTCCATTGATTGTCAAATCAAAGACGCGCAGTTCGCATTTGCAGCATTCCCAGAGAAAAGAGTAAAGATGACCATCCTCGTTGCCGATATTCCAGCAGCATATGGAATTCTACTAGGAAGGAGATTTTGTAGTGAAGTTGGTGGAGAGATTCATATGGACTGGTCTAAGGCTAGAATCCCCATCAAAGGTGTAATGCAAACATTGGAGCCAGAATCACAAAAGAAGTACTTGGTTACTAATTCCGATGACCCCAAAGCCCAAATTCTCTTTGAATCATCAGGGATGGGAAATTATTTCTTATCTACTGAGTCTAAAAAAATGGAACATTCTCATCTGGGAAGAGGATCTTAACAAGATATGGACGTTGCAGTTTGATGGTAGCTATGCAACTAGTGGATGCGGTGTCGAGCTGTGTTAATTTCCCCGGAGGAAGAGATTTTTCCTCTCTTTCAAGTTGTAGTTTTTCAACACAAATAATACTACTGAGTATGAATCTTTGCTACTTGGCATGCAAGCCGCAAAATAAAGGGGAATCAAGAACCTAAAAGTACAAGGTGATGCAGAGCTGGTCATAAATCAAGTGAAAAGGATATACCAAGTAAAAAATGAAAGGCTCAGGCATTACCGCAACGCAGTATGGGATAACATTGAGGAATTTGATGCCTTTTCAATAAAATCCATTCCGAGAGCTCAGAACGACATGGCCGATTCATTAGCCATCTCAGCATCCCTCATGCTCCCCACCTAGGGTTGAAAATAGACACATATACCATTGAGGTAGTTTTCCACCCAAGCATGCAGACAATTCTCAACACTGGCAGGTATTCAACGATGACAATCAACTTATTACCTTTTTGGAAAAGGTGGAAAATTTTAGTGAGCTTCATTTTGAAGGATCTACTTCTGCATGCCGTGAATCTATTATTGATCAAGATGATGAATCAAAAGGAAGTGATGGCATATGTCAGCTCAAAGGAAATAAAATTCCAAAAGGTTTGGTCTCTCTGGAACATTTGTTCGATAGACATGATCACTTTATCGAAAGAAAAGGCAAGATAATCCTAACTCCTCTCCAGAGACCGAGCCGGTCAATCTAGGTTCTGCGGAGTGTCCGTAGTTTGTGAACATCAGAAAATGTTGCACACCCAAAGAAAAGTGGAAGTTTGTCAAATTGCTGAAGAAATATATGGATGTATTGGCATGGTCCTATGCCGATCTAAAGTCTTTCAAGCCAACGGACGTCCAACATAACATCCCGTTGAAGGAAGATGTCAAACCCTTTCGCCAGAAACAAAGGCACTATAATCCCAAGATCTCAGGTACCATCCAGGATGAAATACAGAAGATGTTGGATGCAAGGATCATTTTTCCTATCCATCACAATACTTGGGTCGCGAACATTATGCCAGTATGCAAGAAAAATGGCGAGATACGCATATGCGTAGATTTTCATAACTTGAATCAAGCATCCTTGAAGGACAACTACCCGCTTCCCATAATGGATTAGGTTCTGCAGGCAGTAACTGGATTAGAAATGTTGTCCATGCTTGATGGTTTTTGGGCTATAATCAGATTGAAGTCTCACCTGAAGACCAATTCAAAACAAGCATTCACTACCCCCTGGGGCACATTTGCCTATAGCAGAATGCCTTTTGGTTTGACCAACGCTGGTGCCACCTTTCAGTGAGCAATGGAATTCGCGTTCAAAGGTATGATGGGAAAGGTTATCATAGTCTATTTAGATGACTTAACTGTGTTCTCTAAATAATGAAGTGATCATTATGATCATTTGGAACAAGTATTGACTAGATGCCGAGAGCACGGGATCTCCCTGAATCTGAAAAAGTCTATTTTTGGGGTCACAGAAGGAAAGTTGTTGGGACACGTTGTTAGCAAAGAAGGGACAAAAATAGATGCCGAAAGGGTTAGGGCTATTCAGAGCCTTACTTTACCCACAAGCAAGACCGACGTTCACTCTTTCTTCGAAAAGTAAACTTTCTCAGCGCTTCATTCCCGAACTTTGCTGAAAAGACTTGCCACATATCAAACATGATGAAAGGGTCGCCAACTTTCTCGGTGGAGCGAAGAAGGAAAGACGTCATTCGAGGATATAAAAGCCTCTGTCACTCATGCACCAGTCCTGGTATGTCCCGATTTCTCCAAGGATTTTATCATGTATAGCTATGCATCTGAGCATACTGTATTGACCATCTTAATGCAAAAGAATTCTGAAAATGTTGAATCTCCAATCGTGTTCATGAGCTCTCCCTCAAGCCTCATGAGTCAAGATGTCTAAGAAAAGCATGCCTTCACCATTGTCAAAGCAGTTAAGAACTTCTGGTATTATATCCTAAACTCTCATACAATAGTGTTGGTCCCTGACACGGCAGTCAAGTCAATCTTAACTCAATAAGAGTTAGGGAGTTTACGGGGAATTGGATCACAAAGGTCCAAGAGTATGATCTAGATATAAACCAAACAAGCTGGTAAGAGGCAAGGGCCTATGCCATCTTATGGCTGAAAACAAAGATTCAGAAAACCTTGAAGAAAAGGATGATTGCATTAATGGGACACAAGGCCAGCTGGAGAAAGTTGATTCTCTACCCATGGTTCTATTTGTTGCAACTAGCGATGAGTGGTATTCTAATATCACCTTCTTTCTCACTTACGGTGAGTGCCCAACTCATCTAACCTCAAAGGAGAAGCATACTATAAAGCTCAGATCAGCCAGATATGTCATCTGGGATGACGGTTTATACAAATGTGGAATTGATGGCATCTTCTTGTGATGTGTTGACAAGCCACAATAGGTAAAGTTACTTGAAAGTTTTCATGATTCAGCATGTGGTGGTCATTTTTCCTCTTCCATGACAACACACAAGATCATCCGGGCCAGGTACTATTGGCCAACACTATTTTGGGATACAACCACCTGGGTAGCAAAATGTGAGCTTTGCCAATAGTTTGTTGGAAAACCAAAATTGGCTACTTTTCCCCTCAGGCCGGTCGTTATTGACGAACCATTCAGGAAATGGGGAATTGACTTTATCAAGCACTCCATCCCCAATCAAGTTTTGAACATAGTTATGTCCTAACAGTAACAGATTACTTCACCAAATGGGTGGAGGCCATACCTATTAAGAATGCCACTTCTAAAGTTGTTTGCAACTTCATCAAGGAAAATATCATCGTGAGATTTGGCATTCCCACAAAAAATTGTTGATAATGCTTCCAACTTCTCCTCACGGGAAGCGATTGGTTTTTTTGCTATGGATAGGGAATAACTTTGGCTCATGCCTCGATTATTACCCTAGGGAAATGGTCAGGCTGAATCCAATAATAAAAACTTAGTGACCATCATACGGAAGCTAGTTGATGAGAATCAGCGATCATCGTGGCACAAGTCGTTGTATGATGCTTTATGGGTAGACCACATTATTCCAAAGAGGTCTCTCGATATGTCACTTTTTAGGTATTATATGGAATCGACGCCGAGCTTCCCATTTTCGTAGAACTTCTTGCTCTACTGTGCTTGGTGTGAGTAATCGAAGATGAAACTTTCCAAAATTCTCTCAAAAGAGGATCATGTATCTAGCAGAGCTTGAAGAAAAGAGAGTGAGAGTGGTCAACAGATCACCGAACATCGAATCAAGTCAAGAGGTTGTTGATAAAAAGTCCAAGAAGAGGGATTTCGGGTGGGAGATCTCATCCTTCTATGGGACAAGTGAAGAGAGCCAAAAGGCATGCACAAAAAATTCAATTCTCTATGGAGGGGACATTTCAAAGATCAAGCGGCTCAACGGAGAGTATAGCTTATATCTCTCATATCCGGATGGAACTAAGCTCCCGCTTCCCTATAGCGGGTAACATCTCAAAATATTCAGGAAGTAGAGCTTGCTCTCTTCTTCGTATAGTTTGCTTTGGTTGTGTGTTTTTTTTTGTCGTGTGTTTGCTTTCTGTTTGTTGTGTGTTCCCTATTTTCCCTTTGGGTCACCCTTGTTTTTGACTCTCGTAACCCAATGGATAGGCACATGTTGATCTAGGATTCTCTACCCTTAAGCTTTGCTTAAAGATAGTCCCCAGAAAGAGCCAACTGTTATCCTACAAAATTGACAAGGGCAATTTTGTAGGTAACCATACCATTTTTTTTTGGTTCCTTTTCAAGGTCCCTCGGCGTTCGGAATGGCATAAAATCCCTTTTCGAAAATCTGGTTTTTTCAAACTTAGTCATTTTGGTCCTTTTGGGTTGGGTGTAGATTTTGTTCATGCAACACAAACATTATTTGTGCCCCCTTCTATTCCTTTGGCACACCCTTTGGAGTGTTAACACAACATGATTATTACGCCTCCCGTGATCTACTTTCTTGCAGATGCGTGCACATGCGCCAACTGTCAACAACAAAAATGTTGCACCCTTAAGACAGTGCGCCAAAGTGCTCAAAATCCCATGTTGACAGTCCTAAATCTGCACCAAAGGGCACAGATAGTTTCTTGCTGACAGACGCATAACCGCCAAAGGGCGCAAATATTTTCATGTCGACATACTTTTTGGTGCGCCCTTTGAAAAAGTTGGTGGCACATTTATTGCACCTTTTGCTATATATAGGTGCATCCGCCCTGTCATTTTCATGATTGAAAAACACGTGAAAACTTTATTTCTCTGCACCTATCAGTGCTCCCATCATCCTCGTGTCGCATTCATGGAAACCACTTGTTTTTCTTCATTCTATATATTTTGGTAAGTGGATCTTGCTTTTCTTGTGAGTTTTGTTTATTGCTTTGCTGTGGTTTTGCTTGCTATGAATAATTAAATAAAACTAAGAGGCTTCCCCAAAACTATTTTTACCCTCCTTTCAAATCTGCTGGCCTGGAGGGCTTTGTCTCAAAAACAAACCCAAAGAACCTCTTTGCTCTATTCCCCTCACTGTCAAATCATGTCGATAAGGCCTACAAAATCACAAACTTGTCCAAGAAGAGAGAAAATGTAAAGTGGTTACATTTCCACCTACAGTTTTCCTTTGGCACAAATGCCATTCTGTTACATAAAACACAGTCGCACCAAGAGGGCGCACTGTCCCTAAATCAGCAACAGACATCCTTCCTCGCACATACAAAACTAGAAAACTAAGAAAATCCTTACACAAGTGATAGCGTAATTCCGCTTACAACAAAAAAGGTTTCATGCAAGCTCTTCATGCACTTTAGCGCCCAAGGCCCCTTGGCGCACCAAAATTCCCTGCAACATATCCCATATTTGGGACATTGGCGCATCCTACTCCCATGCAACACCAAACTTATTTACACCAGTTTAAAACCTTATATATTGGCGCAGGTGCAAATTTGTCTACAACAACATTGATGTTATGTGTAATATTCTTGCGCCCTGCACCCTTTGGCATTGTTTTCTTCCTTGCAACACTCTGCATCAGTGCGCCTTGCTTTATTGACCCTACAGCCTATAATATTCTTGCACCCTGCACCTAGAAGTTTTTAAATTGCTAACTCCTCATTCTGTAAAGCCTTGATGGATAATCTAATAGCTAACATGGCTCTTCTGTGTTGGACTTCGCTCCTTCTTGCAGATCAGCAACTGAACTCAGATTTGCATATGTCTACATCAAGCAAAAGGCCAACCAAGTCAAAGGGTAAGGCCAAACTCATGGAGGAAGAGATGAAATACAAATATCAAAGGGTCAGAATGCCCGAGTCCCAGGCAGAATGTGACTTAGACATCAGAGATTCCGAACTTGGCCATATAGACATGGAATATTTTTGGGCTAGAACTAGAAGGGTCACAGGTAGTCCTTGGATGGACAAACTAGTGGGTAGTGGTCTACATTTTCACGGGGGAATCCCCGTTAGTGCAAGTAAATAATGAGTTCATGATGGTGGTGGCCCGCTACTATAACAAAGACACAAGGTGTGTCGAGAACGAAAAGGGTGAGGTCATAATCAACCTCACTGCCGACACTTCGAGATCATGCTAGGCATTCCCCACCACCGACATTTTTGGCTATAAGCCAAGAAGACTGCATCAAGGCATGGGAGGAAAACGAAGATAAATGCACCCAGTTAATGAACGAAGTGTATTTGAAAATAAGAAGGTAATAACCAGATGGCCACAAAGTTATTCACCACAGCGACTTCTCTGAGGAACTGAGCGATACCATTACATTCCTAAGTAGGTATTTGGGCTTTCTAATGCCCATTACTTCCACAAATGGATGCTCAGGTATCTGGAAACAATGAATAAGAACATGCCTGATCAACGTTTTGAGTGGGTAGAGATCATCAGCAGCACCATCTCTGAGTAGCTCCAACAACTCACCACAACAGGGAGGTTCTACATGAACTCCTACGTAGTCTACGCTGCAGCCTCAGAGAGAGACTATCCAAAGACTAAGCCGATGGGGTATGGCCCCTGTAAAAATATATGAATACTACCTAGAATTGAAGCTGGAGAACAGCATCCCATAGTTCACCAAGATCAATGATGCCTTCTTCTACGGCATCATCTGCCTATTGAGGCCCAATATGACTCACGGTCGAACAACCAAGAGCATAGTCATGGCAACCGAGAAGTGGGGGGCGTTATTTACACAATTCCCCACTTTCACCTATCTCAGAGTAGCTAACTTCTTGGGATAGCCCACCAAGTTACCGAGGTATGCAGGCCCTAAGTTGATCCTGTTGGAGCTGTCCAGACAGCTCATAACATATCACGAGAAGTGCCTGAAAAGGAAGAAGGGTGGAACTCCTTCCCCCTTATAGTGGGTAGGTACACCTGCACTTCTCACACCAAGGCCGGGAAATGTTCGCAGAGCGGAACCGCTACTTAATCTAAAGCATAATTTCCTAGCAAGGCCAATCTTTGATCCAAGGAATTTCCTCCCAAAGGAAAAACTGATCCGATCCACATCTCCATAATCGAGGACATCACATCGACTGCGTATCACGAGGTGAACTCAGAAGAAAGGACCACTCCCACCTGGCCCTAGCAGAAATTATTCAATATGGCGTGGCCATTGTTCCAAAATCTTTCCAAATAACCGATCAAGAAGTTGATCAAGTATATCTAGATACGGATGGGGACAACTGGCCATTTGTCGAGATTGATAGAACAAAGGCACCTCAGATGATTGAGGAGAGGGTTAAGGGCACATTGCAGCACACAGAGCATTGGTGCAGAATGAACGGCCTCATCTACCTTGGAGTAGATTTCACCACATCCCCTTTGGGCAATGCACCTACCAGGCCGAAGCATTTTCCGAAGGGAAAAGGTAAAGATAAAGAGGGAGAATTGAGCTCCGCTCAAGAAGAAGCTCCTGAGAGCCCTCCTCCCACCACAAGAACAAGTTGTAACCCTAGTACCTCCAGAGAAAGAAGCGATAGAGAGTGTTCCAACAGGCATATCCACTCAGGATGTTGCCACTGCTACAACTGTTGAGTTTCCTTCCATCCCTTCTCCCTCTCCTCCTTCCCCTCCTCATGTGACTCAAGTGACCATTCCTTTGGTTGTATCCTCTCCCCATCTTCTATTGTTCCCCTTCCTCTTCCTCCATTTTCTCTTCCCTCACGGAGCTGTCCCCCACCATTTCTTCTCTCATCTCTCAGCTCCCTTCCACTCCCACAACTACCTCCCCTGCAGTGTCTCTTCCTCCCGTGAGCACTTTCTTGGCCTCTCTCTCAATGCCACCACCAAGTGTCTCGACCCATTTCCCCTCATCCACTGTAGCTACTCCCTCTTCCACCTCTGGTCCCACTCCCTTAAGTCTAGCATGGATCTCCCAGCACCTGAGTCAACATAAGAGGAAAGTCCCCATTGCACCTATGGACTTCTTCGTCATCCCAACAAAAGGGGATAAGAAGAAAAAGCCTATAACCCACTTCTCTCAGAGTGCATTGGGAGAAAGAGTAATGGAGATTGCGTATCCCAATCCCACAAAGGATAAAAAGGATCTGTCCCCTACAGATTATATGGTGATGTAGGTCACAATGGGAATGTCATCCAAAGCCTTCAAGGAGAGGCCCTATCTACATGGTGGATGCCCTTTGCAAGAAACTTCAAGAAGCAAAGGAAGAGAAGAGGCTACTAAAAGAGTAGAATAAACATCTTCTCCACGCCCTACAGAAAATGGGCAGTGCACCTCCTACAACTACCACTGAAACTCTTAAGGCCCTTAGTTAGGATAAGATAAATGAATACGCCAAGATTGGTGAACAAGGCATGGTAATCGCCATGGAGAGACCAGATCCTCAAAGATAGTGAGGAAGTAATTGTCAAGTTCACCAAGTTATATCAGAACATTGGTCAGGTGAACAAGGAACTCCAGGTGATTACAGACCTATCTCCAAAGAGTTGGACCATGCTAGGTTGCAACATGAGACATTCTAGAAGATGCTCGACTGCTCAGTCGATGATTTAGTTAAATTCGACATCTTCGATCACCCTAGAGTACCCAACAAAATCCTTGTTGCTTTGGACTACTAGGTCGATCAGATGGAATTTGTCCTGGAGAAGATAGACAAGGTCAAGGAGGAAGCCCTAGATGCAATGCATCAAATGGAGAAAATTTGTCCTAAGGATCTCACCGTCATTTGCCTTGAGGAAGGCAGATGAAACCATCCGGATCTTCAAAGAGATCATCTCGCAAGGGTTAGGGCCAGAAGCTACTTTTGACGCTGAATCCATTAATAACCTTCTGGCCTACCGTGATTTTGTGGGGTACCTGATGGAGGTAGGTAATGAATACTTCAAGCTTCCCGAAAAACTCAGAGATGAACATGGGAGACTTGTGAAGTCATCGGCGATCATACCAAGGGTCCTGCCCAGGATCAACTTCAGCCGATGGTCAGCAAATTCATGGAGTACCGGGCTCAATTCCACATTGCCTCTCCTGAGCAGAAGCAAGATACTCCCTTCCAGCCATGAGACGATGATGAATAGCCTTCCTCCTCTTGGCTTTTCTTTTGTAATATCTAAAAGTATGTTGGCACAAATGATGACATCATCCATGTTGCACCATGGGATGTTGTCATCCACCAAGTTGTCCCAAAAGTCAACAGTTGACTTTTAGATATTTTGTAATTTTTGTAATTAGTTGTTGGTTTATTTTTGCCTTCTCTCTTCTCCTCCTATATATACTTGGAATATTTGTTGTATTCAAGTGGTGGACACTTTTTAGATAAAAATAGAAGTGAGAAGAAAAGGCTTTGTACTTTTTGTAACAAAAGAAACATTAATACAAATATTAAGACTTTTTGTTGAATATGTGTGTTATGGGCATCTGATCTTTCTTATGTCAGATCTATGTGTTTATTCTGTTGGATTTATCTCTACTTTCTTGTCATTTTTTCATCAGTATTGCTTTTTTTTTTAATGCAAGTAGGTTTGGCTCCATTTATTACCAATCCCAAAACATAAACCATCTGACCTTTCTGCTTTGGAATTCATTTCTTTTCTCCCTTCGAACCCATTCTTTCCTCATCTTTCTCTCCATTCCTTTCTTTTCACAGTTGGAAGCACCTCTACTGGGATGAGATCCCAAACCCCTGAAGGTAGAATATTGTGAGACTTGCATAGATTCTTGCTGGTAGAATAGCAATAAACCAATTTCGCTTTACTGTCTCAAAGAGGGGCTATGACCCACACACTGTTGGCTCATCTATCCATAGATGTACTCTTGCGACAGATTTTCAGACCAACACCACTAAACTATCAACCGTAAATGGAGATTCGTGTTATTTCTAAAGACTTTCAATGCAAGATTGCAAAAAGAACAATGAAAACCATTTGCGAGGCATTTAAAAATGATAACAGACATCATATTGCCCTTAAAAACATAGATTAACTCAAAATATTGTTATATTCATCAAAGAAAGGAGAGTTTCATGAACAATCTCAGAGCTGTGTGAGTGCTATACACTTGTAACCAACTCACATACATGAAGATCCAACACAGAAGAAATTATCCTTGTTCTTTGGTGGGTTTCTCAGAAGATGAGCTTTCTCTCAGAATTTGCTCATGATTTTCAACTTTACCCCCCTTTTACAATTTCTCCAAAACACATTATATACCTCATGCCACATTGGAGCCTTCTTTCCCAAGCAAAGAATATGCCATGGGATCAAGTTTGTTACAAAACAATCCTCATGATTCAATGAAAATGACATCAAACAAAAAAACATTTGCGCAGTTGCTGTGTGTGCCCGTAAAGATTAAATCATTACAAATATCTGGATCATTATCCATCCTGGAGGCACATTTTTCATCATTGAGGCATGCAAACACCCTTCCTCTCATCATTTCACCTTTTAAAACTACCTCTGCAATTTTCAATTTGACATTCCACGTGCTTTGCCTCGAAGTGAGTAAAAATTATTACAAAAACACCTCAAATACAAGAATTAAGCCATGAAAGTGATGCCAATGATCCTGGAAGGCCAAGATGACACAAAATCACTATAAATTTGATGAATTTTGATGCAAAATTCAGGATGCCAAGCTTCCTGAAGCTCCCATGGCGGTCAAAACAAATGGATGCACAACGACTGTCGATCTTATCCATCTTTTAATCCTGGCCCTCCACGTGGAAGATCCGGACTTAGAAATAAGCTTGATTTACCTTTTTAATTTTTTGGATAAGGTTAGACACGTGGCAAAAAATGATTAGAAATAAATTTGGGCTCATTTTTGACTTTTTGAAATTTTTAAAAAAATGGAAAATTTTGATTTTTTCCTTCGCCCCTCTACCTTTGAATTTCGAGCTGACATGTGGCTCATGGTGGGTCCCATTGGGATCGCACTTCAATTCTCGCGCATTTTGACCTTTTTGGAAAATTGGAAAATTTTCACTTTTTGCCCAGCAGCCCGTACCTCCGATTTCTCCTCGCCACGTGTCTCCCGATGATTCACTAGCGGCCGCTTCAATTTTGATTTTGAGTATTTTTGCAAAAGGACAAAATTCCCTCTTGCATCCGCCGCCCACCGACCCGCCTTGTCCTCTACCATGCATCCATCTCTCACTCGCCGCGGAGCCATGCTAAAAATTTTTACTCTAGGTCCTTTTGACCAAAAGGGAAAATTTTCCCTTTTCCTTCCCATTGCCCGCACTTCCTCTCGACTCTATTAGACATGTGTCCTCCCGTGATCAGCCACGGGGCCACGGTCCAAAACTTTACTTTAATATTTTTTGTGAAAAAGGGAAAAAATCCCCTTTTTCCTCTGCTGGCCCGCCGACCCGCTTGCCGCCCTGCCATGCTACTACATGTCATCTTTCGATTGGAGTGGGGAAAACTGATTTTGAAACTTTATAGAATTAGAGCCAAAAACTCTAAGTCCCCCTCGCCCGCACTTCCATTTTGAAACTTTTAGGACACGTGTCCTCTCCCGATTGGCTACGGGGTTTCGGGCCAATTTTTGAATTTAATTTTTTTGCAAAATAAAGTCAAAATTTTCAAAGGAGATTCGACTCCCCACCATCCCCCTGCCAATCAGAACATGCCATGTAGGCAAATTTGGAAAAAATGGGTCCTTGGGCCCGAAAATGCCACTTTGCCAAAAAATCAAAAATGACAAGTTAGAAACATTTCATTGCACCTCAAACAAATGAAAACTTTCCACGTTGCTAATACCTTCTAAGGATTAATTTTATGGGAAAATGATGCCCGTATGAACGCGTCAAAACATAAAAAAATCAAAGGATTCCCTAGAACTCAATTTTTTCATCAAAGATGGCAAATTTTTGATTCTGAATCAACTGAAGCATGATTTACGAACATTTTCGATCTAGGATTTGGATTTTCAAATACAAACAAGTATGATTTGATCAATTTCGATTTTTCCATAATCTGGCAAAGGGAAAAATGACATAGCCCACAAAATTGGAAAAACTAGGGCACATAAAAGGGAAAACTTGGAATATTCTTTCAAATTAGGGCAAAACAACAAGTTTGTGAGCATTTTTAAAGCATTTCAACTAGAGGGGAAGAATTACAAACCATCAAATCAAAGGATAAAACATTTTTGAAGCAAATACAGATTTGGAAAATTAGGGTGACATGGTGTAAGCTCAAAAATGGTACGAACATCGGCTCTTGCTTGGGGATGGGCACTCCCAATGAGTGCCACAAGGACAAAACGTAGACCAAGTGCCAAAATATCCATTGGGAAAAGGATTCACGAGCCAAAATCACCAAAAACCATCTGAGAACCCTACAAAAAAAGTGGCTGCCACATAGCAAGGAAAACCACAAACCAACAAAAAACCAAAAATAGAGTGAAAAACCAAACACTCTACACTGCATACAAAAGTGGTGCATACCTCAAATTTGGTGTTTAATCCAAGAAATGTTTTAGATGCCTTCCATTAACAGGTAGTTCAAGTAATTCCCCATCTAAATCTTTGAGAAAAAAGGTATGCTCACCAATTATGATATCAATGGAGTAAGGGCCCATCCATAATGCATCAATTTTCCATGTTTGCCCTTATCTTCATTTCTATTGTCCCACAACAAAACCAAATCTCCAATATTTAAGGCCCTAAGAGTGACCTTCTTATCAAACAATCTTTTCAACTTTTCTCTAAATCGACATGCCTTTGATGGGATGCTCTTCTTTCCTCATCAAGTTCAATAATCTGATTGATCCTTGATTCATATGGGCCAAGCTCTTGATCTTCCAACTATTGGGAAAACTGAAATGAAGATAATTGTAGGTGCAGGGGCAGAAAATCTTGAGTTCCATACACCAATTCAAATGGGCTTTTACCAATAGCTCTTTTAGGAGTTATCTTATCATCCCAAACTACAAATTTTAATTGTTCACCCCATTTCTTCTTGTTATGCTCCAAGGTTCTTCTAATGATCTTCAACAAATTCCTATTGTTGGACTCGAAACTTGTCCATTCCTCTTGGGGGTTATAGTTTGAAGAATAAGTCGATTGATGCCATATTCATTATAGATTTCCATTAAAGGTTTGGCTCTAAATTACATGGCATTATCAACTACAATCTTGATCTGGAACTCTAAATCTACATATGATTTGATTCAACAAGAAGTCCATAACTATTTGGTGTTTTTCTTTCTTAGTGGGGATTGCCTCTACCCACTTTGTAAAATAATCAGTGGCTATAAGGATCCACTTATGGCCAGCACTAGAAGGATCTAAAATCTCACCAATGAAGTCCATCCCCCATTACTTGAAAGGAGCTTCAATTGATATAGACTGCAAAGGAAGGGAGCCTGAAGCTTTCAATCTTCCAGAGAAATGTTGGCAACTATCACATTTTCTAACTAGTTGGTTGCATCTTTAAAGAGAGTAGGCCACCAATAACTAGCTCTCAAAATCTTATGTGTTGTTACTCTTCTATAAAAGTGTCCTCCACAAACTCCCCCATGGAAATTAGCAACTATCTTGGGATCTTCATCTTCGATTATGCATTTCAAGAGGACACCTTCGGGTGGTTCTTCCAAGCCAACCCAAGGTCTATGATGAGAAGCCAAATTGAGGGCTCTTTTCGATTTTTATTTAAATGATCAGGATAGAAAAGGTGTCTAAGGTAAAAGATTATATCCTTGTACCACTCAGAACTTACCAATTTTCCAAGAACATCTTCCCTTTCTTCTTCTACTTCATTCACTTCCACAGTCTGCAGGTTGCTCTCAGCCATGAGCTTAGCAAGACCCAAACCTCTTACTAGATTTGTGGTTTGGATGTCCATATCATACTCCTGTAGTTTTTTCACCCATCTACATATTTTGCTTGAGATTTCCATCTCTGATAAGATGTCTTTCACCATGGTGTGGGGAACATAAGCAACAAATTTTGAACTTAATATATAAGGCACGAAAACTTTTGTTACTTTCTTAAAGGCAAATGCTTATTTCTTTGTGATTCTATACTTGACTCATTGCTTGTAAAGCCTTACTAAAGAAGGAAATAGGCCTCTCAGCCCCATTCTCATCATTTTGTAGCAAAATAGAAGCAATGGTATACTCAGAGGTAAAGGAAAAGATTTGGAAAGGCCTCTTATAGTTTGGGGCTGCTAAAATAGGTGCATGTTTAAGTGCATCCTTAATTCCTTCAAAATCTTGAATGGCGAGTCTCCTCGCCAACCGATAACTTGGTCCTTCTTTAGCATGCATTGGAAGAGTCAACTCAAAAAAGTTGGAAATAAACCTTCTAATAAAATTAATTTGACCAAAGAAATATTGGATGCCTTTCTTGGTTCTTGGGATAGGTAATTTGTTAATTACTTCCACTGTCAGTGGTCTATCATAACACCATCTTTTGACAAATGTGACCAAACAACTAGGCCTTTTGCACGCCAAAATGACACTTATTTGGATTAAGAGAAATTCCATACTCCCTACATCTCGATCAGCATCTTCTCCAAGTGCTGTAAATGATCACTTCTCTACCTTGAAAACACAGTCACATCATCTTGGTAAACTCGCAATGAACTCATTGATGTAACCATCAAAAGCAATATATATTTCTCTTTGAAAAGTGGCACAAAGCATTCATCAAACCAAAGGGCATCCTAATAAAAACATATGTTCCCCAAGGAGTAGTGAATGTTGTTTTAAGTCTTTCTGATTCTTTGATAACCACTTGATTGTATCTGGAGAAACCATCCAAAGTAGAAAGCAACTCGGCACTCGTCACAAGCTGCAACATAGTTTCCATATTTGGCAAGGGATAGTTTTCCTTCATGGAATCTTTGTTTAGATTTCTAAAATCCACACAAAGTCTGATGTCTCCGTTCTTCTTTCTGACTAGCACAAGGTTTGCAACCCAAGATGAATACCTTGTGGGCTAAATGATCCCTCCCTCCTTTAGTTTCTTCAATTCATCTTGCATTTTCATGGAGAGGAGTGGATTAATTGGCCTTTGATTTTTTCTAAATGGTTTGGCATTTGTTTCAAGAGGGATCTCATGCTGAAATAAGTCTTCTCTATATGCTTTCAGCTCTGAATATGACCATGCAAGACAGTCCTGATATTTCTTTAACAGCTGAACATAAGATTGTTTCTCCTCTTTGTTTAGACTACTGCCCAACCAAACTTTTCTTGGTTTATCCTTTGTTCCCAAGTCATTCTCTTCCACATCCCTTGAGGTAGACATGTTTCTATTTATGATGCAATCAGCATTGTTAAAATTAGACTCAAGAGCAACAAGGCCTCTAGGAATGGTGTTAGTTTTCAATTGAATAATATATTTTCCAAACAAAGTCTCTCTTCCTTCAGTCACACACACCATTGGTTCCCAATCAATATGTTGATCTACAAACTCACCTTGATTTTGCAAGAACCTTTGCACTTGAGAATCATCATCAAACACTTGCCAATGCTTGATGTTGTCAGGGACAGCTGGCCTAGTCAACACTTCAACATTGTACTCACAATAAGGTGAAACGGTGAAAACTCCAAATATTGACCCCAACACTACCAACTTGTCAAGTAGCAACATTCAAACTTCTGTCATGGTGCATAATATTGAAGGAATCAAACATCTCAACTAGATCCCAAACTGCATGCTTATACTGCTTCATCTCGCTGATTTTTGTAGCATATAGTTTTCTTATTTGTTTGACAACTAGCTTTGAATCTCCCTTTGCAATGATGTCCTTGACACCATACTTCCATACAATTCTCAGACCCAAAAACAAGGCTTCATACTCAGCAATGTTGTTAGTACATTCAAAATTAAGCTTGAAGGAAAAAACAAATTCTTCCAAGCTAGGAGAAATCAGAATTACACCAGCACCATTTCCAAATTTGGAGCAAGCTCCATCAAATAGCAAGGTCCAAGGAGAACATACCTATTCAAGGAACTTTGACTGGTCCATTTTGTGTTCTTTTCCATCAACAAAACCAATAAAATTATTAGCATCAACATCAGCAAATAATACTTCATAAGTAGCATTGTTTGGGTCCCTAATTAGATGCAACATTTTCTTTTCTCCATAGAGCTTGACTAGGCTGCCCTCAATGGGAATGGTGGAAAAAGACATATCCATTTGGACACTCCCTCCAACACTTTCAGCCCACTTTCTTGACAATAACATACCCCACTTGGTAGGGCAATCAACAATCACAACATCCAATTTTAAATTCCTCCCGGGATAAGATGCAAGCTACACAACCAAACCTTTTACACAACCAACTACCGGCACTTCTCTTGATTCCATGGTAGTACACTTTCCATAGGCTGTTGTCACTTTGATATCCAACTCATTCATGACTTCTAGAGGCATGACATTACATGATGCACCAGAATCAAACATACAATTGTGAAGTAGCCTATCCTTTATAATCAAAGTTGTGAAAAATGGATCAACATTCAATTGGGAATCAACCAAAGATGTCCCCAAATATACCTCAGGTGTCTCTCCAAAATCCTCTATTGCTGGTGGTGTTCCAAGGTCTACAATGATCTGAGGAGGATTTTCAACAACATTTACATTTCTACCTAGAATATTCTTCTCTTCTTTCAACCCCAAGTACTCAAATGCTCTCTTCTTATGCTCAGGAATTCTAAGCAACTCAATGATTGGAACACTCGATTTAATTTGGCTCAATACTTGAGCTATGTCATAGGGGACACTCTTTGGAAAAACAACATTGGAAGGGAGACAATAAGATTCATTAGATGGCAATGGATTCTTGGTAGGTTGGGCATGAGGAGGACTGTAATTTTTGCTTGGGACAGTAGAGCTTTTAGCAAGTTTTTCTTTCCTAGGAGCTTATTTTGGAATGATTGTGAGCAAGGGAATTTTAGGTTTAGCTTGAGGCCCACTTCATTTAAAAAATTCTAGTGTTATAATCTTTCTCTTGAGATACAACAAAATTCATCAACAATTGTCTATCTTCCTCTCGAAAGGATACCATCATCATACTTCTTAATCATCAAAGATCTTAAGTATTCAAAGTCATTGTTAATAATTTAAAAGCTTGCACTACATCAACTTCAAGAGCATGCGGGGAAGAAATACATGTACCCGTTTGATGCAATCCCAAAATTTGCAGATTGTCCTAGCACTTATTACTTCGGTAGATGTTGCTCCTCCTTGTGAGCTTGAAGAACAACCCATCATTGAAATATCATCATCATCACCATCCTCATTATCATCCTCACCAACTTGTTGGTCTACTTCACATGGAGGATGAGGAAGAAAATATCTATCACACCAATCCATATCAGCAACTTCATCAGCAGCAAGAACCCCGAGTTAGAGGGTCAGGAACTAATCTACTTTCATGTGCTTAGGGTTGTCTATTTCCCCCTCCCATAGGTCATTTACCTCTATCATCTTGTCTTTGATCCCCCTAGGATTATTGCTAAATCTATCATGGTTTTGTGCTCTTTGCTGACCTTGTGAACTTTGGCCAATTCCTTTCTCAACTCTTGCCAATTTGTATGAGATTTATTTGACAGCCCTTGCCAAAGTCTTCACAACCTCTTCTAAATCAGCACCTTTTCTAGCTTGAGGTTTTTCAGGGTTTATCAATTTTACACCATCTCTCTTGAGAGGTTTCCCAACAACCTTGATATTGTTTTCAATTTTAAGTGCCATGGTGAAAGCTTGTCTTAGATTGGTAGGGTTCTTTTCTCTTAGGTAATAGGCTGCCTTTTTATCAAATGCATCTATATATTTGATTAAACAAGATTCATCACAAGGCCTCAAACCAATAGGAAACCTTCTCAAAGTTTTGTTAAACCTTGTGTTGAAGTCATGGAATGATTCATTAGGGTTCTTCTTGATATTCTCAAACTCAGACAAAAGAAATCTAGGATCAGTCTTGTCACCATATTGCAACCTAAATGCATTTTTCATTTCAGTCCATAAATCAATAGAATTATTAGGCAAAGCCTTGTACCAATCCCTAGCATCCTCTTCTAGTGTATGAATAAACAATTTGACATACACATCATCAAACTCTATCTCAAAATATTCCATCATATTATTAAAAAGTTTGAGATGTTGATCTCCGATCATAGCATTATTACCTTGAAAATTTGGCAACCTATTTCTCACATCCCGTGGGGAGAATTTGGATAACCATCCATTCCTCTAAAATTTATAGGACCAAAGGTGTTAACAACAAATGGAGGTCTAGGATGAGCCATATTTTTTTGTGGAGGTGATCTTAGATGTGAAACAAAATGATGAGGAGTGAGAGGTATTTGGGGAATGGGAATGAAATCTTCAAAATATATCTCTCTTAAGGGCTCGCTTCTTGATGATCCCCTGGCAAATTTAGAAAATATAGTAGCAGATTTAGGAGAAATCCTTTCAAATGCACAAGAAGGTCCCTCACCGAAGGGGAATTCAAATCAGCAATAGGATTGTCTCAATCAGATCCACTTGAAAAATAATTATAGTCCTCAATAACAGGATTCTCACTTTCAAACTCAACAATAGGGATCTCCTTATTACAATCAAGTCTCCAACAACCTTCCTCACCTTTCTCCCCTCTAGCTCGAGTTTCTTGAATCTATAAACAACTTCTTAACGAGTCCTTGATGAAGAGAGATATTATTCCTTCCATTTTTACAGATTTGAGAAACAAATTATAAATGAGAGAAAGGTAAAACAACTGGTATTTTCAAGATCAAATCAGCATGGAGTCACCACTAAGGAATTTCACCTTAGTTGTGCAAGAATGCACTAAAATAATCTGTCAAATGTTTGCTAGTACTGAAACCTTTGCAAGGATTTATAAATCAGACCTTCTTCTTCTTAAATTAATTAATCACAATGCACCCAAAGTGTATGAACTACTAGGAAATGGAAAAAGGGCAGACAAAACTTGAAACCCTTGTTTAAAACTTGCAGATCTGAAGCATAGAATGATATTTTAACAATGTAGCAGCTCAAATACTTGAATACACAAATTCTCAAACTCTTCAAACACTCCACAAACACCAAGAAACTCCAAGAAGTATCTAGAAACGGTGCGAGTAAAGGGTGTTGGTACCCAAATTTGTTCTCCCTTTTCAATCTGAAAGATCGAGAGATATGGCATGAAGCTTGAAGTCGATGGATCTTGATGTGTTTCGTTGTGTATCCATGGATGTGATCTAACTGACACTCAGATTTGTGGAGAGATGGATAGCACCTTGACAGGATCTGATCTGACCCTCACTATTTTAGGTTGTGCCTTTCAACCAACGTAAGAGAACCTATATCAGTAACCCCAAATGGTGAAGGAAATGAAGGTATCCTCAATTTATGCAAGTAGTATGAAAAGGCCTTGGGAAAATATGATCAACACTCCAAATATAACTTTCACAAGTTGTCACTCCCAAATTATGGAGATATTTTCAATGCAAGGCAAGGGTTACTGAAGCCATTGTATGATCCTGATTTACTTTGTGCATTTTTGTAAATGGATTGTATTCTTTTGTTGACACACAATGTAGATGCAGGGGTAGTATGGGTAGGATGGGTTGTTTAGAATGATTTTTTGGTGGGGTATTGATGAGAAAAACTAGGATATATCAGATCTTTGACAACCTCTATAATACTTGAAACAACTATCGATAAAATGCTTCAAATAATCAAGACATTCTTTCAACTAGAAGAGGCATAAATGGAAGCCCAGGAAACACTCTTCACACAATATTTGAGAACTCACCACAAAATCTTGAAGTAAAGAACTCAATTAAACACAAAAATCCTTGATCAAACCACGCCTAAGGTGCCCCCAAAGGCTTACAAGCAATATCTGTAGTCAAGGAAGGTAAAGTGATTTTAAATTTGTTTATCTCCTTATCAGATGAAGGCTCTTCTGAATATGAGATTGCAAATGCCACTAAACTATCAACTAGAAATGGAGATCCTGTGTGATTTCTAAAGACTTTCAATGCAAGATTGTAACAAGAATAATGAAAACTATTTGCAGGCATTTAAAAATGATAACAGACACCATATTGCCCAGAAAAACATAGATTAACTCAAAATCTTGTTAGATTCATCAGCAGGGAGAGTTTCATGAACAATATCAGAGCTGTGTGATGGCTATACACTTGTAACCAACTCACATACATGAATATCCAACACAAAAGAAATTATCTTGGTTCTTTGGTGGGTTTCTTAGAAGATGAGATTTCTCTCAGAATTTGCTCGTGATTTTCAACTTTTCCCCTTTTACAATTTCTCCAAAATGCATTATATACCTCATGCCACATTGGAGCCTTCTTTCCCAAGAAAAGAATATGCCATGGGATCAATTTTGTTACAAAACAATCCTCATGATTCAATGAAAATGGCATCAAACAAAAAAAATCGTAGGTTTCCAAGTGTGCCTAGAAAGATTAAACCATTACAAATATCTGGATCATTATCCATCCTAGAGGCATGTTTTTCATCATTGAGGCATGCAAACACCCTTCCTCTCATCATTTCACCTTTTAAAACTACCTCTACAATTTTCAATTTGACATTCCACGTGCTTTCGCTCGAGTGAGTAAATAATTATTACAAAAACACCTCAAATCAAAGAATTAAGCCATGAAAGTGATGCCAATGATCCTAGAAGGCCAAGACGACACAAAATCACTATAAATTTGATGAATTTTGATGCAAAAATCGTGATTCCAAGCTTCCTGGGGCTCTCATGGTGGTCAAAACAAATGGATGCACAACAACCGTCGATCTGATCCATCTTTTAATCCTGGCCCTCCATGTGGAAAATGTGGACATAGAAATAAGCTTGAGTTACCTTTTTAATTTTTTTGATAAGATCAGACATGTGGCAAAAAATGATTAGAAACAAATTTGGGCTCATTTTTGACTTTTTGACATTTTTGAAAAAATGGAAAAATTTGACTTTTTCCTCCACCCCTTCGCCTTTGAATTTTGGAGCTGACACGTGGCACACGATGGGTCCTATTGGGATCATGCTTCAATTCTGCACATTTTGACCTTTTTGGAAAATTGGAAAATTTTCAATTTTTGTCTCGTGGGCTCGCACCTACGATTTCTCCTCGCCACGTGTCTCCCGATGATTCTCTAGCGGGCTAGCGCTTCAAATTTTGATTTTGAGTATTTTTTGCAAAAGGAAGAAAATTCCCTCCTGCCTCTTCTAGCCCATTGACCTACCTTGTCCTCTCCGCCACACTTCCATCTCTCATTCACTCGCAGGCCATGCTCAAAAATTTTACTCTAGGTCCTTTTGACCAAAAGAGAAAATTTTCCCTTTTCCTTTCGTAGCTTGCACTTCCCTCTGACTCTATTGGACACGTGCCCACTTGTGATTGGCCACGAGGCTGCACTCGAAAATTTTACTTTAATATTTTTTGTGAAAAAGGAAAAAATCCCCTTTTACCTCTGTCATTGTGACTCACTCACTCTGCCCTACCATGCTACCACGTCTCCTCCTCTGATTGGAGTGGGGGAAAAACTGATTTTGAAACTTTATAGAATTAGAGACAAAAAACTCTAAGTCCCCCTCGCCCGCACTTCCATTTTGAAACTTTTAGGAAACGTGTCCTCTTGCGATTGGCTGTGGGATTTCGGGACAATTTTTTACTTTAAAATTTTTACAAAATAAAGTCAAAATTTTCAAAGGAGATCCAACTCCCCACCATCCCTCTACCAATTTGAACATGCCACGTAGGCAAATTTGGAAAAAATGGGTCCCTGGGCCCGAAAATGCCACTTTACCAAAAAATCAAAAATTGACAAATTAGAAACATTTCTCGCCGCACCTCGGCCAATGAAAACCCGCCACGTTGCCAATACCTTATGAGGATGAATTTGATGTGAAAATGACACCCATATGACCATCAAAACGCAAAAATTCAAAGGATGCCCTAGAATTCAATTTTTTCATCAAGGATGGCAGATTTTTCGATTCTGAATCAACTGAAGCATGATTTCCGAACATTTTCGATCTAGGATTTGGATTTTCAAATACAAACAAGTATGATTTGATCAATTTCAATTTTTCCATGATCTGGCAAAGGGAAAAAATGACATAGCCCACAAAATTGGAAAAACTAGGGCACACAGAAAGGGAAAACTTGGAATATTCTTTCAAATTAGGGCAAAACAACAAGTTTGTGAGCATTTTTAAAGCATTTCAACCTGGGGGAAGAACTACACCATCAAATCAAAGGATAAAACATTTTTGAACCAAATATAGATTTGGAAAATTAGGGCAACATGGTGTAAGCTCGAAATGGTACCAACAGGAGGCATAATTGATGAGGCCTGGTATGGTAAGAAATTTGATTATTAATTTATTAGAGTCTTTGGATGTGAGTGTTTGTCCATATAGACAAGGATTATAGGACCAAACTAGAGGCTAAATCAAAAACGTACTTTCATTGGTTATGGTGGTGAAGACTTTGGATATAAATGTTGGAGTATTAAGGACAAGAAAATCATTTGATCTAGGGATGTGGTCTTTAATGAGAAATTCATGTGTAAGTAGTAGTTGTAGGAAAACATGGAATAATCTAAGAAAGAAAATGCAGTGGTAGAGGATCTTCTGGATGGAAAAGTGACACATGAATCAGTTCAGGAACCTTCTTAACAGGAACCCCAAAATCCTATATTGAGGAGGTATTCTAGGGTAATAATATAACACAGAACATTTTTCTCCTTCTCTTTATTATTTATTACTCAATGATAGTGGAGAGCTAAAGAGCTTTGATGAAGTAATGTAGGTAGATGCCGGGGAAGAAGTGGGAGCAAGCCATGGATGAGGAGAATCGAGGCTCTCACAGAGAACCAAACATGGGATTTGGTGAAGCTACTTGAAGGAAAAAGAGCATTACAAAACAAGTGGGTGGTTAGAGTCAAAGAGGAAGATGGGGGCAAGAAACGATACAAGGCCCGGTTGGTGGTCAACGGGTTTGTATGAGAAAAAGGTATAGATTTTGGTGAGATTTTTTTCTCATGTAGTAAAAATTACTTCTATTAGAATCTGTTATAGGAATAGTTACAAGCAGAAAACTTACACTTAGAACAGCTTGATCTAAAGAATACATTTCTCCATAGTGATTTGGAGGAGGAACTATATATGCAGAAACCAGAGGGCTATGACCTCAAAGGTAAAGAGGAGATGGTGTGCAAACTAAAGAAGAGATTGTATGGATTGAAACAAGCTCCACGTCAATGGTATAATAAATTTGATAGCTTCATAATGGAGCAAGGTTATATTAGATGTCATTCGCCATTGTGTGTATACAAAGAAATTTGAGGATGCTAGTTATATTATCCTTTATCTCGTATGTGGATGACATGTTGGTTGTAGTTAAAAACATGCATGAAATAAAAGTACTCAAGAAGCAACTAAGTTAATCCTTTGTTGTGAAGGATTTGGGGGCAGCCAAACAAATCCTTGGTATGAGGATATCTCGGGATAAGAAGGAATGGAAGCTGACTTTATCTTAGGAAGAGTATGTTAAGAAGGTCTCTGAGAGGTTTAACATGCAGGATGCTAAAGCTGGTTGGGATTTCTTTGTGAGGCCATTTCGGGTTATCAAAGGAGTAGTGTCCCAAGATAGAGAAGGAGAGAAACCAGATGTCCAAGCTACCTTACTCATCAGTGGTTGGTAGTTTGATGTATGTCATGGTATGCACCAGGCCTGATATTTCCCATGCAGTGGGAGCGGTGAGTAGATTTATGAGTGATCTAGGTAAGCTGGATCACCGACAGAAGTAAAATGGATCCTTCAATATTTGAGCGGTACCATGGGGTCATTTTTGTGCTATAGTGGATCAAACACCACTTTGTGTGGTTATGTAGATTCAGATATGGCTGGAGATTTAGACAGCAGGAGGAGCATGATAGGTTATGTTTACACTGTAGGTGGGACAGCAGTGAGCTGGATTTCACGACTACAGAAGCTGGTGGCTTTGTCAACCATAGAGGCTGAGCATGTTGCTACCATAGAGGCAAGAAAAGAAATGATTTGGTTACATCAATTGATTGAGGAGTTGGGGCATAAGAAGGAGGAAGGAAAGCTGCATAGTGATAGTCAGAGTGCTATACACCTAGCTAAGAACTCTACTTTCCACTCTAGGATGAAGCATATATAGTTAAGGTACCATTTCATCATGACATCTTTAGAGGAAGAGAAGTTCAAGCTAGAGAAGATTCATACTAGTCAAAAGCTTGTAGACATGATGACAAAGGTGGTCACAAGGGAAAAAATGAAGCTATGTTAAAATTTGGTTGGTCTTCACGGAAACTAGTGAAGGGTTGAGAAGCTTTCTTAGAGGAAAAATAGTCTCCAAGTGGGATATTGTTAGGTTGTGGAGCCTATTTTCATGTGAGAAAGTGTTGAATACTGTACACTAAGAGTACTATACACTTTCCATAGTTTTCTCATTGGGGTTGAAGCGCAGCCCCGAGAACAATTTTTTTGGCCTTAAAACATGCCCGATATACTAGGAAATGTGATTTTCTCATATGGGTGGGATTTTGACCCATAGGTTTATGGGATGGTTTTGGCCCATGGTTTTGATACCCACGGTTTTGTAAAACTACTTAAGTAGTTTTCTATTTATATGGTTTTGTGCATATGGTAGGTAATATAAAACATTGCAAATGTGTTTTGAATTCGGGTGTGAATTCTGTAGAGTTTGTTGAGTATAACTCCATATAGATCTGGGTATTGTATTGAGAGAGCGGTGGCTTGTAATAAAATTTGAGTAAGTAATTCTTAGTAGACATAGCTCAAATTGGGTGAACCACGTTAAATCATTTGTCTCTTTGTGTTGTGTTATTTTATTTTGCAATTTTATTTGATATTTGTAATATTTTCTGCATATTAGTTTCTACTGTTGTGATTCTATGAAGGATTATTCCACATGTTTTATCCCTTATATCCTAACAACCTGTAACTTTTGTTGAGAAAATTAAACAACTCAATACTCTAAATATCATTGTTAATCAAGCCTACAACTATTGGACTACTCCTAGAAACAAGGTTTGATTATGTGCATGACCATCCAAGGGCCATAACCTCCACGAGTCTTTGGTTGTGATCCTCAAGTCCCACAACCCAACAAGCCTGCTAGTCAGTTAGACATTGACACTAGTTTGCATACATTAGTATTCATATCTTCACCACTTCCACTAGATATTATTGCACATATTTCCTTACTGAACATAGCATCGATCAAGCTAGAACTTTGTGGACCAGATTGGAAAATCACTCATAAATACCTGTGGCTCCATCGTGCCTCTCGTTTTTACTTCCATGACCTTGTCTGGAAATCTATACGAGGCACTGCAAGTCATTTTACATGTGTTTGACAACCAAAAAAATAATCTGACCAATCTCGACATTGATTGGAGTCTACGAGTGGCTATTATTTTAAACCGAGCCATCACACCACTTCAAGTTAGGAGAGCATTCTTCACTTTAGACTCACAAATCCCAACATTGCATGTTGAAGATATAAGGTTGCCCAATTAGCTTGATCCCCATCACCACACTCACATTCACATTCATTCTACACTGCATTTATCTCAAAGCACGACTCGGGAGGTCGAAGACGATGAAGGTCATGTGTTGATTTTCTATCATACAAATTGGTGAAGCCGACGCAAACATCTAGCCTCTAAAATTTTCCTCTTTCTTTGTCCATCCTTTATTCTACGGGTATTATATGACGGAAAAGTGACAAGCAAGCTTGGGAATCTACAAGTAACTCTTCCTCACACCCGACCTCCCGAGGTCGTGCCGAGACAACCGGTGGGGATGGAATATGTGTGGGATGCAGACAAACTAGTTAGGCAATCTAATGTCTTCTACACGCACTAGTGGAAATTACGAATCTAAGGCAAAGAAGGCCCTCCTAACTTGAACTAGCGTGATAGATTGATCAGTAAGGATGACTTCTCGAAGGATCCAATCAATGTCGAGCTCTAGCATGATTCGGTCTATGGGTTGTGGAATATGTGGAAAATGTCCTAGGATAGTTTCGTGTATATCTCCAGATAAGGTCATAGGGTAGATGGTAAATATAATTGACTCTATGGGCGATTCTCTGGCCTAGTCCAAAATTCCCTAGCTTTGTTAGCTGCTACGTCTAATAAGGATAATTGTTCGATGATGATAGGTGGAAGTGGAGTAGATCTAGATACTAGTATACGTAGGCCAGCATCTATATCTGATTCACCTATGGGTTCGTTGGGCTATGGGATTTGTGGGTCACAACCAAAAATTCATATTTGTTGCGGTCCTACTATGGTCATGTGTGGAATCAATCCCTAATCCCTAGCATCCAATAGTCATATGCCTTTTCAACTTCTATATTTAGAATTAACAATTGTGCGATCTTCTCGAATATCTTATGGACGTTTGTGCAACTTTGAATTCTCAAGTGGTATTTATATCCGTGAGAGTGTATCCTGCATCTAGCTATGGGACCAAAGGGTCACAACTGAATGTTTTCTCTCTTTCAAGCCTCTCTACAGTCATGTGGATATGAATCTAGGGTAATCTGTAGTTTGGATGATTTGACCAAAATGTGTGTGCTTGGTCGTCTTCTATGTTTAACCTGTGCAGTTGGAAACTGATTTGTTGTAAGTTTACCATTGTTCGAAAGACTTGGATCCTAATATTTTGATCTATATCAGTTATTTCCGTGATGAGATTGGGTTGGGGCACGATTGGCTCGAATATGTATTCTCTGGGCTCTCTAGGTCCCGTGATTGTCATACAAAAGCAATAATGAGAATTAAGCGCAACAAAGTGAAACCTAACTATGTTTAAGTATATCTATAGCATATATGATTTCTCTATTTTTGTATTTTCTGATGAACTATTCAAACAAATTTAAAAGAGTAACTGTTTAATATATCTAGAATTGACAGCTAAAATAACAATTTAAAACAAACAAAATAACCAAGTATAGTTATTTGTCTGTGTAACTTTGAACCTATTCTAAATAATGAAATATTGATCTAATCTATTTGAAAGACCTTTGATCCTACCTCAAAAGTGAGGAATGAATCATAGTTTCTAAACTATCAATCCCCATGACTTCACCTGGCAATATCAAAAGTAAAATTGACTGAAATAAAGTGATTGGCTACTATTAGTGCAAAATCACAGCACCCCTGGATGTTGATCAGATTTCTAGGTTGATCACTCTAGCATCCAGTGTGATTGCACAACATTGAATCCTTTCTTTGAGTGTGGGACTCGTGAAAATGAGAAAGGAATCTCTAGAGAAGGTTGGTTCCTCTTCCTAAACTACCTGCCACAAGCTATTCCAGTGTGCAGCAAGCTAATCTAATCCTAATCTAACCATGCCAAGGAGACAGAGAGAGAGAAAAGGGAAAAATAGAGCCTACACTAAAATGGTGATACACCAGAGAAGGAAAATGTTGAACATCTATCAAAACTACCATGGAACAAGGAGAGGTGAGCAATGGGAAGGATGGACAGATGCATCACAGGCCCAAGGATAGATTTCACATAGAAAATGTCCCAAAATCCATGAACACAACGCCAAACCTGCAATGAACATTCAAAGGTGCACAAATACCTGCAATGAAGAGAGGCAAGAAGAAAACAATCGAAAAACGAGCAAGGATGGACAGATGCATCACGAAACATGTTTTTTGTTGCTTCAGAAGTTTGCACAAAACATCATTTCAATAGTAAAAGGCAAAAATGCCATTACAAAGTAAGGAGGAGGTTCGAACTCCATTTTTAACCCTGGAGAAGAAAAGAAGGGAGCGGCAGAGCTGAAAAGATGAACCACCTTTGAAAAATGAGCCAAATTTGGCTTTATACAATGCATGGGTCAAGCCTAGGAGAGAGAAATGTGGGAAAACATGTAAGTAGTCCAACCATTGACAAAAACGTGTTCTTCATTAAAATTGGTGGTTGAAACATCACTTTTGGCCATGCTGAAGAAGAATGCGACCCATGTGCATTAAAACTGGTTGTTGAAATGTCAGTTCTGGCCATTACCACGCGCCAGAGACATTTCTTGATTTTATCTCTCCAAATTGAACCAAAATGCAAGATTGACCCTAGAATCATGTAGAGAATTTCACCAGCTTTCCATTGATATAAAGAACGTGAAAATCCGAGCTCTGGATCGAAAGTTATGGTGATCTGAAGATTTAGGGCAAAAAACAGGCCAAAACAGATTTTGAAATTTTCCCGCGCTCTGCCACTTGGATGACACGTGTCGGGCGCTGATTGGATGAGAAATTCTCTCTCCTTCCCTTTTCGCGGGTTTTCCTTTGAAAATTTTGACTTTTTATAACTTTGGAAAATTTTCCATTTTTTCCCCGCGCCCCGCCACTGGGACACGTGGCGTGATCGGGTGGAGGGAGGGCGCGGGGTCATCCTTGTCTTTTAATTTTTTGGCCCAAGACTTTTGTCAAATTTTCCTAAGTCTTTCCCTGGCTCCGAACTCCCCCACCTTAGGACACGTGTCCTGTGTCTATTAGCTCGAGCCGACCCTTCAAACCTTGCCCTTTGAAATTTTTGGCCAACACTCATAAATTATTCAAGTCGTTTTCCCCCTAACACGTGGCATTTCTTGATTCGTCCACAGGCCTCCTTGTCTCTTTCTCACCACTTCACCTTTTCAAGTCCCACACATACTTTTGGCTTGGATGTCCCAAACTGTTTGGGACAAATTTCTCCGAACCGCTTGATTCGGGCTTCCTTGTCCTCTTTGCGGTGAAGACACGTGGCAAGATTTTATTCACTCTCGGCTTTTCGTGTCTCGCGTGTACTTTTGGCCCGGATGTCCCAAATGAAAGTCCTTTGTTTCGGCCGAACCAGCCGGTTCACGTCTTTCGCGTACTTTTGGTCTAAATGTCCGCAGACATCGGGACAAATATCCTGAACTACTTGAAATGGGTGACTTGCTCCAAACCTGGCCTGATCCGCGCCCCACACGTACTTTTGGCCCAACTGTCCCCTGGACTCTGAGAAGCAAGACTTAGGCAATTTTCTTCATTTTTTGCCGGTTCGGCTTTTCGCGTCCCACGCGTCCCGACGTCCCAACTGTCCCGAAGACCGCCTGGACTAGGACTTAGCCAATTTTCTTGCTTTTTTAGCCCCAAGCTTGGTACAACGAACCTCAGTTCAACCCGAACCCTTGGACTCGAAATGCCTTAGATCAATCCTGCAACCTTATTTTCTGCATTTCTTCCATTTTATCAACCTGTTGGGATTCCTCCTTGGATGGGAGAGTTAGAAAAAGGCGAGGACCCCAAAAACATGATTTTTTGCCTTGAATCAATCTACTTGCTCGAGAACTGAATAATCGATGCATGTTATCAAAATTACCCTAGGGGGTGAATTTTGGATAACAGTTTTGGCGACTCAGCGGGGTCATCTACCTGCTAGATGAATGATCAGTAGCCTGAAGCAATCCATTGGGCATGGAGTCATGAGTTGTAGCCTGAAAACTGATCTGAACTTTGAAAACTTCCCTCTGAACCGCTTGAATCCCACTGGACATGGAGTTGTTCTCACCAAAATGCCACCAAAATGAACTGTGCAAGAGCAAAACCAGCACCACAAAAACTATGTACAGAACTGAAAATCATACATGCTCCAAATGGAACATGCAGAGTGTGCACAAGCACTTCTTCTCGTTAAAAGAAAACCTACCTACTCTACTCTAAGCGGGAAGCAAAGGCAAGCTAAACAAACCCTGTAATTGGTTGTGAGAAATAGCTTCCCTTTCTCAAAAGTGGCAGCCATGCAATTGATTTGGTGCTAATCATGGCTGTTAGGATGAGTGGAAAATCAATAAGAAGCTGGTCTTCCACCCAGATCATCAAGGTATCAGCTGAAGGCAAATTCAATACCTCTTTTAGTTGCTCTGCATTTGGATTGAAGAGGTATGATAGCTGATCCTTGGTACTTTGTAGCTCACCCTCATGCTCAGAAGCAAGCATGACTGGTTGTGACTTCTCCTTTGGCTCCAATGAAGCCAAATACCTAATTGGGTAAGGTCTGATCCGTTTGATATGCCCATAGCTCTAATTTTCAACTCCAAAAATGGAGTCCTCTTATAGACCTTCTTGAATGGATGGTGTGGAAGCAATGGTAGAACCCTTCTGCCCTTTCTCTTCCTCCAATGAAGAACATGAAATATTAAAAACTTCCAATCTTGGTTCCAAAGAGCTGCTATAAGATGCAAAGCTGCTATAAATGAATGTTCTCCTTGGGACAGCAGACTCAAGTGTTTGGAATGTGGATGATGAAAGAGAGAATGGTGGAAACTCAACTAGCTCTTCTCCATCAAAGCAGTCCTCCAAATCGCGAGATAAACTACCTCATGGTTGTCCTGCTGCAAATGCTCCACTTCCTCCATGGTGTCTTCTTAATCTATAACTTGACCACCATGGTTTCTTTCTCCCTCCAACATTAAGTTTGAGATATCAAACTCCTCTTGAGACTAGAAATTGAGAGAGGTGAAGTAGAAAGAAGAACTAAAGGTTCTCCTATAGCTTTGCTTTGTGCTCAAAGCCCTTGGATCTGCAATTTTCCCCACACGGTTGGGATGTGCTCCTCTTCTTTTGGATCTGGAGCAGCTTCTCCTTTCTCTACTACTTGAAGACAATCTTGCTCTTGATTGAACTCTTCCTCCAGCATGAATTTTTTCAATTCAAACTCTTCAATCTGCTGCTCTAGAGGACGAGTTGGGACTGCAAGATCTTCTTCTAAGCTTTCTTCCTTTATGGCTGATTGTGTAACTTGAATTGAATCAGCATTCCCTTCAAATAGAGTGCCAACATGGACACTACTTTCTGAGCAAACTAACTGCTGATCTGCTTCTTCTTTTTGCTCTTCTTCTGCTACCACAAAATCAGTCTTAACAACCATTTGTTCAACCTTAGCCTCTTTTGTAGGTTTAACCATCAAGGGGATCTTTGTCATCCCAAATTTGGCATCCCAAACCCTCAAGTTGTCTGTCATTTCTTTTCTATTGGGATCCTCTTCTTTCTATCCTTCATGGTCGATTTTTGCAATTTCTTCTTCCCCACATGGAATTGGGAATGCAAGAGGAGGGATGGGTTGTAACTCAATTGATTTGGAAATTTTTTGTGGTGGTAGAGGAGATGAAACCTCTTGTTTCTTTGGGGGAGAGCGTATTTCTTTTAGCTCTTGTGGAGGGGATGACTATTTGGAAGGAAAAAGGAAAGAAGAATTGAGGTGTGGTGGAAGGCGAGAGGTGGAGACATGGGATCAACATTTAGGACAGCAGATGGGGAGTTTAGAATTTGCAATTCCAAATGAGATGGTGTAGCTTGAGTAATGGGAAGAGAAAACGAGATGATGGTGTAGAACTTACCCATTGACAAGGTTGTTCAACAACAAGTGTATAGGCCTCTATTTCTGCTGTCCATTGTGCAAGTTGGGGCAGCATCTTCATCATGAAGTCCAGCTTCTCCTGAGGGCTGAAGTGTCTTGGAAAAGGGCCTCCCCATGGACAAGGAGTCCTGCAACCAATTCTGAAAGCTCTCATTTGAGCTGTTACTTTGGTCTCGCACCATCTTTACCTCCATCTTTTGGATTTTCTCTAACAGACTAGCATCTTGCATCTGATTGTCTTCATTATATGCATACTCTTGCTCTTGGAAAGCTCCATAGCCAAAATGATTTTGGCATTGCTGCTCATATGGGTATGCATGCTGATTTTGAATTTGTTCAAAATGCTGATTTGGAGGATTTAAAAAACATGTTGGAGGTGGGAAACATTGCTGCTATTGTAAATGTGAGTTCCATGATGGAAATGAAGTCATGATTGCACAACTTCATGGAATGGAAAAGAATGAAAGAGATGGAAAGAAATATGGATGGAAATGGATGGAAAACAGGTCTGCAACTTCAGAAATGGGTTGCTGATCAGATGGAGTCACCAGATGTGTTTGCAAGTGCCTCTAAAGGCTGAAATCTTCACAAGAACACACCAACCTGCAAAAGATGAAGTGGAAGACCTCTAAGGTCCCACCCAGCGCATGCCAAAACTGTTAGTGCAAAATCACAGCACCCCTGGATGTTGATCATATTTCTAGGTTGATCACTCTAGCATCCAGTGTGATTGCACAACATTGAATCCTTTCTTTGAGTGTGGGACTCATGAAAATGAGAAAGGAATCTCCAGAGAAGGCTGGTTCCTCTTCCTAAACTACCTACCACAAGCTATTCCAGTGCAGGCAAGCTAATCTAATCCTAATCTAACCATGCCAAGGAGATAGAGAGAGAGAGAAAAGGGAAAAACAGAGCCTACACTAAAACGGTGATACACCAGAGAAGGAAAATGTTGAACATCTATCAAAACTACCATGGAACAAGGAGAGGTGAGCAATGGGAAGGATGGACAGATGCATCACAGGCCCAAGGATAGATTTCACACAGAAAATGTCCCAAAACTCCATGAACACAACTCCAAACCTACAATGAACATTCAAACGTGCACAAATACCTACAATGAAGAGAGGCAAGAAGAAAACAAGTGAAAAATGAGCAAGGATGGACAGATGCATCACGAAACACGTTTTTGTTGCTTCAGAAGTTTGCACAGAACATCATTTCAATAGTAAAAGGCAAAAATGCCATTCTGAGTAGGGAGGAGGTTGGAACTCCATTTTCAACCCCGGAGAAGAAAAGAAGGGAGCGGAAGAGTGAAAAGATGAACTACCTTTGAAAAATAAGCCAAATCTGGCTTTATACAATGCATGGGCCGAGCCCAGGAGAGAGAAACGCGGGAAAACATGTAATCAGTCCAACCATTGACCAAAACGCATTCTTCATTAAAATCGGTGGTTGAAACATCACTTCGCCATCTTTGAAGAAGAATACGACCCATGTGCATTAAAACTGGTTGTTGAAACATTAGTTCTGGCCATTACCACGAGCCAGAGGCGTTTCTTGATTTTCTCTCTCAAAATGAACCAAAATGCAAGATTGACCCCAGAATCATGTAGAGAATTTCACCAACTTTCCATTGATATAAGGAACTTGAAAACCCGAGCTCTGGATCGAAAGTTATGGTGATCTGAAGATTTAGGGCAAAAAACAGGCCAAAATGGATTTTGAAATTTTTCCCGCGCTCTGCCACTTGGATGACACGTGTCGGGTGCTGATTGGATGAGAAATTCTCTCTCCTTCCCTTTCCGCAGGTTTTCCTTTGAAAATTTTGACTTTTTATAACTTTGGAAAATTTTCCATTTTTTCCCCGCACCCCGCCACTTGGGACACGTGGCGTGATCTAGTTGGAGGACAGGGGCGCGGGGTCATCCTTGTCTTTTAATTTTTTGGCCCAAGACTTTTGTCAAATTTTCCTAAGTCTTTCCCTGGCTCCGAACTCCCCGCCTTAGGACACGTGTCCTGTGTCTATTAGCTCAGCCGACCCTTCAAACCTTTCCCTTTGAAATTTTCGGCCAACACTTAGCAAATTCTTCAAGTCATTTTCCCCCTGACACGTGGCGTTTCCTGATTCATCTGTGGGCCTCCTTGTCTCTTTCCGACCACTTCGTCTTTTCATGTCCCATGCATACTTTTGGTCCGGATGTCCCAAATCTATCGGGACAAATTTCTCGAACCACCCGATCCGGGCTTCCTTTTCCCTCTTTGCGGCGAAGACACATGGCAAGATTTTATTCGCTCTCGGCTCTTTCGGCTTTTCACGTCCCCGCGTGCACTTTTGGTCCAACTATCCTGATCGGGACAAATATCCCCGAACCGCCCGAAATGGACTGACTTGCGCCAAACCGGCTGATCCGCGTCCTGCACATACTTTAATGGCTTCTTATTGAAAACAAAATATTTTACTCCAATGGATTGGATAAAATATCAACAACATTGCACAAGATGGATATGTGGCTTACTAACAGCAAAACAACACTAACTAAGCATGCAATGAAAGAAACTAAGAATTCTAAGAAAAATGAAAGACTAATCTATTGCAAAGAGAAATTCGAGAGGAAAAATTGAGGGGCCATTTGCTTGAGCACAAGCCATCTATTTATAGCATTTGCATTTACCCAAGGTAAAAACCAAATAGAACTCTTAAACTATAAATAATGGCAAAACACTATTCCAGGGAACTAGAATCATTAATGCAAGCTTATGGCAGTGAAAAAAGTGGTAAACATTGAAATTTACGTGAGTCATGTTAAAAGATATTTCAGTAAAACACGTAAAGGACTACCACCCGAGCGGGGTGGCGGTTATAGACCGCCGCCCTATTTCGGTGGCGGTCATGAGACCACCACCTGTAGTAGGGTGGCGGTTTCACATCGAAGAGAAAAAGGCCAAGAAAAGATGGGAAAAGGGAAAACAAAGCATGTGGGGGCTAAGCGGGGCATGCGGGATGTTAATGCACACTTGGAGAGCTTTTCCGGATCCGAACACCTTGCGAGGAGACCTGTATCATCATTGGGGCACGTGTTACATTGTTCCAAAGCAGTGCAGTACCCTATAATTTTGGGTACGTACATATTGCCCCCTCGAAGAAGCATTTTAGCCATAAAGAGGCGTAAAATGGTGGGTCCGAGTATGGCGTTCCCAAAATGGGAAGTTGAAAGTTATACCTGATACGTCCATGTGTTGAAATGACGCCATCCAAAATTCCCACCACCTACAAAACGAAAAGAGAACTCAAGTGTAGATAGACACAATAATTTGGAAAATAAATGCTAAAATAATAGGAAATGAGGATGTACCATTTGTGTGGGGGTAAGAACTTACCTCCGTCGAGTTGCTCCAAACCTGCAAAAAAGTATTTTAAAACAAGTCAGGTTGTTATATATATGAAAGTGGGCCCATTTTCCTATTCATTTGTGCAAGTTGATTTGATTGATTCGAGCTCTAGGACCCACGGTGATGGTTTCTTGCGTGAGTAGAGCCAAAATGTTCGTGACAGGATAGTGATCATGCCTCCGCGAGTGGAACATCGACCCGCGAGATCACATGTTAGTTTTCCTCAATTTATCGTTTTTACCCCCTCAATTTTAAAATGCTAAAATCTTTGTCATGGGGGGGTAATTTTTGAAAATGTTAGGTTCAAAAGGTCCATCTAGGGGGGGCGCCTACTAGGTAGGCCTTGTTTTAGTAAAAATGGTCCTCTTTTGGCATTTTTAGGATTTTTAGGTTTAAAACCCACGTGGGTTTTCGGGCCACGACCGCCACCCTATTCAGTGGCGACAATTACACGACCACCACCACCTGTTCTGTGGGGCGGCGGTTACATGACCACCGCCCTTAAGGTGGCGGTTATGAAACCGCCACCCTGCTCAAGGTGGCGGTTCTTCACAGAATGTTAAAAGAGCACTTGTTTGAGATTGTTTTGCATTTTTAGCATTTCTATGTGTTTTCATGATTTTTCTAGTATTACTCGGATGCTAACTTGCTCTGTTTTGTGTGTTTTTGGGTGTATGCAGGCGAGAGAGGAGTATATTCGGTGGAGCCAAGAGAGAGAGTGTGACTAGCTCCCAGCAGTACTAGATGCACTCTCACAAGATGAGGAGGACACTCTTCAGAGGGCCGGATACTACGTATCTCACGCATTCCACATGTTGCACCATCCATCCATACATTATTTATGACTTATTCTCCTATTGGGATGCTGATCGGAACACCTTCCGATTACCAGGGGTCCACAGTGAGTGGACCATCACTTTGGAGGATGTTTATCACATTTTGGGGGTCCCGATCATTGGGAGACGTCTGACCCTTGAGATAGCAGGTTCGCGGGCCCAGATAGCACAGTGGGCTTCCTATATGGGAGATGCAGTCATCTCCACGGGGTCGAAGAAGGGGGTTAGAGTTTGATCCATTCCTAGTTTTCCCATCCCCTTGCTTCGCTAGGCCATTATGGGGATCCTTGCCTCGAGATTGATCAGGGACAAGGGAGGAGACACACTACTATACTGCTGGTCCCCCATCATTGCACAGATAGAGGGACATGGCCGGATATATGCCTGGGGAGCAGATATACTTGGGACTACCTACCATGACTTATACAAGGTAGTCCGTTTATAGGGGCAGTCCTTGAGCCACCCGACCCTGGTCATGAGTTGGGTCTATGAGCACTTCATCCCCTATGGCAGAGGTGTAGAGGTGACAGATCCCGGAGCTGTGAGGGCAGCTAGATGGACAGATATGTCGGTGCTCAGAGCACCTCATCAGCCAGTTGCTTCCTTGACCACCGATGACATGGAGGCCACACCATATCAGACCATGGCAAGCATATGGGGTGAGGAGGCTCTTACTTTGATCTCCTGCTCCACTACAGGGCAGCTTATTGTGAGTGGGGTGACCGGAGATACACCCCTTTGGCCGAGTCCTCGGCCGGTTTGGCCTACCCTACATGGGCATTCTTCCCCCGGTAACGCCAGTATACAGGTTAGTTTGAGAGGCCATAGGGGGTCCTAGAGGCCGAGGATGGACAGTTGTTACTCCTGGTGTTCCTATTGCGGCTAGGAGGGTAGTACGTGCCCGAGGGAGAGCCGACACTCCTCAAGCACCCTTGCTTTAGATTTCCATGGGTCCTACCCATAGCAATGATGACCCCATTGACATAGACTCCGAGTCCGAGGAGTTTACAGGGGGAGAGACAGAGGAGGAGACTGATCCTGAGTGGCATGATACTCAGGATATCATGCAGGCAGAGAGGGCCGAGTAGAGTGCAGAGAGGGTGACTCTGGTTTCAGAGGAGCCACTCTCCCAGGGCCATGGCGGGGAGGATGAGTCCATTGCGGGGCGCTACGTTGCTCCAGTCACAGGAGCAGCACCTCAGTCAGCGGCGGCATCTGTGGCAGGTGCTGACCCTAGAGATCCATCCTGGAGGCCTAGTGATCTCGAGTAAGTTACCATCCCTCCTTTTAATTTTTGTTTTTTAGTTAGGATTTCCTTAGTTTCTATCTCTCCTTTTGTTTTATCTTGTATTTTATCTCTTGTTTATTTCTAATTTTTTTTCTCCTTTGTTTGCAGATACCGTCGATGAGTGGCGAGCCCTGATTCGTAGGGTCTGTGATGATACTCGATGATCCCCATAGAGAGGACCCGTGTAGCGCTATCCATGGACGTTGGGAGCCCTCGTAGCTGGTAGACATAATGATGTCTTCACCCCGAGTCTTGCGTGTGGTCGGGATGGTATCGACTCTCCGCACGGAGCTAGCAAGGTATAGGACAGCCGAGTGCCTCGATGAGGAGTCATTCTTGTGGCGAGATTGCAGCTGCCCTCGAGATCCCGAGCCCTCTGTGCACTCAAAGCACTAGTGTAGCAGTGAGTCCTAGGCATGGGTGTGCACCTTCGAGAGAGGTCTCATAGGGGTTGATAAGCCACTTGGCTCCCTAGATTTTGTATGATATATTCTTTTGTATATCCCGGGCTCTTTGAGCATTTTGACCATGCTTGGTACATGATGGCATTGTACAGAAACTTTGATATATATATATATTCTTTTTGGATCATACTTTTGGCATTTATGGCTTTGTTTCCTTTCCAATTTCCTCATGTAAATTATGATGTTATGCATGTATGCTCTTTAGAATGTATGCAATGGAGAACAAATGATGCAAGTGTTTACTTTCTTTTTGTATTTCATGATGATGATATATGATAATGTAGACACAATGTGATCTTGAATTTTAGTTTCTATAAGCAATTTGGATGCCTCATATTTGTTTTGGCAAAGTGGTGAAGACAAACCGATATGATGAGCAGATAGACTTGCCCCTCTCCTAACTCCACACAACTAGTAAGATGTGAGGGCTCATCACCGAGAGCTAGAAAGGGCACAAGTTGTGAAATGTGTTGAAATGGTAGTGATGAGAGATAGACAAAGCCTTGGTGGACCCAAATTAGGATGCTACAAGCTTACTCCACTCGAGTGACTTCATAGTTTTGGGATGTAACTTGCTTTGCGGTTTATCTAGACTTAGATCCGTAGATGGCCACATGGTAGACAAAATCTGGGTTTTTAGGTTTTTAATTCTCTTGGAATTTTGGACATCTGATTCATTTGTTTTTAGGTTTCTAAGACTTCAAGATTTGAATTGTTTGTCTATGACCTTTTGCATTTGTTTGTCAAGAGGACCCCCTATACTTTTCCCCATGCTACTAGTAAGAAGCGTGGGTTTATCACCATAGGCAAGGCATAGGTGAGTAAGGGCATTTCCATCCTTTCCCAACCCTACGTCACTAGTAAGAGATGCAAGCTCATCACCGAAGGTTGGTGGGGCAAGGAAATGTGTAAATTTAAAATTTTCTATTTTATTCTATATTTGACTTGTTTATTTGAGCAAAAATTTCAGTGTGTTTTTATTTCCAAAGAGATATGCATACGGGATAGATGTGACACCATGAAGCTTCTATAATGACCATAGGTAAGACACCTATCCTAAGAAGAAACCAAAAGTGAGAACAACCTACAGATCTTGGTATGGTTACCGCTAAAACTTTTTCATAGCTAGCTTTATTTGATGAAATGATTCGAAATAACTTGATGATATCATGGAAATGGAGAAGTACGATTAGAGTGTTTATGCTAACAACATCATGAGTTTGTAATGAATTTCTTTGAGAACAAATTCCTTGATCACAATTTTTGTACGAAACAAGCGGACAAAATGATCCTAATCTATATGAAGATGCAATGTAGATATAATTATACAAGTAGTGCTAGTTGCTTACGCATAGAATTGTTTGAGGTGTAGGGAATTGATTGTTTCGCCAAATTCCTCACCTTCCAGTGTACATAAGAGATATGCACCATTTCCATAGTCCTTCATGACTCGGTATGGGCCCAACCATTTGGGCCGGAACTTCCTTCCTTCACCGATTTTTTTGTCGATCTTTGTCTAGCCTTAGAACTAGATCACCTTCATATATGTCGTGTTCATAGACCTTCTTGTTATCTTTGTCGGCACATCCGGTCAACATAGACTCGTGCCACTATTCAAAGCATCTAACCTAGCTTCATCTATACTTTCTAGTTGGGAAAGATGTGATTTTCTATAAGCGTCTTCATCAAGAATCCCTTGTAATGAAATGCGGAGATCGGGTATTTCAACCTCAAGCGGGAGAAGCACTCGCCCCAAATACTAGTGAGAAAGGATTCACTCCTATTGGTGTTCTTATTGAGGTTCGGTGGGCCCATAAGGCCGATATAACTTCAAATGTCAATCTCATTTGTTTTCTTTCACCGTTTTAAGGAGAATGGCTTTTAATGTTTTATTCATCGCCTCAGCCTGTCCATTGGCTTGAGGGTAATATAATGAAGCCATATGATGGCTTATTTTAAATTTATTGCATAATTCGTGAACTTCGTCATTCTTAAAAGAAGTCCCATTATCTGAGATAATGACTTGCGGGATACCATACCTGCAAATGATTTGGTTCAAAATGAACTTGGCGATTACAAAACCCGGTACAGTAGTAAGAGGCATAGCCTCTACCCACTTGGTAAAATATTCGGTGGCCGTGATTATAAAATTATGGCCGTCTGTGGATGAGGGAGAGAATTTCCCTATCAAATCTAGGCCCCATGTGGAAAAGGGCCATGGAGTAGCGATTGGTTGTAGAGCTTGTGCTGGCATGTGAATCTCGTGGGAGAATTCTTGACACTTATGACACCTGCATACAAAATCTCTATTGCGTCGTGTTCTAGAGTGGGCTAGAAATAGCCCATTCGATGTATTTTACGAGTGGTGGCATGGCCACCGAAGTGACCTCCACACATTCCACTGTGAGATTTATGGAGAATCTTCTTGGATTCTTCTGTGTCGACGCATCTTAGAAGCATTCCATCGAACACTTTTCGATAGAGCACTTGTTCTATAATGACGTATTTTGCTACAATAATGCGTAACCACCTTCTTTATTGTGGAGCAGCACCTTCTGGATATGTATGGTCCATGATGTAATCAATGATATCAGTGTACCAAGGAAACCTAGAGATAGAAGGTCAGGTTTCGATGTAGTATATGCACTCATATGGAAATTCTAGATCTACTAGATCGCCTCCATCTAATGGGTTATCAGCTAACCAATCCACAATGATTTGTCCCTTAACGGAATTCTGATTTACAAATGTTAATTTGAATTCACCCATTAAGGTTATAAAGCGCCCAACCTTTTTAGACAAGGACCCTTACATGAGGAAAGTTCATAAATGGTCTATTTTTACCATGACCCTTGTTTCTTGATTTAGCATATAATGTCTTAAGCATTTGGTTGCAAAGACTATGGCAAGGCATTCTCATTCTGCCTATGTATAACATGTTTCGTAGTCGAGCAATGTTTGACTAATGAAATAAATCACGCGTTCCCTCTTGTCATCATCTTCTTGAACCAAAGATACAGCAGCGAGACATTGGTAGCTCGTGAGTATAAAATTAACGGGTGATCTGGCTTAGGTGGCATTAGTGTAGGTGGTGATAACAAGAAACACTTAACTGCATCAAAATATTCATTGCAATATTTAGTCTAATCAATGTTATAATATTTCTTGAGTAGATTGTTGATTGGATGAATGGCGAAACTTAAGTCCATGATGAATCTCCGGATTACACCAAGCTTTCTGAGAAATGACCTGATTCTAGATTCATCCGAAGATGGGACCATTTTGAGGATAGCTTTCGACTTTTGGTTGCGGCCAACATCTATCCCTTGTGACGATATGATGTATCCTAGAGCTTCCCTCCTGTTACACCAAAGACACATTTTTCTACATTTAGCGTGACTCGTACTCTATCGACGTGAAAGAATGATGCGAAGTGCTTCCGGATGGTCACAACGCTTCTTAGCCTTAGCCAACAAGTCATCTATGTAGGATTCCACAATTTTGTGAATAAGATCATGAAATATATATGTCATAGCCCGTTGGTATGTAGCGCCAAAGATTCTTGAGACCGAATGGCATAACAAAGATAGCAATAAGTTCCCAAGGAGTTATAAATGTGGTTTTAGCTTGATCTTGTTCGGATATTCTGATTTGATTGTATCCTGAGAATCCATCCATGAGAGACAAAATTTCAAATCCAGCTGTTGCATTAACAATGACATCAATGGATGGCAACGGGAAGTCGTCTTTAGGACACTCTTTGTTAATGTCTCGAAATCTATGCAGATGTGTATCTTTCCATTCTTTTTAGAACGGGAATGATGTGGATACCCATTGAGAGTAATCGATTTGGTTTGATGAATCCTACTGGAGGAGATTTATTACCTCCTCTTTTACCATGAGAGCTACCTTGGGTTTCGTTGGTCTCGATTTTTGTTTAATCAGCTTTGATCGATTTAGTGACGAGGTTATGTACCACAATTTGTGGTGTAACTCCTGTCATTTCTTTATAAATAAATGTGAAAGCCTTTTGATGTTCCTTGAGGATTCGGGTGTGTATTTCTACTTCTTATGGGGTTAACGAAGATCCTATTTTTAAGATCTTTGGTTCATCCTCCGTTCCAATGTTAACATCAATTGTTTCTTCGATTAGAGAAGCGTTACCTTCTTCAAACTCAGAGGGTGGGGTAGCTCCAGCTCATCTCCATTTTCGACTGCGTATATGCTAAGTTCCTTTTGCGGTGGAAGCTCACATGGGATTCCCGTAATAGGGAGACGAATGTGGGATTAAGGAAAATCTATTGTGTGATGGGCGAGATGTAATGCCACATAGGTGTTTAAGAAATCAAGAGTGGTTGTATCACTATTGATGTGGTCTAGGATAGTAGATTTGTTTTCATTTCCATTTAAAAGAGGTTTTTTTCATTGTTTTTATCACTGGTTCATCACGAAGGGATACCATGAAATGGGTATCCTTTAACTTCCTGTTTGGAGTAAAGCGTGACACTGACGCTGCTATTGAATCAGCAAGGAGATTTTGTTCTCGTGGGATTGCTTCAATTGATATGAAGTCAAACTCCTTGCTTAAATTCAATTCAACTGTTTTGTAGAGCTGTAGGTGCTCGGCTTTGGTTTCATATATCTTCAGAGACTTGGTTTGCTACCAATTGTGAGTCTCCTAACACTCTGATGTTATCAACACTGATTCTCTTAGCTAAGATGAGGCCAAGGAGGAGGGCTTCGTACTCAGCACCATTGTTTGTGCATTCAAAATTTAGTTTGAAGGAAAATGGTAGGACTTTTCCCTTGGGAGAAGTAAGGATTACACCTGCCCCAGCTCCGTAACGGCATCTAGCTCCATCGAAATGGAGAGTCCAATACTTAGTGGGAACATGGATCTTTGGGACAATTGTTGTGTTAACATCTTCTACCTCTACCATGTAGATATCTACTTTTGGGAGAGAACCGACACCTAAGGTGCACCCCATGTCTACCAAATCAAATGGTAAGAACCTTGTAGTAGACCCTGCTCCAAAGTAATTCAACAATGTTTGCAGTAGTTCCTAATGATACTATTTCTATAGTGTTAGCCTCATCTTTGGGGGCTAGGGTTGTCGTGGCTAGGCTCATAGTTTCAAGGTCTGTGGTAGGTACCAATTTTTCCTCTGGTTTCGCATCGGTAGGTTTATTAAGTTGGTTCGTTGGGAGTTCAAACTCCGAGTGCACGCCTGGTCTTTTCTTTAAGTCAGCTAGGTGTACATCGAATGGTTTTGGATCACCTTTGGCTACGAATATCTTTCCTAAGTGTAAAAACCTTACTTCTTGAAATAGCGTAGAAGGGATTGCCTTCATGCGGTGTATCCATGGTCGGCCGAGGATCATATTATAGTTAGTTTCCCAATCTATAATATAAAACTCAGTCAGGATGGTTTTGGGTCCTAAGGTGACTGGTAATATTATAGTTCCAATCGAGGTGGCTTTAAGGCTGTCATAGCCTCTTAGCGTATTTCGAGTCATGGAACAATTGGTTTCTCCATACCCTAGCTTTTGAAGGAAAGAAAAAGGGACTATGTTAACTGCTGCCCCATTGTCTACCATTGCACGCTTTACATAATTGTTATAAACCCACACTTGCAAGTGTAAGGCCGGATCACCTCGGTGTGTAATCTCAACATCTGTTGGCATTTTTTTTATTTCGAATATAAATTTGACATCCCTATCCAGCTGCCCTGGAGGATGGATATCAAAGTCTATATGGTTTACCTATGTTTCGGAGGTGGAGTGATGCTAATTAGATGACCTAAAAACACTTCTAAAAGACCAGCCCTGTGAGCGGGGAGTTCTTTAATAAATCCAAAAAGGAGATGTGCGAAAAGGTTTTGTTAGATCATTAATTAAGTCATAAGCACCTACGGGTTTTGTTAATACTTGTTGGATATTGTCTGCATTTCTAGCGGGTAGCTCAGACTTAGCTAAGAGGAATACTCTCGTGTCCTTGTTACAACTTCTACAGGTAGTTCAACATCCAACTCCATTAAACCGACTATCTTAGGTCGTGGTTGACTTCCTAGTTGTGGCACAACTAATGGATTTAGCGAAGTTGAAGCCTCATGATCATTGTTTCCTACAATTACACCCTTGTTTGTCCCACTTGGATTTAACTTGTTATTGTTGTGATTTGGGAGCGGATCATTAAAGATCTTGAGGGGTGCATTTTGAGGGGAAACTGCCCCTGTAAAAGTATTTGGTGCTGGTGATGTAGGATCTGCCAAGAACATATCTATGAAAAGTTGTCTTTGTTCATCTGGCAAGTGTTGCATGAATTTATTGTAGTCACGGCACGTTCTAGTGTCATGGCCCCAAATTTTGTGGAAACCACAATACGAATTAGGATTGTAATTCCTAGTTTGTTGGCTTGGTGCGATTGTGGCCCAAAACTTTGATCAAACCGTTGCCTATTAAAGTTTTGTGTCTGTTGTTTTTTATTTTGATTCTGATTTTGATAACCAGTTGAGCTTTGGCTTGAATCCCGTGTAGGGCTTCACCGTCGTTGTTGTTGTTGTTGCTGTGGATGATTAAAATCCACTGTATTGATTATCGGGGTAAAGTTGTTGTTTCGTTGATTGTTTATTTGTGGTGGAGTATTCACAACATTTGTCTTTCTAGCCTGATCAATTACTCCATCCGTTGTCACTCTGTAATTTTTGTTAAGAATTTTAGGTCCTTGATTGACATTCGTGATAGTAGGATAAGTTGTAGTGTTTTGGTTGGAGGTGATTAACCTCCCGTTTGCTCCATATGTCTTACGACCACTATCAATTGCCACTTGATCTATTCGGAGAGCACTCTCAAGTACTTCATCGTAAGTTTTTAGAGGGAACTTCTGAACTTCTTCCTTTACCTCTCTACTGAGAGAATGAAGGAATAGATTGCATAGTTCCATTTGATCCATGTTTAGAGCACTTGCCGAAGAGTAGAGAACTGTGCGCCACCTCTGGATGAAATGGGTGACAGATTCATTGTGTTCCTATTTAATGTGCATGAATTCCCTGATTCCTATCCTTAATAGTTTGTTCATGTCAAAGGCCTTGATGAACTCTGACACGAGCTACTTAAACGAATGGATGGAAGCCTCAGGTATTCTATAATACCAATCGAGAGTGATACCTTCCAAAGTTTTGGGAAATATTTTAGCAACAACCCCATCCCAAGGGAGTAATTCTCGAATGGCCGTAGCGTAAGCTTTGATATGGGCATTTGGATCTCCCTCACCTTTGTATTTGGGAAAATCGGGAAGAGGTCTTGGAAGCATGACGCTTCGTATGGTGAAATCTAAGGGCTCTTTCAAGTATTCTGAATATGTCCCTATCGCATAGGTTTCGACCATTGATGGTGCCTGCTGAGGGAGCAGAGATGGAATGGGTTGTTGATATGGCATTGCATATGCATTGGTAGGAGCATAAGGGAACCCCTGTGGTTGAGTAAAAATACCGGAGAAGAGAACATATCCCCTTGTGGTGATTTGGAGTACATGTTTAAGTATGAAGGGGTATTGTCCAAGAATGGATTACTTTGTACCAGACCGGGAGGTATTGGAACGACGTTAGAAGTGGTGGTTCTAATCGGTGTTTGTTGTGAATACTGAGGAGTCATACCCAACGTGCCTAATCCTGTGAGGAGGTCTACTTGGCTAGGATGGTGTGGAGGATTGGAACTTCCTGTCTACATGAATTGGGAATTTTGATTTGCTTGAGCAAGTTCTAACCCTCTCACTTTTTCTACTAACGTTGAAATGACTTCATTTGGTGAAGTCACGGTGCTTTGCCTTAGTGGCGTTTGTTGTATATCATGGTGTTGTATAGGCATGTGATATCCTGCTATGAATTGATCGCTACCCTGCCAAGTTTCCCCGAGGGAATTTCCTATGTGTAGTGGCATGGAGGTATTTCCTTGAAAAGAGACCTCGGGTTGTGTCCTTGTAAATAACCTAAACCTATGTATGGGTCGGATTGTCTACTAATTTGTGGTCTAAGTGTAAGCACCGAGGAGATGAACTTGATTCTCACTCATATTGTTTGAGCCCAAGGCTCTGGAGCCTGCCAGGTTTGAGAGAACTCGATCTACGTCAGTTCCTAATTTTTTATTTATTCAAATGAGCTGTGAATATCTAATCATGGTGGGTACATACTTCAAGAACGTTGTTGATTTTGGCATAACGTGCATCGAACGTTCATCATCTAAACCTATGTATGGGAAGGGATTGTCTACTAATTTGTGGTCTAAGTAGTACCTGAGGAGATGAACTTGATTCTCCTATGAGCATCATATTGTTTGAGCCCAAGAGGGGAAGGCTCTGCTTGCCGTGTTTGAGAGAACTGATCCAACTCCTCTGAAAATTCAAGGGATGAGGTATATCTAATCCTTGAGTTTCTGTAACTTGACAACTAGTTAGTTGAGTGGAAGTTATCACCCCATACACGAGAGCGAGGTGAAGATTGTCGATTATGTTGGGCGAATAGTATGCCCAAGACCCAAGAGGGGTCTGGCTATATGCATTGATCCTCGCCTACATATTCAATAAGGGGTATATGAATAATACTAGTAATATTGGGAAGGAGCGAAAGTGGATGGAAGAAGTGAAAATAAATGAGGGAGAATTGTTTACTCTCTTTTTCGATGATTTGACCAAAATGTGTGCTTGGTCGCCTTATATGTACCACTGAAATCGATCTCTGTTCAAAGACTTGATCCTAATATTTTGATCTATAACAGATTTCCCGTTCTCACGTCAAGTGAGAATGAATCATAGTTTATTTAAACTATCAATGGCATATATGATTTTCGTATTTTTGAATTTTCATGAACTATTCAAACAAATTTTAAAAGAGTAATCTGTTTAATATATCTAGAATTGACTAAAATAACAATTTAAAACAAACAAAATAACTAAGTATAGTTATTTGTCCAGTGCAACCGTGAACCTATTCTAAATAATGAAATACCGATCTAATCTATTTGAAATACCTTCGATCCTACCTTTAAGTGAGGAATGAATCATAGTTTCGAAACTATCAATCCCCATGGCTTCCCTCGCAATATCGAAAGTAAAATTGACTGAAATAAAGTGATTGGCTACTTTATTTGATATGCTTCTAATTAGAACTTTGAAAGCTAGAACATTTTACCTAGCAATATCAAAAGTAGAATTGACTGAAATAAAGTGATTGGCTACTCTATTTGATATGCTTCTAATTTAGAACTTTGAAAGCTAGAACCTGGATTCTACATAACAGTGGCAAATCTGATGGTGTGTGTGATCTTGTCCCCTCAGTGTGATCTCCTCGTTCCTTCGTGTTCACGTAGATCCAGAAAAGCATGTAATGCTAGCATCAATAGAAATAGATATTGGCACAAAGGCAGCTTAGGACACAGACTGAATACAATGCGAGTAGGAGAGGGATAGCACAAGAGTACAGAGCTTGGCTTATGCAATTCCTAGCGGGATTTATTACGAGTCATGCAACATAAAACGTCCAGAACCTGAAACTATCCTATTTGAAGAACAAAACCTGCAACTTTAATGGCTTCCTATTGAAAACAAAATATTTTACTCCAATGGATTGGATAAAATATCAACAACATTTGCACAAGATGGATATGTGGCTTACTAATAGCAAAACAACACTAACTAAGCATGCAATGAAAGAAACTAAGAATTCTAAGAAAAATGAAAGACTAATCTATTGCAAAGAGAAATTCAGAGGCAAATTTGAGGGGCCATTTGCTTGAGCACAAGCCATCTATTTATAGCATTTGCATTTACCCAAGGTAAAAACCAAATAGAACTCTTAAACTATAAATAATGGCAAAACACTATTCTAGGGAACCATAATCATTAATGCAAGCTTATGGCGGTGAAAAAGCTAGTAAATGTTGAAATTTACGTGAGTCGTGTTAAAGATCTTTCTAGAAAATGCGTAAAGGACCACCACCCTATTCCAGGCGGCGGTCACGAGATCGCCCGCCTGTGCAAGGCAGCGATTTCAGCATCAAGAGCAAAAGGCCAAGAAAAGAGGGGAAAAGGGAAAAACAAATCACGCGGGGGCTAAGCGGGGCATGTGGGATATTAACGCACACTTGGAGAGATTTTTCGGATCCCGAACACCTTGTGAGGAGACCTGTATCATCATTTGGGCACGTGTTACGTTGTTTTGGCATCGTGATAGCACTTCTACAATTTTTGGTACATACAGGTATTCTTACACCCCTCAAATATGTCAGGATATGATAAGTATGGTCAAACCATTCTAGGTTTTGACATGTACCACTACCAATCAAGTATACCACAACAATCACCTTCACTTTCAACATGGGCGGAAAACCACTCATCCGCTCAAAACCTCTACTTTAGGGAACCAATGTTGGTTCCTCTATATGTATTGAGGAACTTGACTAGGTCACTCAGACCTATCCTCATGAACAATCAAGTTCCAACAACATGAATTTCACTGGTGAAGCAAGTTCATCTCCTTAGGTATTGTTTCAACATCCCATTAGCATGCAATCGGATCAACTCCCACATCTAGATGAGGAATATTTAGCACGATATGCTAGGAGTGAATAACACTTCCAGAACATGAACCAAAATTTCAATAGGTTGTAAGGACAAGGTGATGTTCTACTCCAAAATAATAACGTTACCCCTCCACCAACTGAAAATGCTGCCAATGAGGGGTGGCAACATAGTGAACAATTCATAGCAGGATACCATACTCCTCAACAACCTCCGAAAATTCAACAAAGAGTACCTAAGCAAAGAAATTCTCTGGCCAACGTGCAATGTCATTTCCGCTTTGGTAGACAAGGTCAAGGAGCTAGAGCTTGCAAAAATACTCAAAATTCATATGTAGGGTAAGCACGAACTTATCCCTACGCACAAAATTATGGATAAATGACTACTACACATAATCCTCCAGTTTATACGAATACTCAAAACCCTAGAGATCTAATTACGGTTACGGGCACCTTAGGTATGCCCCTAAGCCACATATGGATATCTGTAATAGGAACAGCTGGAAGTGCATTCTCAAATGCCATACCATCCAAAAATGCAATGTTCCCTGGCTTCATGCCTTTTATTCCATATCAAGGTAATCAACCCCCTATGTGCACATGTATTCTAAATCTCCACAGGGGGACATGTATACCTACCCGAGTCTATATGGACAACCGCAAGGGATTCCATATGCCCCAACAAATGTCTATGATGTCCCATTTCAGCAACCGATGTAGCCCCCACCTCCCCAACAAGGATCTTTAATGGTGGAAACATACGCAATAGGGACTTATTCTGAATATCTCAAGAAACCCCTAGACTTCTCCATTCGGATAGTCATGCTCTTAAGATCCTTGTCTGATCTTCTAAAATTCAAAGGGGAGGGTGATCCTAATGCCCACATCAAGGCTTATGTAATGGCCATTAGAGAGCTACTCCCATGGGATGCAGTCATTGCATGAAAATTTTCCCTAAGATGCTAGAAGGTATTGCTCTCGACTGGTACTATAGGATACCGAAGGCTTCAATACACTCATTCAAGAAACTCGTATCAAAGTTTATCAAAGATTTTTATATGAACAAGATTTTGAGAACAAGAATAAGGGAATTCCTTCATATCAAGCAAGAACACAATGAGTCTCAGAGCCCACTTTATTCAAAGGTGGTGACAAGTTCTCTACTCCTCTGCAAGTTCTCTAAATTTGGATCAAAGTTCCTTCACTCTCTCAATAGAGAGACAAAGAAATAGGTTCAAAATTTCCCACTAAGGAGCTATGAAGAGTTGCTAGAGGGTGCTCTTCGAATTGACCAAGCAGCCATCGATAAAGTTGCTCATAAGACTTATGGAGCGAATGGGAAGTTAGTCAATCCCGATCGAAATAATGCCGGTTACTCTAACAACACAAACAATAACCAAGGACCAAATATCCTTAATAAGAATCCCGGAGCCACAACCAATAGTGTGACCGACCAACCCAAAATCCTAATGTTGTTAATCGTACTCAAAGATATGTGCTACAAATAACAATAATAATGGAAATAATCAGAGAAATAATAATTTCTCACCCTCAATAAATGTTGTGGATTTTAATTGTCCTCAACAACAACAACAATAACCTCAGAAACAAAGAAAAACACCAACCCCAAGCCCTAGTCAATACCCAAGTGGGTATCCCAACCAATTCCAAAACCAATGGCAAGGGTTCCAAAATTTTAATTATAACAACCAGCAACAAAACAATAAACGTAGTTTTGGACCACAACAAGGAACAAACCAAAGGCCTCATGATTACAATCCCAACTTATACTATGGTTTCCATAGGGTTCGCAGCATGATGCAAGAATGTGCCATGATGGTAACAAGTTTTTACAACATTTTCCAGAGGACCAGAGATAGTTATTTGTTGACATGTTTTTGGTAAACCCAACAACACCCACTCAAAACACCTACATGGGACTAAGTATCTCCATAGAGCACACCGTTGGGGATCTTAAACGACCTTCTTCCCACATGTCTAAAGGAAGGTAGATTATATCCCAATGGTTCGAATAAAGGTATTGTAATAGGGACCCATGATCGTGAAGCCTCAACTTCATCAAACCCACAGGTGGCACCTCCTTTGGATGGTCTCCAAAGAAGAAAAAATTGCGGGTTTGGTTGAGTTAGACATTGAACCACAAATTAACACTGCCACTAGAACTAGGGACTATTCTTCATAGCCTATGTTGATCTACCCAACCACATTAGATGACATCCATGATATGCTAAGCAGACCAATAGGAACTTACAACTTGATCAACAACCTAACTAAGACATTCTCACACATTTCCTTCTTGGATCTGTTAAAGAATTCCCCTGCCCATAGGGCCACTCTACTGAAGCATTGGGTCTTGGTCATTTGGCTAATGTCACCCCCCTCTAGAAGCAAAAATAAACCACATGGATTTTGATGTTTATCCTCTGGATAGTATGAAAGAGATGTTGGGTTTGTGTTCGATATCGCAAGATACCCAAAGGCATTGAAATAGTTCACAGAGGTGATCTAACGTTATTTTTTACAAGTCTAGATTTACAGCAACTATGTAAAGTGGGCGATGATTGATAATGGGGTGGTATTCAACATAGTCCCCTTCTCTTTTCTTCAAAAGTTAGGGTACAGAGAGAATAATTTCTCTTCGACACGAAATACGTTGAGGGGCTATGATAGCCTCAAAGCAATGTCAATCGGGACTATAGTGGTGTTGGTCAGCCTTAGACCTAAGACCGTACTAACCAATTTTTATATTATATACCGAGAAAAAAACTATAATATGATCCTTGGCTGTCCTTGGATCTACCGCATGAAGGCAATCCCCTCCACTATATTCTAGGAGGTTAGATTCTTGTATTTAGGGAAGGTCTTTATGGCACAAGGTGATCCAAAACCCTTTGACATACATTTGAATAACTTAAAGAAGAGGCTAGGGGTCCACTCTAAGTTTGAGCTTCCCACAAATTAGTTAAAAACTTGCAAGCCTAGTACCAAAAGAAAAGCTAGTCCTTACGATAGAGTTAGAAGTAATGGAGTTGATTGAGGTAATTCGGAGGTCAAGGATGAAACCGTTATTGTAGAGACAGTGTCGTTAGGAACCACAACAAAAATTGTCAAGATATTAGAGAAGGATTTTCCTATTCTCCTCCCCTTTGATTCTATGGGTATGGGACATACTCTGGGACTCGGTCTCTTCCATAAGATGAGGTTTGCATGGTTGAAGTAACCGAGGTAAAGGAGAAGGTACAAAGGATGACCCAACGTCCATCTTTCTAAGTAGTTGTTGGACTCTCCATTTTGATGGAGCCAAGTGTCATTTTGGTGTCGGGCAGGTGTGATCCTTACTTCACCTGAAGGAAGGATTATTGATACATAAACTTCTACTTTGGAACTCTACAAATCACACAACTATGATGTTCTACTTTCAAATTTTGAAAATGAAAAGTTTTCTTGAAACATTAGAGCTTCATGACTGATTATCTAGTGCTATAGAAAGGAAATTGTAGAGAAGGAAAGAATTCAAAACTTCAACACCAACAATTTTTATCCTAGAAACCTTCAATGGAGGAAAACCAATGAGAAGGGAAACTTATCTTTCTTCCCACTTTTATTGGGCAGTTTGATTTGGTTTAGAATGGTATCAGAGCTAGCAAAAGAGAATCGGAAGTGTCAGCAATATTCAGAGTTGTGAATCGTATCTTCAGCAGCAAGTTCAGTGATCTTTCAGCATTTGTGTTAACGCAAGTTCATATACCCCAGTATAATCTGCAGGTGTGGCTATCGCAACCGTAAGACGCCGTTTGTCAGGCGCAACAGTAAGACAATTTTGCCCGAGGAGTGTCGCAGATTTTTGGTTCTTTGCTTGCTAGTCCCACAATGGTCGACTCCGGTCTCCCGAACTTCTACTGTAGATTCCGAAGATACATCTTTGATTAGTTTGTCTGATGTTTTCTCAGTAAATGAAGAAATTAATATTGTAGATGAGTCGAGTCCCACTCCTGAGTGGCGACTTCCTAAGAAAGCTTATAATGAAGTTTATTCTCATTTAAATAGGTTTCAGCTTTTAGCTTCCACAGTGTTTAAGACTAGGGAATCTGTTATACAGGTTTCACAGAGTTCTAGTTGTGAATATAATATCCCTCTAATTGATAAAGCTGATGTCAAGTCCCAAGCGCCAAACCACTTATAAATTTGCTCATATCATTTGTGTACAAATAGGAATCACACCTTTATTTCGCCTTGCGGTTTGAATGCTAGTATTTTATGTTGTCTGTTAGATTTACGTTTTGACAATTTTAAGGATAGTTTGTTAGCCGCAGTTCAAACTGGCCTTCATAACGGCCCTGTATCCTTTGAAGTTTACCCTAACTACCCAGTGTCTTTAACCAAAGAAGACCTTCTGCAGGATGTCTTAAAATTGCACTTAGCAACCACAGGCTTAAATATGCGCATAGGTTCTTGTCCCCTAGCCATCCATTATAAAATCATTTACAGACTGGTCAATACCATGAACCCAGCTGTTAAGCATGGCGTGTCCAAGGGCAGTAGCGTGGTGACATGTTAAGGCACATTATTATATTAAGATTAACCACAGGAATTTGGTTGAGAGACCAAATGCAACTCTTTGGAGGAGAATTCTTCTGCATCACACCATGGTCGTGGGCGACCACCACTCTCCCGATCGGGATCTCGAGAATTCTTGATCACTATTTGTTCCCTACACGGCGCCATTTGCAACCCGACATGATGGTACAGCGTGAATATCTCACATATGGCTTGAGCAACATGAGAGGTTACTTCCTGGAGCACCGACAAGAAATGATTCCACATCATCTTCTCTAACGATGATGACCACCGACCGCCCAGACCTCTCTCGTCCTCTTCGACAATTGAGTGCGTTCCGCACTATCTCGTCATGATGATAGGCATGTTGTCATCTTCCCTTTTCGGGATTCCTTCTTATCCTCGCTTTTAATAAAGTTATCCGACTGTGCTTGTTGTTGTAGTTAGCTTTTGTAGGTGCGTGGTGGACCCATTGGCATCTTTTAGCTTTAAGTCTTGTCTTGTCTATCTTTTAGCTTTTAGTTTGATTTGGTATATATGTTACTATCATTCACATATATGGTTAATATTGACCACCTGGTACGATGAAAGCGGTTTTATACATATCTTCATTGCGCAAGAACACTTGCCAAAATCCGCTTCTTCAAATCAAACTATTTGGTCAAGATAGAATGGTTGATACAGTCTATGTTGTTCTACAAGTTGAGTTAGAATATAAGTTGATGATCATTAATGATTTCAGTATATTTGAAGATTACTTTGAAACGGAGGATGTTTTTACAATCGTCTTAGGTTGTATTAAAGAAGTATATCCACCGTGGAGTTATGTTACTATTATTCACATATATGGTTGGTAGATAAGAGTGGCGTTTGATTTGGTTTAGAATGGTATCAGAGCTAGAAAAAGAGAATCGGAAGTGTCAGCAATATTCAGAGTTGTGAATCGTATCTTCAGAAGTAAGTTCAGTGATCTTTCAGCATTTGTGTTAACGCAAGTTCATATACCCCCAAGATAATCTGCAGTGTGGCTATCGCAACCGTAAGACGCCGTTTGTCAGGCGCAACAGTAAGACGAGTTTTGCCCGAGGAGTGTCGCAGATTTTTGGTTCTTTGCTTGCTAGTCCCACAATGGCTGACCAGTCTCCCCGAACTTCTACTGTAGATTCCGAAGATACATCTTTGATTAGTTTGTCTGATGTTTTCTCAGTCAATGAAGAGATTAATATTGTAGATGAGTCGAGTCCCACTCCTGAGTGGCGACTTCCTAGGAAAGCTTATAATGAAGTTTATTCCCATTTAAATAGGTTTCAGCTTTTAGCTTCCACAGTCTTTAAGACTAGGGAATCCGTTATTCAAGTTTCACAGAGTTCTAGTTGTGAATATAATATCCCTTTAATTGATAAAGCTGATGTCAAGTCCCTTAAGCGTCAAACCACTTATAAATTTGCTCATATCGGCTGTGTACAAATAGGAATCACACCTTTATTTCGCCGCGGTTTGAATGCTAGTATTTTATGTTGTCTGTTAGATTTACGTTTTGACAATTTTAAGGATAGCTTGTTAGCCGCAGTCCAAACTGGCCTTCATACATGGCCCTGTATCCTTTGAAGTTTACCCTAACTACCCAGTGTCTTTAACCAAAGAAGACCTTCTGCAGGATGTCTTAAAATTGCACTTAGCAACCACAGGCTTAAATATGCGCAAAGGCTCTTGTCCTCTTGCCGTCCATTATAAAATCATTTACCGTCTAGTCAATACCATGAACCCAGCTGTTAAGCACGGCACGTCCAAAGGCAGTAGCGTGGTGACACACGTGAACTTAGAAACTCAGAAGATTGAACCTGAGTTAATTTCATGGTCAGACATCAAGGTCCCTAAGGAATGGACACTTGCAAAAAAGTTTGTGCAGACATCTCAGCCAAAGCTTGAAAATGCAACTGCAGTAACAGAAGGCAGAAATAATGTGACACTTAGTTTCAGAAGAAACTCAGATGTTGGTAAAGCATCTGATCATGACAGATCAAAAAGAATCTTGAATAGAAGCAATTCAGTAGCTTCTACATCTTCTTACTTCAGTTGGTGAAACATCTAAGCCTCAAGAAGCTAGTAAAGAAGATGAAAAGATATTTTTATGTAGCCATAAATCATTAACACATGATCCTTCTACTGACTTTTTATGGTGTTCAGATTGCGAAAAGCTAGTCGGGTAAGTACGCCCTGTCAACGGGCCTACAATAAATATGGCTTCAACGAGTACGAGGACTCCATTTCCTCCTACAGATCAGCATGAGCTGATTTCACCTGATGAGACCCAGAAAGCTGTATTCTGGTATCAAAGAGCAGTCAACAAGGAGATAGAGCCGTCTGAAAGCTCTAAAATGCTCAATTGGACCAACAAGGCACTCTTATCTGTGAATGAAGAGGTATGTTCTCAATCTGAAAAGCTTTCAAGTTTGGAAAGAACACTTAAAGCTATAGAATTGAGAAAGAAAGGAGACACTGCTGGTGCTTTGAGATTGTTAAATTCTAGATTTGATAAAATGGAAGAATCAGTTAAGCGAGATAGAAAGCACAGCACATAGTCTTTCCACAAGCCTACCAGAGGCAGTCACACAAAGAGTCACAGATATAGTTCAACCCTTGGTTGATCATACAGTTGGTTTGAAAAGTACAATCATAGCCAGAACACAACAAACCAATGAATTGTTAGAATCAGGTCTGTCACAAATTCAGGATGAAAATGAAAAGACACATAGCAGGATAGATGATATCCAAAAATGTCTAACCCAGAACTTCCCAAGATCTTTCCAAAGATCAATGAGTTAAATACTAGGTTAACACCTAGGAAAGAAGGTGATTGGTCTCAAGCTGTCTCTTGGACAGAAGTCCAGAATTTGGCCAATCCCAGTCCCAAAAAGTCATACAAGGAAGTTCTAGAAGAATACAAACCTTTGTTCTTTAAGGACAAAGAAGTAAATATGCTCAGCATAGAGGGTACTGAATCTCACATTGAGAATCCAGAATTCACACCACCATTGTTTGATGAACATATGGGTGAAAGCAGTACTCCAGGTTTCCAGTCAACCACAAAGGTCCAAACACTTCAGCCAAATTTCTACAGAGTAGAATGCAAGACCGTGGCTGAAATAAAAGAAATAATCCATGCAATGATAGGATGGGGCAACACCAAAAAGAAACCTATGGCAGAACACCTCAAAATATTGCTGCCACTATAGTCAATGGCTTTGTAGGCATTCTTAAAGAATGGTGGGATGTCCTTCCCAACAAAGCAGAAATATTAGATACAGGTTTCACTGGCCTCACAGCAGCTCTTATTAGAGAATTCATCGGTAATATAGACGATGACAAGATGATGAACACGGCTATGTTCCTCAGAGCTCGCTTATGTGATATGACTCGCATAAAGGAATACCAATGCTTCATGCAGAAGCTATATTACAGCTCAGGTAATATTAACGATGAGACCATGCGTCTCCGTTATATTGAGTCATTTCCACCTTTCTTTGCTACACAATATAGAAAGGCCATGCATGGTATGAAAACTTCTGAGTTAAGTTTTGGGCACATCAACCAGATCATAGATCAGTGTAATGCCAAGATGTGCAAAGAAAAATGGGAACGCAAGCAAGCGTTCAAACACCAAAAGCTCTCAGCAATACTTTCTGCACACAGTATGCTTTAGAACCCTTTGGATGCCCGAACTAGAAATCCAATCTTCCAAGAAGAAATCTTCTTGCAAAGATTGTCTTTTTTCAAAAGGGGGTGAGTGGCGGCAGAAAAAGAAAAAGAAACATAAATACAGAGAGCAGTTCAGAAAAGGAAAATATAAAGAGCAGTTCCAGAAAGGTAAACCCAGAACGAAATACAAATTTCGTAAGTATAAACATTTGGGTAAATCAAACAGGTTTAAACCTACCTGTTATATTTGTAAAGATGCTCATTATGCTAATCAGTGTCCACAGCGACATACAGAAAAAGGTAAGGCAAAGGTAAATGCCTTAACCAGTAAAGGCATAGAAGAAGAAGAATATGCTTTTATTTCTGACACTGATAGTTTATCATCTGATATATCATATGTCTCCATTGAAGGAGAAAACTGCAATAATATTCAGCAAGCTTCATCAGATGAAGATAGTACTGATAGTGGGTATAGTTCAATTCCTTCCTTTACTCATTTCAGTATCAATATGGTATCTAACTTTGTTCATCCCATGATACCACCAAGTGCAGACCTGCTCAGAAGGCAAGTTGAAAGTCTCCAGTCAGTCTATGACAGTTGTCCCCCTTGGGATACAACAAGGAAGATAGCTCTTCAAAAAGAGCTCAGAAATCTGCAAGACAGATACTTAAGGCAGAATGAATTGGAGCAGAACCAGGCACAGAGCAGAGCTGAATCAGAAATAGAAGAGCCCTTTGAAGCATTTCCAATACGGCCTCCATTCCAACAGAGAGAGTCGACAGAGACAAATTCCCACCAGGGGAAGGTTTGGAGCATGGCGAGGAAGAGGAAGAGGAATCAGTCCTCCTGTTTACTCTTCTTATGAGCCAGGACAATCTTCAGAAAATCCAGCTTCAAGGCAGATGTACAAGGCCTGGAGAAGATCCAGGATTGAATTACTTGAGAAAGTGCTTGCTAAAGCAACTGAAGAATATAGCAAGCTCATTGCTGAGGAAGAAGGTGAAAAAGAAGATTCGCAGGAGAATCTAGAAGAAACATACCACAATTTGGCAACTGGAGAAGATCAGCCATCACAGCCAAAGGTATGTACATTAAGCTGCACCCAGAATCCCTTCATAGCAATCACTATATGCATTCCACATATAAAGCCTTATGTTTTGGATGCCATGATTGACACGGGTGCTGAGATTAGCCTTATCAGACAGTACGCTCTCCCTAGTGACTGTTGGGTTAAAACCCACACTAAAATCAAATTTGATAAAAGAGAGGTAGTCTGCAAATCAATGGCTAAGGTAAAGCTAGATGTTGAAGGACACTCTGTTGACATAGAGTTCTATCAACACAATATGGAAAATTATGACTGTCTTCTAGGAGTTGATTTTCTGCAACAATGCAATACATTTAGCATCTCCCAGAACAGTATAATGTTATTTGAGCCTCCTGTATCTATACCCAGGAGATATTCTTTCCAGAGCATAGTTCCTTTACCACAGAAGGTAAAGACTGTCAATAACACCTGGATTCATAAATCTATTTCTAACAATGCTGTTAATATTGAAGAAATAGCTTCCAGGATCAAGAGGAACGTCTGCAGTGAAGATCCACATGCTTTCATCAGCAGAAAGAAGCATTATTGTTCTTTGGATCTTCAGATGATCAAAGACGACAAGGGCAATGAAGTGCTACCAAAGTTCAAGGCACATCATAAAGGCATGCCCCCTGCAGAGAGAAAAGAATGCCAGGGTGAAATACAGAAATTGATCCAAGCAGGACTCATACAAGAATCCAATTCACCATGGGCATGTTCAGCCTTTTATGTGAACAAGAGATCTGAACAGATCAGAGGAAAGAAAAGGCTCGTAGTGGATTATAAGCCACTGAATAAATACATAACTGCTGTACAGCATCCCATTCCAGCCAAGGATGACATCTTGAGAAGAATCAAAGGATCTCATGTCTACAGCAAGTTTGATCTGAAGAGCGGATTTTGGCAAGTGTTCTTGCGCAATGAAGATATGTATAAAACCGCTTTCATCGTACCAGGTGGTCAATATGAATGGAAAGTTCTTCCATTCGGTCTCAAGACAGCTCCTTCTGTATTCCAGAAGATCATGGACAAAATCTTCGGTGAGTTGTCTGATTTCCTAATTGTTTACATTGATGACATTCTCATATTTTCTAAGTCACCAAAGGAGCATTTAACTCACTTAGAAAAGTTTTATGAGACTGTATATAAAAATGGGATCTGCTTGTCTCCCACTAAAATGGAAATCTTTAAGGAAGAAATAGACTTCCTTGGTATTACAATCAGTTCAGGAACAATTTCTATGCAGCAGCATGTAATCACAAGCATACAGAATTTTCCTGACCAAATCCTAGAGAAACAACAATTGCAGCGTTTCTTAGGATGTATCAACTATGTTGCTGGTTTTTACCAGAACATAGCAGCTGATCGTGTACTGCTAAATAGTAGACTCAAGAAGAATGCCCCTGGATGGAACCAGGACATGACCAGAGCAGTACAGAGAATTAAGAAGCAAGTACAAGAACTCCCAGCAATGTCATTACCAGGACCTGGCAAAAAGATCATTGAATGTGACGCCAGTGAACAATTCTGGGGAGCCGTACTCAAGGAAAAGGCCGAGAATGATAAAGAGAAGGTATGTAGATTTGCCTCAGGAGCTTTTCAAGGTTCTGAGTTAAATTATCATTCTTCCCATAAGGAATTATTAGCTGCTAAAAAGGCCATCAAGGCTTTCTGTTCTTCGTTCAGAATGAAGAATTTATTTTAAGATCTGACCTCAAAGATTTCAGAAAAAGGTTAGATGGCGGAGATCCAGCTAATAAGGTAGCCTTCAACAGACTCCAAAGATGGGGTCTTTGGTTTGACAACTTTGAGTTCCAAGTAGAGCATATATCAGGCAAACAAAATGCTCTTGCAGATTTTGTCAGCAGAGAACTCAATACTTCTAAGAACATTAATGTCACAGAGGTTATCCATGAATCCCATGGCACTGTATGGGATCATCGACATGCAAAGGAACAAATTGATGCACTAGTACTGTGTGACAACAGAATGTCACAAGAAGCTCAGACGCTTCTGATCTCTAGAGATCTTATAACCACACAAGAGTTCGCCATGTCTGAACTTGAATGTAAACTTTATGATCCTGACATACCAGGTCATGAGTTTCATACTTTACAAGAACCCTTGGTCAAGTGTTGTTTAAAGTGGCAATGGAGATCTCTCTACGCAGTCGAACAACCGGATTTCCTACCTGTCGAAGGTCTCAGACTCAGGCAGCTGATACCAAGAAAGGACACATTGTGGCGGTTCGAATTTTCAAGGATGTGGCCTGAAGAACATCCTTTGCAGACAGACATATGGAACCGACCTCCTTCTCTGGGAGACAGGAAGTACATCTCTTCTCACTTCAAGTACTTTCTTTCAAAGTTTCTCCCTTCTAAGTTATCTAACTCTCCTCTGTTAAATGTGCATCCGGATACAGCCAGAAATGTCATTATTCAATGTAAGATCCCATGGTATGTTAAGGCACATTATTATATTAAGATTAACCACAGGAATTTGGTTGAAAGACCAAATGCAACTCTTTGGAGGAGAATTCTTCTGCATCACACCATGGTCGTGCGACCACCAGCCCCTGATCAGGATCTCAGAATTCTTGATCACTATTTGTTCCCTACACGGCGCCATTTGCAACCTGACACAGATGGTACAGCGCGAATATCTCGCATATGGCTTGAGCAACATGAAAGGTTACTTCCTGGAGCACCGACAAGAAATGATTCCACATCATCTTCTGACGATGATGACCCTGACCGTCCAGGACCCTCTGTCCTCTTCGAATAATTGAGTGCGTTCCGCACTATCTGTCATGATGATAGGCATGTTATCATCTTCCTTTCAGGATTCCTTCTTATCCTCGCTTTTAATAAAGTTATCGAGCGGCTTGTTGCTCGGTAGTTAGCTTTGTAGGTGCGTGGTGGACCCATGCATCTTTTAGCTTTAAGTCTTGTCTTGTCTCGCTTTCGGTGAGTGGGCTGTACTCACTTGGGAATCTAACCGATTACCTCTGGCTCCGGTTTCCGGTCTTCCCGTATCCGGTGAAAAGCTTTGAGTTGCCTATTTAATAGCGCATCCTCATTTCATTCACTACACTGGAACTGGACTAGATCTGAATACGCTGGATAAAGAAGATACATCCGGAGCGAGAAGAAAGGAAAGGATTTCAGAATTCGAGTCTATAAATACATGTTTGTAAGTCAGAAATGTTTAAATCTGTCCATGTACTTGTCAGAGTTAATGGAAGTTTGAAGTTTTTGAATATAGATCATTTTGATGAGTTTGAAAATGTCTTTGATTCAGATGATGTGTTTGATGTTGTAGTAATGATATTAGTAGATCTGTTCGGAGATGATGCAGAGTTAGATATTCAATTGATATTTGGTCAATATTAGAATGGTTGACATGCTTTGTCTTTGTAGTTTTACAAGTCGAGTTAGAATATAAGTTGATGATCATTAATGATTTCAGTATATTTGAAGATTACTTTGAGACGAGAAGATGTCTTACTGATCGATTAGGTTGTATTAAAGAATTGTATCCTCGTGGAGTTATGTTCTTATCATTCACATATATGGTTGGTAGATAAGAGTGGCGGTTTGATGTGGTTAATCTTAAAGCGCCACTCTTATCTACCAACCATATATGTGAATGATAGTAACATAACTCACTGAGGATACAATTCTTTAATACAACCTAATACGATTGTAAAGACATCTTCTGTCTCAAAGTAATCTTCAAATATACTTGAAATCATTAATGATCATCAACTTATATTCTAACTCGACTTGTAAAACTACAAAGACAAAGATGTCAACAGTGTCCTTCAACATCTAGCTTTACCTTGGCCATTGATTTGCAGACTACCTCTCTTTTATCAAATTTGATTTTAGTGTGGGTTTTAACCCAGCCAGTCACTAGGGAGAGCGTATTGTCTGATAAGGCTAATCTCAGCACCCGTGTCAATCATGGCATCCAAAACATAAGGCTTTATATGTGGAATGCATATAGTGATTGCTATGAAGGGATTCTGGGTGCAGCTTAATGTACATACCTTTGGCTGTGATGGCTGATCTTCTTCAGTTGCCAAATTGTGGTATGTTTCTTCAAGATTCTCCTGAGAATCTTCCTTTTCACTTTCTTCCTCAGCAATGAGCTTGCTATATTCTTCAGTTGCTTTAGCAAGCACTTTCTCAAGTAATTCAATCCTGGATCTTCTCCAGGCCTTGTACATCTGCCTTGAAGCTGGATTTTCTGAAGATTGTCCTGGCTCATAAGAGGAGTAAACAGGAGGACTGATTCCTCTTCCTCTTCCTCGCCATGCTCCAAATCTTCCCCTGGTGGGAATTTGTCTCTGTCTGACTCTCTGTTGGAATGGAGGCCGTATTGGAAATGCTTCAAAGGGCTCTTCTATTTCTGATTCAGCTCTGCTCGTGCCACGGTTCCCGCTCCAATTCATTCTGCCTTAAGTATCTGTCTTGCAGATTTCTGAGCTCCTTTTGAAGAGCTATCTTCCTTGTTGTATCCCAAGGGGGACAAGCTGTCATAGACTGACTGGAGACTTTCAACTTGCCTTCTGAGCAAGTCTGCACTTGGTGGTATCATGGGATGAACAAAGTTAGATACCATATTGATACTGAAATGAGTAAAGGAAGGAATAGAACTATACCCACTATCAGTACTATCTTCATCTGATGAAGCTTGCTGAATATTATTGCAGTTTTCTCCTTCAATGGAGACATATGATATATCAGATGATAAACTATCAGTGTCAGAAATAAAAGCATATTCTTCTTCTTCTATGCCTTTACTGGTTAAGGCATTTACCTTTGCCTTACCTTTCTCTGTATGTCTCTGTGGACACTGATTAGCATAATGAGCATCTTTACAAATATAACAGGTAGGTTTAAACCTGTTTGATTTACCCAAATGTTTATACTTACGAAACTTGTATTTCGCTCTGGGTTTACCTTTCTGGAACTGCTCTTTATATTTTCCTTTTCTGAATTGCTCTCTGTATTTATGTTTCTTTTTCTTTTTCTGCCGCCACTCACCCCCTTTTGAAAAAAGACAATCTTTGCAAGAAGATTTCTTCTTGGAAGATTGGATTTCTAGTTCAGGGCATCCAAAGGGTTCTAAAGCATACTGTGTGCAGAAAGTATTGCTGAGAGCTTTTTGGTGTTTGAACGCTTGCTTGCGTTCCCATTTTTCTTTGCACATCTTGGCATTACACTGATCTATGATCTGGTTGATGTGCCCAAAACTTAACTCTGAAGTTTTCATTCCATGCATGGCCTTTCTATATTGTGTAGCAAAGAAAGGTGGAAATGACTCAATATAACGGAGACGCATGGTCTCATCGTTAATATTACCTGAACTGTAATATAGCTTCTGCATGAAGCATTGGTATTCCTTTATGCGAGTCATATCACATAAGCGAGCTCTGAGGAACATAGCCGTGTTCATCATCTTGTCATCGTCTATATTACCGATGAATTCTCTGATAAGAGCTCTTTGTGAGGCCGGTGAAACTCGTATCTAATATTTCTGCTTTGTTGGGAAGTACATCCCACCATTCTTTAAGAATGCCTACAAAGCCATTGACTATAGTGGCAGCAATATTTTGAGGTGTTCTGCCATAGGTTTCTTTTTGGGTGTTGCCCCATCCTATCATTGCATGGATTATTTCTTTTATTTCAGCCACAGTCTTGCATTCTACTCTGTAGAAATTTGGCTGAAGTGTTTGGACCTTTGTGGTTGACTGAAAACCTGGAGTACTGCTTTCACCCATATGTTCATCAAACAATGGTGGTGTGAATTCTGGATTCTCAATGTGAGATTCAGTACCCTCTATGCTTTGAGCATATTTACTTCTTTGTCCTTAAAGAACAAAGGTTTGTATTCTTCTAGAACTTCCTTGTATGACTTTTTGGGACCGGGATTGGCAAAGTCGGACTTCGTCCCAAGAGATGACTTGAGACCAATCACCTTCTTTCCTAGGTGTTAACCTAGTATTTAACTCATTGATCTTTGGAAAGATCTTGGGAAGTTCTTGGGTTAGACACTTTTGGATATCATCTATCCTGCTGTGTGTCTTTTCATTTTCATCCTGAATTTGTGACAGACCTGATTCTAACAATTCATTGGTTTGTTGTGTTCTGGCTATGATTGTACTTTTCAAACCAACTGTATGATCAACCAAGGGTTGAACTATGTCTGTGACTCTTTGTGTGACTGCCTCTGGTAGGCTTGTGGAAAGACTATGTCTTTGTGCTTTCTATCTCGCTTAACTCCGATTCTTCCATTTTATCAAATCTAGAATTTAACAATCTCAAAGCACTAAAGAAGTTAGTGTCTCCTTTCTTTCTCAATTCTATAGCTTTAAGTGTTCTTTCCAAACTTGAAAGCTTTTCAGATTGAGAACATACCTCTTCATTCACAGATAAGAGTGCCTTGTTGGTCCAGTTGAGCATTTTAGAGCTTTCAGACGGCTCTATCTCCTTGTTGACTGCTCTTTGATACCAGAATACAGCTTTCTGGGTCTCATCAGGTGAAATCAGCTCATGCTGATCTGTAGGAGGAAATGGAGTCCTCGTACTTGTTGAAGCCATATTTATTGTAGGCCCGTTGACAGGGGCGTACTTCTGACTGACTAGCTTTTCGCAATCTGAGCACCATAAAAAGTCAGTAGAAGGATCATGGGTTAATGATCTATGGCTACATAAAAATATCTTTTCATCTTCTTTACTAGCTTCTTGAGGCTTAGATGTTTCACCAACTGTAAAGTAAGAAGATGTAGAAGCTACTGAATTGCTTCTATTCAAGATTCTTTTTGATCTGTCATTATCAGATGCTTTACCAACATCTGAGTTTCTTCTGAAACTAAGTGTCACATTATTTCTGCCTTCTGTTACTGCAGTTGCATTTTCAAGCTTTGGCTGAGATGTCTGCACAAACTTTTTTGCAAGTGTCCATTCCTTAGGGACCTTGATGTCTGACCATGAAATTAACTCAGGTTCAATCTTCTGAGTTTCTAAGTTCACGTGTGTCACCACGCTATCGCCTTTGGGACGTGCGTGCTTAATTTACCACCGGGTTCATGGTATTGACTAGACGGTAAATGATTTTATAATGGACGGCAAGAGGACAAGATCCTTTGCGCATATTTAAGCCTGTGGTTGCTAAGTGCAATTTTAAGACATCCTGCAGAAGGTCTTCTTTGGTTAAAGACACTGGGTAGTTAGGGTAAACTTCAAAGGATACAGGCCTGTATGAAGGCCAGTTTGGACTGCGGCTAACAAACTATCCTTAAAATTGTCAAAACGTAAATCTAAAAGACAACATAAAATACTAGCATTCAAACCGCGGCGAAATAAAGGTGTGATTCCTATTTGTACACAGCCGATATGAGCAAATTTATAAGTGGTTTGACGCTTAAGGGACTTGACATCAGCTTTATCAATTAAAGGGATATTATATTCACAACTAGAACTCTGTGAAACCTGAATAACGGATTCCCTAGTCTTAAAGACTGTGGAAGCTAAAAGCTGAAACCTATTTAAATGGGAATAAACTTCATTATAAGCTTTCTTAGAAGTCGCCACTCAGGAGTGGGACTCGACTCATCTACAATATTAATCTCTTCATTGACTGAGAAAACATCAGACAAACTAATCAAAGATGTATCTTCGGAATCTACAGTAGAAGTTCGGGGAGACTGGTCAGCCATTGTGGGACTTGCAAGCAAAGAACCAAAAATCTGCGACACTCCTCGGGCAAAACTTCGTCTTACTGTTGCGCCTGACAAACGGCGTCTTACGGTTGCGATAGCCACACCTGCAGATTATACTGGGGTATATGAACTTGCGTTAACACAAATGCTGAAAGATCACTGAACTTACTTCTGAAGATACGATTCACAACTCTGAATATTGCTGACACTTCCGATTCTCTTTTGCTAGCTCTGATACCATTCTAAACCAAATCAAACTGCCACTCTTTTCTAGCTCGATACCATTCTAAACCAAATCAAACCGCCACCGCCACTCTTTTCTAGCTCGATACCATTCTAAACCAAATCAAACTGCCACTCTTATCTACCAACCATATATGTGAATGATAGTAACATAACTCCACGGAGGATATACTTCTTTAATACAACCTAATACGATTGTAAAAACATCTTCTGTCTCAAAGTAATCTTCAAATATACTGAAATCATTAATGATCATCAACTTATATTCTAACTCGACTTGTAAAACAACAAAGACAGTATCAACCATTCTAATACTGACCAAATATCAAATGAATATCTATCTCTGCATCATCTCCGAATAGATCTACTAATATCATTACTACAACATCAAACACATCATCTGAATCAAAGACATTTTCAAACTCATCAAAATGATCTATATTCAATAACTTCAAACTTCCATTAACTCTGACAAGTACATGGACAGATTTAAACATTTCTGACTTACAAACATATATTTATAGACTCTGAATTCTGAAATCCTTTCCTTTCTTCTACTCCAGATGTATCTTCTTCATCCAGCGTATTCAGATCTAGTCCAGATCCAGTGTAGTGAATGAAATGAGGATGCGCTATTAAATAGGCAACTCAAAGCTTTTCACCGGATACGGGAAGACCGGAAACCGGAGCCAGAGGTAATCGGTTAGATTCCCAAGTGAGTACAGCCCACTCACCAAAAGCAAGACAAGACAAGACCTAAAGCTAAAAGATGCCAATGGGTCCACCACGCACCTACAAAAGCTAACTACCGACAACAAGCCTGTCGGATAACTTTATTAAAAGCAGGATAAGAAGGAATCCTGAAAAGGGAAGATGATAACATGCCTATCATCATGACAGATAGTGCGGAACGCACTCAATTATTCGAAGAGGACAGAGGGTCCTGGACGGTCAGGGTCATCATCGTCAGAAGATGATGTGGAATCATTTCTTGTTGGTGCTCCAGGAAGTAACCTTTCATGTTGCTCCAGCCATATGCGAGATATTCGCGCTGTACCATCCGTCGAGGTTGCAAATGGCGCGTGTGTAGGAAACAAATAGTGATCCAGAAGTCTGAGATCCTGATCAGGAGCTGGAGGTCGCACGACCATGGTGTGATGCAGAAGAATTCTCCTCCAAAGAGTTGCATTTGGTCTTTCAACCAAATTCCTGTGATTAATCTTAATATAATAATGTGCCTTAACATACCACCATATTACAATAAGCATGAAAATAAGAAACAATGTAAACCTTCTCTCTAATTACTTTCTTTCTTTGTTTCTACACCTTGTTCCTACAATTCCATTCCAAAGATCAAGATTTTGCTCACTACTCACATTAAACTCGCTTCTCAATATCTCTCGGATCTTTGAATTCCCATTCTCTTACTCCTTTCATGCATTTATAGGCCTTCTCATTTCCTCCTGTGAACTGGAGGATGTGAAAGGGCATGGAAGGGGGAGAGACATGGCTGGGCACTTCAAATATATGTCCATTCACATTCCATTCTTATTTTCTATTTGAAAGTGACAGATGCCACCCGAGAAGACTGGAGGTCTTAGGATCACCACCCCTGGGTGGTAGTTTTAGGACCATCACCCTTGCAAGGCAGTGGTTCTGAAACGGTTGCTCTGCATAGAGTGGCAGTTCCTTCGAGAACCTTTGTTTACCTCATTTTATTCATTTTTCTTGTTTCTCCTTCTTGGTGCTAATGGAATTGATGAAGTGGTTTGTTTTTATGGATCCCTATGGATCATACCTTCCCTAATTAGGAGGATTTTGGTCCCACAAAATCTTATTGGGGTAGTGGTAGAGGAATCAACTCCCTCTCGTGCTCATTCATGTACCATTGGGTCTTCCTTGGTGTCTTCTCTCATCCAACCTGCCAAGACTCATGTGGATCTCTGGTTTATTTCTCCAATGCTACAACCCCCTTCAAGTTTCCTCAAGTTCAATCCTCTTTGGAAGGTAACTTCTGTATCTTTCCTTATTTTTCATGTATAGATTGCATTATTGGTTGCAATCTCTTACAACTTGCTATTGCGTGCATCTGCATGAAGTATGGTCTGAAGGTTTCTTCTTTAACCTACTCAAGTATGGAAAAGGCCCCATACTGTAGTGGTTTAGTCCTTCTTTCTTGTCTTTCTCTCTTGAGATGGATTGTCCAAATCCTCTGTAATTATTCTATGCTTTAGTCACCACCATTCCTTATATCTCCTCTTCTTCTTGCTGCCCCACGATTAGGTCTAGTGAATCCTTAGGTAGATACGGTGACTGTATAGCGGAAGTTTATTTTACTCCTTGAATGAGTAGTTCATGTGGTGTCTTCTTCTACAAAAACTGACAAGTGCTATCCAAATTTTGCATCCTTTAGTTAGAAATATCTATGCTCTCACGTCCATTTTTCTTTTCTTCCAATGAAAGAAAAAAAACTAATGATTTTCTTAAATAAGTCTTGGTGCTTGGTTGACACTTATCATAGCCTTCTTTGATTTGCTTAGGTGTGCCTCAATGTTAAAACTAACTCTGTACTTGACCCATCTATACTGTTTCTCCATCCTTGTAAACACAACATCCCTAACATACAAGTAAGTACTTCAAGACAATGTCAAATGCATCAAGTGGAATAATATCAACCTCTAATACATCTATGTAATGGGTATTTATCCCAAACTAAAACTTAAACTTCCTTGTAACTTTTATTTCTACACCCTTCTTCACCCATCTCAGTGGGTATGGATGTGGATGTGTGTAAGTCTCTAGACCAAGTTGTTCTATAACCACATTAGAAATCAAATTTGACTGAGAACTAGAATCTACTAAAGCGTTTACCTTAGTCTTCTTGATTTGGATTCTGATTTGAAATAGCTCACTCATCTCTTCTTCTTATGCTACCCCGTACATGTTAGTGGCCATGCATCCCAACCTCTTGTCTACATCTGAATCATCCTCAATCTCCACCTCTATTTCTGTTTTCATAATGGCCATGGATTTCTTAGAATCCTTGGTTCGGTGCTTTGGGTGCAATTCTAGATGCAACTTCCAACATGTGGCATCAGTGTGTCCATTTTCATCACAATTATTACATTAATTATTAGGATATTTACAATTATGCAAAGTAGTAGTGGCATGTTTACCTTTCCAATTACCTTTTCTACTTGTCTTCCCTTGTTCTTTGTCTGTTTGTTTGGTTGACTGGTCTCCCTTTGGCTCTATTTCTCCTTACTTCTTCTCATCATCAATGTAGTATGCTTGTATACAAGCTTCATTGAGATCCTTGGGCTTCGTGGAGATTACCTTCCTCTAAAGGTGAGTGTGAAGTCCTCCCAAATACTTGGTCAGAATGTCCTCATCCTCCAAGTCCATATTAAGCAACATGGCTTGTCTCCAAAATTCTGTAGTGTATTCTTGCACGCTTTGACCACCGCTACTGTCTATCTAAAAATCGCCACTTAATCATCATGTCGGTGTTATGGCCAATGAAGTTAGCTCTAATCAATTATGTAAAACCTTTCCAAGTATTGACAATAGGACATTTCTTCTTCTCACAAGTGGCTAGATGGGTTTCCCACCAAACCAGAGCATGACCTTCCATTTTGAGACATGAAAAGGTGATCCTTTTTACCTCAATAACATTATGCACACTAAAGTAGATTTCCAACTATTTTAGCCATTTATCCAGTAACTCTGCATCTACTTTTCCTTCAAAATTCTTTATTTTCACTTTTGTTTCAACTTTAAAAGGTGTATGTGTAGATTTTACCTTCTCACTTACAATTGGTGTCTCTTCACACTCTTCCCATTCTTCCTCTTTGTGGATATTTCTGATACCAAATTTTTTGGCTAGTGCTTGAACCACCGAGTCCATGGAATATTTCTTAACTAAATCCATCTTTTATAGATCTGAAATCTCTTCTTGTTTCCTATGCAATCTATCCATCATGGTCTCTAGCATCTCGACTCTATGGACCAAGTTCTCTTCCTCCATTTGAGCTCAAATTATTTGTTTCCACTTCTTCATAGAAATATCTAGCTCACAAGGTAAAACTTCTTCACCTTTAGACCTTGTCACTATCATACAAAATCACAAGAAAGATTTGAATACCACAGTCCTGGATATATAATCAGCTCTGATACCAAAATGATCCGTAAACTTCTACTTTGGAACTCTACAAATCACACAATTATGTTGTTCTACTTTCAACTTTGGAAAATGACAGATTTTCTTGAAAAATTAGAGCTTCATGACTGATTATCTAGTGCTATATAAAGGAAATTACAGAGGAGAAAAGAATTCAAAACTTCAACACCATTAGAATTGCCTGCATCCCTTCGAAATTCGAGGAAGACAATGCCTCCGTAATTAAAGGAACAATCAATATAAATATTGGAACAGAGAAGGAACCAAAAATATTAAAGTTGGGATCCTCCTTAACTCTAGAGGAGGTGGAAATACATACCCAAATCCTTAGGGAACATGAAAATTCCTTCGCATTTAGTTACAAAGAAATGATGGGGATTGCACCACACATCATGGTGCACAATCTTGTCACCAAACTAGATGCAAATCTGATTAAGAAAAATTTGAGGCCCATGAAGCCAAAAGTGGCCCTCATGGTGAAAGAAGAAGTGATGAAACTCCTCCAGGTGGGATTCATCAAGCTAGTTGATTACTCTCAATGGGTATCTAACATAGTCCCGTTCTCAAGAAAAATGGAAAGATTCACATTTGTATAGATTTTCGTGGATATAAATAAGGCTTGTCCCAAGGATGATTTCCCATTACCATCCATCAATGTTATCATTGATGCAATAGCTGGTTTCGAGTTGTTGTCTCTTATGGATGGATTCTCTAGGTATAATTAGATCAGAATATCTAAAGAGGATCAAGCCAAAACCATGTTTATAACTCCTTGGGGAACTTACTTGTTATGCGGTCATGTCGTTCGGGCTTAAGAACACTAGAGCTACGTACCAACGAGCGATGACTTATATATTCCATGATATTATTCATAATATTTTGGAATCCTATGTGGATGACCTTCTGGATAAGTCTAGGAAGCATTTTGATCACCCAAAAGTTCTTCGTGTCATCCTTTCTCACTTAATCAAGTACGGTGTCACATTCAATCTTGAAAAATAAGTATTCGGTGTAATGACATGCAAGATTTCGGGGTTACATTATATCTTCACAAGGGATTGATGTCAACTCATCCAAAATCTAGGCTATTCTAGAGATGGTTCCACCATTATATGATTCTAGTATTAGATATTTTCTTGTAAAACTCGGTGTAATCCGAAGGTTTATCCTTGACTTGACCTTTGTTGTTCACCCCATCAACAATTTGTTGAAAAAGGATTATAGCATTGATTGGATAGAATAATGCAATGAGGCCTTCAAGGTAGTTAAATGATTCTTGTTATCCCCTCCCATGCTAATGCTACCTAGATCAGATCACCCTTTGATCTTGTATTCACGAGCTACAAATGTTTTTCTAGCCTACATGTTGGCTCAAGAGGATGATGATAAACAAGAGTGTGCAATTTATTTCATTAGTCGGACATTTTTGATTATGAGACATGTTACACCCAGGAAGAAAAAGAATGCCTTGCCATAGTCTTTGCAACAAAGCACTTAAGACATTATATGTTGAATCAAGAAACAAGGGTTATTGTTAAGTCAGATCACTTGCGAACATTCCTCACACAAGGATCCTTTTATAAGAAATCCGGTGCTTCATAAACCTAATGGGTGAGTTTTAACTAACATTTTTTAATCAGAAATCCATCAAAGGAAAAATAATTACAGATTGGTTAGTTGATAATCTATTAGATGGAGGTTATCTAGTAGATCTAGACTTCCCTGATGAGTGTTCATACTTCATTAAGACTAGGAACCCCATTTGTGCGTGTCCATGGTATACCAACATCATTAATTTTATAGTGGACCATACATATCCAAAAGGGGAAACATCTCAACAAATAAGGTGGTTACGTGTCATTGCCACTAAGTATGTTATTGTAGAGAAGGTTCTCTATCGCAGGGCCTTCGATGGAATGTTTTTAAGATGTGTCAATGCCAAAGAATCCAAAAATATTCTTTATGAGTAACATAGAGGAGTATGTTGAGGTCACTTCGGTGGCCATGCCATTTCTCAGAAGATACATTAGATGGGCTATTTTTAGACCACTCTAGAATGTGATGTAATAGAGTTTGTGCGTAGATGCCAAAAATGCCAAGAGTTCTCCCACGAGATCCACATACCAGCACAAGATTTGCAACCAATCACAACCCCATGGCCCTTTTCCATGTGGGGCCTAAATTTGATAGGGAAATTCTCTCCCTCATCAACAGATGGCCATAACTTCATAATCACAGCCACATAATACTTTACCAAGTGGGTAGAAGCCATGCCTCTTACCACTGTACCTGGATCTATAATCGTTAAGTTCATCTTGAACTAGATCATTTGTAGGTACGGTGTCCCACAAGTCATTATCTCAAATAATGACATGTCTTTCAAAAATGATGAGGTGTATGAATTATGTGCAAAGTTCAAAATAATTCATCACACAGATTCTCTTTATTATCCTCAGGCCAATGGACAAGCTGAGGCTATGAATAAAACATTAAATTCCATCCTCCTTAAGACTGTTAAGGAGAACAAACGAGATTGGAATTTAAAGCTTTTTCCAGCCTTATGGGCCTATCGGATGTCAGTTAGAACACCAATGGGGAAACCCCATTTTCTTTAGTGTTTGGTGCTGAGGTGGTTCTGCCACTTGAATTCAAAATACCTAGTCTTTGTATTTCACTACACGGGATCCTGGGAGAAGAGGGTTATCGAGAAGCATGACTCTCTCAGTTAGAAAGTCTCGATGAGGCTAGACTTAATGCTGAACAATGACACAATGTTTATGCTAACCGGATGGCTTAGAAATATAATAAGAAGGTTTATGAATGTGAAATATATGAGGGAGATTTGGTATTAAGACTTGACAAACTAGATAGAAAAGAAAACCGGCGAGGGAAGGAAATTCAGACCTAGGTGGTTGGGTCCATATCGAGTAGTAGAAGAATACAAAAATTGGGCATTTTTCCTATGTATGCTAGAGGGTGAGGAGTTTAATGAATCTATGAACTCTCTTCACCTAAAGAGGTATTACGCATGATCCATTATCATCTTCATATGTACATTCGCATCCGCATTGCATTATCATCCTGCAAGTTCACTTTGTAAAAAATCGTGATCAAGGAACTTATTCTTATAAAGCAATTCTTAAAAACTTTTGAAAACATTGGAAAAACATTCTAATCATATCTCTTCAAACCTTCATAGTGTGATCAATTATTTGAATAATTTCATCGGTTTAAGTAGGATAAGACAAATTTTTTACCATGATCATACCAAGGCCTACATACTTTGTTCTCGCTTTATAGTCTCTTTCTGGATTAGGTGTCTTTGCCCATAGTTTGTTCTAGAAGCTTCATGGTGTCACGTATATCCCATAAAAATTATCTTTGGAAATAATAACATGCTAAAAAATTTTCCTAGATGAGTAAGTCAAATACAAATCCACAAAAAAATTATTTTACACATTTCTTTTCCTTACCGATCCTTGGTGTCGAGCCTACATCTCTTACTGGTGATGTAAGGTTGGGAAAGGAGGGAAATTCCCTTACTCGCCTATACCTTGTCCATGGTGATGAGCCCATACTTCCTACTAGTAGCATGGGGCAAGGTGTAGGGGGTCTCTTTGATGAACTTGAAAGTTAGAAACAATCCAGTCAAATATTGTGAAATCATAAGTCAAAAACAAAGTGAGTTAGATGTCCAAAATTCCAAAAGAGTTTAAAACCCCAAATCTAGATTTTGTCAACCAAGTGGCCATCTACAGATCCAAGTCTAGATAAACTGGAAAGCAATTCACATTCTAAAATATGAAGTAGCTTGAGTAGGGTAAGGTTGTAGCATCTCAGTTTGGTTTTGCTAAACCTTTGTCTTTCTCTCATCACTACCATTCAACAAATTTTCATAACTTGTGCCCCTTCTGATTCTTGGTATTGAGCCCTCGTATCTTACTAGTTGCATGGAGTTAGGGGTGGGGCAAGTACATTTACTTATCTTATCATTGTATCACCACATTTTACCAAGACAATATGAAGTATTGAAAATTGCTTAAAGAAACTAAAGTTCAACATCGCGTTGTGTTCGCATTATCATATATCAACATTATAAAATACAAAAAAAAATCATTCTGTTATCATTTCACATCCACTGCATACATTCTAAAAAGAATAGAAAGTGAAAATTCTAAACATTGAGAGTACACATGAGAAATAAAATGAAATAAAGTCAACTCGGATACAATGGAATACCTAACAAAAATAAGAGTCTATATATATATATATATCATAGCGGGTCAAGTTTCTATACAATTTCATCACGTGCTAAGGCGTGGTCAAAAGCTCATAATAAGCCCTAAATATATAAAAACAAATGTATAAACACCTAAAAAAATGTCATCAAAGCAATAAAAATGGCCCCATGGCCTATCAGTCCCTGTGGGATCCCTCGGATGGTGCCCTGGCCATGTCTAGGGCTCCTACTGTTGTTACAATGACACTGAGAGTGGATCAAATGATGTGAGTGCTCATAGTGGCATCCACTGCCCATGGCCTCACTGTAATAATGGCTCTGTCTCATCAAGTGCTCTACAATCTCATATCTAGTCCACCTGTACGGAGGGAGGTCACTATCTCTGCTACCCTCCACATAGGGGAAAACATGTCAGTGTGTCTTCCGGCGGCTAATGGCTGGCCTAAGTCAATAGTTAGCTCAGCTTGGGTCTTCCCCAAGGGGATCAATAGAGTATCCATGCACACTTGATAAATGAGCTCTCGCCACTCTGTGCCATCACTACAAGAAGAGAAAAAGAAGCGATAATTTAGAAAAACAAAATACAAATTAAATGAGATCGGGGGATCATTTTTTAAAAAGTTATCTAAACATCCCTAAATTATTTTAGTACAAAATATCATCTCAAGATCTTTCCAATGACTGTAAGAACGTGACAAACGGACATCGGGAGCTCTAGTTATGTCTGATCAAAGTTCGGTCAACGGGAAAGTCAACTCTAGTCAACTGGTCAATAATGGACCAATCGCACTACGACACGTGGCAAAAAGGAAAAAGGGAGTTGTTTGTTGGTTTTCGATCACTGGTCTTCGACGAGCATAAAAATGGTGCACGGGAACAAGAGGCTCAACTTTTATTACGGAGGGGAGCCCGTGGCGCTGTGTGGACTATGGTATTATCGCCGACATGGTGGGTCCACAAGCCACCACGTGGCTTGCCACCACTCGTCGAATTCGCTTGATTTGCCTATCGAGGGTCGACAAGTGGTATTTATTGCCATATTTCATTTGGAATGTCATTATATTGCTTGGGTCGAAATTATATTATCTTGGTAAGTCCACTTTCCATATTCCACGCATTTAATCCAAATCCATATTACATTTTCCACGCATTATATTTGGTTTAACCTCCAAGCATTATTCAAGGCGCCTAAAAATACTGTCTATACATAGCCATGCGCATCCTTATCCAACCAGAAAATGAACCCACATTCCAAGCGGCTAAAATGGCTCACAAGCCAATACAAAAGCGCCCCCTTTGCATTATTAAATACCTCCCTTCATCCACGCACCCACAATGTGGGATAAACCTCTTGAAATCCGCCTAAGGAGAAGGAAGTGGAGATATGGGGGGGATTTGAACCGTGGTCTCCATGCTAAAAGATAAGGGCTTTGACTGCCACGCCACTTGTTTAGAAACAATATAAAAGGAGCTTTATTGTATTTGAATAGCATTGGAGACAGGTCTGTGTAAAGCCAAGAGGAGGCAGTTTCAGAAAACGCCATTTTTGAAGGCCTTGCACTCAGATTGGGCACTCAGAGTAAAAATATGAAATGAAGGAAATTATGAGATGATTCCAACAATGTAATATTTGATATTTTTGTTGATTTTTAACCTATTTTTGGAAGCTTTGAATGCAGTTTTTAACAGGGATCTTCAAGACAGCTAGTTGGAAAACACAAATTTCAATGCACTTCTGGTCCGAATTGTGACTTGGTGTAAACATGAAAAATGTTTAGAATTCTGATATGATCTCAGATATATGATTTTTTTTCATATAATGTTTTTAAATATCCATTTGTAGGTGTTTTTCTAACACAGTTGCAGGGAGATCACATTGTGAAAACACTATAGGAGCCACGGATCATTCTTGGGACAGTTTTCTGCTATTTTTCGAGTTCTTGGGACATTGATCAGCTCATTTTTAGGTTGTGATTCATTATTGGTTGTTTGTAAGAGTTATTTTACTTGCATTTCAATATTATTAATGGATCGGTTCAATCTGAACCCGGGGACGTAGGAATTTCCGAACCCCGTAAACAATCTTGTTTGTTATCTGAATGTTTTCAGTTTTCTAATTATTTATTTGCTACACAAGTTTTTCGCACTTATATGGATGCATAATAATCAGAATTTAATCAATTTTTGGAGTTTAGAATACTTAAAATTGGTTAAGAAAATCACGATCTTTGGAAACTTTTAAAAGTGAAAAAAATACAACACACATTTTCAGATCACCAAGGAGCCAATCACACTCCCTCTCCTAACTCTATCTAATGTACTCCTCCTTCTACATTCACCAAAACATGGAAAATAGAAAGTTAGTAACATATACCAAATAATAAGCTCACCAAAAACATTACAAAACATCAAAAATCCAAAAATATCAAGTTAATACATGTTTTGGTCATTCTGTTTAGAACCACCGCCCTAAAAAGGTGGTGGTCCCGTGACCACTACCCTGATTTGGGTAGTAGTCCCGGACCGATTTTCCAAACACGTCTTTTACCCTAAAAATTCCCAAAAAGACAAAAAAAGACTACTTTTGACCAAATAAAAGAATGCCTTATGGGTTCCCCTAGAGACTCATCTAAGACAATTTTTTTTGAAAATGATCCCTCATAGGTGAAATTTTCAAAGTTTTTAAATTTTAGGTATTAAAAGACAAAAGTGAAAATAACCAACATTAGACCGCATCTGGTTAATCTCCTGCTCATGGAGACATTGTCACATTTCCATTTTAAGACATTAGAAACAAGGGAATTTTATTTTTTTAAGTAATGTTCTCTTCTAAATACATAATTTAGAACACACATTCCATAACATCCATTCTTATAACAAATAACCATATGTAATTGTAATGACTCGATGTGCCACCAATCTATTCATGTTTAACGCTAAGTATTGAGTACTTTTCGTATACTACGTATACTTGGTTCTCTCGACCTGCATTGCGGGTATTGAGTGATTCTAAGGAACCTAACTGAATAGTTGTTACGTATTCATCTTCATCATGATCCTTAGACTAGGTGACATAGGACAATGCAATCGAAACTTATGATACTTTCACCAAATATTTCTAACATACTGCTCGTATTAGTTATTCCTTGACGGAATACTCGTCAATCCAAAATATGTCCTTCACCCCCACTCTATCATTGTTATCTTAGAATGTCCTTTACTGACTTCCGTCAGTCCTCTTGCCCAAGGTTTAACCCTAGTTTGGGTTAACAACGTAGGTTATGATAAGAAGGGGCTCACAAAGACTTAGGATATATTGGCATACTTTGGGTAAACCTAGAGAGAAACTAAGTTCAAGTCCTTAAGTGTGTAGATCTAGATGATCAATGCAGGAGGGTGTTTCCACATGTCAACTACAATGTTGTATCCTCGAGAATATCCTAATCTTCTTGAAGGTACAACCTTGCAGTCAACATGTGCTAGCATCCTCTGAAATGCCTCATCGAGATGCACATACCCCTAGGAGATTATTAATATTTAATTAATTTGGATAAATTATGCAGAGTTTCAAAGCAACCTTGCCCAAACCCTAATCCAACTCTCCCTAAGTTCCTTTCCAAATCAGGTTTCATTAATCCTTAAAGAACTTCCTTAACTTAAGATTGCTTTCGATGTTCGTTAATTTTGGCTCAACAAGTAGCTACCAAGAAGAAAGGATAATAACCTCATAAGTTCCATTTAATGTGACTTAACCATTCAAGGAAGTGTAACAACCACCTAGGTTGTAACTTAGTAGACTTTATTAAATGAAGCCTAATGATTATAATCATATCTTCCTTTTTGCTTACTTTTTCATAAGAGAGGAAGAGTCTTCCTCTTCATGGTTAAGTTCTAGGGTTTAACAAACCCTTTATGTCCTTTACAAATTCCATAGTTTTCATTGTAAGTTCATTACACGTTACCTTAATAATATGAATTGTTTAGATAAGAACATTGAAATTTTGCAACTTATTTAGTTGCATCACATTTAGGGAAATTACTCTAATTCCCTTTTTCCTACTTTTTCAAGAATACTCATTTGAACATATAAATAACATGAATAGTATCAAAAGGATAAGATTTCATTTCTTTTACAAAGGTAAAATATAATCTACACAACCACGCAAGTAATTTCTCGTCCTTAAATTCATTTTCAAAACTTATACATTTACAACTTATGCATTTTAGGCATCTTTGCATAACAATGGCCTTCAATCAAAAGAGAATAACTATTTTTTTCAATACTACCTAAGAACGAATCAGAATTCTTCACAAGAATCAAAGTTATATCAGCCAATGCATCATATAAGTTTTTTCCTTCTTTTATCACTTACGAAGTCCATATGCAAAAATCGCTAGCACGGGTCAATTCAATGAACTGAATATGATAAGCACTAAACCTTAAAACGAAGTGCATTCCACTAATTTTTCCAATAAAAACAACCCCGCATTAATGAACAATTAGTATTTTATACCTAAGCATAAGTAATAACAATGAGGAGAGCTTTAATGAACCGAATTTATAAATAGAAGAACGAGAATATAATCAATAAAATCTATCTTACAAATTAGATTATAATTGATCCCATCAATTATCTTTACCAAACAACAGATCATAATATCTCATTGTTTCCAATCCTACCAAAATATAATACAACACTTATCTTTACTATCGATACAAGAAGTGTTTACAACATATTCTCACTAGGATGTTTCATCTAATTTTTAAGTAAAGAAGAAGAGAAACCATTCCCATTATGCCAAAGTACATAACATCCACAAAGTAGAAACAGGTGCATATCAAGACTTAAACCATTTCCTTTAAAGGTCATCTACTTTAAAATTCAACATTTTAAGGTATTCATCAAAACAGATCCATATAAAAGAAATCCAAGAAGGAATGATGGATTAACAGTCAACAACAAGTTTGCAATTTCTTTTTGCCAACCAATCATCAATCTCTTTCTGCTTCATTTCAGTCAAATGAAAAGTATAAAAAGACTAATTAAGTATTGATTCTCTTTTCCAATAAGAATAAAAATCAGAAGGTTCCAACCAATGAACTTAACCCAACTACATTAGAAAAGGAGTCCTAACAGAATATGATCCCAATCTATAATCATTTCTTACAACTTAATTTAACAGTTTTACCTCTTCTTATACATACAGTTTAAGTTCATGCAAGAGTTCCTAAGAAAGAGAACAAGAACAACTTCAAGGAAAGAGAAACTCAATACTATCTTCCTTTCAAAATCTTCCCGTTATAATGCATGAATTCTACTTTCCATTAGGAACATTATAACAATGAAGTTTATACACACCTCACTTGACAAGAAAGAGTCACGGTTTATCTTTCAAACACTTACATTATTTCATTGGACTCAACAAGAAATGTGGTATCCGAGTAGATGCTAACACTCAAAATTTCCCAATAGTTCAGTCAAGATAGCACTATCTTGACAGTATTTCAACTCATCACTATAAGAACTACAGATTGGGATTCCAATAAAAATACAAACCAACAAGTTGATTCCAATCAAAATCTTGAAGATTTTATCTAACAACCTACTAAGCCATGCTTCTAGTTTTCTCCTTACGCATGTGGTTTATTCAAAAGGATTCTGAATTTAGAACCACTCCATCTAGTAATAAACTTAATTTAAATGACAAGATCAAACAACTTATTAAAAATACATTCAGTCAAAGACTCGAATTACAAATCCAAACACAATGTAAAGCATAAGCTCCCTCAAAGGATCAAGATCATTCAAATGCTTATAAACAAGTTCGGGTAACAACATGTTCCCTCTTTAGTTTATAAAATAGTCAAAGACTATAATATATGAACCAACACATCGTTCAGGTTACCATTTCTTTTATAAAAACCAAGTAACAAATTGATTGTACAATGTTGCATCACAATATCACAATCACAAATTCATAAATACACCAACACCGTAATGCTAGACCAAGTACAATGAAATTACTTAAAAACAGTTCAGAATAAGAAAAGAGCTTCCTTCACAGGTAAAATCCTATCAAACCCTATTTCATACGAATGTAATATTCTTAATGAGCTCAGACCCGACGACAACAAAACATGAAATTCGGGTTCATAACGAACCTATAATAATAGTTAAATGGTCATAAGGACAATAGTTCACAAGCACCATGCCTTAAGTACAATTTAATCAGCAGTCTCATTTATCCAATATAATAAAACACAGATTCCAAGTTAGATGCGGGTTTCATCAACAGTCAAAGTTTTTGCAAGATGGAATACAAAAAGCAAGCCATAAACGGGTTAAAAGTTTTAAAAGTTTTAAAAGTTTTCGCAACATTTCCTCTTGTTCTAACCATTTTCTGTTACAAGAAAATTCAAGTTTTTATCAGATTATGGACACAATAGGTCTAAGAGCTGCAACCTTCAGCTCTGATACCAAGATGTAACATTCCCATTTTAAGACTTTAGAAACAAGGGGGAAAAAAATTTAAGTAATGTTCTTTGTTCTAAATACATAATTTAGAACACACATTCTATAATATCCATTCTTATAATAGATAACCATATGCAGCTATAATGACTCGGTGTGCCACCGATCTATTCATTTCATGACTCGGTGAACTACCAATCTATTCATGTTTAACGCTAAGTATTGAGTACTTTTCTGTATACTACGTATACTTGGTTCTCTTACCCTATTCTAGGTATTGAGTGATCTATCTAAGGAACCTAACTGAATAGTTGTTACCAATATTCATCTGCATCACGATCCTTAGACTAGGCGACATAGGACAACGTAATCAACAGCTTGCGATACTTTGGCCAAAGATTTCTAACATACTATTCGTATTAGTTATTCCTTGACGACATACTCGTCAATCTAGAATACATCCTTCACCCCACTCTATTGTTATCTAGAATGTCCTTTACTAACTTCCGTCAGTCCTCTTGCCCAAGGTTTAACCCTAGTTTGGTTAACAATGTAGGTTATGATAGGAAGGGGCTCACAAAGACTTAGGATATATTGGCATACTGGGTCAACCTAAGTCAACCCCATGTGCCAAGTACCACCGAGTCCTAAAGGGCTAATTCATATCGTAACTATATTACCGCCCAATCCTAGAGAGAAACTAAGTTCAAGTCCTTAAGTGTGTAGATCTAGATGATTAATGCGGGAGGGTGTTGCCACATGTCGGCCTACAATGTTGTATCCTCGAGAATATCCTAATCTTCTTCAAGGAACACCTTGTAGTCGGCGTGTGCTAGCATCTTACGTAACGACCTCATCGAGATGCACATACCCCTAGGATATTATTAATATTTAATTAATTTGGATAAATTATTGCGAGCTTCAAAGAACCTTGCCCAAACCCTAATCCAACTCTCCCTAAGTTCTTTTCCAAATCAGGTTCCATTAATCCTTGAAGAACTTCCTTAACTTAAGATTGCTTTCGATGTTCGTTAATTTTGGCTCAACAAGCAGCTACCAAGAAGAAAGGACAGCAACCTCATAAGTTCCATTTAATGTGACTTAACCATTCAAGGAAGTGTAACAACCACCTAGGTTGTAACTTAATAGACTTTATTAAATGAAGCCTAATGATTATAATCATATCTTCCTTTTTGTTTACTTTTTCATAAGAGAGGAAGAGTCTTCCTCTTCATGGTTAAGTTCTAGGGTTTAACACACCCTTTATGTCCTTTACAAATTCTATAGTTTTCATTGTAAGTTCATTACACGTTACCTTAATAATATGAATTGTTTAGATAAGAACATTGAAATTCTACAACTTATTTAGTTGCATCACATTTAGGGAAATTACTCTAATTCCCTTTTTCCTACTTATCCAAGAATACTCATTTAAACATATAAATAACATGAAGAATATCAACAGGATAGGATTTCATTTCTTTTACAAAGGTACAAGATAATTTACACAACCCATGCAAGTAATTTCTCATCCTTCAATTCATTTTCAAAACTTATACATTTACAACTTATGCATTTTAGGCATACTGCATGATACAAGAACCTTCAATCAAAAGAGAATAACTTTTCTTTTTCAATACAACATAAGAGCAATCAGAATTCTTCACAAGAATCAAACTTAGATCAGCCAATGCATCATATAAGTTTTTGCCTTTTGTTATCACTTACGAAGTCCATCTGCAAAAATTACTAAGCACGGGTCGGTTCTATGAACTCGAACATGATAAGCACTAAGCCTTAAAACGAAGTGCATTCCACTAATTGTTCTAATAAAAACAACCCTGCTTTAATGAACAATTAGTATTTCATACTCTAAGCATAAGTAATAACAATAAAGAGAAGAGCATTAATGAACCTAGAATTCACAAAAAGAAGAACAAAATATAATCTATAATATCTATCTTACAAATTAAAGTATAATTGATCCCATCAATTATCTTTACCAAACAACAAATCATAACATCTCATTGTTTCCAATCCTACCAAAATATAATACAACACTTATCTTTACTATCAGATACAAGAAGTGTTTACAGCATATTCTCACTAGGATGTTTCATCTAATTTTTCAAGTAAAGAAGAAGAGAAACCATTCCCATTATGCCAAAGTACATAACATCCATAAAGCAGAAACAAGTGCATATCAAGACTTAAACTATTTCCTTTGAAGGTCATCTACTTTAAAATTCAACATTTTAAGGTATTCATCAAAACAGATCCATATAAAAGAAATCTAAGAAGGAATGATGGATTAATAGTCAACAACAAGTTTACAATTTCTTTTTGCCAACCAATCATCAATCTCTTTCTGCTTCATTTCAGTCAAATGACAAGTATAAAAAGACTAATTAAGTATTGATTCTCTTTTCCAATAAGAATAAAAATCAGAAGGTTCCAACCAATGAACTTAACCCAACTGCATTAGAAAAGGAGTCCTAACAGAATATGATCCCAATCTATAATCATTTCTTTCAACTTAATTTAACAGTTTTACCTCTTCTTATACATACAGTTTAAGTTCATGCAAGAGTTCCCAAGAAAGAGAACAAGAACAACTTCAAGGAAAGAGAAAACTTAATGCTATCTTCCTTTCAAAATCTTCCCATTATAATGCATGAATTCTACTTTCCATTAGGAACATTATAACAATGAAGTTTATACACAGCCCACATGACAGTAAAGAATCACAGTTTATCTTTCAAAGACTTAACATTCTTTCATTGGACTCAACAAGAAATGTGAAATCCGAGTAGATGCTAACACTCAAAATTTCCCAATAGTTCAGTCAAGACAGAACTATCTTGACAATATTTCAACTCATCACTATAAGAACTACATATTGGGATTCCAATAAAAAGACAAACCAACAAGTTGATTCCAATAAAAATCTCAAAGAGTTTATCTAACAACCTACTAAGCCATGCTTCCAGTTTTCTCCTTACGCATGTGGTTTATTCAAAAGGATTCTAAATTTAGAACCACTCAATCCGATAATAAACTTAATTTAAATGACAAGATCAAACAACTAATTAAAAATACATTCAGTCAAAGACTTGAATTAAAAATCTGAACACAATGTAAAGCATAAGCTCCCTCAAAGGATCAAGATCATTCAAATGCTTATAAACAAGTTTAGTAACAACCATGTTCCCTCTTTAGTTTATAAAATAGTCAAAGACCATAATATATGAACCAACACATCATTCAAGGTTACCATTTATTTTATAAAAACCAAGAAATAAATTGATTGTACAATGTTGCATCACAATATCACAATCACGAATTCATAAATACACCAGCACCGTAATGCTAGACCGAGTACAATGAAATTACTTATAAATAGTTCAGAATAAGAAAAGAGCTTCCCTTCCTAGTTAACATCCTATCAAACCCTGTTTCATATGGAATGTAAGATTCTTAATAGAGCTCAGACCCACGACAACAAAACATGAAATTCGGGTTCATAACGAACCTCTAATAACAGTTTAAATGGTCATAAGGACAATAGTTCACAAGCACCATGCTTTAAGTGGACTTTAATCAACAAAGTCCCATTTATCCAAGATAATAAAACATGATTCCAAGTTAGATGTGGGTTTCATCAATAGTCAAAGTTTTTGCAAGATGGAATACAAAAACCAAGCCATAAACAGTTTATCCAATGCATGCAAGTTTCAAAAACTGTCAAAGTTTTCGCAAGATGGAATACAAAAACCAAGCCATATACGGTTTATCCAGTGTATACAAGTTTCAAAAATAGTCAAATTTTTCACAAGATGGAATACAAAAACCAAGCCATATATGGTTTATCCACAGTCCCATTTAACTATGAAATAAAACGCAAGCACCATAGAACCGAGAATCTCTACAATAGTTCTCTCCTACCAAAACAAGTTTCCAATGAAAGCTCGAACTTGTTTACAAGTATCCATAAGAACTGGAGTTCTTTACCAGCTCGAGATCACAATCACATCAAGTTCACAAAACACTAATCTCAACAAACATAGGCAGTAACTCAGAGTTCCTTAAGAAATAAGCAAACAATTTATTGGCAACAAATGTAGTCGAAACCAAACAACAATTTCCAACAACCGAAAAAGCTAAACAGAGTTACCAACTTTGTTCTCGCATGCATAGTTCTTTTGTGCAAAAGACAATACAACATAAGTTTTCCAACAGAATCATATAGACTATGGGTTCGAAACCTAGGATGCAAGATTTACTAAACCCATCAACCCATTAACCAGATAGAGCATGCAATGCACAAAACTCAACAAAGCAAAGTTTCTTTAATGAAAACACTTAGAGGAAAGCAAGATATTTTAACAGTTAGAGCCTATCATGCCTGATAGTGTCTCTGTCAAATCGAAGAAGACCTCTAGCCAAGCTCACTTCTTCTCCTCTTCTCCACGAAAGATCAAACAACCAGATACTTCTTCCACAATGCCTCTTATACATTCCACGAAACGAAAATAGATTTGAAACCTCAAAAATAGCCATGAAGTGTAGTTTAATCTGCTGGTTCGAAAAACCAGAGCGCATGTAGAATAAAAATCGAGAACATGCAAAATGAAACAACCCAACAAAAATCCACTGGCATGCCTACCAAGATGGGTTCGGGCTCGTGAACCAAAAACAATTAATTTCATTAACTCCATATCTCCCACCTAATCTTCCTTGCCACCGCTACCAAGTCTGGCGAATGCCAAGTCCAAATTAACATGAGTTTCCATTTTTAGTGATACTGCCACCTAAGCCTCCACCAATCCAACTAACCCCTGCCAAAGCTGGCAGTCCGTATGCATTCACCATCCTTATCAATAACATAAATGCCTTAGGAACCATCGCCCAAGTGTATGCGACCACTTAAGTTCCCAATTCATATCCATTAGTTTAGGATAGATTAGATTGCTTAGGTTAGATCTTAGGTAGAATTAAAATTTATACCTTAGGATATAACACTAACAACTAACCCCACCTTAGGCCTTAGTAATTAGGTTTAGATAAACCCTCATAGGTAAATAATTCAAAGTGCCATAGTTTAAAACACTAGGTTAGGTTAAAATAATACCTTGTAGTATTAGAATCTAGGTTAATTTAATACCTAGTAACCTTTCTAATTCCGTTCGCACCGAGCTTAGGTTAGAATCAGAATTCTATCAAGTGACATAGCTTAGGTAGAAATATATATTTTTACCTAGCTTAGGATCCCGTAGGTTAGTCCTATATAGGATCCTGGATCTCTCTTATGTCGTGAACAGGCTACATCTCTATTTTCATTAGTAATGACTGTCATGGTCGATCTCCAACGACCCAAGCAAAACAATCCACTGAATGGAAGTACGTTCACACAGAAATCAAAGAACTTGCAACAACAAAGTTCAGTCCAATGTGTATCTTAACTCATGGAATGTCAATTTTACCATTCGTTCAACAGAGTAGATTTAAAACATTCCTTGGATCACTAAAATTGATCCAAGGATGAGTCAGATAAATAGATAAGTTTACAACTCTTAAACCAGATTGCAAATCACCTACCAGAAGTGAAAAATGGATTCAGGGAAGCCATTCCAATTCAGTCAAAGGATCTTAAGAGCATAAAATACTTATCCATATCAAGCATGATTTCCAATAATCAGAAGAACATATCCTTATAAGGAAAATCACATGTCAACACTTGAATGCAAAGGAGGAAAAATAACAACTGTCAAGGGTGTTACAGGCATGATCACGATCTTTTCATGGTCGTATCGGATGTGCCCTCATCGAAAATGGTCACACCGTGGGTCCAGAGCTCCAAATTCACCAAATCGAATAGCACAAATGAATTGGAAAATGAGTTGTATTATGTGTGTGTGTGTGTGTGTGTTATTTTGACCTCGTTTTGAGTGTATGTGTTCACAGGGATGGAGCATTGGCACAGGTATATTTCTATATCCCCGCATAGATGGTAAGTCCTCTTGTCATTTTTATTTAGTGTTTATTTTTTGATATTTTATCTATCTGCACTTGAGTCTTCTCTTCTCTTGTAGGTATTAGAAGTTTGGGTGGAAAAATTTCCACACACGGGCATGTTAGGTATAACTTCTAACACCCCTTTTTCAGGAATGCCATACTCGGACTACATTTTATGCCTCTTCATGGCTAAGATGCTTATCTGAGGGGGAAATATGTATGCACCCAAAATTACATGTGCTACATTATCAGAAAAATGATTACACAAGTCCCCAATGATGATTCAGGTCCTTTCAAGAAGTTCGAGCAACATTTTCCATTCACAGTGTATATTTTTTGCCTAGATGTCTTTACTTATCCTTCATGTGCTTTTTCCATCTCCCCTCCTCTTTCTATGTATGTTTTGGCCTTTAGTGCCAGGATCACCGCCCTGCCTGGGTGGCGGTTCTCAAACCGCTTCCCAAGCGAGTGGCATTCCTAAAACCTCCATGTTGTGCGGGGTGGTGGTCTTGCCCACTTTTTCCAGAATTCCTTACGCATGTTTTAACATGTGATGATTTTCTTAATTTTACTTTTTACATGCATCCGTGACCCAAATTGTCTAAAATTAGCTTTGATTGCTTGGTTCTCCTTCCTCCTATTTTTAAATAGATTTAATTGGTTTGAACTACTCCTTCTTGTCTTGTGCATGAAGGAACCTCCCATCCTCCATTCCTGTATATTCCATGCTTGTATTCAAGAAAAGGCCTAAGAATTTTATTGTATCTTGCATTGTATTTCTGCTACGATCTTGGTAGGAATTGCATAGCCAAGCTCTAATTTCTTATGTTATCACTCTTCAACCTATATTACATCCAGATTGCCATCAAGCTGCCATTGCTCAAGAACCATTCTCTTTCTCGCTATTCTTTCATTCCCAATCCCTTGGACTCACGTGAACACTCAGAGAAAGAAAGGAACATGCGAGGGGACAAATACAGACACAACTAGATTCACCAAAGCTCTTGCTTGTCTAGTTTGGAATTATTTTTTTTCTTTCCTTGTTTGTTGAATTGTCAATTTCAAATCATTAGTTTCAATCATTTCATATCAAATAGAGTAGAGAATCATTCATATCAAATAGAGTAGAAAATCATTCATTTCAATAGAATTAGTCAAATCACAAGTAGATCAAGTCATTAGTAAGCTTGCCTCTTTAACATTACCAAGGAAGTTGTGAGGAACAATATCCCCTTTCAGGGTCATGATTTGTTCTTCACTATCAAGGTAGGGTTTTGATTAGATTAGGTTATTTGCTTTAGATTAGATTCATACATTTGCACAAGTAACCAACTACATCCGGCTGATTACTTGTCTTTAGTTTATTTATTAGATTAGAACGCATTGCTTAAAAATTAGAAAAGAACAAAAATATTTCCTTTGATAGATTAGTTTTCTTTTATTGCTTTGATCCAAAATATTGTGAAAAACCCAAAAACATAGATTAGATTTCCTTCAGTAATTAGTTTTCTTATCAAAAATCATTTTATTTCATTCTGTATGACCATCAATGGTCCACAATAGGAAAATACATACAGTTGTGATCCCTTAGTCCCACAACCCAATAGGGTAGAATGTATAACTGGAATCGATACTAGTTTACGCTTGACACTCTTATGCACACCTGTAACTTTTGCTAAGAAAATTGAACTACATACTCTAAATATTGTTGTTAATCAAGCCTACGACTATTGGACTACTCCTGGAAACAAGGTTTGATTACACACATGACCATCCAAGGGCCACAACCTCCATGATTCTTTGGTTGTGATCCTTAGGTCCCATAACCCAATGGGCTCTCTGGTCAATTAGACATTGACACTAGTTTTTGTACATTAGTATTCAGATCTTCACCACTTCCACAGATATTATTGCACAACTTTCCTTACTAAACATAGTAGTCAATCAGGCTAAGACTTTCTAGACTAGACTAGAAAATCACCCATAAATACTTGTGGCTCCATCATGCCTCTCATTCTTACTTCCATGACCTTGTCTGGAAATCTATATGAGGCACCCGCAGGTCATTTTCTATGTGTTCAACAACCAACAAACAGAATCTCAACCAAGCTCGACATTGATTGGAGTCTACGAGCAGCTATTATTTCAGACCAAACCATCACACCACTTCAAGTTAGGAGAGCATTCTTCACTTTAAACTCGTAGATCCCAACATTTCATGTTGAATATATAAGGTTGCCTAATTATCTTGATCCCTATCACCACACTCACATTCACATTCATTCTACACTAGATGTCTCGGCACGACCTCAAGAGGTTGAGTGCAAAGAAGGTCATGTGTTGATTTTCTATCATACATTGATCTACATAGAAATTGGATTCAATAGTTGTGCATGATGTCTCCAATCGATGACTTGCTTTAATATAGAATCATTTGATATTGTCACTGTGTATTGAATAATTTGGCTAGCCAATTTTTCATCTTCCATAAAATGTTTTACTCAAATATTTCTCAAGACTCAATCTTTTCGATCCACCTTTCTCATTTATAAATCTTATCTTTTCCTTACACGGCCAACATCCCAACATAGATATTGACAAATAAATAATATCAATGTCTTAGGGACAATGTTGTGGCAATAATTAGAGAAATCCGTGTGGAGTGTCGGGTTTTTATGTTCAGTTTTTGTAACCACCATAGATCGATCTACCATTGAAAAGAATATTTTTGAAGAATTGAGCACACAAATCTCTTCTCCTGTCACCCAAGCTATTTAGATGCCATAATACTCCTATGTTGGGCTCACTCTACATGATGTCCACATATATGTGCAAGTGTGATCTTTACTACAATCGATACAGAGGTTCAAACAATATTCTCAACATTGAAATGCATGGTCACTATTAGCAGAGGCCTGAATAAAGAATTTTTTTGGGTGATCTGTACTATAAATCCCATCACTCCAAAATATGCTAGCTTATATCGACAAGTCAGTTATTTTCCAAGTTCTTATATGTTTCCTTTATTAAAGTCAAGTATCTTTACCAGTATAAATATTTTATTATTGTGCTGGTTCAAGTTTCCTCATTTTATGGAATTTCAAAATGGAAAAGATAAATTTAATTGAAATATTTTATGGTAAAGACTTCCACACGTGGCAAGCACGAACCCAACTAGAATTGATTGACAAAGACTTATGGGACATTATCGATGGAAAAAGTAAAAAATCGAATGATGGAAATGAAGAAGTGAAATGGGAAATTAGGGATCGAAAAGTAATAAAAAATATTGGCCTTCGTCTATCTGGTGCATATTTGTATCATATTGATCTAACCAAGTCATCTAATAAAATTTGGGTCACATTGAACAAGTTATTTGGATCTCAATCAGGTAGTGTAGAAATTACGCTAAAGAAAAATGTTTTGGGATAAAGATGGAAGAAAATGACAATATGGTTCAATATATCAGTAAGTTTCAATCCATTTAAAATCAATTAGCAGGAATATGTGCAAAGTTGGATGGAGATGTTAAAGCAATCTTAATAAATAGTTTTCGAAAAGAGTATTCAAGTATTGTTTTTACTCTTAGTAAGATCAATCCTAGTTTGGAAAATTTAATTTCCTCTTTACTTGATGAGGAGGAAAAATCAAAAGGTCTCAGTAACAAAAGAATAAACTCTCATTGTTACAAACAATAAATAATAATTCCAAAAAGGTAAAAAAATGTTTGTATTGTTAAAGAAACATCTTTTGTGTCATTATTGTAACAACCGAGGACATGGTTTTGTGAATTGTAAGAAAAGAGCTCAACATATCTTAGATGATAAGTTAGATCAAAAGGCTTTAGCTTCGAATAAGATTAGGATGATTATTCTAATCTTGTAAGTGACATTGACTCTATTAATTATTCAAGTGATGAAGATTATCTGTATTGAGCCTCTATCCTCTTATTGGAGGATGAAGGCAACAGAGGCAGGAGGAAAATCAGCATCCCATAGTTTGTCACTACATCAGAGGCTACAAACTTCTTTAGTGACATCTTTTTGTTTTGTGTGATGAATAAGAATAGATTAGCATCCTTGTCCTGTGTGTAGTGCAATGCTTGAGTTTCCCTCGTGATGATAATAATTTGTACCATTGATACTATTGCAAGAAGTGTTCTTGACCATACTAATTTGATGGTTGATGTGAATTGATTGAGCAGTCCCAATTCATGTATTCATCTAATAGGTTGAACAATCCTGGATGATGTAGTTCCCATAGTCAGTGTTGAGGATTGAGACCATGTGTAGGCTATAGAGCGGCATGTTGGTTGTTTAAATATGGTTTTTTTCCCCATGTTCACACTAAGGGGGGGAATGTAAGGAAAATATTATAGTGCTCACATTATTTAAATATGTGCATATATTGTAATATTATTAATATGAGTTATATTATAACTCATTATTAATAATATAGGTTTTTTATATTGTTTCAACAATATATTTTTGTTATACCCATAAAGCTATTAACGAGTTGTTTGGTTGTGTGACTTCTTGGTTTGTAGGAGGTCGGTTTTATATTTCCATGGATATTTATTAGCCTTAGTATTGATTATAACTCAGCCAAATATAATATCAAATTATTATTTCTTATGCGAAAAGTTTGTTGTACCAATATTAGATGACAATCAATCCATTGTTTTTATTAAATTAATGAAATTCAATTCAATAAATAGAGGTCCTATTGCTAACACTTTGATTTAGGTGTCTCAAAACATTATCAACACACTAGATTAAGAAAATTATTGAAATAAAAATTCATCTTGCATTAGGAAAGGTATGGTTCTAGTTTGGAAAGGTCACTAAGGTGTTGGGCAAGGTCTGGGTGAAGTTTGGTTATGTTATGGGTTGTTTGGTGTAAGTTATAAGCTCGATGTTCTAGGAAAAATTACCAATCACAGAGACCAATATCGATTAGGTGACTTATGTTGGTATTGAAAAATGACTAATGTCGGTTGGGTGACTAATGTTGGTAGGGGTAATATGGTTAGAATATTAAAAACAAGTGTTTTGGATCTCTATGGTTGTACAAAAATTTGAGGGAGTTCAAGAAGGATGGTATGATTTATATGAAGACTCGCACAAGGGTGATAGAGGCACTATGATGGGGAAAATGGTTTAGGTTGGTATAATAGATGGTAGACAGGTGAAGGGTGGTATTTGGGACAAAGGAGAGTCAGATAATAGAAATGAATAAAATACTTAAGATAAAAAACTAGAACTAACAAATAAGAGTGAGTTACTTATCTGAGAACCTGTAGATCTAAAGGTGGTGGTGGTTGATGAGTGTTCGGAGATGAAACAAGGTTGTGTTTAGTGTCATGGCAATAGATCATGTGTTCTCTATTGCGGCTAATCCAAGGCTATGGAGAAAGAGATTGGCTACTGGTGAAGACCTGATGTGCTCTGGTTTGTCGTTTGATAGCTTGAATGCTCAAGAGTTAGAATGCCAAATCTTTCATGAGTGAATGAATTGAAGAAACCGTGTAAAGAGTTAGAAAATATTATTTAAGGTAACCGATGGTGGTTAGGAACCGGTGTCGGATGATGGATAACCAGTGTTGGTTAAGGATAATTGGTCTAATTTACCAAAAATAAGATTTTTCTCCCAAATTTTACATGGTCTTTGGCTTATCTCAGGTATGGAGTGTTGAATGGCATAAATTAGAGTATAAAATTTGTTAGAGGATTAATAGGCCATGAATATTTATGGTTGGAAAGAGTCCCAGTTGGTTAAGATAAGTGGATACTTGGTCTAGGGAAATTAATGAGCTTTGAATAGGTCTAAGGTGAACTTGAGAAATGAGGTGGCTTAGGTGAACTAGAGGGGTAATGTAGATAATTAAATTAATTGTGATGATTAAATTAATTAAAATATGTGCAAGTGGGCATAGTGGGGGACTAATATTGAATTAATTAGTCGAAGGGGATTAAAAGGGCTGTGACACGATTTTGGGTGTCTACATTTGCCCCTTTTGTTGTGTAGCTTGTATTAATAAATGACACTCGATAAAACCAGGAGTGGTTACCTTAGGTATGGGTTGAGGTTAAATTTACCCAGGTATGGGTGGAGGTGATCCCCCTCAAACTCAGATTTGATGAAGGAGTAGGTTGAATCGGTGATGAGTTTGATAAAATGGTAGGTGATAGAAAAATAAGGTAGGGTACAGGCATGGGAAATGGTAATTTTGGGTGTAGGTAATAGGTGGGGGCATTCAAATGCATGCACACATATGTAGAATGTGAAAAGGCACTAGGTTGAAGAGCTCACAAACTCTACCTCATCAAAAATTGATATTTTATCCAAATAGGTTGATGTGGTTTAGGTATCCAAGGTATATGATACGGTCCTAAAACACAACGAGGCTAGGTGAAGGAATGGGCATTAGGTGTGTTCCAAAAAACCAAAGGGTTTAGTCGAGATAAATTTCATGACATCGGAAAGGAAAGGTTGGTCACTAAACAACATGAGTAGCTTAATCGCAAGGTACAACGAGTAAGCGAATTCAAGTTTCCAATGGGTAGGTTCACTTACAAATAGGTGAGGTTAGTGTGGGTAAAATAGGTAAGGTCGTAGGTAGGGCCAAGGTATAGGAAAAAATATGCCCCTAAGCAATCTTAGGGAGGGGGTTAGGTGATAAGGCTATTAGGTGAGCCTGTAGGGTTGTGTTAAGGTTGTAGGGATGTTATGGAAATGAGAGGTAGGCATGGTTGATGATGTTTTGGTTTGGTTTAGTTTCCAAATTATTGATATTATGGAAACTAGATGATAGGCATGGTTTGGGTTAATTTCAAGTTATTGATATCACGGAAATTAGATGAGAGACATTGTTTGGTTTTATGATTTGTTGATTTAATTTGCAAGTTACTTATTTTATGGAAAGTAAATGATGATTTGCATGGGTTATGTACAAATTTGTGTTTGAGTTAACTTCAAGTTATTGTTTTGATGGAAACTAACTAACAAAGTATTTGTTTGATGGGAAAATGATGATTGGAAAAAGAGTGGCCGAGCTAACCTCAAAGGGCCCCATGCCCTAAGAGTTTTTCCTATATAGCCCTTGCGAAAGGGGCCTCAAGTCAATGTATTTATCCGATAAACCAAGGAAGAATGAGATTGGGTGAGGGCAGCTGAATAGGTAGGCTAGATTGGTAGATTAGTTAGGTAAGGCATGTTTGAAAATAGGTAAGGTTGAATTTTGAATAGGTAATAGGAAAGGTAAGTTAGGAATAGGTATAGATGAAGGTGTCATGGTTAAATCAATTTTGATGATCTTGTCTTGTTGAACAAACAACAAGGTAGGCAGAGGTGAATTGAAAAGAAGTGAAATGCACCAAGTTGGAAAAGACCATAAATTTCATACCCTTAGACTTATTGAATGTAAGTCCCTAGATACGTTGCATGATGTGATAGGTCTATAGGTGAAAGAATTTGCATGATCACAATGTGTAAAGTACACACTTTGTCCCTTGAGTTGGTTTAGAAGATAATAAAATAACAGGTAAGGTGGAAGGGTTTTTTTAGTGTAACCTTATTTGTGAGACAACATGCCCCTTCTGCAAGATACCCAAAACTAGAATAGGAAAGTCCATGACCAAAAGTTTTTATTTTTCTTGATTTTTTGTTTTCTTTTTGTTTATATAGATTGATCAATGTGGGAAGTCTATAATGGGATAAAGAGGTTCTCCTTGAGGTCTTCTTGAAGCTGATCGATGCGGGAAGCTCTAGAGTTATTTCCTTTGAGATATACAGATTAGTCTTTTTTATAGACCAATTACAATGAATGACGAGCACTTTATAGTTTTCCTTCAAGGAGCGGTCTACTTATAGCAGCAAGAAAGAGAGGTAGATTCCTTTTGAGGGAATCATATATTTGTGAGAAGTTTGACTCAAGGAGTAGAGTTTTTGGTTATCCCATGTATATTTTTGTTGTTTATTGTTGTACTCGAAGTCATGGACAAGAATATAAAAGGAGTATAGGCCTCTTTTATGAAGGCATGACCATAACACTAAAAGGTTGCTAAGAAATAGGGGTTTCAAGTTATGAACGACCATGAGATTGCATCTTGAAAAGATGAAAAGTATCCATGAGAATCATTCCATGAGTAGATCCGTGATACTCATATTGAAGATAAGGCTGAACGGTGATGGATAATCACATGATTTTGTTTGAGTCGGTGGTCATGGAAATGGGTAGATGGAAGGAGAGGTTCACTCAAGGGATGAGCATAAAGGTGACATAAAGTAATGTAGTGCTTTATTAAATAGGAGAATGGTCAAAGATGCAAGACATTAAGGGGCTCGGGTATGGGTTTACCTTCAAGGAAGATAAAATGATAAGCACTGATACATAAGTATGGGTGACAATGTAGAGTCCAATCCAATTAGGAGAAAAATTTCCCCATTTTATTTTCTCTATTTTAGTTACATGTTGATTTTGGGTTAGGTAGGAGAAGGAAGATGAAAAAGGTCTAGTTTTTATGAGCGGTTCAATAAAAGAAAGGGAAGTGATAAGTCCCCCAAAGGTATAGGGTAGAATAAGGTAGGGTAAGGTAGATGAATAAGGTCTGGTTTGGTTGTGAGGTGTAATAGAAGGAAAGGGAGTGTCAAGTCCCCCATAGGATAATGAGGAATTAGGTGATGATAGGTAAGGTTGTGTAAGATTAGGCAAGGTTGATTGGGAAAGGTTAGGTATGGTTTATGTAAGGTCTGCGCTAGGTGGAAAATCGATGGAGGAAAAATGGGAGATGTGCTAGATGTGGAAGGTTTACTTGGCGGTGGGAAAAATCCTTAACTAGGAAAAGGATATCGGTGGGGAGGTTGGTTAAGATTTTTATCTTTGTATGATGTTTGGGATAAGCGAGGCCCACTGATTGGTACCTTGCGATTAGATGTGGGTGTGATGGTGGGTGAAAGTAAAGTACAAGGGTTACCAACATTATCTTTTCCTTTTTCTTCGAGTATTGTGGTGAGTGGATATATGCGCCATGTTGATTGTGAATATTGAAGGTGGAAAATATTGTTGTGGAGATGGAGGTAACAACTTCTGAATAGATATAAGATTAGGTCATGTGGCGGTGGGTGAAGCAGAATGAAATTCTCATCTAATTGGTCATCTTCTTCCAAGGGGATTTCCAAATTACAAAGTTGAAGGAGAACATTTCTAAGGGCCTTACAATCCTCAATATCATGCCCTAGAGAGAGATGATATGCAAAAATCTTAGTATCGTCAAACCTTGTTAGTTTAGGTTTGAGTGGGTCATAAGGTTTGATGGGTGGTAATGTGATAACAGAGGTTTCTAGTAACCTAGCAAGGACATTAGAATAGGATCCTACCAACGGATCACAATGTGAAGTCAAAGTGGGTTTTGGTGAAGGTGCAGGTGATTTTTTTGGAAGAGGTGTTATTGGAGGTGGTATAGGTGGGGTTACCTTTTTGGTAGGTAATGAGGATTTTTTTTTTTGTTTTTTATTTAGGTTGCACCTTCTTGGGTAAAGGTGTAGGTGGGGTATGTGAGGTAGAAGGAGACACAAAAGATGATGGAAATATACAAATCTAGGGTGAGAGCAGCTATTGATGAGACCAAAGTATGTCTCATTATATCACCAAATGACACTCTTATTCACTCTCTTTGAATCAAGATTTCAAGTGAATTTATATGCAGTTTTAATAACCTATAGCATATTTAAGGTAGAATATATGATTTATCTTATCATCTCTTTAGAAATCTATTTTCAATCTAATTGTTGTTATTTCCTGATATTTATTCTAAAGTTAGAATGCAATAGTGTGTAGAAAACATGTCATAAGAAACTCTACTCCAAGATCATAGATTGCAGCTACCGAAAGTCTTCATGTAACTACTGAAAGACCCAACTGTTCATAGATTTCTGCTAGATTTCAGCTACTGAAATTCTTCATGCAACTACCGAAATGCACAGCTAGTGAAAGTATGTTAGTTTGTTCCAAAGTAATGTAAAAGAGCACCAAACTATTCATCTCACTCTTTGCTTCCATGTCATCAACCAAGAATACAAATCCAAACATGTGGAAATATAAATTCATGCATGCATTTTGTGTTCCAAGAAGAGTTCAAAGTCATGGACTTAACAATCCTCCATTTTCTCTTCATGTTTTAAGGATGAGAAAATATTGAAATAGTATTAGGAATATTAAATAATTACTCTCCCAATTTTGTTCCTAGATTAAAGGGATGGGTTATTAGGAGTGTTTAATAAGTAATCTCCCACTTTGTGTTCCTAGATTCAAGGGATGAGTTGTAGAAATATTCTCCACGATAAGTGGACTGTTGTAGTTAAGTTTGTTTAGGATTTATTGCTTTGAATAAATCTTCCCAAGAATAGGTAGTTAGTTCTTGGTGTGTGGACTAAGTAAATTAGAATAAAGAGAAGATCAAATTGTATTCCCTAAAAATAGGATTTGGTTGGATGCATGAACTATAAATGTAACCTTCTACACTCTTATATGAAATCTTTTACCAATCAATGAAAATATATTCTTTCTCTCCAATATTCTGAGTAAAATTATTCTGCAGGTTTTGAATTAAAGTTTGCAAGTATGAATTAATTCCTCTTCAAGGAATGAGTTGGCCACTCATTCCAAGGAAGATGGATCAATGTTTTATGTTTATTTCTTTATTCTATAATTTTTCTTTTTGTTGTGAATTTCTAATTTTATGTCATGTAATCTTTCTTTTCGTACAATTTATTTTGTGAACCTAAGGTGTCTTATTTATTTTTCATTTGTTTTCAATTCAGCAATTTATTTTATGCAAGTGTGATTTCTTCTTTTCCTACACCATTCATAGAAGAAATCCTTGAAGGAGTCATGCGTGCGTGAAATCTAGTCCTTCACAGATGGGTTTTCAAGCTATCACTAGGTGTGCATTACACACTAGGATCGGAGAAGACCACCTTCACCACCGAATGGGAAAGATTTGCATATATTGTACTACATTTTGGATTAAATAATACACCAATAGTATTCTCATGCATAGTTGTGCAGAATTTCATGAATTTATCCATATGTTTTTTTGGTTTATTTGGATGATTAGACTATCTATGGGCTTGTAAGAGACCATTATGATAATTTGATATTTATGTTTGAGAGGTGTAGGTAATTAATAATCTCTCAAAAAATTAAGAAGTGTAACTTTTCCACCCCCTTTGCCACTTTTCTTAGGAATATAATTTGTAAGGATGGATTGTTGGTGGATCCAACTAAGATTGCAGTAATTTTGGGGCTAGAAGATCCTACCAATCAAAGTGAAGTGATTTATTTATTAGGGCATCTTGGCTACTATACGATGTTTATCAAAGGATATGAAAATATTTTTTTGCCCTTGGAGGTATTTCTCAAGGCCAAATGAAATTTTTATTGGGGTGACGTGCAACAACAAGTGTTTGAGACTATACGCATCCGAAATTGCATGTGCTACATTGTCAAAAAATGGTTACAAAATTCCCTAATGATGATTCAATTCTATTTAGAAGATGTTTGAGCTCCAAAACCCATTTGTAGTGTATATTTGTAGCATAGACATCCTTACTTAGCTTTCCCACACTTTTCCCTAGCTTCTTGCTTCTTTCTATGCATGTTTTCACCTTTAGTGCAAGGACCACCGACCTACCTAGGTGGCAATTTTGAAACCGCCACCCAAGAAGGGTGGCCGTCTTGAGAAATTTTTCTAGATTCCATCATGCGTGTTTTCAACATGCGACGATTCACTTAACTTCACTTTTAGGATGCATTTGTGAACCGATTTTTCTAAAAATAGTTTTGATTGCTTGGTTCTCCTTCCCTATTCTATTTTTGTATGTTCTTTAGTTAGTTAGAACGCCTCTTCTTTCCTTGTGCATGAAGTCACATCCAAGACCCAATTCTTATATATTCCATGCTTGTGTTCAAGAAAAATTCTTGATAATTTTTATGCATCTTGCATTGCATTATTGCCACAATCCTGCTTAGGAATTACATAACCAAGCTTATATCTCTTGTGTTATATCTATTTTACTTGCATTCCAACGAAACTCCCTTCTAGATTCCATCGATCAAGCATATTCTTCTACTATTTTCCTTTCATTCCCAATTCCTTGGACTCGTATGAACACAAAAAAAAGAAAGGATTAAAATGAGGGGACAAACATATATACAATTAGATTTGCCAAATCTCTTGTTTATCCAGGTTGGATTTACTTTTTTTGCTTCATTTGCCAAATTGTCAATTTTGAATCATTAGTTTCAATTTCATATCAAATAGAGTAGTAACATTGTTCATTTCAAATGATTAGGAAATTAAAATTAGATCAAATCATTAGAAATTTTACTCTTTGACATTACCGAGGAAGTTGTGGGGAACAATAGCTCTTTTAGGGTCATGATTTGTTCTTCACCTCTGAGGTAGGGTTTGAAGGGTTTTGATTAGATTAGGCTATTTGTTTTAGATTTAGATTCACATATTTGCACAAGTAACCAGCTACATCCGGATGATTACTTGTATTTAGTTTGTTTATTAGATTAGAACACATTTCTTAAAAACTAGAAAAGATAAAAAAACATTTACTTTTATTAGATTAGTTTGCTTTCATTGTTTTTCTCTAATATATTGTGAAAATGCCAAAAACATAGATTATATTTCCTTTTATAGTTAGTTTGTTTTATCAGGATCATTTCAATTTCATTTTGTATGACCATCAACGGCCCACAACAAGAAAAGACGTACAGTTGTGATCCTTTGGTCCCATAACCCAACGGGCCAGAGTTGATAATAGATATTGATACAAGTTTACGTTTGACAATATTACGCACACCTACTACATTATATGAGAAAATAGAAAAAATAAACACACTAAACATCTCTGTTAATCAAGCCTAGGATTATTGAATTTCACCTAGCAATAGGGTTTGATTACGTGCATGACCATAATAGGGCCAAAGCCTCCACAAGTTTTTAGTTGTGATCCTCAGGTCCCGCAACCCAACGAGGCATACTAACCAATTAGATATCGACATTGGTTTATGTGCATCAGTATTTAGGTCATCACCACTTCCATTTAATATCATTGCACAACTTTCATTATTGAACATAGCAATCGATTAGGCTAAGACCTTCTGGACTGAGGATCGAGAATTGTCCATAGTCCTTATGGCTTCATTACACATCTCATTCTTACTTCCATGACCTTGTTTGGAAATCTATACAAGGTACCCGTAGGTCAATTTATGCATTTTCAACAACCAGTGAATAAAATCTCAATAGAGCTCAATATTGACTAGAGTCTTCGAGAAGCTATCATATCGAGATAGATCAATCACGCCACTTCAAGTTAGGAGAGCATTATTTTCCTTAGATTCACAAATCCTATTATTGTGTGTCGAAGATATAAGGCTGCCACATTAGATTATCCATCACCACCACACATACACATATGTTTTTATTCTACACCAACTATCTCAGCATGACCTTGGGAATTCGGGTGCGAAGAAGGTCACGTGTTGATTTTCATTCTTTCGAATTGGTGAACCTAACGTGAAGAGCTAGTCTCTAAACGTTTCCACTTTCTTCATCCATCCTTTATTCTATGAGTATTCTTATACCCCCAATATGTCGGGATACGATGAGTACGGTTGACCCATCCCGAGGTTTTGACATGTACAACTACTAAACAGTTTACCAAAACAATCACCTTCACTCTCAACATGGGTAGAAAACCGCTCAATTGCTCAAAACCCTCTTCTTTAGGGAACCAATGTTGGTTCCTATGTATGTATTGAGGAACTTGACCAAATCACGTAGACATATCCTCACGAACAATCAAGTTCAAACAACATGACTTTCACTGGGGAAGCAAGTTCATCTCCTCGGGTATTGTTTCGACAACCCATTAGCATGCAATCAGACCAACTCCCACATCTAGATGAGGAATACTTAGCATAATATGCTAGGAGTGAACAACATTTCTAGAATATGAACTTGTATTTTGATAGGTTGTAAGGAAAAGGTGATGTTAACGAGGGTGGCATCATAGTGAACAATTCATAGCAAGATACCACACTCCTCAACAACCTCCAAGAGTTCAACAAAAGTACCTAAGAAAAGCACCACCTCATCAATGGGTAATGCCATCTCAGTGTTGGTAGGAAAAGTCAAGGAGCTAGAGCTTTCCCAAAATACTCAAATATGATACGCAGGGTAAGCAAGAACTTCTCCCTATCTACATAATTATGGAAAAATACCTATTGTGCGAGAATCCTCCAATTTATACAGTACTCCAAACTATAGATATTTACTAATTGGGATGGGCACCTTGGATATGCCCCCTCATGCCACATATGAATATCTACAACAGCACCATCCGGAAGTGTGTTCTCAAATGCCATACCATATGGAAATGCAACACTCCCGGCTTCATGCCTTCAATTCCATATCAAAGTAATCAACCCCCTACATACACATGTATTCTAAATGTTCGAAGAGGGATATGTAAACATACCTAGGTCTGTATGGGACAGTCACATGAGATTCCATATGCCCTAAAAAAATTTACAATTTTCCATTTCAGCAATTGAATGAACCTCCACCTCCCCAAAAAGGATCTTTAATGGTGGAAACATATGCAATGGGAACCTATTCTGAATATCTTAAGGATCCTCCAGACTTGTCTATCTAGAAAATCATGCTCCCAAGACCTTTTCCTAGTCTTCTAAAATTAAAAGGGAGGGTGATCCTAACACCCACATCAAATCTTACATAACATCCATTCGAGATCTGCTCCCATGGGACACAATTGTTGTGAAGATTTTCCCTAAGATGCTAAAAGGTATTTCTCTTGATTGGTACTATAGGATACCAGAGGCTTCAATACACTCCTTCAAGTAACTTGTATCATAATTTATTAAGGATTTTGATATGAAAAAACTTTTGAGAATAGGAATCGGGAGGATTACTTCATATCAAGCAAGAGCATAATGAGTCTGTGACCCCCTTTGTTTGATCATTTTTGTGTACAATCGAGATTGAAACATATAAGGTTGATGTGCATAGGAGGAATACCTGTTATTTGGTAATGAGTAGAAGGTAGAATGCACATGTGTAGACTTATGATCTCGGTTGATCGTGTGAACTCCTTTTTGGCTGGGAAGGACTACCCTGTAATAGAAAACAAGACCACAAGAGAGAGTTAAACAATATATGACAGTGGACTTCCTAGTGTATGCTAGACCCGGGAATTGCATACTTCTTAGAAGGTTGTCAATCCACTATTTTATAAATTAATATTAAATAACTAAAACATGTAAATAAAGGAATCTAGTGCTAGTGTTCTGATTTGGGTGCCTCAGATTACTATCAACGTCGATCCAATTAAATACTAAAACTATGTAGGTAAAGGTCTTCAGGCCAGGTCACGACTATTTTAGGTGGTCTACAAGTCAAATAAAAGGTCTTGGTGAGGCCAGGTAAGGTATTTTTGGTTATTTGGGCAAGGAATTAGGTTTTTATTCTACACTATGTTAGCAGACACGAGACCGCGCTGGTCTTTCTAACCGATTTCTGTTAAAGGTGACCAGTATCGGTCACTGTAGAAGTGACAGAGGTTTAGGTAGATGGTGTTTGGGTTCTACTTTATCTCAGAACAAAGAGTTAGAAGGGTGTTGGTGAGGTGCAGATGAGGGGTAGGTTTAGGATAGGTGTTTTGGGGTTTTGGGGAGGTTTTGGGTGTATTAGGGTAGAGTTGTGGGGAGCTGAGAGATAGTAGGGTAACTAATGGTGGTCAGGGTTTAACTAACCACGGTTATAGGGGACCGGTGATGGTCATTGTGATTTGGCCAGAGTTTGAAAATGGAGGTTAAGGTGCTCTCTATGTTTGGACAGAGAGTTATCAAGGAGTAGAATGGGATGAAAAGGTCTTGTAGAGGGATGTGGGTTGAGTAGGTAGGGTTTTGGGAGGATAGGTGATGATTTAAGGAGTAGGGAGAGGTTGGCTCTTGGGAGAGAAAAATGAAGAAACAAGCACAAAGACACCAGTGAGGGGTGAAGTGATCTACTTACCTAGAGTCCAACACATGTAGAACATTGAGTAGCTAATGAAGAGAAGTGATGAGTGTTGGTGAAGGCTGGGAGGTGGTTGGAGAGATCCTATTTGACCTCCCTCCTCACTTCATGTCCCTTTAGTGGTTGATCTCACAAATTTTCTTGTGAATTCTTCCACCTCTGGTCTCATCTTGGAGTTCTGGTGGCTTCGTTGTGTTCCAATGAATTACCAATGAAAATGCTAATGGAGAATGCCCACAAAATTTCCAGTGCTAAACAAAATGCCAACTAACCCATTGGAAAGAGCTTGAACTAAGCATTTATAAGTGGATAGTGCTGGTCCCACTTAAGCGACATCGGTCAATTGTGAGCAAAAATGGTTATGTTGGGGATTTTTTTCAAAAGTGGGGAATATGCCTTCCCCACTTAATTTTGAGTGGCGGAGCACATGCATCCTCCACCCTTAGAATGGGGAATAGGACAAAGAGGGGTCCTATGAGTGGGGTGGCCACTATTAGGGATTCTAGAAGGGTATGGGAAAGGTGAGGAAGTGGAATGGTGAGGTGGAGGGGCAAGTGGGGTAGTGGAAGGGTGATGTGGAGGAAAGTGGGGTAAGGGAATGGTGAGGTGGCCAATCCACCGACAAGGTGAGGTGGGTCTGGTTAGTGGCTAAAGGGGCCACTTTAACTAATTAAATCCCTGTGTGTGTGATTGAGGGTCATTATGGTGTGCGAAAGGGGTTGCGGGTGATTAAATTAGGGTTAAATCAATCACCTATGTAGAATGTGGTTATTTGGTCATTTTGGAGGAGAATGATGAAATGTGATGTTTTTTTGGTGTCTACATTTTTCCCCTTTTTGTTTGGCTGTATTAGTAGGTGGTGTGACAAAAACGAAGGTTGGTTTTTTCCCCATGTGAAGTTAGGGAAAAAAAGGTGAATGTTGGGTGCCCCAAATAGGGGCATGAGTGATCCCCTCAAAGTAGGCACCGATGATGAGGAATAGAGAGAATTGGTGGGTGGTTTGATAAAGCAAGGGTAGGTGTGAAGGAGATGAGGTTTGTGGTATGGTGGGTGTAAAAGGTAGGGTGGTAGGTAGAGCATTAAAACATATGCACATGTTGTAAAATGTAGTGAGGTACAAGGGTTGCTAAACATAACAAATTTATGCTAGCTAAGGTTAAAGGTTATCCAAATAAGGGTTGTTAAGGTCTGGTATCTAGGGTAAAGGATATGGTCCAAAAACACAATGAGGTAAGATGTAAGAACACGTAGGTGTGGTTCCGGTACATCCAAAAGGTCAAAATGTTAGGGTTTGTTTGGATAAGGGTCATGACCATAGGCAAGGTAAGGTCATTAGGCTGAGAAAAATAGGTACCATCATCACAAGATGCAATGAGTGAGGACATGGGAATATCCACATAATCAATGGTTGGGTAGGTAGGTGTGGGTAGGTAGATGTGGCTAAAGCTAGTGTTCGTAAAAATGGGTAATGGGTAGTGGCAATCAAATGTACGTAAACATAGAGATCGCTACATGATACCAGGGTGAAGAGATTTCAAACTCTACATCGTCCAAGGTCAATCAGGTTATCTAAACAAGGGTTGTTGAGGTCCGGTATCCAGGGTAAAGGATACGGTCTAGGCACTCAATGAGGTAAGATGTAGGAATGTGTAGGTGTGGTTTCGGTACATCCAAAAGGTCAAAAGGTCAAGGTTTGTTTGGACAAGGGTCATGGCTAGAGGTAAGGTAGGGTTGGTAGGCTAACAACATGGTAACAACATCGCAAGGTAGAGCAAGTGTGTAAGGTTGATGCTCACATCAAGGGGGTCAGGTGTGGGTAAAAATGATGTGGTGTTAGTAAGGCCATGGGAGGGGAAAAAATATGACCCAATGGATGGTGAGGTGGGGTGATAAATGATGTTGTTAGGAGGATGAGGTAGAGGGTCAGGGTCACCTTCAGGTTAGGTGAAAAAAGGTTATGGGCAAGTAGATAAGGTGTAGTGGGTAGCAATGGGGTTGTCATGGGTAACAGACACGATCAAGGGAAACCGATTTGGGTCTAGGTAAAAGCGACGCGTCGGTCAAGTTAGGGTGAGGTTAAAAAAGGAAATTTCCACTTTTGTAGAATCATTTGTTATTTTCCAAATAGGAGAAAATGACAATAGAGAGAGAAAAAGGTGGAAAGCACCTAGCAAGATAGATAACTGAGTTGGTGAGCCTTATAGTGGGTGGTCGGAAGTCGATAGGTGGTCTAGGAGATCTGGTTGATTGATTTGATTGGTTGGAGGTGAGGAGGTTGGTTGGTGATGGAAAAGGCAGGAGAGGGATTGGGTGGACCACCGCTCCAATGACCCAACATGCCACCACGGAGATGACAACATGATGAGGTAAGAGTCAATCCCATTCCTTGTTTTGTGAGGTAGATTGGTGTATAGAGGTTGGGTGAGGAAAAATGGGTTTTGGGGGGAAAAGGGAATTTGAATTTGGAAAAAAGGGTGAAATAGGAATGGGGAAGGGTATATTTAGGTGAATGATGGGTGGGGATGAATTCATGGGGGTTTTGGGTAGGGAAGGATAGGTCGGGAGGGTAAAAGGAATTGGTTTTGGGGAAATAGGGTAGGGTGTGGCAGATTTGGTTTCCGTGATAGTGACCGACATCAGTCAAGGGTTGGTTGATGTCGGTTGGTGTGAGATAGCATCGGTCACGGAGGAGGTGACCGATGTCATTTTTGGAGACCGTGGTTGGTCGGAGATAACAAGTATCGGTCATCATTTGGTGAAAAATAAGCCAAAAGTGCAATAGGGTGGGTGGTTTAGATAGGTAATGGTATAAAAAGATGTTGTTGATGGAAAAAGAGCTTGGGTAAGAGGTTTAAATAGGTATAGTTGAGGGGTGTGAAATTGAGGTGGGGGAAAGGTATGTGGTTAGGGTTGGGGTGGGTAGATAGGTCATGTAATAAGAGGATAATTTGCAAAGGACACAAGGTAGGGTGAATAGGTATAGGTGGGGTGTGAAGGGTGATTGCGGATATGGTTAATGTTTATTAATGTGATGATTTGTTAATTCTGGTGAGAGATTATTTACGAATGTGAGATAGGGTATCATCCCTTCTCGTGACAGTTTGAGGGAGTACGATAGTCAATGATTGGCACCATGTGGCAGAGGTTGGCTTGATTGGGGTTAGAAACTCTTTGGAACATAGTCCAATAGCTGAGTTTTATGGTCTCCCTCATTGACAAATGGGATTCGGTGACCAACACATTCCATCCGCCAAGCAGGTGAGATCGCATCACCCTAGAGGATGTGTACGAGATCCTGCGGCTACCGATAGTGGGGATGCGGGTATATTCGATATCCTCGAGAGGAATTTGAGGAGTTGATGTTGACGGTGTTTGGTGAGGGGTTTGCAAAGTTAAGGTTCCACAGTGCAAGCATGAGCTACAGAGATATGTACCAAGCCCGTCCGAAGGAGATGAGGCTAGTGGTGTTGCTGATGGAGGTAGTTTACTATTTTACACTACCAGATGAAGAGGGTGGGAGATCCCATGATCCTTGATGGGTTTTTTTACATGATATGGTGGTGGACATGACCTGTTTTACATGGGCACCCACATTCCTAGTACATTTATATAGAGAGCTATGGGATTATGGGTGGATACGGAGGTTCAACTTGTGTTGCACTTTTCTACTTCATTGATGGGCATATGAGCACATTATGTGTGTGCATCCAATTGGTATGCCCCAAGCTGATGCATTCATGCTAGGTTTGGTTCAGGTGGGCTAGGTAACTACTATTAGAGAGAGCTGAGTGGTAAAGGCAACTCATGATGTAGCCTATTACAAGAGTTTTCTAGAGAATTTTACTGGCATGGACATCATTTGTAGGCCATATGTGGGCTTCCCATCATTTATGCAGATGGCCGAGGAGTTGGAGAAGTTACAACTACTCAGATGGATAGAGGGGTGATGTGTAGGAGAGCATGAGATGATACCTGTAGATAGAGTCGGATAGCAGTTTGGGCTGCTTCAGGATATACCCCCACCATTTCCACAGTATAGGAGGGATGACATGGATAAGCCTTTTCCTCTACCACAAATGATAATGCCTACAAGACGGGAGGAGCATGTGATAGACGGATTGATTGATGATACCGGGGTGACCGATAGATATAGATATAACGGTGGTGGGATAAACATTTATGAGTAGTACCACCGAGGCCGTGGTAAGCTAGATTTAGCCACCATCACTATTCATAGGGACACCTTACGAGGACATGTGGCTACCCTAGTTACACAATGGGGATAGTGCAAAGGTAGTGACAGGTGGTCGTGAGTCATAGGTTACCACTTTGTAGGAACATGTGGCCACCCTTCAGACTAGGTAACATACGAGACAGTGCACCTACACATGTTGGAGATGGAGATGGGGTGTAGGTGGCCGCCCTACAGGCATAGGTTATAGGTTTGTAGGGAAAATTGGCCACCTGCAGTGTAAGTTTTGGCCCTTCATGCCCAAATACAGAACGAGTTCGAGAGATCGATGGCACCTTTGTAGGTACAAGGCGGGGTCCCGTTTAAAGGTAGGGGTGGGATAGGGTCTCATAAGATAGGTACATGGTCGGAGGTTGATGAAAACACCACATACAAGTACCCATATCCAAATTGAGTGATGCCCTAAGTGAGGTGACGTATTATCGAGATTAGTTGATGGCCATAGGGATAGATTTCCTATTTTATGGAGAGTACAGAGCACATGAAGCCTTAAGTGAGAGGACCAGGTCATGCACCAGAGTCGGGGTGAGGCCACTAGTTCATAGAGGCCCACTCCAGAGAGGTACTAGTAGAGATCCAACCAAGACCCATGGTGGGTAGTGAGATGTTAGCGAGGCCATCGTAAAGGATCCAAGGAGGAGGAGGAGACAGACAAGATAGATATGGAGGATATCTGGTGGGATGATGCTCGATAGCGATATGTACCTCCATTTTGATGTAGTTGTGTATTTTTGATATATACCGGCCTACGTGCCAAAGAGAGTGAGGATGCATACGAGAGCTTGTTTATTTTTGATCATATACTAGCCTGCGTGCCGAAGAGAGTGAGGATGTATACAAGAGCTTTTGAGAGATACATATTATTTGGTATCAGTGCATATTGTATGGATACACATATTTTTATGATGAGATGGATGATTTGTTGATGATGTATTTGTGTTGATAGAATTTGATTGTTATGTATAGATGGATGGAAACTAGGTGCGTTAGGCATGGTGGAGTCAGGTGGTAGGCATGGTGGAGTCGGTGGTAGTCATAGTGGAGTCGGGTGGTAGGCATGGTTGAGTCATGGTTGGGTGGCTAGATTAATTTCTCGGGTATTTGATATGATGGAAAAGAAATGATGATGTATGTATATGTATTGTATGGTATGGATTATGTTGGTATGATCGTAGGTAATGTATGATTGTGGTAAATGTGATGAGATGAATGTTGTAACAGTGTATTAATTTCCAATTGTTTGGTAATAAAATGGAAACTAATGAAAATAGAATGTGATTGGAACAGTAGCAAATGTCGTAGAGGTAAATGGTTGTGGATGAGAAAAGGCAAAGAAGGGGATGATGATGGTCGAGCTAACCTCCAAGGGCCCCATGCCCTCGGAGTGTTGCCTACATAGCCCCGGTGAAAAGGGGCCTCAAACCAATGTAGTTCTCCCATAAGCTAGGGAGGAATAAAATAGGTATAGAGAAGGGTTGGTAGGTTTGAGGTAGGTTGAGTTCATGGTCACGTAGGTAAGGGTAAATAGGTGAGGTAGAGTTTAGATCAATGGTATGGTTGAGTAGGTAAGGGTCATGGGTATGGGTAGATAGGTAGGGTCAACGATTGGGTCAAGGGTAGAGGTATGGTCAATGTGGGGAAAAGGTATGGGTAAATGGGTAGATAGGTGAGGGTCATGGGTAAGGGTAGATAGGATTAGAGGATAAGTCGAGGTATGGGTGCATGTTGGTAAGGTGATTTGAGTTAGCTTTGTTGGGAAATTAAGATGGGCAAGTTAAGGTAGGTATGGGTGAGAGGTGGGTGGAGGTGAGTTGACATCTTTATTTCAGTTGAAGAGAGCCAACAGTTTAGAAAGTGGGTAACTATAACGGGGTTGATCTTTGTGGTCGATTTTGAAGGACCATCGATGCACAAACCAAGGGTAGATGTGATGAACCTCAAGCCCCTAAAATCCCTTGTAGGTTAGACTGTTCAAAAGGTGAATAAATGTGTAGGATCATGATAGATCATATCGGTGACATAGTTCTATGGTGGGTAGAAAAATTAGGGTAAAAGGGGGTTATATGATGAAGGTTCAGAAACGTGGAGGGGAATAACACACCTCTTGTACAAGATGGTTGATAACCCAGATAGATGAGTCCATGGAAAAAAGGGTGTGTTACTTTTGTTTAATAGACTGATCAATGTGGGAAGTCTATGTGGGATAATTAGATAATCTCCTTGAGGTCTTCATGAAGAGATCGATGCGGGAAGCTTCAGAATGGTCCCAATATTTTTTTACTAGGTAGAGTATGGCTAGCGTGGTATAGCTTTCCTTCAAGGGAGTAGTCTATTTATGGATACTAGATACAAATGATAGATGTCCTTTTGAGGGATTCATCTTTGTGCTTGGAATTTTGACTCAAGGAGGGTGATCCCATTTGATAGGTGAATTTTTTTTACCAATTAAGCCATGGACAAGGCTATAGAGGAATACGAACAACGTGGGTCAAGAGGTGGAGTGGAGGTGAAGGTGGATTTTGTGAGGGGTATATGGAGTGGTATACAACCATGGGATTCCATCTATAAGGGGATGAAAATTATCCATGAGAATCATGTCATGAGTAGATCCGTGGTACTCATATTGAAGACAAGGTTGAAAAAGTGATGGCGCAAATCACATGATTCTTTGTTTAATCATGGGTATGTGAGGTGGTGACAAAAGGAGTGGGTGCTCACGGGATGAGCTGGTAATAGTCAACGGGTGATAGAGCACTTAGTTCAACAATAGAATGGTCAAAGATGCAAGATGTTAAGGGGCTCGATTTTGGGCTTACCATCGAGTGAAGATAAGCGATAAGTGTCTAATCTATATGTATGGGTAACGATATAAGGTCCAAGCCAATTAGGAACAAATTTACCCCGAAAATGTTTCTCGGCTTTCTTGACGTGTTAATTTTCCTTCAAGACGAGATCTCCAACTTGAAATGTTTGGGGTTGGAAGCATATTTCATAAGCGCATTTGATGCATTTTTGGTATATTTTGAGGTGATCTAGAGCATGAAGATGCCATTCATCTAACAAATCTAGTTATGCCAAACGATCTTGGTGAAAGTCATCATTGGTAAGTATATCTTTGAGTGAGATGCGGAGATATGGGATCTGGACTTCGAGAGGCAAGACAACCTCGGTACCATAGACTAGAGAGAAAGGTGTAGCAGACAGTCGATGTGCAAATACTAGTGCGGTATGCCCATAGGGTGAAAGGAATGTGCGTATGCCAATCCTTCCCAATATCGTCGACCACTTTCATGAGGATTTTGTTCAAGGATTTTTAGATGATTCATATTGGCCATTGGTTTGAGGATAATAAGGTGAAGAAAACCAAGTTGGACACCAAAGGCATCACAGAGTTTTCGGATGGTTTTTTTAACTATTTACCGTTATCAGTGATAAGGCGATAAGGAACACCAAAGTGACAAATAATGTGATGGTTGATGAACTCACAAATTTTCTTGGCTTTTGTTGAGATGAGTGGAATGGCTTCTACCCATTTGGTGTAGTATTCAGTAGCGGTGATGATCCATTGGTGGCGTTGGGAAGAATGAGGGTTAATCTCACTAATGAGGTCAAGACCCCATTGAGAAAAGGGCTAGAGGTCTCATGCGACTGTAAGGCATGACCCGAGGTGTGATGAAGGTTCACGTGTTGTTGACATTTCACACATCATTTGACATAGTCACAACAATCACGGTTAAGGGTAGGCCAGTAATAGTTGAGGTGAAGGATACATTTAAGCTGACAGCTAGGCCAGCGATGTGACCCCAAAAATGGTGTCGTGGATCTCTTTGATGGTATAGGGTATTTTGGGGTGGGTGAGGATTCGAAGAAGGATACCGTTGAAGCCACGCTTATAAAGGAGACCTCCCATGATGATGTAGTGGGAGACCTTTTAGAGGAAATCTCATCGACCATTACGGGTAAGATCCTAAGGAAGGATAGAAAGGGAGAGGTAGTTAGAGTATTGTTCGTACTCGCAGGTCCGATGAGTCGATAATAGCTTTCTCAATGAGGTTGACAGTGTGAGAGAGGTAAGAATGTGATTTTAATCTTCATACAACAACAAATATTTGTGAATCAGTAGGTGATGAGGGTATTTGTGAGGCAAGACAAGCCATGGTATCTCGAAATTGTTCATAGAGAAGGGGACGGTTTGAGGTTATATTTTGTGAAGGTGGTTAACAAGAGGTCTAAATGGTGTTCATACCATTATAATTCCTCATTGTGACATTGGTATGGTCCATTGACCTGATTTACTACCAATTGAGAGTCACCAAAGATATTGATGTATTTAACATCTAAGGTTTGGGTAGTTTAGAGACCTAATACGAGTGCTTCATATTCAGCGATGTTATTTGTACACTCAAAGTCTAGTTTAAAAGATAGGGGTATGGTTTCACCATCATGTGGGATGAGGATGATTCTAGCTCCACCCCTATGTTAACACTTAGATCCATCAAAGAATAAGGTCATTTGATGGCGTGGAGTTTCCTTTATAGGTTTGTTGAGGGAAAGGGTAGCGATGGATTCATCAGGGAATTCAAAGTTGTTGGGTTGGTGTTCAGAGAGTGGGGCATTAACCAGTTGGTCGGTGATAGCCTGACCTTTGATTGATTTTTGATGAAGAAAGGTGATATCCAGATCAGTGAGTAGCATGAGCCATTGAGAAATGCGTTGGTTTTGGAATGGTTTAGCATACATGTAATGCAAGAGGATTGATGTTGGTTATGATGAAGGTAGTGTGGTTGAGTAGGTAGTGGTGAAGTTTGGTGGCCAAAAAGACTAAATCAAGGCACAATTTTTCTGTGTGTGTATATCTAGTCTCATAATCCACAAGTGTATGACTTATGTAATAAACTACTTGCTCCCTATGTTGGTCATCACGGTGAGCAAGCATGACACCCAAGGAATGGTCGGTGGCAGAGATATAGAGGTAGAACGGTTGGTTGTCCTTAGGTGGGGTAAGCATAGGTGGTTGTAATAGGTATGCTTTCAAGGATTCAAAATAGTTGTGATGACATTTGTGTTCTAATAAAAGGTGATATCCTTTTTAAGGAGATGATGAAAGGGTTCACAATGGTCTGAAAATTAAGAAATGAAGCGAAAAATAGATTACGGTTTGCCTCGCAAGATACGAAGTTGGTGTAGGTTAGTGGGTGGAGTCATCTTAAGAATGGCCTTGATTTTGGTAGGGTCAACTTTAATGCCTTGCAAGGAAACCATAAAGCCTAAGATCTTACCTAATAGGATGGCGAAAACACACTTCTTAGGTTGAAAGCGTATGCGCAGATTGGATGGGTGGTTGAAGATGATTTTGAGGATGGGTAAGTGTTCGACATGAATTTTAGATTTTCCTACAAGGTCATCGACATAATCTTCCAAGATATGATACATTATGTTGTGGAAGATATAGGTCATGGCTCGTTGGTCGGTGGTGCCTGCATTCTTCAGTCCGAAGGGCATGACATGATAGTAGAAGGTTCCCTAAGGGGTAATGAAGGTGGTTTTGTGTTGATCCTTAGTGCTAGTAATATTTGATTATAACCCGAGAACCCATCCATGAGAGATAGCATCTCATGTCCTAGTGGTGAGGTCAACCAATTGGTTGATGCTAGGTAGAGGAAAGTCATCTTTAGGACAAGCTAGGTTAAGGTCACAGAATTCGGTGCATATGCGGAGTCCCCCATTGCTTTGGTGATGGGAATGATGTTGGAGATCCACTGCGGGTAGTCGATAGGTAAGATGAAGGAGATAGAGAGGAGGCATTGGAGCTCTTCTTTGACAAGAAGGGAAATGTGTGGGTGCATTTTGTGCAATTTCTATTTGATGGGTTTGGCATCAGGTAAGGTGACGATATTATGGACCATGATGTTGGGGTCAATACTGGGCATATCGGCATACGACCAAGAAAAAGTGTTGTTATGGTCGTGAAGGAAAGAAGTGTAGGCTTTCTTCTCAGTGTAGTCCAAAGATAGGCATATCTTTAAAATGTGGGGGTCATCCAATGTGTGGATTTTGATGTCCACGGTTGATTCGTTCAACATATTTTGTGTCTTTGAAGGTAGTGTGTGGTGGAGATAGGAGTATTCTACACTCAAAAAGGTGAGAATGGAGTCGTCGTTGTGACACTGGATAACATTGATAGAAGGGGCATCATCATTGATCATGTCAGGATAGAGGACAGAAGAGAAGTAGGAATCTTACAATCTCACTAATAGGTGAGAGGTCCCAAGGAAATAGTGTTTATGGAAAAAAAGGTAGGAGGAATAGATTCTGGATCTATAGGCTCCATGGGTGATGTTGGTGAACTAGGTGAAGGGCTGTGAGGCTGGGGTGCCTCCATGATGAGGTTAACACAGGATTTTTAATAGAAAGATCAAAAATCCCACCCCATTGCGTTAGTTGTGTTTGTAAATGGTGAAAGGGATAATAGTGTGATGACCTTATTGTCATTGGGACCCCAAAATATTGGCTAAGTAAAAAAAAAAAAGGCATGTAGGCGCACAAGACCTGGTTGAATAATGGTGTGCAAGGAGAAGGCACGTAGGATAGGGTTTAAGAAAACCCATGGCACACACACGGACAAAGCTAAGGTTTCAGGACTTAGCCATATTAGGAATTTTGGGTAGGACACGAGAAAAGTGTGACTTGACTATGCATGCAGAGTGGATAAGGTACCAGCCTAACAACGTGATGCCCACAAAAGGAATATGCCCTATAATAGAAGGTTCTAGAAGATATCATGGCAACAAGTGGAGAGCTCTGGCCTGGAGGAGCATGCTCCCATAGAGGACCACATTCATACACTTGGCATTGGATTGGAGGCCATTGAAGGATGAGTTGGCACTTTGGGATGCCTATATATGTGATCGCCCATAGGAGAACAGGAGGGGATAGTAGATATAGATCAGATAGAAGGGAGGATAATATAGAGAGTAGAGCTCTGTAAAAATACTGCAAGAACTCTGTGGGATTGGTTAGAGGCTATATAAGGAAGTAATGTATTAAGGGGCTGGGATATAAATTTTTCTTTGTATGGATGAAGGACATGATCCCTGCTATGATGTATGACTTTAGTCTGATCAAGCTATGGTAGTCTAATGGATCCATTGAATGTAATGAGATTACAAACTTGAATGCCTATGAATGTGATTGATTCGGTTCATATCTATATCTTTTCAATTTTTACATGGATGTTATGAGATAGATGTAAATCCTTATGTGTTGTCCTTTCTGTTGTAGTTATATCTATTGTCTATAAGTACCCTCTGTTTGGAATCAATACATTTATCTAGAGGTCGTTCTGAGCCCTATGATGATTGTATGTCTCATTACCACCTTTATTCATTAAGTTCATGACATAGATGATGGTTTCCCACTTAAATCACATAAAATAGAGACTTGGCACCCACGCATGCCTCATGTGAGCGCCTGGGTTCCCGCTAGGTGATAGGCCAATGCGCATGGGATTTCCTTCCTTTGTTATGGGTGTAAAAATGACTACATCTTTGTTCTATTGTTAGGACCTCTTTTCAAATTTGTAGTGGTAAATGACATTCATCATGATCTATGTAATGAGTGGTGACAGAGCGTTTAATTTTGGAAAGTGTTGAATCATGGTTCAATAGCATGGAGGATGAATTTTCTTATAGATTCAGCACTGGATCTAAGTTTGATGCACATAAATGGGTAGAGAGAACCTCTACAATGATTTGTATGAAAAAAAATTCTATTTCTTCCCAGGAGAACTGTATGAATGGCTCTCATCATATGTGTCTAGATCAAGTTAGTATTATAAATCACACGCGTGGACCTAATAAGAATACCAGAGGCTGCAAGATGTAGATCTGATGTGGACTCATGCCGTGGATCATTGGTGGAAAGGTGTGTTGGTGTGTTAGCTAGCTATGTGCTATCCTCCTGGCAATGAAGATCTTTATTGTTACCTTGAGTTTAGAGGCATTTCCAATGGCTAGCTAAACCGTTATGAGTGTTGGGTGAGCAAGCTAGGGTGAAGGAAGATGATAGATATTACGATGGAGAAAGAAAGGGAGGAGAGACAAACTCAATTATAGTAAAGCGCATGAAAGGGAGATTACAAGACAACATGAGGTTGTAAGTGTGATGGATCTATGGAGGCAGACGTTGTGGGAAGGAGTTGAGGTTCACGTGGAGGTAGTGGGGCATTATCACATACCATTGGAATGTAGTTCAAGAGAACTTTGGGGACCTTGGTACGACCACTACCACAGGACTCAGTGGATCTAGTGGCTCGAAGGAACAGGACTCGGTGGATTTAGTGGGTCAAAAGGAACATGACCCGGTGGATCTAGAGGATCCGGTGGCTCAAGAGGCACAGAACTAGTGGATCTCGGTGGTGTAGGAAACACCGGAGGGAACCAAGGCTCTTGCTCAGAGGACAAGATCCCTAGCCACCCTCAAGTATTCTTTGAGACATCTTTACATTTTCCATATTACGAGAGGTATTGAAGATGCTGCAGAACATGTTCACAAGTGTGAGTTGTTATGGTGCGTGAAGGGGATCACAACCCCAGAGCGGAAGGCTAGTCAGTTTGCAATGATGTTGTAAGGGCACACACATAGCTAGTATAGGAAATATGACCCTCATCAAATGGTGGTGGATTATATTGCCTTAAAGAATGCCTTCTGGCAGTAATTCCACATCCCTGAGTTTGAACAAAAGAGCATCAATGCCTTGAAGGAGATTCAATAGGGAATGGCAGAGAGTGTGCAGGAGTATGATGCATGGTTCAAGACCCTCCTATCAAAATTATCATATGACATTCACCCTTCACAACATGCTCAATGGTTTGTTGGGGGTTGATAACTCCATTTAGAAGAGCTTTATCTCATAAAACTTTCACAAACCCACGCGAGGTGTTAGAATTTTCTCTACATGCCGAGGCTATTAGAAGTGTTGATACTGGTGTTAGCCCATTTCTAGAGGCTCAAATTACTACTATGGCTAAGCAATGGAAAAAATTTCTACGAACTCGGTCCATAAGAATCACAGTGGTATATGGTGTACAGATTGTGAAGTAGAGGGGCATGTCAAGGATAGTTTCCCCCAGAGGACAGTATGTGCCGTGACAGTAGATTGTGAAAATTTTCATGGGGACCATGATGTAAGTAGATGTCCCTTGTTACAACGCACAATTCAAAAGAATGTGTCTTGCTACTATAAGATCTACACCTCTACGACCCATGATACTAAGGATTTTAGGCTTATTGACCAAATCCATGAGGCTATTGATCATGGGGTGTGCCAGACCAGCATTTCTAGTAGTTATAAAGGTGATGATCGCCGTTATGAGGAGTGCGCAAATGGAGGTGTGCGCGGAAGGGGATTTCGTGGAGGATTTCATGGTCATGGTAACCGCGGAGGAGGAAGAAGTGAGTTCCCACATGGAACCTATTTTAGTTGTGGGTCTACGTGAGCATTACGAATGAGAGTGCCTGCACCTATTGTAGTTATCACGGTGTGGGAAGAAACACAAGTATGAGGAGTTCCCTGAGTTATTTGAGCACATGAATTAGCAGCACCAGAAAGACAAGGGCACTACAATGGTAAGCATTAAGAAGATGAACACAAAATAGATGCCACATGTAACACATGATATAGGCTTAGAACTCCGTTAAGGTAGCAACAAGAGCAGAGAGGCCACAGCGCAAAGGAAATACCAAGGTAGAAGAACCTGGTTTCAAGGGAAGAAGTGGTACATGGGAAGTACCTAGACCCTGTGCATCAAAAAGAGGTATATCAAGATACCATGGACATCATTTAGAGTTTACAGGGAGAAATATAGTGTCTAAAGGAGTAGTCCAAGAGGGAGGAGCAAAGAAGGAAGGTTGAGGTGCCAAGAGATGACCTGGATGAGGTCAAGGAAGTATGTAAAATGCTAAGGCAAGAGAATATTATTCCCTTGTTAGGAGCATGGTTGAGAGAGAAGGTACCACACACTCGGAGAAGAGTGCGAGAGGTAAGTCTTGCATGTAAACCTTCCCCTCATAGCCTTGACTATGATAGGGAGATCATGTTAAATGCGGTCGTGGATGGATGGCTCCTTAGTAATATCCTCATTGACACAAGTGTAAAGGTCAATGTTCTCACCTTGGATGTATGGCATCAAATGGGAAGGCTTGCATTACATCCATCTTCGAATGTGCTATATATGGCAAAAAAACAAAGGCAATGACCATCGGTGTCTTAAAGGATGCATCTATCACCATTCAAGGATCTACATTTACTGGGGACTTTGAAGTCTTGGCGCTCACCGAGGCAAACAATTTCCCAACACTACTTGGGCACCCATGGAGTTACAAGAATAATGAAAATCTTCAATTCAACAAGGGGTACATAAGCTTTGAAAATGAGGAGGAATGGGTCATCATACCCCTGATTGATGGGAAATGAACACCCTATACTGAACCTTTGGAAGAAGAGGTCCTGGATATAATATATGTGCACTAAATCAGGGATCCAAAGATAATCCATCCTACCGATGGAATTATCCAGTTTGAAGATTCTCAGTTGGTAAGTGACACCACTAGTCTAGTATGTGATAATTGGGCGCATGGAACCTATGAGTTGATCAAATGACATTTAAGAGGATTGGTGACAAAGGTGACAAAGGCACGCACTGTACCCAAAGGCTCAGGAGGAAAGGAGCTACCTAAGTACTAATGAGGAGCCTCCCCTGAGGTATTTTAGTAGAAGATGAAAGCTCAAAGTGGATGGAGGAAAATGAAATAAGGGGGATGTTAAGTTATGTCCTACTACGAATTGTTGCACGTTGGTGGGCAGCGCATTGGGATAATCCCTTGGAATGGTGCAAAGTGAGAATTACCTTCTCTATTCATTTCTCTAGAAGCAACATGCCCACCACCACGGTAAGGAGCTTACCTCTTTCCACATCCAAGCCTATGAGAGAGCCTGGAGGGAAGGTGTGAAAGCTTTTCCACCATCCCTCTAGGTACATAAACTATATTCTACACTGCAGGTTGCATGCATGTATGATACATCCACTCGAGACATGCCACTAAACAAGGAATGGGTAAGAACTAACGGCTGACCTCGCCCAAGCATTTCAAGATCGAAGCAACAAACCATTTGTGGATAATGCATTGCAGGAGATCAAGTGCCTTATGATGGGGGATAGTGTAAAGGCATAGGATAGGCTTGTAGAATTGCTAGGAGAGCCATGCATGGAGGGACAATTTGTGAAGATGAGTTTGATGAGATATAGTTTGAGTGCACGTGCACGAGAAAGAAAAAGGCAAGATGGTCTATGTCATAGATACAGTGAAGAGATGGAAAATTTGAGGTTAACCATTCTCTAGGCTCGTGAGAAGTGATGGATAGTGCTGATGAAAGAACATGTGCCTATCATGAGCCTTTAAAGACAAAGAATGTTAATATTGGGTTGGAAGCAAAACCTAAGGAAGCTATCATTAGAGATTATTGATCAAAGAAGGAAGTCTCTAAGATCATTTACCTTTTATGTGAGTTTGAGGATTTATTCTGTTGGTACCCAGATTTAATCTCCTTCACAACTTGAGTAGCATCATGGATTTTACAAGACACTCAGAGGAAAATAAATGATTTATATGTCATTTTGTATCCAGGGAAGCAATTTATCTGACTTGTTAGCACTCAAGCTTTGAAGAAGTGGGTAGCACCTTGAAAGGATTTTGATCTAATCCTCACTATTTTAGGTTGTGCCTTTCAACCAAGGTAAGAGAACCTATATTGCAGCCTCTATTTTGTGAAGGAGGTGGAGATATCCTTATACTGTGCATATTGTATGGAGATGGCCTTGGGAAAACATGATCAATTTTCCATATTCAAAATCAACAGAGCTGTCACTACTAAATGATGGAAATGCTTTCAAAAAAAGGCTGAGGCTACTAGAGACATGGTATGATCCTGATTTTCTTTGTGCATTTTTGTAAATGGATTGTGTTCTTTTGTTGACACACAATTCAATGTAGGGGTAGTATGGGACAGGATTAGTTATTCTGAATGAATTTTTGGTGGGAGATTTTAGACAAGACCAACTAGAATTTTCTAGATTCTTTGAGGACCTTGCAAGAAATTTGTAACACCTAAACAACAAAATACTTCAAAGGGGTTAAGGTACTCCCTTAATCAAGATATGTGCACCAAATGGAGGCCCAGATCTGAACTATTACACACAATATTTGAAAATTTTCCATAAAATCTTGAAGCAGATGAATCAAAAAAGTATCCAGAAATCTCTATTTTATCATGACCTAAGGTGCACCCAAAGGTTTACAAACAATCTCAGAATTCAAGGAAGGTAAAGTGATTTTAAATCTGTTTATCTCTTTATCAGATGAAAGCTCTTCTGAATGTGAGATTGCAGATGCCACTAAACTGTCGACAAGAAATGAGACCATGTATTATCAAGAGATATTTTAAACACAAGACTGCAATAGGAGCAAGAAACACAAATCGAAAACATTCTAAAACATAAGTACATGCAAATTTTTCCAAGAGACAACACAAAACAATCTAAAATGACCAAATTTATTAGCAGGGGAATGTTATAAGAACAATCTCAGAGCTTGTTGATGGCTTTACAACTGAAACCAACTCAACATGATACAAATCTGATGTAAAAAGGAATTAGAAATGGTTCTCAGGTGGTTTCTCAAAGAATGGGCTTCTTCCTAGATTTTCCCGTGAATTTCTAAGTTTCTCCAACCTTTTGCATGTCTCAAAACATGCATTATATAACTTTCAATTACATTTGATCCTTCTTTCCCAAGAAAATAATATGCCCAGCATCAAGTTTGTTACAAAATTCCAACATGATTCGCAGATAGGGACATTTAACAAATTTACAACAAGAGTTGTCAGGTGTTTCTAAAATGGCAAATCATTACAAATCCTTCATCATTATCCATTGTGGAGGCACATTTTTCATTCTCCAAGCATGTAGACCCCTTTCATTTCATCATTTCATCCTTATCATTCCAAAATTTGATTCTACAACTTTATAATTTGATATTTCACGTTTTACACGGGCCTGAGTAAAAATTTATTTCAAAAACACCTCAAATCTGCAAATTAATCCCTAAAACCACTTGCATTGATCTTTGCAAGCACAAACAACATGAATTTACCAAAAATTGATCAAAATTGATGCAAAATTCACATTTCCACACTTCCTGGAGCAAAAATGGCATCTAAATTGAAGAATGTACAATTACCATTGATTTGCTCTTTCTCCTTCAATCTGGGCCCTCCACGTGTCAAACTATGATTGGGAATGAATTCGGGCTCACTTTTTGACCTTTTAACATTTTTGAAAAAATGGAAAAAATGACCTTTTTCTCGCCCCTCCGCCCTTGAAATTTGGTGATGACACGTGGCATATGGTGGGTCCCATTGGGATCACGGCTCAATTCTGTGCATTTTTACCCTTTTTTGGAATTTGGAAAAAATTCACTTTTTTCCCCATGGGCCCGCACCTCCGCCTTTGTCCTTAACATGTGTCATCCTCTCTATCGCTAAAAATCTGTGGGCTTATTTCATGTTTTAGCACCTTTTTTCACCAAGGGAAATTTTTCTCATTTCTCCCGTGGCCCGCGCCTCCGATTTTGTCCTTAACACGTGTCTTGTTACGATTTGTCATGGAGCCATGCCTCAAATCTTCCATTCTAATTCATTGTTTCAAAAGGGAGAAAATTCCCTTTTACCTTGATCGGCCCACCGACCCACTCTACCCGCCATGTGTCTTCCTCTGTTTCATTCGGACCCATGGCTTAATTTTTACTCTAAGTATTTTTGCAAAAGGGAACAATTTCCCCTTTTCCCCCGCCACCCACACTTCCTCCTATGCCCACCACATGTCTACCCCTTGCTCGTTGCAGAGACTCCATGGGCCTTTCTTCTACTTTTCTCCCTTTTCACCAAAAAGGCAAAAATTGCCTAAGTTCCTCGCTTCGCCTTCCATCTTGCCTTGGCATAAGAACATGACACGTGCCCTTCTGCGGAGTTGTGGGGGTAATGTTGAATTTTTCCCAAAGCCAAAAAATGCCATGTTTTTCAAAGAAACCCGTCGATCCTTGTCCAACGAGATGTGGCCATGTAGGAGACATCATTTGAGCTTAATTTGACGGTCAAATGACACCGCATTGACCGTCAAAAATACGGAATTTGCTAAGGACGCCCGAATTCAATTTTTTTCATGGGTAATGATTTTTGGTCAAAAACATATGGGAAGTGGTCTTAAGCTATTTTTACCATGGGGAAGGATTTTAAGGACATATAAGTACAAAACAAGCAAATTCAAGCTCCATTTTGGAAAAATGGAAAAAACGACAGAGGCCCATGGATTTGGAAATTTAGGGCATAAAACAGAGCCTGCATGTATCTTTCTTTCAAGTTAGGGAAAAATAAATAGGTTTATGATCCATTTAGAGCATTCAATTTGATGGGGAAACTTGCAGACCACCAAACTCGAAGAAAAATGTTTTTTTGAGCACGTAGAAGAAAGGGGAAAGGTGGGAAAATAACAGAGGATCAAAATGGACACCAACATCAGCTCCTGCTCAGGGATGGGCACTCCCAGTGAGTGCCACAAGAACAATAAGTAGACCAAGTGCCAAAATAATCCATTGGGAAAAGGATTCATGAGCCAAAACCACCAAAAAGTAGCTAAAAATCTGACAAAAAGGTCACACACCAAGGCAAACCACAAACCGAAAAAACACCAAAAACAAAGCAAAAAACCAAACACTATACATTGTACAAGTGGTACATACCTCAAATTTGGGGATTAATCCAAGAAATGCTTCAGATGCCTACCATTAACAGGAATTTCAAGCAATTCCCCATCTAAATCTTTGAGAAAAAAGGTATTCTCACCAATTCTGATATCAATGGAGTAAGGGCCCATCCATGATGCATCAAATTTTCTATGTTTGCCCTTATCTTCATTTCTGTTATCCCATAACAAAACCAGATCTCCAATATTGAAGGCACTAGAGTGACCTTCTTGTTAACAATCTTTTCAACTTCTCTCTAAATCCGACATGCCTCTGGTGGGATGATCATCTCTCTTCATCTAGCTCCACAATCTAATTAATCATTGATTTATATGGACTAACCTCTTGATCCTCAAGTTGTTGAAAAACCGAAATGAAGATAATTACGAGATGTAAGGGCAGCAGGCTTGAGTTCCATACACCAACTCAAATGGGATCTTACTAGTATCTCTCTTGGCAGTGATTCTATCAGCCCAAACTATAAATTTTGATTGCTCACCCCATTTTCTCTTGTTCAACTCCAAGGTCTTCCTAATGATCTTTAATAAGTTCTTATTGCTAGACTCGACTTGTCCATTCCCTCGGGGGTTATAGTTTGAAGAATAAGTCGATTGGTTCCATACTCCTTGCACATTGCCATCAAATGTTTAGCTCAAACACATGGCATTATCAGCCACAATCTTGACTCGGCACACAAAATCTACATATGATATTATTCAACGAGAAGTCCATAACAACTTGATGTGTTGCTTTCTTGGTTGGGATTGCCTCTACCCACTTGGTGAAGTAATCTGCACTACAAGGATCCATTTATGTCCAAAGCATTAGAAGGGTCTGAAATCTCACCAATGAAGTGCATCCCCCACTATTTGAAAGGAGCTTCAATTGACATAGGCTGCAAAGGGAGGGAGCCTGAAGCTTTCATTATTCCAGAGAAACGTTGGCAACTTTCACATTTTATAATCAGCATGGTTGCATCTTTGAAGAGAGTAGGCCACCAATAACCAGATCTTAAAACCTTGTGTGTTGTAACCCTTCCAGCAAAGTGTCCTCCACAAAATTCCCCATGGAAATCAGAAATCACTTTGGGAGCTTCATCTTCAGTTACACACTTCAAGAGGACACCTTCAGGGTTCTTCCAACCAACCCAAAGTCAGTGATGATGTATTTTTGAGAAGCCAGCTTGAGGGATCTTTTCTGATTTTTATTTAAATGATCAAGATAGCATAGGTGTCTGAGGTAAAATATTATATCCTTGTACCACTCAGAACTTACCAATTTCTCAAGAACATCTACCTTTTCTTCTTCCACTTCATTCACTTCCACGATCCGCAAGTTGCTCTCACCCATGAGTTTGGCAAGACCCAAACCTATTACCAACTTTGTGGTTTGGATGTCCATATCATACTCTTGTAGTTTGTTTACCCATTTACATCTTTTACTTGAGATCTCCATCTCTCGATAAGATGTATTTTACCATGGTGTGGGGAACATAAGCAACAACTTTTGACCTTAGGATATAAGGCCCGAAAACCTTTGTTACTTTCACCAAGGCAAATGCTTGTTTTTCCATGATTGTGTACTTTAACTCAAAGAACTTGTAAAGCCTTGCTAAAGAAGGAAATAGGCCTCTCAACCCCATCTTCATCCTTTTGGAGAAAAACAGATGCAATAGTATTTTTCAAAAGCAAAGGAGAAGATTTGGAAAGGCTTCTTGTAATTCGAAGCTACCAAGATAGGTGCATGTTTAAGTGCCTCTTTGATTCCTTTAAAATCTTGAATAGCAACCTCCTCCCACTTGATAAATTGATCTTTCTTTAACATGCATGTGATAGGAAGAGTCAACTCAGCAAAATTGGACACAAACCTTCTAATGAAGTTGATCTTCCCAAAGAAATATTAGATGCCCTTCTTCATTCTTGGAATTGGCACCTTGCTAATTGCTTCTACTCTCTCAAGGTCAATCATGACACCAGCCTTTGAAACAATATGACCAAGTAGCTTGGCCTTTTTCATTCCAAAGTGACACTTCTTTGGATTGAGAGAGATTCCAAATTCTCTACATTTGATTAGCATTCTTTCCAAGTGCTACAAGTGATATTTTTGCTCCTTGAAAATACAGTCACATCATCCTGATAAACTACAATGAAGTCATTTATATAACCAGCAAAAGCAACATCCATTGCTCTTTGGAAGGTAGCCCCAGCATTCATGAGACCAAAAGACATTATTACATAAACATATGTTCCCCAAGGAGTGGTAAAGGCAGTTTTAAATCTTTCTGACTCCTTGACAACAACCTGATTGTAGCCAGAGAAACCATCCAAGGTGGACAACAATTCAGATCTAGTCACTAACTACAGCATGTTCTCCATGTTTGGAAAAGGATAATTGTCTTTTAATGAAGCTCTATTCAGATTTCTAAAGTCTACACAAAGTCTAATATCTCCATTCTTCTTTCTGATTGGCACAAGGTTTGCAACCCAAGATGAAAACCTCATGGGTTGAATGATCCATCCATCCTTAAATTTCTTCAATTCATCTTGCATTTTCATAGAGAGGAGTGGATTAATTTGCCTTTTCTTCTCGTCCGAGTGGTTTGGATTTTTTCTCAAGAGGGATCTCATGTTGGAATAAGTCTTCTCTCTATGCTTTCAGCTCTGAATATGACCAGCAAGGCAGTCTTGATATTGTTTCAACAATTAGAGGTAGGACTATTTTTCTTCCTTGTTTAAATTGCTGCCCAACCAAACTCTCCTTGGTTTTTCCTTTGTTCCCAAGTCATGATCTTCCACATCCCTTGAGGTAGATATGTTTCTATTGATGATGCAATCAACATTGCTAAAATTTGACTCAAGAGCAATAAGACCTCTAGGAATGGTGTTAGTTTTCAATTAGATAATATCTTTTCCAAAAAAAGTCTCTCTTCCTTTAGTCATACATACCATTGGTTCCCAATCAATATGTTGATCTACAAACTCACCTTGATTTTTTAATAACCTTTGCACTTGAGCATCATCATTAAACACTTGCCAATGCTTGATGTTTGTCAGTGACATGCTAGCCTAGTTAACACTTCAACATTGTACTCACAATAAGGTGAAATGGTGCAATCTTCAAAAATTAAACCCAACATCGCAACTTCACGCCAGAAGCATTCAAACTTCTGTCATGGTGCATAATATTGATGGAATCAAACATCTCAATTAGCTCCCAAACCTGCATGCTTATACTATTTCATCCACTGATTTTTTAGTAGCGTACAATTTTCTTATTTGTTTGACAACTAGCTCTGAATCTCCTTTGCAATGATGTCCTTGACACCATACTTCCATGCAATTCTCATACCCAACAACAAGGCTTCATACTCAACAATTTTGTTAGTACATTCAAAATTAAGCTTGAAGGAAAAAATAAATTCTTCCAAGCTAGGAGAAATCAGAATTACACCAGCACCATTTCCAAATTTGGAGCAAGCTCCATCAAATAGCAAGGTCCAAGGAGAACTCACCTATTTAAGGCACTTTGACTAATCCATCTTGTGTTCTTTACCATCAGCAAAACCAATAAAATTATCAACATCAACATCAACAAATAATACTTCATAAGAAGCATTGTGACTTCTAGAGGCATAAAATTACATGATGCATTAGAATCAAACATACAATTGTGAAGTAGCCTATCCTTTATGATCAAAGTTGTGAAGAATGGATCAACATTCAATTGGGAATCAACCAAGGATGCCCCAAAATATACCTTAGGTGTCTCGTTATCCAAAATTCAGCCCCAAGGTAATTTTGATAACTCATCCCAGGCCCAAAAATGAAATCCTTTTTCTAACTCCCCACCCAAGAAGAAATCCCAACAAAGTTGAGAAAATGGAAGAAATGCAAAAAATAAGGTTAGCAGGATCGTGTTAAGGCATTTCGGTCTGAAGGGTTTGGGTCGTACTGAGGTTCGTTGTACCAAGCTTGGGGAAAAAATGAAGAAAATCAGCTAAGTCCTAGTCCAGTGGTCTGCATGGGACGCTTGGGACGCGTCGGGACGTGGGACTCGAAAAGCCGAATCTGCCGAAAGAGGAAAAAATTGCCTAAGTCTTTTGTTTCGCGCGGTTTGGGACAGTTGGAACAAAGGTACACGCGGGACGTGGATCGGCCGGTTTGGTGCAAGTCGGTCCATTTTGGGCGGTTCAGAGATATTTGTCCGGCAACCTGGGACAGCTTGGGACAAAGGTACGCGAGGTACGCGTGGGGCGTGAATCGGCCGGTTTGCCGCAAGAAGGTCCATTTCGGGTGGTTCAGAGGTTTTCGTACGGGACAACCGGGACAAAGAGTACGCATGGGACACGCGGGACATGAAAAGGTGAAATGGCTGAAAAGAGATAAGGAGGCCCGCGGAATAATCAGAACATGCCACGTGTCAGAAGGTTGAAAAGTTGCTAAGTGTTTTCGCGCAAGGTAAAATGTGCCCTCAAAGCCGAACCAATAAAAAAAGTGCCACGTGTCCAAGTTTAAGGGCCCGAAAGAAATTTTCAGAGGATGAACCCATGGATGAATCAGAGCCTGACACATGTCATCCAAGTGGTGAGAGCGGGAAAATTCAAATATTTTCCCGCCGATCCGTTTTGGCCTGTTTTTGCCCTAAATCTTCAGATCGCCATAAATTTCGATCCAGAGCTCAGATTTTCACGTTCTTTATATCAATGGAAAGTTGGTGAAATTCTCTACACGATTCCAAGGTCAATCTTGCATTTTGGTTTAGTTTGGAGAGAGAAAATCAAGAAATGTCTCTGGCACGTGGTAATGGCCGTAACTAACGTTTCAACAACTTTAATTTAATACGTAATGGGTCGCATTCTTCTTCAAAGATGGTTAAAAATGTCAAGGCATGGGTCCTGTATGACCCATGCTGTTTTAATGCATCTGCATTCAATGAGGAATGGCTCCCATGTTTTTCACATTTTCTCTCTCCTGGGCTCGACCCATGCATTGTAAATAGCCAGATTTGGCTCATTCTCTAGGGGGAACATTTCTTTGGATAGCAAGCTTCTTCTTTTACCTTCACAGGTGATTTTTGCAAGTATCAGACCTCTTCTAAAATTGTAACAGGTTTTCTGCCTCTTTGATGTTGTAATGAAGGGATTTTGACAATGGAAATGACAATGCAGGCTCTGTGACCAGTTTTCAGTCCTCTGTTTGTGTTGCTTGTTTCATTTCAGACCTCTGATTACATCTTATCAGCCTATGCATGATGTTTTATGTTGCATTTTATGATCTGTGTCTATCTGCAGAACAAGAAGTGTTCACCACTCCTCCTTTGGTGTATCACCTGTTAGTTTAGTTTCATTTTTGCACTTTCTATCTCTGTCTCCTTGGATTTTAGAGTAGGATTAGGTTTCAAACCTCTGTAATAGTGCAAATAATAGATCTGATCAGAGGAGTTTGAGGAACCAGCCTCTAATCTAGAGATTCCTCTCTCATTTTGCAAGTCCCACACTTGGAGAGAGGTTTCAATGTTGTGTAATCACACTAGATGCTTAGAATGATCAAACTAGAAATCTGATCAACATCCAGGGGTGCTGTGAATTTCCACTAACAGTTTTGGCACGCCCGGTGGGACCTTAGAGGTCTTAACTTTTATTGCAACAAGATCAATGTGCACTTGTTGTAAGTTCCAGCTTTGAATAAGCTTAAAATCACACATCTGGCAACTCCAAAAGAAGAATAATCCACTGGTTTCAGCAGTCCAAGTCTAGAAAATTTATGAGAAGAATACAGACCAGGTCAAGAACTAGGGAGGAAGGATTGCTTGTTCATCTGCACCTATCTCTAGGAAGAGAAAGAAGGGGAAGAAGAGCTCAAAGATCTCCATCTCCACCTAATAGAACCTTGTCAACACCTCCACCTGGTAGGCCTTTCATCCAATCAACAAGGGTTCTCAGGCCAATCAAAATGGTGCAACCACCGAATCCGTACGTCAATTTCACTGGAAGAAGCCCACTTGCTCTCAATGCACAACATCCAATCCCAATTACAGCATTGAAGAACATTCCATACTTCACTGGAGAGAACCAGACTACTCCTGGTGATCATGTTAAAGACATTGCCAACCTTTGTGCAATTCATGAAATCAATGAGATGCAAGTTGCTGTCAAATTGTTGGCATCCTCATTCAAAGGGAAAGCTTTGCAATGGTTTAGAAGCCTTGCCTCAGGTTCTATTCAAAACTGGAACCAGCTATGCATTTCTCTCCATGAGCAGTTTGGGGAGAAAGGAGACAACTTGTCCCTTTTGGAGCAGCTGACAACTATCAAAAGAGCTCCCAATGAGCAGCTGACCGACTTCAACTTCAGATTTCAAAGGACTTGGGAGAGGATTCCAGTGGCAGTAAGGCCAGTAGCAAAAGGTGCTTTTCTATATTACCTTAAAGCCTTAAATTCTAATATTTCTATGTTGATTCAGTCCATGGGAGGCATAACTATCCCTATGGCTTATAGCATTGCCATTAGGGCTGAAAATTGTTTGATCCAAGCTGGCAAACTAGCCCCTAGACCTCCCATGCCATTGTTTCCAAGTTTAGAGAGCCCAAGTACTAGTCAAGCACCTATCTTAGCTCCTATTCCCACTCCTAGAAATCAGAGTTCAAATGAAGCTTCTACTTCATCTTCTAGTGCCTCAAACGAACTTCAAGAAGTCATGAAGCAATTGCAAAATCTAGGCAATGAGCTAGTTACACTCAAGAGGCAGCAAGCCCAAAGTTTTAGACCTTCTTATCAACCTCGAGCTCAGCCTAACAGATAGCCATATCAGCCTCAAAGACCACCCAATCTAGCTGCAAATCAGAATCAAGCAAGGCCTCCTGCCAACAGACCATTTCAGCCCGATAACCCCAATGTTGCATCCACATCCAGAGCTTTGGTACCGGTGTAAAATAACATGGCCCAAGAATATGATTGGTGTTTCCCATGCGGTCAGCCACATAACCAATCAATGTGCTTTAACGGTGCATTAAATCAGGCTCTTATGGTGCAAACCATTGGTGGGTCGCAAGAGTCCAGCCACGAAGAGGATCAGCAACAAGAAGCACCTCAGCAAGGAACATCTCCGAACGAAACTACTCTTGTCAATCGGGCAGTCAAGATTTTTGTGGTATGAATCAAATACCCTCTCAAAGTGTTGCAGCCAACACAAGGTCAAAAAGGAGAAATTTGGGTGAAGGACAGCCATTGGCTCCAAGTAATCCACAACCTTCTACCACTCCACAAGCTTTTGGCAAACAAAATGTAGTTCCAAACATGCAAGGAGCACCCAAACCAGCTCCTAAACCAACTCACATGCCAGCTGCTGCTGCCCATGTGCAAGGGATGAATATGCAAACCAAGGGACAGCAAAGAGATCCTTCATCACCATTTAGTATCATTGATCAGATGAAGAAGACAAATGTAAATATATCAATGTGGGAATCCCTATCTATCCTAGGCCAGAGAGATTTGCTACAAGCTGCCATGAAAGACTGGCCAGCTTCGAATCAGCAAGTCCAAATGCAAGAGAAGGTGCTCACAAATGCTGCCCAGCCTGAAGGGAATCATGGAGGACAGCAAGGTAAAATGTTGAAGCCCCCTCCTTTTTATGTCTCATTAATCATTGGAAACCAATTGGTGCACAATTACATGATTGATTCCGGGGTAAGTAGCTCGTTGATGCCCAAGTAAATAGCTGATCACCTAGGACTTCAATATGAAACCATATCCAAAGGGGTAGTAGCTTAGATGAGACAACAAAGAATAACAAATAGTTGGGGTGATTAGAAACTTGAGTCTTACCTTGCATGCATGTCCAAATGTTGTTGTTTTACAAGATGTATCAGTTATAGACCTTCCACCACTCTTTGCCCTATGTTTGTCAAGAGATTTCACAACCAAGATTGGAGGATATTTGTTTGCTGATTGGTCACACATGTTGTTCAGAACGAGGTATGGAACCAAAGCTACAATCAAGTCTGAACCTATTGCAAACTTCCACATTGAGCCCTACACTCCAAGTCAGATCAATGCCAACTATTTGGCATTTGATCAAGAAGATCACCCAAGCACTGATGAAGCTGACACCAAGGTTGGAAGCATCCCGGATCTAACTCTTGATGAATGGGCAAACAAGGTGCATGCTTTTGATCCTTATCAAGAAGTAGAAGAATCTGAGCTAGGATTCTATTGCATACATGAAGAAGATCATCCCATTCCTAGCATCACCAAGCCAGACCACAAGGATGACAATGAGGTATGGTAGCTGTTTTTTGATGGATCAAGGAGTAGACAAGGTGCCGGAGGGGGAGCCATGCTGGTTTCACCTCAAGGAGTAAAGTACTATTCAGCTTTTAGATTTCAGTTTGCATGCTCCAATAACACTGCTGAATATGAAGCCTTGGTGCAAGGGATGCATTGGGCAATAAAGAAAGGGATAAAGAACTTGCAAGTCTTTGGTGACAGTGAATTGATTGTAAATCAGGTCAAAGGGCAGCATGCTACCAAGAATGATCTACTCAAGTGCTACAAGAATAGGGTGTGGGACCTCATTGAATATTTTGAGGGCTTTGGCATCAAATCAGTTCCTAGGAAAGAGAACCAAGCTGCTGACAGGCTTGCAGCAGTTGGGGGAGCCTTTGATATTGTGGAAAGCATTCATAAGGACAAGGTACAACCAAACATCCATGTGATTGTGAGGCCTTCAGTGCCGGATAACAATGTAAGTTGGCAAGTGTTTGAGAATGACCAGCAAATCATCCATTTCTTAAGAAGAAGCTGATTTCTCACCTAAAAATCAGAAAATTTGGAACAGCAAGATGGTGACCAAGTGGTACAACTAAGAACTAACAAGCTGCCTAAGGGACTTATCACTTTGGAGTCCATTTTCAATCCCAATGATCAGTTTAGGAAAGAGAAAGCAAACATTCAGGTCAAGAGAGAAGATTCAGTATCCATTTTGGTGGAAGAGAACAAACCATTGCAAATTGGAAAGATGACAACTGAACAAGAAAAGTATGAGTTCATACAGCTATGTCAAGAGTTCCCTGATGTGTTTTCTTGGAGCTACGAAGACTTGAAAGGTTTCAATCCCAAGTTAGCTCAGCACACCATTGAGTTGGATCCAAATACTAAGCCCATTAGGCAGAAACAAAGGCCAGTCAATCCACACATGGAACCTCTCATGAGGAAGGAATTGAATAAGTTGATAGAGTCAAGAATCATATTCCCAATCAAGCATTCTAGTTGGGTTGCCAACTTAGTTCCAGTCAGAAAGAAGAGTGGAGAGATCAGATTGTGTGTTGACTTCAGAGACTTGAATAGAGCATCTCTCAAAGACCATTACCCACTCCCTTCTATGGAGAAAATTTTGCAAGTGGTGGCTGGCTCCGAGAGGTTTTCACTACTTGATGGCTACTCGGGCTACAATCAGATTATGGTGAAGGAAGAAGATCAGTTCAAGACAGCCTTCACAACCAAATGGGGAACTTATGCATACAGGAAAATGCCATTTGGGCTGTCCAACGCTGGAGCTACCTTCCAAAGAGCAATGGACATGGCATTCAAAGGTTTGATTAACAATGTGGTGCTGATATACCTTGATGATATCACTATTTTTTCAAAGAATGCAGCAGATCACCTCTCTCATTTGAGACAAGTCTTCCAAAGGTGCAGAAATTTAGAGTGTCTTTGAATTCTAAGAAGTGTATCTTCCTAGCACATGAAGAAAATCTCCTTGGCCATATTGTCTCCAAATAAGGATTAGTAATTGATCTAGAGAGGGTTGAAGCCATAAGAGCACTACCATTGCCAAGCCACAAGAAGGCCCTTCAGATTTTCTTGGGGAGAATAAACTTTGTTCGGAGGTTTGTCCCAGATTTTGCAGCCCTTGTCAAACCTATCACCAAAATATTAAAGAAAAGCATGGCTTTCAAGTGGACAGCAGAAGGCAAGGAGAGTTTTGAAGCAATCAAAGAGGCCATCTCCCAAGCACCAACTCTCATCAACCCAGATTTCTCCAAGGATTTCATCCTCTATGCATTTGGGGGTGATGATACTATCTCTGCAATTTTGGTACAGCAGAATAAAGACAATGATGAGCAGCCAATTGCTTTCTTCAGCCAAAGCCTGGAGGACTATGAGGTGAGGTATTCTTTTATTGAGAAGCATGTTCTTGCAGTAATCAGAAGCTTGAAGAAATTCAAGCATTTAGTCTCAAACAACAAGGTCCAGTTGTTGGTTTCTCATGCGGGAGTTAAAGACTTCCTCCTCAACAAGGATTTGAATGAGAAAAGAGCAGGTTGGATCACTCGTGTCATGGAGTATGACATTGAGATCAAGGTCACCAAGCTGGTAAGAGGAAAAGGATTGTGTGAGCAGCTGATTCTGGGCAAGCAAAAGGGAGTATGCAATGAAGAAGAGGCTGTTTTGATAGTTCAAGACAGCCATGTGCAAGGTAGCACTCAAGAAGAGGATAATGTTGTCCCCACTCCTTGCTGGACCCAAGGTATAATGCACTTCCTAAGCATGGGCCTATGCCCTCCAGAGATGAAAAAACCCAAAGAAGACACTTCAGATTGTAGGTTGTCCCATATGCCATAGTAGACGGTGTTTTGTTCAAGAAAGATGTGAATGGAGTGTTGTTGAGATGCATTAACACAAATCAGATTCATAGGGTGTTGGAAGAGTTCCATGGTGGACCAGCTGGTGGTCATTTTACACCAAGAGTGACAGCCCTAAAAATCATGAAGGCTGGTTATTATTGGCCCAAGATTTTCAGTGATTGCTTCGCATGGATCAAAAGGTGCAAGAGTTGTGCATTCTTCACAGGTAAAGAGAGACTTGCTGCCCTCCCATTGCATCCAATTTCAGTTGACCAGCCATTCATGCAATGGGGTTTAGACTTCATTGGAGTCATTAATCCCAATTCAAGCTAAGGGCATAAGTGGATTTTGATAGCCACAGACTACTTCACCAAATGGACTGAAGCAGTAGCACTCAAGGAAGCAAATGAGTCTAGCATCTTAGACTTCTATGAGGGGATAGTAACCAGATTTGGCATACCTGCTACAATAATCTTAGATAATGCATTAGCATTCATTGGATCCAAGGTGACTGAGTGGGCTGTCAAGAATGGGATCTACCTAAGTACTTCATCAAACTACTACCCTCAGGGTAATGGCCAGGCTGAATCTACAAACAAGAACTTGTTGAGGATCATTAGGAGGACTCTTGATGAGAATCAGAGGTCTTGGCATACCAAACTGAAATCAGCCTTATGGGCTAATAGGATAACTCCCAAGAGATCCACAGGTAATTCTCCATTCAGGCTTGTTTATGGAAGAGAGGCAATCTTGCCCATGTCACTTGAGTTGCCAACATTGGAACTCATGAAGTAATTAGAGTTGCTAGAGTTTGGGCCCATGGAGGTGAGATATGCAGAGTTGATGGAGCTCCAAGAGATCAGAGATTAGGCATCCCAAGCAATGGAAAAGGATCAAGCTTTGATCAAGAAGACCTTTGATAGGAAGGCCAAGAGTAGATCTTTCCAAGTTGGAGATCTAGTATTAAAATGGGATGCAGATAGAGCAAAACCGGGAAGGCATTCAAAATTTGATGCCATTTGGAGTGGCCCATACATGGTCACAAAGTGTAAGGACAGCAATGCCTTCCAATTATCTTCATTGGATGGTGAAGAACTACAGATTCCAGTCAATGGAATCTATCTAAAGCATTGCTACTAAAGGGAAATTCTCCACCTTGTAAATATTAGTTTAGGTTTTCATCCCTCCAAGTGCTTGTGCACATTGTTTTGCTGTAGGTTGTTTTTCTTTCCCTAAGTGCTTTGGCACAGGCTTGCTGTCCCTGGAGATGTTTTGCAGCCCTTGCTTCCATCAGGTGATTTTCCATCTTCCTCCTTGCAACGTTCTAGTCAGTTGGGGTATTAAACAGAGAATCAAGTGACTCCATGCCCAATGGATGCTTCAGGCAACTGGTAACTTCATCTAGCAGGCAGATGACCCCGCTGAGTCGCCAAATTGTTATCCAAAATTCACCCCCAGGTAATTTTGATAACATGCATCAGATTATTCAGTCCCGAGCAAGTAAGATTGATTCGAGGCCCAAAATCATGTTTTTTGGGGTCCCCTCGGCCTTTTTCTAACTCCCCACCCAAGAAGAAATCCCAACAGGTTGAGAAAATGGAAGAAATGCAAAAAATAAGGTTGCAGGACTGTGTTAAGGCATTTCGGGTCTGAAGGGTTTGGGTCGTACTGAGGTTCATTGTACCAAGCTTGGGGCCGAAAAAATGAAGAAAATCGGCTAAGTCCTAGTCCAGGAAGTCTGTAAGATAGTTGGGACATCGAGACATAGGACGCGTGGACGCGAAAAGCCGAATCGGCCGAAAGAGGAAAAAATTTCCTAAGTCTTTTGTTTCGCGCGGTTTGGGACAGCTGGAACAAAGGTACACGTGGGACGCAGATCGGCCGGTTTGGCGCAAGTCGGTCCATTTCGGGCGGTTCAGAGATATTTGTCCTGGGCAGTCCGGGACAGTTGGGACAAAGGTACGCGAGGTACGCGTGGGGCGCGAATCGGCCGGTTTGCCGCAAGAAGGTCCATTTCGGGCGGTTCGGAGGTTTTCATCCGGGACAACCGACAAAGAGTACGCGTGGGACGCACGGGACATGAAAAGGTGAAATGGCTGAAAAGAGACAAGGAGGCCCGCGGACGAATCAGAATGTGCCACGTGTCAGAAGGTTGAAAAGTTGCTAAGTGTTTGGCGCAAGGTAAAAATGCGCCCCTCAGGCCCGAACCAATAAAATAGTGCCACGTGTCCAAGTTTAAGGGCTCGAAAGGAATTTTCAGAGGATGAACCCATGGATGAATTAGAGCCTGACATGTGTCATCCAAGTGGCGGAGCATGGGAAAAATTCAAATAATTTTCTCGCCGATCCGTTTTGGCCTGTTTTTTCCCTAAATCTTCAGATCGCCATAACTTTCAATCCAGAGTTTGGATTTTCACGTTCTTTATATCAATGGAAAGCTGGTGAAATTCTCTACACAATTATGGAGTCAATCTTGCATTTTGGTTTAGTTTGGAGAGAGAAAATCAAGAAATGTCTCTAGCATGCATGGTAATGGCTAGAACTGACGTTTCAACAACCAGCTTTTAATGCTGTAATGGGTCGATTCTTCTTCAAAGACGGTTAAAAATGTCAAGGCATGGGTCTGTAAGGACGCCCATGCTGTTTTAATGCATCTACATTCAATGAGGAATGGCTCCCGTGTTTTTCATGTTTTCTCTCTCCTGGGCTCGACCCATGCATTGTAAATAGCCAGATTTGGCTCATTCTCTAGGGGGAACATTTCTTTGGATAGCAAGCTTCTTCTTTCACCTTCACAGGTGATTTTTGCAAGTATCAGACCTCTTCTAAAATTGTAATAGGTTTTCTGCCTCTTTGATGTTGTAATGAAGGGATTTTGACAATGGAAATGACAATGCAGGCTCTGTGACCAGTTTTCAGTCCTCTGTTTGTGTTGCTTGTTTCATTTCAGACCTCTGATTACATCTTATTAGCCTGTGCATGATGTTTTATGTTGCATTTTATGATCTGTGTCTATCTGCAAAACAAGAAGTGTTCACCACTCCTCCTTTGGTGTATCACCTGTTAGTTTAGTTTCATTTTTGCACTTTCTATCTCTGTCTCCTTAGATTTTAGAGTAGGATTAGGTTTCAAACCTCTCGTAATTATGCAAATAATAGATCTCGATCGGAGGATTTTGAGGAACCAGCCTCTATCTGGAGATTCCTCTCTCATTTTGCAAGTCCCACACTTGGAGAGAGGTTTCAATGTTGTGTAGTCACTTTGGATGCTTAAAATGATCAAACTAGAAATCTGATCAACATCCGGGGGTGCTGTGAATTTTCACTAACAATGTCTCACCAAGATCCTCTACTACTAGTGGTGTTTCAATGTCCGTAATGATTTGAGGAGGAGTTTTAATAATGTTTATATTTCTTCTGAGTAGTCTTCTCCTCCTTTAATTCCAAGTACTCAAATGCTCTCTTCTTATGCTCAGGGATCCTAAGCAACTCAATGATTGGAACACTCACTTTGATTTGGCTCAATACTTGGGCTATGTCATAGAGAACACTCTTTGGTAAAACAACATTGGAAGGGAGAAAAGGAGATTCATCGATGGCATGGGATTCTTGGCACTGGGCATGAGGAGGACTGTAATTTTTCTTGGGACAAGCAGAGTGTTTGGCAAGTGCTTCTCTTCTAGGAGATTCTTTGGGAATGCTTGTGAGCAAGGGTGTTTTAGGTTTGACTTGAGGCCTAACTCCCTTAACAACTTTTCTTCTAGTGTTATAGTCTTTCTCTTGAGCTACAACAACATTCATCAACAATTATCTATCTTCCTCTGAAGGAATACCACCATCATAATTCTTAATCATCAAAGCTCTTAAATATTCAAAGTCATTGTTAGGAATTTCAAAATCTTGCACTACATCAACTTCAAGAGTATGAGGGGGAAGGAAAACTTGTACCCGTTTGATGCAATCCCAAAAGGTTGTAGTTTTCCTTGCACTTATCACTTCAGTAGATGTTGCTCCTCCTTGTGAGCTTGAAGAACAACCCACCATGCAAATATCATCATCAATACCATCATCATTATTAGCTTCACCTTCTTGCTGGTCCACTTCACATGGAGGATGGGGCAGAAAACACCTATCACACCAATCAATATCAAGTAACTTCCTCAACAAAGTAATAACCCTAGCATTTTGGGGATCAGGTAACACTCTTCCTTCACGTGCTTGAGGATGTCTATTTGTAGACCCCATCGGTCCTTTCCCTCTATCATATATCCTTTGATCACCTCTAGGATGATTGGAAAATTGGTCATGGTTTTGTGCTCTTGGCTGACATTGTGAAGTTTGCACAATTCCTTTCTTAGCTCTTGCCAAATCATATGATATTTCTTTGAAAACCCCTGCCAAAGTTTTCACAACCTCCTCTAAATCAGCACCCTTGCTAGCTTGAGGTTTTTTAAGGTTTATCAACTTTACACCATCTCTCTTGAGAGGTTTCCCAATTGCTTTGATATTGTTTTCAATTTGAAGTGCCATGGTGAAAGCTTGTCTTAGATTGGTAGGGTTCTTGTCTCTTAGGTAATAGGCTGCCTTTTTATCAAATGCATCTACATATTTGATTAAACAAGACTCATCACAAGGCCTCAGACTAACAGTAACCTTCTCAAAGTTTTGTTAAACCTTGTGTTAAAGTCATGGACTGATTCATTAGGGTTCTTCTTGATATTCTCAAACTCAGATAAGATAAATCTAGGATCGGTCTTGTCACCATATGTAACACGAAAGCATTCTTCATCTCAGTCCAAGAATCAATTAAATTATTAGGCAGAGCCTTGTACCAATCCCTAGCATCCTCTTCTAGTGTATGAATGAACAATTTAATATACACATCTTCAAACTCTATCTCAAAATCTTCCATCATGTTAACAAAAAGTTTGAGATGCTGATCACCAGTTATTGCATTGTTACCTTGGAATTTTGGCAATCTATTTATGACATCTCGTGGGACAAAGCATTTGGGTAACCATCCATTCCTCTAAAGTCTATAGGACCAAAGGTGTTAACAAAAATGGAGGTCTAGGTTGAGCCATATTGTTTGGTGGAGGTGATCTTGGGGTGACACAAGCTGATGAGGAGTGCAAGGTCTTTGGGGCTCAAGAATGTTATTCATAAGACTGGTATTCTCTAAGTGCTGATTTTCTTAGAAACTTTTTTTTTTGAAGTGAAACACAAAGGTGTAGATTGGAGAAGGAACTTTCCCGGTATAGTAGAAGGACCTTCACTATTTGAGGAAAACAAGTTTATCGAGGATTTCTTGAATCAAAATTACTTAAAGAAGAGTGATAATCCTCTACCAAAGGCTGATCTCTCTCACCAATGGATATATATTTTCCGATGTCTAACCTTTAACAACCTTCCAAATTCTTCTCCTTCTAACTCGAGTTTCTTGAATCTATAAACAACTTCTTAGCAGAGTCTCTAATGAAGAGAGATCTTCTTTCTACCAATTTTGTAGAGATTAGCAACACCAAAGTAAATGACAGAAAGGTTAAGACACTAGTACTTATCAAGATCAGAACAACATGGAATCGCCACTAAGGAATTTCACCCTAGTTGTGCAAATGCACTAAAATACTCTGTCAAATATCTATCAGCACTGAAAATATTGCCAAACTTTATAGATCAGACCTTCCTTTCTTTGAATTTATCAATCACAAATGCAAATGAAGTGCAACTACTGCTGGAAACTGATAAAATTTGTAGGCAGAACTTATATCTTCACTCAATCCTTACAAATTTGATTAGAAAATGATACTCAGATTTGTAATTGCACATAAATCACAGAAGAAGTATTACCAGGGATCTGAAATATTGAAATCTGAATAATGTCCCCGGCAACGATGTCATTTGGGTGTTGGTACCTGATTTAATCTCCTTCACAACTTGAGTAGCATCATGGATTTTACAAGACACTCAGAGGCAGATAAATGATTTATATGTCATTTTTTAGCCAGGAAGAAATTTATCTGACTTGTTAGCACTTAGGCTTTGAAGAAGTGGGTAGCACCTTGAAAGGATTTTGATCTAATCCTCACTATTTTAGGTTGTGCCTTTCAACCAAGGTAAGAGAACCTATATTGCAGCCTCTATTTTGTGAAGGAGGTGGAGATATCCTTATATTGTGCATATTGTATGGAGATGGCCTTGGGAAAACATGATCAATTTTCCATTATTCAAACTCAACAGAGTTGTCACTACTAAATGATGGAAATGCTTTCAAGACAAGGCTGAGGCTGCTAGAGACATGGTATGATCCTGATTTTCTTTGTGCATTTTTGTAAATGGATTATGTTCTTTTGTTGACACATAATGCAATGCAGGGGTAGTATGGGGTAGGATTAGTTATTCTAAATGAATTTTTGGTGGGAGATTTTAGACAAGACTAACCAGAATTTTCCAGATTCTTTGAGGACCTTTGCAAGAAATTTGTAACACCTAAACAACAAAATGCTTCAAAGGGGTTAAGGTACTCCTTCAACCAGGATATGTGCACCAAATGGAGGCCCATATCTGAACTCTTACACATAATCTTTGAAAACTTGCCACAAAATCTTGAAGCAGATGAATCAACAAAGCATCCAGAAATCTCTATTTTATCATGACCTAAGGTGCACCCAAAGGTTTACAAACAATCTTAATTCAAGGAAGGTAAAGTGATTTTAAATCTGTTTATCTCTTTATTAGATGAAAGCTCTTCTGAATGTGAGACTGTAGATGCCACTAAACTATCAACAAGAAATGAGACCATGTATGATCAAGAGAGATTTTAAACACAAGACTGCAACAAGAGCAAGAAACACAAATTGAAAACATTCTGAAACATAAGTGCATGAAAATTTTTCCAAGAGACAACACAAAATAATCCAGAATGACCAAATTTATCAGCAAGGGAATGTTATAAGAACAATCTCAAAGCTTTTTGATGGATTTACAACTGAAACCAACTCAACATGATACAAACTTGATGCAAAAAGGAATTAGAAATTGTTCTCGTGTGGTTTCTCGAGAGAATGGAATTCTTCTGCATTTTCCCGTGAATTTCTAAGTTTCTTCAACCTTTTGCATGTCTCAAAACATGCATTATATAACTTTCAATTACATTTGATCCTTCTTTCCCAAGAAAAGAATATTCCCAACATCAAGTTTGTTACAAAATTCCAACATGATTCGCAGATAGGGACATTTAACAAATTTGCAACAAGAGTTGCCAGGTGTTTCTAAAATGGTGAATCATTACAAATCCTTCATCATTATCCATTATGGAGGTACATTTTTCATCCTCCAAGCATGCAAACCCCTTTCATTTCATCATTTCATCCTTATCATTCCAAAATTTGATTCTACGACTCTATAATTTGATGTTTCACGTTTTACACGGGCCTGAGTAAAAATTTATTTCAAAAGCACCTCAAATCTACAAATTAATCCCTAAAACCACTTGCATTGATCTTTGCATGCACAAACAACACGAATTTGCCAAAAATATGATCAAAATTGATGTAAAATTCACATTTCCACACTTCCTGGAGCAAAAAATGTCAACCAAATTGAAGAATGTATAGTTACTATTGATTTTCTCTTTCTACTTTCATCTAGGCCCTCCACGTGTCAAACTATGATTAAGAATGAATTCAGGCTCACTTTTTGACCTTTTAACATTTTTGAAAAAATGAAAAAATTGACCTTTTTCTCCTCCCTCTTCCCTTGAAATTTGGTGATGACACGTGGCATATGGTGGGTCCCATTGGGATCACGGCTCAATTCTACGCATTTTGACCCTTTTTGGAATTTGGAAAAAAATCACTTTTTTCCCGTGGGCTCGCACCTCTTCCTTTGTCCTTGACACATGTCATCCTCTCTATCGCTAAAAATCCATGGGCTTATTTCATGTTTTAGCACCTTTTTTCGCTAAGGGAAATTTTTCTCATTTCTCCCGCGGGCCCGCACCTCCAATTTTGTCCTTGACATGTGTCCTGCTCGATTTGTCGTGGAGCCATGCCTCAAATCTTCCATTCTAAGTCTTTTTGTCAAAAGGGAGAAAATTCCCTTTTACCTCCGCCGACCCACTGACCCACTCTGCCCGCCACGTGTCTTCCTCTGCTTCATTCGGACCCGCGGCTTAATTTTTTGCTCTAAGTCTTTTTACAAAAGGGAACAATTTCCCCTTTGCCCCACGCCCGCACTTCCTCTAATGCCGCCACGTGTCCACCCCTTGCTCCATTGTGGACCTGTGGGCCTTTCTTCTACTTTTCTCCCTTTTCACCAAAAAGGAAAAAATTGCCTAAGTTCCCGCCTCCGCCTTCCATCCCACCTTGGCATAAGAACACAACACGTGTCCTTCTACGGAGTTGCAGGGGTAATGTTGAATTTTTTCCCAAATCCAAAAAATGCCAAGTTTTTCAAAAAAACCCATCAATCCTTGTCCAACTAGATGTGGCCACATAGGAGACATCGTTTGAGCTTAATTTTGACGATCAAATGACACTCAAATGACGATAAGTCAAAAAAACACAAAATTTGCTAAGGACGCCCAAATTTGATTTTTTTATGGGTAAAGGATTTTTTGGTCAAAAAACATATGGGAAGTGGTTTCAAGCAATTTTTACCATGGGGAAGGATTTTTGAGGGCACATAAGTACAAAACAAGCAAATTTGAGCTCCACAGCTAGAAAAATGGAAAAAATGATAGAGGCCCATGGATTTGGAAATTTAGGGCATAAAACAGAACCTGCATGTATCTTTCTTTCAAGTTGGGGAAAAATAAATAGGTTTATGAGCCATTTAGAGCATTCAATCTGGATGGGGAAACTTACAGACCACCAAAATCGAAGAAAAACATTTTTTGAGCACGTAGAAGAAAGGGGAAAGGTGGGAAAATAACAGAGGATCAAAATGGACACCAACAATTCCCACATGAGTACCATGAACTCAAAGGCGTTCACCATTCCTTGGGGGAAATGAAAATTAAGTTGAAGGAAGGTGTGTGCCCGGTCCGGAAGAGACCATACCGAATGAATCCTAATCTGCACGTGAAGGTCAAGGAGGAAATAGACAAGATGATAGCATCAAGAATCATAGAGTGTGGAGGAGTCAGAGTGGATAAGTCTAATGGTGATTAGTATCAAAAATGATGGAAGGATAAGGATATGTGTTGATTATAGGGATCTGAATGTAGTGTGTGTCATTGATCCCTTCCCAACCCCGTTCACTGAAGAAATATTTGAAGGAGTGGCAGGGCACAAAGTCTACTCTTTCATGGATGGGTTCTCAAGCTATCACTAGGTGAGGATTGCAAAGGAAGACTAGAGAAAGACAACCTTCACCACCGAGTGGGGAAGTTTTCCTATACGGTCATGCCTTTTGGGTTGAAGAACGTGCCTACTATATTCTCACGCATTATAGTGCAGGCCTTCTAGGACTTCATCCATAAGTTTCTCCAAGTCTACCTTGATGATTGGACTGTGTATGGACTGGTCAAGGACCATTATGAAAATATGAGATTGATGTTTGAAAGGTGTCAACAGTTGAGGATATCCCTCAACATCAAGAAGTGTGTATTTTCTACCCCGTTTGGGACCCTGTTGGGACACATCATATGTAAAGAAGGCTTACTGGTGGATCCTGCCAAAATTGCAGTGATTGTGGGATTAGGGAGCTAACTAGTCAAAATGTAGTGCACAGTTTCTTGGACACACGGGCTACTATCAAAAGTTCATCAAGGGGTATGCCAAGATTTACATGCATTTAGAATAATTTCTCAGACATAAAATTTCCTTCCATTGGGGAAAGATGCAGCAGAAGGTGTTTGACACATTAAAGGATAGGCTTGTCACCATGCCTATATTACATTTTTCCTCTTGGGATAAGCCCTTCCATGTTCATGTAGATGCCTCCAGAATGGCCATTGGGGTAGTGCTTGCACATCCTGGTGAGGGAATTGTTGATCACCCCCTATGCTTTACAAGTAGGAAGTTGACACTAGTAGAGCAAAATTATACTATGACCGAGCGTGAAGCATTGTCTATGATCTATACGCTTCATAAGTTTAGGCAGTATCTACTGGAAACTCCCTTTATCTTCTACACTGACCACATGGCATTAAAATATTTGGTGAACAAGCCCATCCTACAAGGGTGCATATGTCGGTGGGTGCTATTATTCCAAGAGTTCAAGTTCACCGTAGTTTTCAAACCAGAAAGAGTAATTCCAGACCTAACCATTTGTCTAGGATTGATTCAAGGGAGGACATGCAGAGCATTGAAGATACCATGCTAGATGTGCAATTGTTTAGGTTGTGGCGTGTGCCCTCAGACTTGGAGGATATTGTTGTGTTCCTTAAAATAGGTATGGCACCAGAAGGGATGAAGACATTAGAGAAAAAGCAACTAGCCATATGCGTCACGCCCTACATGTTGATCAGTGGGGACTTATACAAACTAGGGCGTGATGAAGTTTTGTGTAGGTGTGTACTAGAGCATGAGTGCCTCACCATCATAGAGGAAGCACATAGAGGAAGTACTTTTGGACATTATGTAGGTGATGCCACTGCACGTAAAATATTTATGGTAGGATTATGGTGGTAAACTCGTATAAGGATTGCGTGTTGGCAAGCCAGGAATGAGAGATGAAATGCCTTTGCGCCCTATCCCTAGTGCTGAAACTTTTGAGAAATGGGAAATAGACTTTGTAGGCCCTATTACACCAGTACCATGGAGGACTAGATCACACTATGTAATCACTTACATGAACTATTTGACAAGGTGGGCAGAGGAAGCCCCAACTAAAGACTGTACAATAACTACATCAGCAAGATTTTTATGGGAGAATATTATCACGAGGTATGGATGCCCTTTAAGTTTAACCAATAATAGGGGTACACATTTATTGAATGAGACCATGACACCCACAATAAAATGGAACCACAGAAGCATTTAACAAGATACTGAGTCATACCCTGACAAATATTTGTGATGTTGGAAGACAAGATTGGGATGACAAGGTATCAGTCGTATTATGGGCTTATAGGACAACTTATAAAAGGCTAAACAAAGCCACACCATTTCAATTAGTGTTTGGCATAGAAGTTGTTATGCCGGTTTCATTCATGTTACCTTCTCTGCGAATAGTGCGTGCAAGAGGGCTAGCTGATGAGAAAGTGTTAGAAGAAAGGATTGATAAATTAATGAAGCTAGATGAAAGACGATCACTCACCAGGTGGAGCCAAATAATAGAAAAAGAAAAGAAAAAGCATGACATGATCACCACATTAAGAACAAGAAGTTTGAGGTTGGGAAGATGGTCTTACTGTATGATTCTAAGTTTTTGTGCCATCCTAGGAAGTTAAAAGTGCATTGGTTGGGTCCCTACACCATCTCGTACATCCTTGATTTAGGTGCATGCCAGTTACAAGCACTGGATGGGACGAGATTTCCAGACACTTCAATGGGAGTAGGTTGAAGCCCTACTATAAATAAGTCTTCTTGGTGTTTGTAAATAAGGTAGTATTGCCAGTTAGTTTAGGATTTTCTTTAATGCATTTTCCTTTCTTGTGTTTCCCTTTCTTGTTGTTTTTTTGTGTTGCACTTGGGTGCTGGTAATCTCATTAATTTTTTAAATTTGTAACTACGCAGAGGACCATGCATCATTTTAGTGTGGGGTGGAGTAAGGTGGAAGAAATTAAAGTGTGAAGTGCCAGGAAGGATTGCATTGGAAATCCCGGTTGAATGGCCTTGTGAAGAAAGTACATGCAAGGAAAGGTGAAAAAGGATGGTTGGTGTCAAGATAAGGCTACATTGGGGATCCACGTACAAGAGAAGAAGAAGTGTATTAAGCAACATAAGGTAGGTGAGAGAAAAATCATGACATAATAAGTGCCTTCTGCACTGGTTACACATGCGCAAGAGTCTCCTGTTAGGATGGATTAATTACACGCTAGAAGGTTGGAGAATTATCTGCGTAAGGTTAGGTGCATGAGTTAAAGTGCTAAAGTCAGGTTTTTTTAAAAAATCCACATTAATTGTTAAAATACGATGGTAGGTAAGGTAGCATTTAATGTTACAAAGTGGTAAAATCTATAAATAGAGGGTTGAGGCCATTCATTATTTACTTTACATATACAAAGTAAGAACATCTTTGCAAACTAGGGCTTCAGGCCGATCCATGTGAAGAAAAATTTGAAGAGTTTCACAGTAACTTGTTTGGATTTTCAAACCGAAGGAAGGGATTTCACGGGCATAAGATAAGTTGTGAGAAGGTTCCCTCTTGTGAAGGAATTATCCAGATTAGGGTTTGAGGAACTAGGGCACAAATTTAAGGGGTTTTCTTCACAAGTTTGGCATCTAAGGTTGGAAGGAGTGGAAGAGAAGAGTAACAAGAAGAGATTAAAGTGATAAGAGGACCTAGATAATGGCACCCAAGAAACCAACCATGTCACCCAAGAAGCCAAAGGGCAAGGGCAAGGGAAAGGCAGAGAGCCAACAACAACCACCACAAGCATGAATGAGGAGTGCTATATAGAAATCCAATACCCAAATGGAGTTTTGCTTGGGAAGGAGTGGGAATACCATTTGAGAAAGATGGAAGTGAGTTATTATAACCATTGTACAAGCACAACAGAGAAGGAAATGGCACTAAAGATAGTACACCTAATGAAAAAAGGACACCGAGATAGTTTTCCCATCTATAACAATGAGGTAAAAGTGAATTTGGAGAAGTCAGTGTTATTGCAACTCTATGAGTTTCCTTACTTTGTAAAGCCTAAGCACCTCTATCAGTGGCTGATGTCACACATGCATGAGGACCACTTTTACTTCGCAGGTGCAAGATGTGCATAACCCCTTAGATAATTTGAAGTTTACAGGCCTCATCTACGAAGGAGACAACATAGATGATGACCTGAGCGACAAGGAAGCCATCAAAGAAACCATCAATGCATATGATTACAAGAAGGGGTCAAGGTATTTTGACATTGCAGAAATCCTAGATCCCATCATGAGAATGGTCGCGCACCGATCACAAAGTTAAATGATCAAGAAAGATGGACACGGGTGAATAAGGCCTAGTTGAATGTATGCAGGAAAATATCAAAGGAACAATCTACAATTTATCGGCCTTCATTGTAGATGAGATAATCAACAACACCCAGGAAGGAGACAAGATACTCTTTGGAAATGTCCTCTTGAAAATTTTATTTTTAGAGATAGGAGTGCCTAATGCAGCAAAAAAGTTTGTGTGGGAGTATCCAGCTAAAGATCCCTCACCTATGAAAATATTTTCAAAGTATACATGTGAAACAATGACAGTCCCACAAGGCGCACCTAGACAAGTGGTATAAGAACTTAAGGGATGCATTCGAGGTAAAGTGGAGAATCCCAAAGCAACTACCGGTGCTTACAACAAGAGAGGCTGAGTTTTCTATGTACCAACACTTCTGTATAGGTAGATTCATGATGGTGGATGAAACCATGAGCCCATGGTGTAAACTCCCATTCTTCTTCACTACCCAATACTTCCAAGCGGGAGTTAATAGGTTCAAAGAAGCAAAGAGACTAAGTTTTGACCTTAGTGAAGTTGATCGGGACTACACAGAGTTATGCGGGATGTTGGTATACCCTAATAAGCATGTTTACATGGAAAAGTACGTAGCGCATGAAGTGAGAATGATGAAACCCCTGACCCTAACAATTATAGGAAAGTCTCGCAACATGTATATATCTCCAAATTAGGCCAAAATGCAAGAAAGTCGCATACATGGAGAATGATGTAACCATACCTAAAGATCCCACGGGTAGAAGAAATCCACGCTCAAGAAAAGAGAGAGAGAAGAAGAAAAAGAACCAAGTCTGTAGAATTCCCAACCAAGAAGCACGTTGGTGGCAAGCACCAAACCTAGCACCTATACGCGCAGGAAGAAGTGTAATACCCCGCAAATATAGACAAGAATTTGACCGAGATCATCGTCTTCGACTCGATATTGACATCAAGTGGAAGAGGAACAAGTGTTTTCAATAAAGGTTAAGAAAACAAGACAAAGGGAATGATATGGTAATTAAGAACTGATATTGATCTTATGATTATCTAAACTAAGGGTTTTGTTGCTAATTAATGCCTTTAAATAGTATTATTGTTACTAGACTTAAGCTTGTAAGCACTAATTCAATAAGTCTTACGACGTATTGCAAATGAATTAAGGGAAAAAAGTATCTTCTTCATGATATCACATTAGGCTTGGTCTAAATATTTCTAAGACTAATATATATATATATCTTTGTGAGATAATGTATCACTGTGATAGCCTTAGAGGCTAATGTGTTTTAAATATTAGATTTGAGTAGAGAGATTCACTTAACCTATATTAATGATTAATCACTTTATAGATTGGTTGACATGAGCTTGTAAATTGGGGTTGAGATGTTAATTTTAGGACCTTTGAATTATTAGAAACTGATTGAGTGATTTTCAGGTAATCCTATTGAGATGCCGGAGATTGTTGAATAGCGATTAAATGACCATAAAATGGTATAACCAAACCACTATGTATAAGATCATTGATAACTTGAAGGGGGTCATAGACCTTAAGGGACTTTCCAACTTATGTAAAAATTATGTATTGTAATCCATGGACTTCGGGAACAATGGGGCATTTAAATGAATATTTTTAAGACCATCCATGTCTTATAACATGGTCTTACATTAAATGATAAGTCATTCTCTCCAAATCTTATTCGGCGTATGTTATAGGAAGTAATTAAGTGAATGATATTTGGTTAAGTTCTTGGAAAAGGTAAATGAGGATTTGACTTGTAGTAATCTCACCAATTTTGGAGGAGAGTTGGAGGGCGGTGGTAGTTGAATGGACCACTAGCGTGGTACTCCAACATTGAACACCATTAACTATGCATTTAAAATTTATGGAAATCCATAAAGCTCCCTAAGGAAGAGAACCACATACAACTACTCCATTTTGTTTTTGTTGTTGAAATTTGGGGTAAAACTCCACTTTAGGTATTTGTGCATGGTGAGAAAGATATGAGTTCATGTAGCTATTTTTAGAAGAGGAAGTTCATTTTTATGGGAAAATTTATAAGGCTGGAGACGTTTTGATGTGGCTGGAAGGAGGGTTGAATTGTTGGTTGGTTCGAGTTGGATAGTTTTGAATCCATAAACTATCTGTCGCTGTAACACTTGCAAGAGATAGACTTTTAAGGGTTTAGGTCTCGAATTTGTAGGAAAGAAATGTTCCTTATCCCCTTTATCTTTTTATTTCATCAGATGTTAGAGTGAATACATATATGAAATTTATTTGAGATAAGAATAAGTGGGTATGTGATGGTTGGAGGTTGTTGTTTTTATACTCTACTGTTCTGTGAAAATAATTGGTAAAATTGTATGACTAATTGAACTGGGTATTTAATATTTTATCTTTAATACTGCTCAAATCATGTTTACTTATTAAGACTTTAAATGGGAATTTTTTTGCATTTTGTCGAAGAGTTTGACCCATATAATAATGGGTCTCTGTACCAATATTATAATATTGTGTGAAGTCATTTTGGGTGCATGGATTTTCTTTAATCTGACCAAAATATTGATATATGAGTCTAGTAATACACTAATTCTAGAAACAAGTGATTATTTCTTTCGCTTACGGTTTGTGCGTAACATCTATAGAAAACAGAGGTGTTTTTAATATATGCCATGGTTGAGCTAGTGATTTCCAATTGGTGTTCTATTTCTTAGCTAGGATATTTAATATACAACTAACTTCCGTCGAATGTACTATGAAGGAAATATGTTTTTACGTTATGGCTTAGGATTTACTTGATTTATCCAACTTAATGTTTTCCTTTATGGGGTGCTGTAAGAAAGCATTTCCTTGTCACTCCCTCTCTGTAAGATAAACTTGGGTATTAACCTTTCTAACATGGCTCATTTTGAGTGATTTTATTATGAACTGGTAACACTTTGTGTTAACCTTGACTGAATTTTTGACCTTGGTAACTCGAGGGAAGCCTGTTGGGAAATAGCAGGATTATTCCTTGTATCATTGTAAATGGGCGAAGCGTGGCTAATTTGGAGAGTGTATCTTATTTTTCCACCATTCGGACTTCTGTAGGTTGGAAGCTCAACCTTAATGTTCCTTTTCTTAGGAATTGGAAACTATCTTTAGTTGATGTAATAGAGTACTGATTTTGTCGATCCTTTAGATCAACCCAATTTTAAGGGATAAAAATATTTGTTATCATCTTAAATGGTTGTCTAAACCAATTTGAATTAATATTGGTGAATAGAAAATGAAATTGGGGCTTAGGTGTTGAAGTACTAAGTCTAACTTATCTTATACCGGGTATGGAAAACCATTTCTTCTTCCTTCAGGAAGTTATTTGGTTTAGATCTTATATATTTCTATAACCAGCTATAAACTTGAGAAAAGATCGGTTGGAGCTTGGGTCTTGAAGGATAATGATTGAAAAAAATGATTAAATGTACCATGTCTATCGGAAGGCTAAAAACTTTATTTTGAACCAAGGGGTCTTGGTTGGTTGACACCTTGGATATGTTTGTTAAGATATTGATGCTCCATTTTTGAGGTGCAACGGTGGGCGGAAACTTAGTTTTGTTTCCATAATTTAAAAAAATGACTCTTAATGAAGATTCTTTTATTTATTATTTGGTTCTTATGTAACTAAATGAATCTTTGTTGGATGATAAAATCAAGTATATTACTTCCTCATTATAGAGCAAAGAGTACATACTAGTCATTATGAAAAAATCAGAAATTTAGACTTATATACATAGGTTCAATTAAGTTCTAGTAGGGGATGTGTTTCGGATACTTATTACGTGGGAATGTAGTAAGATATAAACCGAGGTGTGGTGTTGTATTAATGAATACACAAGACTATTCAGATGACGAATGGTGTCTATATTTAATTCCTATAAGTTATTACATTATATAACTTTGAGATATATAATTCTCTTTCCTTATTAGGATATTAAGGGTTAATATAGAATATGTTGCTTTAAGAAGTTATGACATATAAACTTCATGGAATTAAAGTAATGAGAATGTTGTGTTTAGACCACACTCATTGACGGATGTTTTTATTTTGGAACTTGTCGGTTTCATGTGCATAGCATGGATTGCCTTGTGTGTGTGTGTCAATAGTTAATACTCATTGAATCCTATGAGTAGCAACAATAGTTGTAGAAAATTTTAGTTATGAACAAGATGATATAGATTCATACCGTGATTTATAAGAGTTTGATACTTCTATTTAACTTTTGTGGGATTTGGTTGTATTCTTAATAGCATGTGGTATTGATTAGTTGATGGACATTATTTTACATCAATATATTTATCTAGCATTGCTTCAATTTAATTATGTGAAGTTTTGATGAGACTCTGTCATTGAGGAATACCTTGAAAAGGTAAAAAGAGTTCAGAACTAATGGTTGCAAAAAAAAGTTACTAAGGTATGATGTTTGATGTAACTCATGTCTAGTTGAAGTAATGAAATTGTGTTTACAAATATATTCATTCTAACAATTAATGACATAAATTGATAAATGGGATAAAGGAATTTTCTTTCTCAGTTCAGTCAAACTGACCTTGCCAAACTATTGCAGGTTAGTGAGTGAAGATAAAAGGCATAAAGTAAAAAAATGCATCGGTTATCTAATTGAACTATATGCTTAATTTTAAAGGATAAAGTTGCAGTAATAAACTTTTGAATGAGATATTATTATTTATGATAAATAAGTTATTTGTTTTCATTGAGTAAGGGATTTCTTGTGAAAATCAACCGAGTACAATTATGATATATTGTGGCATGCTAAAGATTCCATATTTTTGTTCAATAAAAACTTACTTCATATCGTTGAAGACTGTTGATGCCTCTCTACAATCTTTGTAACAATTTCTACTATTTTATAGTAATGTCAGTATAGATATGGCTATATGCTTGTGATATTCTATGAAAATTGGTTCAATGGATGATCGCATCGGAGGGCTATTATAACTCTCTGTTCCAAAATATAATAACTATCTTATGGACTAGAAGAACCTAGTAATTTCAATGGTTGAACTGGAAAGTTATATTTTAGTAATATAATTGATAGGTTAATGGAATACGTTTTGGAGCGAGTGTTGAAGTATTCTTTTTAATATAAATCGATTAACTTGTGGGAAATTTAATAAGTTAGTTATATTGTTCGCAAGAGGATGTAAATCCTCACAAGTCAAGTTAACAGACTAATGCTTGGTGGATGAGAAATCATCTAGCCATGAACCTTGATGTATATGCATATGTATACACATTTTTGGAGCTTCTTCTAGTAAAATTTTGAGTAACTATACTAGAGGAAAATAATATGATGTAACTTCATGAATGATAAGATAAAGTTTATCTTATAAGGATTAAGTCCTTGAAACTTAAGTGATGTTCCTTTTGGGCAACACTCAAACCTCTAAAGGAATTAAGTTGAGATACTATGTAAAATTATTCCAATCCTTGTAACATGACGGGAAGCTCAAAATAATACTATAAGGTGAAATACTAAATGAGATCGAACACGGATGTTCTTTTTACGCTTAAAACTGAATTTCCATAAAATGGGAAAATGAAGTTTATTAACTATTAGATTACCATCATTGAAGTATATGATGTGATGAATATTAATGCTAAAGTTTACTTCTGCTAATAAGATGTAATGAAGACAAGTCATTATTAATTAGGTTAAACTTAAACACTAAAAGGATCCTTAGGGAATGGGATAAATTTGGTAAAGAACTTTATGGGAGACTAAACTCCTGAACACCAAACTCATATGAAACCTTGGGTATGGTGCTTAATGCAAATAATGAATTTGTTGTTGGGAACATGTAGATTGTGCTCACCTTGAGTACTTACTATTAGATCCATGGTGAAAGTTTGATATCTATGTTCCTAAAATTAATGAGTTGAAATCAACCATAATTAAGATATGATGGTGTAGTCATATAAAGGATAATGATGATCTGATAGATGGAATGCATAGAATATATTTTGGATGCCAAGGAAATTGGTATAAGATTCAAGAAAAATGAATATATTGTCAAGGTTAGTAACCATGTAAATAAACCTAAGTCAGGGTTTGGGCATGGTGGTAGAATTCTGAAGAGAATTGGGATTACTATTGAAACAAGAAACTTAAAATGAATAAGATTCATATATAGATAAATTAGACCTGGCTAATATAAATGTTAAAGTAAAAATGAATAACATGATTCTTATAAATAGTATAAGTTTTATTGAAAGGAGGATAATGGGAATGACTCTGTATGTCCCTAATGATAAGTGGTTATGTAGCTTGCATGATTGCTTATAGGAGTAAGAATAACATTAATGGTTATTACTCCTTGATAATGTGAGGAATTATTTTATTCGGTTGAATTTGAATCATTAATAACAACAAGATTGGGAATTTAGATCTAAAGAGTGATCTATCTTATATCTGGAACAAATAGGTAGAAATGAGTATTATCAGAACTACATTTGACCTATCGTGATACTATGGGACATGACTCTAGATATGCTTCACTAAGTGATGAAGACATGGGAACTAGAGCAATCTATCATGTTTAATTTATTAAGATATTGTGTTTCATTTTAGGACTCTTGACAGTCAACTCACTACCGCCATTACGTGGTCATATCCATTTAATGGAATTTTTCGATATTTGAACACCGCCACTTAATAGATATACCTTGATTTTCCTTTTCAAGACCTTAAAATGTGGCATGGTATTACTTAAGTACAAGCTTGTTAAAGTTACAAGGGCAGATGGAACCCCACGGGTTGGTACCCTGATGCCAACATATGATGGCTATGGGAAGGGAAGTAGTCTAGTAATGATGTGAATTGTTACAAAGACACTTGCTTTCCCATAGGCATCATAGGATGACATCGAGGTACAATTCATGTAGGTTAATCCAGACTTGTACCTTGTACAAGACTTGTAGCTATTTACAACATCATTGACTATAAATCCATATAACTAAACAAGTGATTAAGGTGAGATGACAAGATTCCAATGGCGAGTGTGCCATCATGGAATCGAGCATGGCATACATGACTTAGAAACCTTGCGCAAGGTAGTGTAACTGTTGATTACACTGTCAAGATTTCACCATTATCTAAGTTGTGAGATGCCTGTGGATTTCATAGGTGGAACCTGTACACACTTAGGGATTATCACTTATAAATCATATCTTGTTAAAGGAAAACCAAAGGGATACATTTTATGTATGGCTCATAAAGAGCATTGACGAAGAACGAGTAAAGTTCAGTATTCTCTCATACAGTTGTACATGGTTCATGATAGTTATCATAAATGGATTGCATTAAGAATTATGTTGGATTTAAATATATGGGTATTTAAATCAGCTACATGAGGTGAGATAAATAAAAAATAAAAAAATAAATTCTCTAAAATTGAAGTGACAAAAGTGGATGTTACATTTTGGTATCAGAGTTGAAGGTTGCAGCTCTTGGGCCTAATGAGTCCTTATGCTTAGAAAATTTTATGAATAAAATAAAAGGAAATAAGGATGTACCATGGATAACGAACCATATCAAACTAAGCTTTGGGTTTGGGGGTAAAAATACTCTAAAATTCCTTCATGACACACTATATTGGATAGATGCAGGGAGCAGCTGGTAAGTGTGAATATGAGCAGCCAAGAAAAACAACTTAGGTTGAATGATGATGATCATTAGAGTGTTACTCGATTGATCAAACTGTATTATGATAGAATTGGAGCATAAATCCAATATTAAAATAAATCCACATAGGATAAAGGCAGTATATAGAGGAAGACTAACTACTAAAATGATAGTGACTGGAAAGGCCAATTAGGCCGAATGAAATCTGCAATAAAATTCTAGCTTTATATAGTAAAATCATGCAAGAGCATTAGCTCTTCTTTATTTCTAACTTTTAGAAAAGAGATAAAGGATGGGGAAAAGTCAAAAAGTGTGATCTTTTAGAGTAAAGCCTAGCAGTAAAGACCTGTCATAGTTTTGTGGAAAAAGAAACAAATCATCCTATCATAATGACAGGAAAGTTAAATAAGACCTTCTTGTTGCTAATCAAATACAAGATTAATGCAAGCTGAGTTCTTTGTGTGAAGTGACTAACTGGAAACTAAGTTGGAATTCAGAATTTTTAATGGCAAATAATAAGAAAAATTGCATGAACCATAACTGGGTGTCAGTTATCATGATATAGTCACTGATTGAACTCATTTCAGAAAAGAAGGAAATCTTTCGATAAGGTTGATTTGCATATTTCTGGACTATAGTATAGTTGCATGAGATTGTTTTATAACAAGATGCAATGGTAAAGTGAATTGAAGATAGATTCAGGAAAATGCATCCTTATGATATCCTTATAGGTAAAAATAAATCTATGTAGGATTCTTATGTGTTATGAATGGTGCAACCTTGATTGGTCGTGACCAAATAAGATTTCTATGACTCTAAAATTGGAGTTTAGTAGAAGTAAAGGATGTTTATGAGACTAACTACAAATGTAAGAGGTTTGTTTTAAACTTGTACTGTGGATATGTAAAATTTTCACTCTCCAAATTGGATCGTATACCTTGTTAAGGTATAGAGGGATTGTTTTACATTTTACTGTATTATGACCTTAGTTCTTAAGTTTCTTAAGGGCTGAAAGTAATAGGCATAAATATTTATATGACTATATAATTGTATTATCATTATTTGGTTTGTTACCCTTGTGGCAGTGTGTGATTGTTGTATGACCACTCTATTAATATACTACTTGGATTAGTATGGCCAAATAAGTCTGGCTGGTTTACTTAAGTGTTATTGAGTAAACACTCTTCGGAAGATTGAATGATAACTATGTTATTTACTTTGCCTGAGATGCTATGTAATATTGAAATATCATACAAGGACATGGTACTCATTGTTATTGCAGACTTTTGTAAAAAAATTGATACCTTGAATTGAATTTAAAGTGTGATAGGCCCAAATAATATTTCACAGGTTGAGACAACATTGTCAAGTTGGTAAAATTTCAAACCTAGTAGGAAACTAGAGGTTGAAAAGTGTAACGAAGAATTTCAGGTATGTAACTTGATATTCATGATTCCATGGGAATATGTAAACTAACCTTCAAGGTTTTAAAGTCAAAAGTGTCCTTAAATTTAATATTGTTATCAATATTATGTGCCTAAGATGGTAAATACAACTAGCCTAGTTGTAAAAGAATGGTAATTTAAAGCTAGCAGGAGTTACAGGATTGCAAAAGTAAAGCCTACTTAACTCAAGTCTCAGGTCTTTGAACTTTAAATCTGGGAATCATTGAATTGGGGTGCCACATTCGGAATGTTTCATAAGGTTTTATTGATCCTTTTAACAATGTGATTGTTGTGTAGGCACTCTATCATTTATACTATTGTTACTTGATTACATTGATGAACTCATAACTTACATTATGAGATGATTGGTTAATTATAGTATGTATCTTTGTCTAATGATACAAATGAAGTATAACTTATATTAAAGAAAAAGGGATGCTTAGTCCATACCGTTATATGGAAACTAAGGAAGTATATACTCATATTATTATGATCAAGTATCGAATGTATGACCTTACTTGAATGATTAGTCTTATTATGATGGAATTGTAATGAGAGGTAACTCACTATACCATGTTGTATTAATATCATACATGACTGTATAGAAATTTAAGAATTATTTATCTTAACCAATTTCATATGAGTTGTCTGTGTATATAACTCAAGGATATATAGATTGATATTCTACTCTATTAAGGTATCGATGGACTAATATATTATAATTGTTAATGAATTTGTGATATACAAACTTAAAGGAACTAGAATAATAAGATTACAATTATTTAAGTATGGGCTTATATGATTGTAACATTATTATTCTAGCACCACTTGAGCTGATTGTGAACAGTTATGTTGGATTGATTACTTATGTATTTTGATGTAACAGATGTGTATATACTAGCTCATGGATTATTATGGACATTAATATGTTTTGATTAGCATGATGGTTAGATGTTAGACTATGGATTAATATTGATCTGGATTCAGTTATTGTGCTTGAGGATCATTGAGACATTTTTATTATTATGTGGATAATGATATACTAGTTGACATGGACATGTTATTGATGTTAATTTTAGACATGTGACATTGATTATTATGAATAGCTCTAGTATAGAAATCTATTGGATGATGATATAGTTACAAATTGAATTTTAATGATAAATATTGAATCCTTGATATTGTTGTGATTTAAAATTAATAATTTTATGTTGCTTATATCATTTGGATGTTCTGATGTGGCCACGAGGCGAAGGAGGTATTTTGCATTTTGCAGGTTAAAATCACAACAATGTTGGGGGATTGGAGACTAACCATATTGGAATTCAGTGTGAAATCAACAAGGTCACCATGGCAACTGTGTTTGAGCTGTATGTTGTGTTTTGTTAGGATTTCCCATGGGGGGATTTCCATTATTGTGACCATGGGGTATATGTGTGCTTTATTTGTTGTGTCCCTTTTTAAAATTATTGTTGTATGTATTTTATTTGTAATGTGCTCTTTATTTTAATTATTTTAATGTGATAGTATAATGTGAGAGTCATATAGTTAAAATTTAATTAAATTAAATAGGATGTGGAAGGTGAAATTAAATGTTATTGTCTTAGTTGAAAATGAAATTTATTTATATATTTTATAACCATATGGTAATTAAATATATGGTTGTGTCTAAAGTTTGTAATAAATAAATGTCATAGAAATAAATGCATTTTAAAAGAGTGTGTAAGTTACCAAGTATGGGTTGTGTAAGTGAAGTGATAGATTGTGTAAGAAATTGTAAGAGGTTGTAAGAAGATTTTGGAAGGTCAAACACTCCATCTCCCTCTTGAAATTCGAATTTGAGCTTGGAGGACAAATTTGGAGGCTTGTGGGACAAGTTAAACTTGTCCCACACCTCTCAAAATCCTCCACCAACCTTGTTTATTAATTTGGAGTCAAAATCAACTTATTTTATTGCATTTTGACATGATTTATTGTAAGATTTGTTTGCACTTGTCTTACAAATTTTAAATGCATTCTTTTTTTATGATGGGCAAAAATGAGGTGTGTAAGTGGTTTGTCATTCACATTGATTGGGATTTAATTGCCTTGATGTTGATTGCTTTTTGGGGATGAGGAAAAATGATGTGGCATCCCACTTGGAATCCACATCATCCTCTTCCACCCTCTCCTTTAAAATTGGAATTCCTCCTCATTTTGAGGTTGTTGAAGGTTGGAGATTTCACTCTTGGGTCAAAATTTCTCTTGCATTTTGGAGCTTGCTTGGTGGAAGAAGTGGATTTGCTTGTGCATACATTTACCTTGCTGATTTGGGACTGGTTTTTGGTGAAATAAAGACTGTTGTTTTGGGAGCAAGTCCCCATTATGGAGAGGTAGGCTCTCACTTTTTTAAAATTGTTGTTTTTCCCTCTTTTAGCATGAATTTTGAATGTATTTGTGTTTGCAATTCTTAGAGGGATGGGTAGAATGCTTAGGGCATGGTGTGGAGAGAAGACTATGAGGTTTATCAGAGGAGGGATAAGGGATTTTCCATTGTTATTTGTTCTTGGAGGGAATGTTGGTTTGGGATCCACCTAGGAAAGGAAATTGCTTGCATTTCCTACTTTGGGGGAGGTATAAGGGATAAATTTGGAGGAGGGATAAGGAGGGGTTGAGGAGGGATAAGGTTTATGGGATTGCTATGATCTTGGTGGTTTGCTCTTGGTGGATGCCCAAAATTCAACTTGGGAGGCATAAGGAGACCTCCATAGTTCTTTCTCTTGCTTGGCTTGCTTGCTTGGAGAAGGAGCCTTTGTTTTGTTTGGAATTGATTGTTGTAGTTGAGAACTACATCCTCTTGCTTTGTGTTTATTTGTGTTTGTGAATTTATGCTTGTATGTGAAGAAGCCATGTTGCCATGTGTTGAATTATCATGCTCCATTTCAATATGGTTGGGGCTCGGGGGCCAATGGGGAAAGATGGCTTCTATTTTCCCATTGGGTATCTTGGTTGGGTGGAGAGTGTTGCCTTTCCCCCTTCCTTGTTGTGATTCAAAGATGAATAAAGAAGAAGAAAACAACAAACTGCTGTTGTTTGGGGAAAGAATAAAACAGTTTGACAGTCCTTTTTTTCTTGAGAAAATTGAATGTAACCCTTCCCACTTAGAGTGGATGAATGTAATTGATGTTGAAATGTGAGATGTTACTTTGTAATTGGAAGTTGTAATTGAATTGAGAAATGTATTCTCTGTTTTACCTTGGGAAAATAATGTAATTGATATCCATACTTGTAATTTTGAAATTTGAAATCAAATCAAATTGGAAAGGAGTTCGGTTGTAAAGCTATTTGACCTCTCAATAAAGGATGGCATTGATTCTTTTAATTCTATTGGAATGTGCATACTGGATTGTATTGAATGTTTTGAATTACATTTGTTGTTTGAAATGGTATCCCTGTCAAAAAAAAATGCGTGAAGAATAAACGACAACATTCTGTTTCCTTGTTTTATTGTCAAATTTAGATATCAAAATGGTGCCATGTACTTTAAGTAATAAATTATAGCAATAGGATGTTACAGATCAGAAATGAAAATGCTTCCACTTTGGAAATTGTAAATTGACCTTTAAATTGTTAGTAATTGAATTTTGTTTTCTTTGGAATTTGGCACCGGAATTAATTCATTAAATGCACAGTTCAGATTCATAACTAAAATTAAGGAATGAGATAAGAAAATTTAGATGTATTAAGGTTTATAAACCTTGTGGAAACGCAACAATTAAAATGATCATCAAGAACTGCATCAAACTAGATTTTGAACTTGCATAATAGATTTCCTGTCAAAAGATGCAAAATATATCAATTGCAACCCAATACATAATTTGAACCTAGAAAACACTCTTTAACACACCCATGATCATCCCTCCATGTTCAATTTACATGTTGAGGAGAAAGGGAATCAAAATTGAACGAAACTTGCAAGTTGGAAAAAAAACTGCCAGTTTTAAAATTATAATTCTCTGCAGATCAATTTCTTAAAATTGACCCTTGAAACTTTACCAAATTCCAAAATTGATGATTTTTGTGCAAAGAGGACTCGAGATATTTCTAGAAAGTCCTCGTTTTCCTAAAATGGAGCTTCCTATCAAAAGTTATGGCCATTTGAAGTTTTACTTCAAAATGGCCATCAAAAAAAAAAAAAAAAAAAAAAATAATTCGACCTTAGAAAAATTTAAATTTTGAACTTTGGAAAAATTTCCTAAAATTTCCTCGGCCCCACACCAATCACATGTTGACACGTGGTAGGGAGGAATGAGGATTTACAATTGAAAACTTAACTTTTACACTTTTGAAAAACTTCACTTTTTCTTCCGCTCGGCCCCGGCCAATCACAAAGCGCCACGTGGCCATTTGAGCAAGTGCGGGGGCATGGAGGAAAATTTTCCTTTGGAAATAGAGACTTTGGTTTTGGGAAAAAAATTTCAAAATTTTCCCCACGACCCGCTCTCCCGCATCAATCACGTGATGACACGTGGCATTTGGGAAAATTTTCCCAATTTTCTCCCTATCCCCGCGGACCTCCAAGGGAAAATTTTTCCCCTAAAACTCCGCCCGGCCATAACTTGAGTTTTACAAGGAGTTAGGAGGACTTATTTATATGGTTGGAAAGGTGAGGAAATTTCCTATCCAATGAGCCTAGTTTAGGAAAGTTTTGATAAATCTAAGTGTGTGAAAAATCTAGTTGAAGTTCAGGGCTTGATAGAGAGCAGGCCTAGCGATAAATTTCTCCCTGAACCTTAATAAAACTTGTAACCTCCAAATTGGAACCTAGTAAACTTGTTATAAGATAAAAATGGAAATCTTGTGTTTGGTTAATCAGAATTTGTTCTGGAACCTATTTAGTTTCAAACTAGTGTCTTGCAACTTGGTTGTAGACTCTTCCTATAAAAAAAAATTTATTCCATAATTTTCCTAATTTGTTTCTTGGTCTCAAGTGGTAGTTGAAGCAGGCATCACATTTTGGTATCAGAGTAGTGGTTCAAAAGCTTGGACCATTGGGCACACTAGAAACATTGAGACTTGAAACCTAAAACTAGTAAATTGATAATCTAGAAAATAAAACTAATTGAAAATTGAACATGTTAGTAAACTTAGAAAACTGAAGAAAATTCAAGGTAATGAACTAACTCCCACTCTGGTCTATGCAGGGAGCTCAGATGGAGCAGGAGGAACGTTCACAGAGGCTCAGAGTCACCACCACCACCACCTCCACCACCACCACCACCACCACCAGACCAGGGTTTAGCAGCTATCCTACCACAGATTTTACAGACCCTCCAGGATGTTAATGCCACCTTACGCGGAGGATCAGTAGGAGGGCACTCGGGCAGACATGACAGAGATACTTCCATTGAGGGACATGCACCTCCTCCACATGGTGAGGAAGATGGAGGAGAGAATTTTCATGGAGAGTCAGCTAGAGCAGAGTCTCCTTTGAGGGGACATGGTGACCATATTTCAGGACAGAGAGAGAGGTCTCAGAGCCCTAGGCTCGGGGACAGGCAGCAGAGAGGGCCAGAGGCCGTCAAACCACAGCTGCAGATCATATTAGGGAGATCCTGAAGCTTAGGCCCTCACATTATTCAAGTGACATAGGTGGTTTCTAAGCAGAGGCCTGGCTGGTTAGCTTGAGCGGTTGCTTTAAGCTTTGTCCTTGTTCTAGCAACACGAAAGCTCGTGTTGTGATCCATCTACTGAAGGATGGAGCTGGAGTATGGTGGAGGACAGAGGAGCAGAAGCTCCATATAGATTCAGAGACAATCACTTGGGAGCTGTTTGAGGAGAGATTCAGGAGTAGATACTTGCCACGGAGATTCATACAGCAGAGGATCGATGAGTTCCATGACCTTCGACAGGCTTCCCTTACAGTGGCCGAGTATGAGAGTAGGTTCCTAGACCTACTTCAGTACGTTGATTACATGCAGGATGAGCAGGTGCGGATCCACAGGTTCATCCGGGGCCTTAATATAGACATTGGAGGTGCAGTTCGGATCCACTACCCGCAGACGTTAGCGGAGGCCGTTGAGAAGGCCTACATTGCAGAGGAGACTCAGGGTAAAACCCAACAGGCTAGAGACCGGTCAGAGCCGTATTCAGCAGTTGCAGGATAGTAGATCGAGGGGGTCATCTCCTCTTCCTCGTGGTGGTCAAGCATTCTTCGCAGTCATCTTTCAGACCACAGCAGCAAAGCAGCAGTCCCACCCACCATTTAGGCCTCCTCAGAGAGTTGATGCACATAGAGAGGTCGCAGTATGGGGCCTCCTCCTAGGGGACCCACCAGGACACAAGGTGGAGCTAGAGCTCAGTCGGTAGGAGCTCGACCACAGAGGCCGCAATGACTATAGCTGGATCATCAGGATCCACAACACCTACCTCTAGGGCACCTTCTGGGAGGTGCTGCAGTTTGGAGGACTTAGGTGGTTGCTTCGGGTGTGGAGTAGCGGGACACTTTTGGAGAGATGCCCCAGAACCCTAATAAGGGTAAGGCACCCATCTCAGAGCCTACAATCGGAGACATGGGACGGAGTCACAGGATCTACGCTAGTGGTTGAGAACCGCCAGGCCGAGCACCAGAGCATGGTCATTGAGACCCCAGGTAGTATCGGAGGTGTTCCTACCTCCATATTGTTTGACTCGGTTCTTTTGATTCATTTATTGCACCATCCTTAGTAGAGCGATGCAGGCTGGTGGCTATTAGACAGGGTCATAGTTGGGATGTCGAGATGGCTTGGGAGCCAAGGTCTTGGTAGACTCCTTAGTAAAGGAGTGTGTTGTTAACTTGGGACCTTTCACCACCACTTCAGATCTCCGCGTACTTCCTTTGGGCTCGTATGGAGTCATTTTAGGCATGGATTGGTTATCTGCACATAGGGCCAGGATGGATTGCTATCAAGACTATATCTTGTGTAGATGATCTTGGAGTTGAGTCGGTGATTTCTGGGGTCGAGACCTATTTCTATTCGCACTATCTCTGCTATGCAGCTCAAGCGGTGTGTGTACGATGGGGTTGTCAGATGTATGCAGTCACAGTCAGTGACCGGGCAGAGGATGGGTCTAGTGGGCCATCGCTAGATGACCATCCCATTTTGAGAGAGTATGCAGATGTTTTCCCAGGGGAGCTACCGGGGATGCCACCCCCACGTGAGATTGATTTCCATATTGATCTGGTTCCAGGAGCAGAGCCTATCTCACGAGCTCCTTATCGGATGACCACCCTAGAGCTCTGTGAGCTCAAGTTGTAACTGGAAGGCCTTTTAGAAAAAGGCCTTATCCATCCTAGTGTATCCCCTTGGGGTGCACTAGTTATTTTTGTTAAGAAGAAGGATGGATCCTTGCGGTTGTGCATAGACTACCGCCAGTTGAATAAGGTAACGATCAAGAATCGTTATCCTCTTCCTCGCATTGATGACTTGTTTGATCAAATGAAGGGAGCCACGGTGTTCTCTAAGATTGATCTCAAGTCTGGGTACCATCAGTTGAGGATTACGGAGACAGACATCCATAAGACTACTTTTCGTATGAGGTATGGGCACTATGAGTTCACAGTGGTGCCCTTTGGTTTGACGAATGCCCCCGCAGTATTCATGAGTTTGATGAATGGGGTATTCAGACATTTTTAGATCGCTTCGTGCTCATTTTTCTTGATGACATTCTGATTTACTCACGTACGCGTGAGGAGCATGAGGGGCACCTTTGACAGTTCTTCAGTGTCTTCGTGAGCAGCAAGCTTTACGGGAACTTGGAGAAGTGTGCTTTCTTTCAGTCAGAGATTCAATACTTGGGCCATATCATCTCAGGTGAAGGAATCAGTTGATCCTTCCAAGATTAGAGCCATTATGGATTGGCCAGCACCCACTACAGTGACAGAGGTGCGCAGCTTCATGGGGTTAGCAGGGTATTACAGGAGATTTGTGTAGGACTTCTCTCGGATAGCACACCCCATCACTTCCCTTCAAAGTGGGGGAAGAAATTTTTTTGGTCAGACAGGTGTGAGTAGGCCTTCAGGACACTGAAGGAATATCTCACTACAACACCCATTCTTGCAGTGCTAGATCCACATGGTGAGTTCTTTGTATGCACAGATGCTTCGTTGGCAGGCCTTGGAGGTGTTCTTATGCAGGAGGGCAGAGTTGTAGCTTTTGAGTCTCGCAAACTCAAGGATCATGAGCTTAATTATCCTACCCATGATCTTGAGCTTCTTGGCAGTTGTGCATGCTTTAGTTCGATGGAGACACTTTCTTCTTGGTCAGAGATTCACACTTAGGATAGATCATTTGAGCCTTCACCACCTCTTCACTCAGCCCAATCTAAACGCTCGTCAGAGGTTGGATGGAGTTGCTTTGTGAGTATGACATGGAGATAGAGCATGTGAAAGGGAAGGAGAATGTGGTTGCAGATGCTCTCAGCAGATGGAGGCATTTGAGCATGGCTACTTCAGTGAGCACAGATTTACGGAGCAGGATCCTTCAGCAGCTTCCTCTTGATAGTTTCTACATTGCAGCCCAAGCAGAGATTGAGTCCCAGAGACCCCTTGAGGGGAAATTTGATGGTTTATCACTAGAGGCAGATGGTCTTCTCAGGCACAGAGGTCGGATTTATGTTCCTAGAGATGGAGGCTTGAGGTAGGACATCTTGACAGAGGCACATCGTGCACCCTATTCAGCCCATCCTGGGGTGAAGAAGATGCACGCCACCTTGAGACAGTTATATCACTGGAGAGGACTTTGCAGGGACGTGGCTCAATTTGTGTCACGTTGTTTAGAGTGCCAGAAAGTGAAGGCCGAGCATCAGCATCTGGCCTTCTCTATCCTCATGCTATACCGGAGTGGAAATGGGACACCATTTCCATGGATTTCATTGTTGGATTACCGATGTCGAGATATCACCATGACGCCATCATGGTCACGGTTGATAAATTGACAAAAGTAGCTCACTTTTCTCTCGGTAAAGACCACTATATAAAGCTAGTGTAGTGGCACGTGTTTACTTGGATGAGATTGTCAGGTTGCATGGGATTCCGTGGAAGATCATTTGTGACCGTGATCCTTTGTACACTTCTCATTTCTGGACCACCATGCAGTATGTTCTCGGGACGAAGATTAACTTCAGCATAGCTTATCACCCTGAGATGGATGGATAGACTGAGAGGGTGAATCATATTTTGGAGGATATGCTCAGGATGTACGTGATGGATCAGCAGTCTAAGTGGGAGGAGTATCTGTATCTTGTGGAATTTTCCTACAATAATAGTTTCCAGAGTTCTATAGGCATGTCTCCTTTTTAGGCCTTATATGGTAGGGAGTGCAGGACACCCCTTAGCTGGGACAAGTTGGAGGATAGAGTATCTCTTGGACCAGCTCTTTTGCAGGACATGGAGCAACAGGTAGTGTTGATCAGGCAGAGATTGCAGGAGGCACAGGATAGGCAGAAGAAGTACACTGATCAGCATAGAACCGAGCATAATTTTGATGTGGGCATGAAGGTTTTCCTTCGTGTTAGGCCACATAAGAGCCCGATCCATTATGGAAAAGGTTCTAAGTTAGCCCTCGGTTCGTTGGACCTTTTGAGATCTGGAGCGTATCGGCCCGTTGGCTTACCATCTAGCATTGCCACCCAGCTTGTCTCGCATACATGATGTGTTTCATGTTTCTGTTCTTAGGAGATACATCACAGATCCTTCTCATGTGCTGGATTGGACATCATTGCAGGTGTAGGATCAGGGAGGTGATGGTGGAGCCCATCCGTATCATCGATCGCAGGACCCTGGGCCTTCGAGGCAGAGAGATTGATCAGGTACGAGTGCAGTGGGACAGATATGATGAGACTGCAGCCACTTGGGAGGATGCTACTGCTTTACGAGTGTAGTTTCCACATTTGTTCCAGTGACTTCCAGGAGGAAGTCTAGTTTAAGGGGAGGGGGATGTAGTGCCCACTTCCCTTTGACACTATTTAGATACTGATCCTGACTCTATTGATCATATTTTGGATATTATTATATTTTGATGTAACAGGATGTGTATATACTAGCTCATGGATTATTATGGACATTAATATGTTTTGATTAGCATGATGGTTAGATGTTAGACTATGGATTAATATTGATCTGGATTCAGTTATTGTGCTTGAGGATCATTGAGACATTTTTATTATTATGTGGATAATGATATACTAGTTGACATGGACATGTTATTGATGTTAATTTTAGACATGTGACATTGATTATTATGAATAGCTCTAGTATAGAAATCTATTGGATGATGATATAGTTACAAATTGAATTTTAATGATAAATATTGAATCCTTGATATTGTTGTGATTTAAAATTAATAATTTTATGTTGCTTATATCATTTGGATGTTCTGATGTGGCCACGAGGCCGAAGGAGGTATTTTGCATTTTGCAGGTTAAAATCACAACAATGTTGGGGGACTGGAGACTAACCATATTGGAATTCAGTGTGAAATCAACAAGGTCACCATGGCAACTGTGTTTGAGCTGTATGTTGTGTTTTGTTAGGATTTCCCATGGGGGGATTTCCATTATTGTGACCATGGGGTATATGTGTGCTTTATTTGTTGTGTCCTTTTTAAAATTATTGTTGTATGTATTTTATTTGTAATGTGCTCTTTATTTTAATTATTTTAATGTGATAGTATAATGTGAGAGTCATATAGTTAAAATTTAATTAAATTAAATAGGATGTGGAAGGTGAAATTAAATGTTATTGTCTTAGTTGAAAATGAAATTTATTTATATATTTTATAACCATATGGTAATTAAATATATGGTTGTGTCTAAAGTTTGTAATAAATAAATGTCATAGAAATAAATGCATTTTAAAAGAGTGTGTAAGTTACCAAGTATGGGTTGTGTAAGTGAAGTGATAGATTGTGTAAGAAATTGTAAGAGGTCAGTAAGAAGATTTTGGAAGGTCAAACACTCCATCTCCCTCTTGAAATTCGAATTTGAGCTGAGGACAAATTTGGAGGCTTGTGGGACAAGTTAAACTTGTCCCACACCTCTCAAAATCCTCCACCAACCTTGTTTATTAATTTGGAGTCAAAATCAACTTATTTTATTGCATTTTGACATGATTTATTGTAAGATTTGTTTGCACTTGTCTTACAAATTTTAAATGCATTCTTTTTTTATGATGGGAAAAAATGAGGTGTGTAAGTGGTTTGTCATTCACATTGATTGGGATTTAATTGCCTTGATGTTGATTGCTTTTTGGGGATGAGGAAAAATGATGTGGCATCCCACTTGGAATCCACATCATCCTCTTCCACCCTCTCCTTTAAAATTGGAATTCCTCCTCATTTTGAGGTTGTTGAAGGTTGGAGATTTCACTCTTGGGTCAAAATTTCTCTTGCATTTTGGAGCTTGCTTGGTGGAAGAAGTGGATTTTCTTGTGCATACATTTACCTTGCTGATTTGGGACTGGTTTTTGGTGAAATAAAGACTGTTGTTTTGGGAGCAAGTCTCCATTATGGAGAGGTAGGCTCTCACTTTTTAAAATTGCTGTTTTTCCTCTTTTAGCATGAATTTTGAATGTATTTGTGTTTGCAATTCTTAGAGGGATGGGTAGAATGCTTAGGGCATGGTGTGGAGAGAAGACTATGAGGTTTATCAGAGGAGGGATAAGGGATTTTCCATTGTTATTTGTTCTTGGAGGGAATGTTGGTTTGGGATCCACCTAGGAAAGGAAATTGCTTGCATTTCCTACTTTGGGGGAGGTATAAGGGATAAATTTGGAGGAGGGATAAGGAGGGGTTGAGGAGGGATAAGGTTTATGGGATTGCTATGATCTTGGTGGTTTGCTCTTGGTGGATGCCCAAAATTCAACTTGGGAGGCATAAGGAGACCTCCATAGTTCTTGCTCTTGCTTGGCTTGCTTGCTTGGAGAAGGAGCCTTTGTTTTGTTTGGAATTGATTGTTGTAGTTGAGAACTACATCCTCTTGCTTTGTGTTTATTTGTGTTTGTGAATTTATGCTTGTATGTGAAGAAGCCATGTTGCCATGTGTTGAATTATCATGCTCCATTTCAATATGGTTGGGGCTCGGGGGCCAATGGGGAAAGATGGCTTCTATTTTCCCATTGGGTATCTTGGTTGGGTGGAGAGTGTTGCCTTTCCCCCTTCCTTGTTGTGATTCAAAGATGAATAAAGAAGAAGAAAACAACAAACTGTTGTTTGGGGAAAGAATAAAACAGTTTGACAGTCCTCTTTTCTTGAGAAAATTGAATGTAACCCTTCCCACTTAGAGTGGATGAATGTAATTGATGTTGAAATGTGAGATGTTACTTTGTAATTGGAAGTTGTAATTGAATTGAGAAATGTATTCTCTGTTTTACCTTGGGAAAATAATGTAATTGATATCCATACTTGTAATTTTGAAATTTGAAATCAAATCAAATTGGAAAGGAGTTCGGTTGTAAAGCTATTTGACCTCTCAATAAAGGATGGCATTGATTCTTTTAATTCTGTTGGAATGTGCATACTGGATTGTATTGAATGTTTTGAATTACATTTGTTGTTTGAAATGGTATCCCTGTCAAAAAAAAATGCGTGAAGAATAAACGACAACATTCTGTTTCCTTGTTTTATTGTCAAATTTAGATATCAAAATGGTGCCATGTACTTTAAGTAATAAATTATAGCAATAGGATGTTACAGATCAGAAATGAAAATGCTTCCACTTTGGAAATTGTAAATTGACCTTTAAATTGTTAGTAATTGAATTTTATTTTCTTTGGAATTTTCGCACGGAATTAATTCATTAAATGCATAGTTCAGATTCATAACTAAAATTAAGGAATGAGATAAGAAAATTTAGATGTATTAAGGTTTATAAACCTTGTGGAAACGCAACAATTAAAATGATCATCAAGAACTGCATCAAACTAGATTTTAAACTTGCATAATTAAATTTCTGTCAAAAGATGTAAAATATATCAATTGCAACTCAATCCATAATTTGAACCTTGAAAACACTCTTTAACACACCCATGATCATCCCTCCATATTCAATTTACATGTTGAGGAGAAGGGAATCAAAATTGAACGAAACTTGCAAGTTGGAAAAAAAAAAGCGCGCCAGTTTTAAAATTATAATTCTCTGCAGATCAATTTCTTAAAATTGACCCTTGAAACTTTACCAAATTCTAAAATTGATGATTTCTATGCAAAGAGGACTCGAGATATTTCCAGAAAGTCCTTGTTTTCCTAAAATGGAGCTTCCTATCAAAAGTTATGGCCATTTGAAGTTTTACTTCAAAATGGCCATCAAAAAAAAAAAAAAAAAAAGAAATAATTCGACCTTAGAAAAATTTAAATTTTGAACTTTGGAAAAATTTCCTAAAAATTTCCTTGGCCCCACACCAATCATGTGCTGACACATGGCAGGGAGGAATGAGGATTTACAATTGAAAACTTAACTTTTTACACTTTTGGAAAAACTTCACTTTTTCTTCCGCCGGCCCTCGGCCAATCACAAAGCGCCACGTGGCCATTTGAGCAAGTGCGGGGGCATGGAGGAAAATTTTCCTTTGGAAATAGAGACTTTGGTTTTGGAAAAAAATTTCAAAATTTTCCCCACGACCCGCTCTCCCGCATCAATCACGTGATGACACGTGGCATTTGGGAAAATTTTCCCAATTTTCTCCCTATCCCCGCGGACCTCCAAGGGAAAATTTTCCCCTAAAACTCCGCCCGGCCATAACTTGAGTTTTACAAGGAGTTAGGAGGACTTCTTTATATGGTTGGAAAGGTGAGGAAATTTCCTATCCAATGAGCCTAGTTTAGGAAAGTTTTGATAAATCTAAGTGTGTGAGAAATCTAGTTGAAGTTCAGGGCTTGATAGAGAGCAGGCTGGCGATAAATTTCTCCCTGAACCTTAATAAAACTTGTAACCTCCAAATTGGAACCTAGTAAACTTGTTATAAGATAAAAATGGAAATCTTGTGTTTGGTTAATCAGAATTTGTTCTGGAACCTATTTAGTTTCAAACTAGTGTCTTGCAACTTGGTTGTAGACTCTTCCTATAAAAAAATTATTCCATAATTTTCCTAATTTGTTTCTTGGTCTCAAGTGGTAGTTGAAGCAGGCATCACACTTTGGTATCAGAGCAAAGTGGTTCAAAAGCTTGGACCATTGGGCACACTAGAAACATTGAGACTTGAAACCTAAAACTAGTAAATTGATAATCTAGAAAATAAAACTAATTGAAAATTGAACATGTTAGTAAACTTAGAAAACTGAAGAAAACTCAAGGTAATGAACTAACTCCCACTCTGGTCTGTGTAGGGAGCTCAGACGGAGTAGGAGGAACGTTCACAGAGGCTCAGAGTCACCACCACCACCACCTCCACCACCGCCACCACCACCACCAGCACAGGTTTAGCAGCTATCCTACCACAGATTTTATAGACCCTCCAGGATGTTAATGCCACCTTACGCGGAGGATCAGTAGGAGGGCACTCGGGCAGACAGGACAGAGATACTTCCATTGAGGGACATGCACCTCCTCCACATGGTGAGGAAGATGGAGGAGAGAATTTTCATGGAGAGTCAGCTAGAGCAGAGTCTCCTTTGAGGGGACATGGTGACCATATTTCAGGACAGAGAGAGAGGTCTCGGAGCCCTAGGCTCGGGGACAGGCAGGCAGAGAGGCCCAGAGGCCGTCAGACCACAGCTGTAGATCATATCAGGGAGATCCTGAAGCTTAGGCCCTCACATTATTTAGGTGACACAGGTGGTTTCTAGGCAGAGGCCTGGCTGGTTAGCTTGAGTGGTTGCTTTAAGCTTTGTCCTTGTTCTAGCAACACGAAAGCTCGTGTTGCGATCCATCTACTGAAGGATGGAGCTGGAGTATGGTGGAGGACATAGAGGAGTAGAAGCTCCATATAGATTCAGAGACAGTCACTTGGGAGCTGTTTGAGGAGAGATTCAGGAGTAGATACTTGCCACGGAGATTCATACAACAGAGGATCGATGAGTTCCATGACCTTCGACAGGCTTCCCTTACAAAGTGGCCGAGTATGAGAGTAGGTTCCTAGACCTACTTCAGTACGTTGATTACATGCAGGATGAGCAGTGTGGATCCACAGGTTCATCAGGGCCTTAATATAGACATTGGAGGTGCAGTTCGGATCCACTACCCACAGACATTAGTAGAGGCCGTTGAGAAGGCCTACATTGCAGAGGAGACTCGGGGTAAAACCCAGCAGGCTAGAGACCGGGTCAGGAGCCATATTCAGCAGTTGCAGGATAGTAGATCGAGGGGGTCATCTCCTCTTCCTCGTGGTGGTCAGCATTCTTCGTAGTCATCTTTCAGACCATGAACAGTAGCAGAGTCCGCCCACCATTTAGGCCTCCTCAAAGAGCTGATGCACAGAGAGGTCACAGTATGGGGCCTCCTCCTAGGGGACCCACCAGGACACAAGGTGGAGCTAGAGCTCAGTCGGTAGGAGCTCGACCACAGAGGCCACAATAGACTATAGCTGGATCATTAGGATCCACAACACCTACCTCTAGGGCACCTTCTGGAGGTGCTGCAGTTTGGAGGACTTCAGGTGGTTGCTTCGGGTGTGGAGTAGCGGGACACTTTTGGAGAGATTGCCCCGTAACCCTAATAAGGGTAAGGCACCCATCTTAGAGCCTATAGTCGGAGACATGGGACGGAGTCACAGGATCTACGCAGTGGTTGAGAACCGCCAGGCCGAGCACCAGAGCATGGTCATTGAGACCCCAGGTAGTATCGGAGGTGTTCCTACCTCCATATTGTTTGACTCTGGTTCTTCTGATTCATTTATTGCACCATCCTTAGTAGAGCGATGCAGGCTGGTGGCTGTTAGACAGGGTCATAGTTGGGATGTCGAGATGGCTTCGGGAGCCAAGGTCTTGGTAGACTCCTTAGTAAAGGAGTGTGTTGTTAACTTGGGACCTTTCACCACCACTTCAGATCTCCGCGTACTTCCTTTGGGCTCGTATGGAGTCATTTTAGGCATGGATTGGTTATCTGCACATAGGGCCAGGATGGATTGCTATCATAAGACTATATCTTGTGTAGATGATCTTGGAGTTGAGTCGGTGATTTCTGGGGTCAGGAGACCTATTTCTATTCGCACTATCTCTCTGTTATGTAGCTCAAGCGGTGTGTGACGATGGGTTGTGAGATGTATGCGATCACATCGCCGTGACCGGGCAGAGGATGGGTCTAGTGGGCCATCGCTAGATGACCATCCCATTTTGAGAGAGTATGCAGATGTTTTCCAGGGAGCTACCGGGGATGCCACCCCCACGTGAGATTGATTTCCATATTGATCTGGTTCCAGGAGCAGAGCCTATCTCACGAGCTCCTTATCGGATGACCACCCCAGAGCTCTGTGAGCTCAAGTTGCAACTGGAAGGCCTTTTAGAAAAAGGCCTTATCCGTCCTAGTGTATCCCCTTGGGGTGCACCAGTTATTTTTGTTAAGAAGAAGGATGGATCCTTGCGGTTGTGCATAGACTACCGCCAGCTGAATAAGGTAACGATCAAGAATCGTTATCCTCTTCCTCGCATCGATGACTTGTTTGATCAAATGAAGGGAGCCACGGTGTTCTCTAAGATTGATCTCAAGTCTGGGTACCATCAGTTGAGGATTACGGAGACAGACATCCATAAGACTACTTTTCGTACGAGGTATGGGCACTATGAGTTCACAGTGGTGCCCTTTGGTTTGACGAATGCCCCGTAGTATTCATGAGTTTGATGAATGGGGTATTCAGGACATTTTTAGATCGCTTCGTGCTCATTTTTCTTGATGACATTCTGATTTACTCACGTACGCGTGAGGAGCATGAGGGGCACCTTCGTCAGGTTCTTCAGTGTCTTCATGAGCAGTAGCTTTACGGGAACTTGGAGAAGTGTGGTGTAACATCTGTAGAAAATAAAGGTGTTTTGGGTATATTCCATGGTTGAGTGGTGATTTCGGTTGGTGTTCTATTTCTTATTTAGGATATTTAATATACGACTAACTTCGTCACAAATGGACTGTGAGACAAAGAGGTTTTTACGTTATGGCTTAGGATTTACTTGATTTACCTAACTTAACCTTTTCCTTTATGGGATCTTAAAGAAAGCATTTCCTTGCCACTCCCTCTTCGTAAGGTAAACTTGGGTATTAACCTTTCTAACATGGCTCATTTTGAGTGATGTTATTGTTGGTTGCTCAAACATTTACCCATGTCTCGGATATCGAAAGGGTTGAGTTATGGAGACCATAATGGAACCGTCCCCAAGTTGTGGGACCTTGCACACTTGGGATGGATCTCTAGAGAAGGCTAGTTCCTCTATCTATTTCTACTACTACTGCTACTCCTAGTGCTGAAAGGGGAAACTAAGCTAAGAATGCCAAGGGACTAGGAAAGAAGGATAACATGAAGCAAACTACACTAAAAGGTGATAACACTAGAAAAGAGGGGTGAAAACTATCTGTTCTGAGCAAGAATGATAGGGGATGCATGAAAGGAGGCTAGGCACGAGTAGCATAGTAAAACACGCATTCACCAAATCATTCTCATGGAACACAACCAAATATGGAACTGCAGGGGACCTAAAGTAGCACAACAATACACAATGTAAGAGAAGAGGCAAGAAGAAGGAATGTAAACATGTTAGGATAGAGAATAGTCACAAAACAATGCTTCTATTACTTCCAAGAATGCACAGTAACTATTACAATGATAAGGAGGCCAATATCCACATGCAAGAGCCAAACATGGAGGTCTACAACTCAAAATACAAAAAATATGGAGTCCTTAGCAACATGCGTAAGGATCCAGAGTGTCCAACCATTACAATGAGCCCCAACCCTGTCTTTATAGATTCATCCTAGAGGAAAGAAGGAGAGAGAGAAGTGGGAAAATTAATTCGAAGCTCAACCACCATCGTCAATGCCACCCCAAATTTTTCATGTCTACATCAATTATTTGTTCGGCACCTCGAAGGAGGAGGAACACGGATCGAATCGTATGAGATCTGGTGGTTGAAGAAATTTGATTCTTGTGTTAATGGCCTGATAGATGTTTTCTCATTTTCTCCCTACCTAACCTCTCTAAAATTAAATTTTCAAATCTCTAAGGCATAGATGAGGCCGAGATCTTTCCAACGGTGCTAGATTTGTCAAATTTCAAGCACTAAGCCAAAATATATGCTCATTTGAATATTTAGGCATGTAGGAGGAAGAGTTCTATCCATACTAAGTCCACATGGTGGCCTTGCACTTCTTAGAGATTCAGCCCCATCTTTATGCTCTTGAAATCATGCTAGATCGACACGTGGTAGCCTTTGTAGGCTCCCTGGGCTTCTTTGTATTATTCCTATGTCTCTTTGCTTGGCAGGCAAAAAGTCTTACCCTGGAGATGTGGTGGCTTGGTGCTTGTTTGGAAACCCACCCCAAATTTTATCTTTAAAATAGTGTCATGCTAACACTTGTAACTCTCCACTTTCCTACCTCTCATTTGACTATTCAACCCTTGAATCTATCCCTTTTTTGACTAGGGACATGTGGAAGGCTCGTGCTTCTTTTGGGACTGCCTCTAGAATTTATTTTTGATATTGCGTCGTTGATCCATGTGGAGGCTTCCATTAATTCTCTATACTTAGTCATTTTTAGGCCCACTTTTGCTTTTTGATTTGACCTCTGTTGACCATTTGCTACATGGAGGGATGGCGCAAGTTTACGTCTATGGCCTGGATTTTGCTTTTGAATGTGTGTCGTTAAGACACTTGGCACCCTCCACTGAGTCAAAGAATTTTCAATGGCTGGTGCAACTTTTGGGGCTCTAGATGCATGGAAGCTTGGCACTTGTTTGAGCCTGCCCCTAGGATTTAACTTTTGGAGATGTGCCAAGCTGACTAGAAAGAAGGTGAATGCATGGAGTGTGGGTGCAAAGGAGAAATGGAAGAAAGAGGTGAAGAGGGCGCACGCAATGTGCGCAAGAGGAATGCCAGGGACTTAGCTGATTGGAAGGTAAGTCTGCAGAGGTGCGTGCAAGGAGTGCATGATGGGATAGGAGAGAAAGTGAGCATGTAGGAGGAAGGCGCAAGGGAAAATGGAAGGAGATAGAAGAATGCGAAGGGGAGCAGGATGTGTATGCAAGTTATCCAAATCGCTAGGAGAGCTATTTGGATAACAGTTTTGGTGACTTTTGGGGCCATCTGCCTACTAGATGAAAGAGATCAGTAGCCTGAAGCATCCATTGGGCATGGATTCCACTTGTTCAATCATAAAAATTCCCCTGTAATCACTTGAAAATCATGTCTGCACTCTGTTTATGAATTTCTCAATTACTAAGAAGATCTACGCATTCGAAGTAACAAAAGAGCACGCGTAGGAAGCACGTGAGAAGAAAGAACTATGTACAAACAAATAATGCGCGTAGAACACACTTGGAGGAATTAAAAATTCTTAATATATACAACATTATGCAACAAACCTAATGGAAGGGTTTGAGATAAATCTTGTTTACTGGGATTTACAGTGTGCTTCCATCTGGATGAGTTAACTTGAAAGAGTTAGCTTCTTTGCAAGACTTGATGATGTATGGGCCACTCTAAAGTGCATCAAAATTTGAATGGTGCCCTAGTTTAGCTCTGTTAGCATCCCATTTTAGAACCAGGTCCCCAACTTTGAAAGCTTGAGGCCTAGCCTTTCTATCACACCATTTCTTTGTTACTTGCTGATTTTGTTCTAGCTTGATCATGGAGGAGTTTTTGAGTTCTTCAAGATGAACCAGATCTGCTATCCTGATTTCTCTCTGATCCATGCCCTCAAATTCTAGCTACTGGGCAAGCACCAATGAATTTAGTTCTAGTGTCAAAGGAAGGGTAGCCTCCTTACCATAGACAAGCTTGTAAGGTGAAGTTCCTATTGCCTTTTTACTATGATTCTATCTACCCAGAGTGTGTGCAAAACCTTTGTATGCCACTATCTTTGGTTGATATTCATCACATGCTTCATGATTTTGATCAGGTTATTCTTATGTTGTTTCTTCCATACTATTGCCCTGAGGGTAATAGTTGGAAGAGGTTTTTCGTAAATGCCCAGACTTAGAGCCCAATCAATGATTTTAGCACCAAGGAAGGCCTTTGCATTATCAGAGATAATGGTTTGAGGAACACCAAACCTTGTGACTAAACCTTCAAGAAATTAAAGGATGACTTCCTCAGTTGATTCCTTAAGTGCGACAACTTATGTCCATCTGTGTGAAGTAAGTAATCAGTCGCCAATACCCACTTATGTCCAGTGCTTGAAGGTGGATTGATCATGCCTATGAATTCGAGACCCCATTACGCAAAAGGCTGATTTTCTTGGATTGGTCGGAGGGGTAGCGCTTTTAATATTTTCTTTCCTGTAAATAAAGCACACTCCTTGCATTTTGTGACCCACCTATGTTCATATGTAAACATGGTAGGCCAAAAGATACCTACCATTATGATCTTCATTGTTATAGGTTTAGCAGAGAAGTTTCCACAAGAGAATCCATCATGAAATTCTCGCTAACATGTATTCACCATGCATGCACCGTTGATACATCTTAATAGCATGCCATCTATATTTATTTTGAAGATAATTCCATCAATCAAAACATAAGGGATGGATTGCAACCTCAGATTCCTTCTCTTTTCTTTGTTCAAACTGGGAGGGTACGCGCCCTCGAAAAGGAATGTGATCATGTCCTTCATCCAGACATGTGCGTTGGGGTCTATATTCTATTCATGTTCTACACCCAGGAAGTCTTCATCTAGAAATAATGAAGACTCAAGTTCACTTTATGCATGCTCAACAATCTACTTATAGAGTGCATTGTCTCTTACCACTTTGTGGCCTTAATAGTCACATCATATTCCATGATTTTTGTCACTCATCATGCTCTCTTCTCACTGATTTTTACTCCCATGATGAAGTATCTAATGATGAGTGGGAGACTAACACCTTGATATGATTTTGAGCATGCTCTTGAATTTATTGAGTGCACGCATGATGGCAAAGACCTACTTCTCTATGTGACTATATTTCAATTCATAAGCCTTTAGCGTCTAGCTGAAGAAGGCCATTGGTTATCCCGCCCTTGTTCATTTTTCTTTGTTAAGACAACAGCAATGCTTGCATCAGCACCATAAGCATAAAGGATGAAATCCTTTGAGTAATCTAGATTGAGGAGTGTTGGTGCACAAGTAATATATTTCTTGCTCTTGTTGAAGATTTCTCTTCCTTTTATTGTCCATCTGAAGCCTATGTCCTTCTTGAGCATAAGGGTGATGGGCCGAACCACCCCACAAAGTTAGGGATAAAACTCCCAAAAAAATTAATCTTTGCTAAGGAAGGAATGTACAACATTTTTTCACGCCAGAAGGGAAAGTGCTAGGATGGCTAAAATGTGCTCAAGATCAATCGCGATGCCATCCTTTGAAACTACATGGACCAAGAGCCTGCCCTGACCCACCGTAAAAATTACACTTCTTGGGGTTAAGAGATACCCCAAATTCTCTACATCTCTCAAAGACCTTTTCCAAGTGTGCCATGTGATTTGTGCTCTACTTTGAGAAGATAGTTATATCATCAAGGTAAACCAAGATGAACTCATTGATGTAACCTTTGAAGGAAATATCCATGGCACGCTAAAATGTTGTGCCCGCATTTAGACAAAAGGGCATTTTCTGGTATGCATATGTTCCCCACTTAGTTGTAAATGTTGTTTTGAATTGATCCTCTTCCTTGACCAAGATCTGGTTGAAACCCGAATACCCATCTAGCATGGAGAACCTTTGCACACCAGCCACAGTTTGTAGAATCTGCTCCATTGAAGGCAAATGATAGTGATCCTTTAGAGATGCCTTATTCAAATATCTAAAATCAACACAAAGTCTAATTTCACCATTCTTCTTGTGTATTGGAACCAGATTTGTGACCCAGGTAGAGTATTTGATAGGAAAGATAATTTTTGCCTCAATGAGTTTTGATAGTTCCTTTCTCATGAGGGGCTCTATCTTTGGATTGATTGGCCGTTGTTTCTATCTAACGGGATTTATGCCAGGATCAAGGTCAATGGAGTGTTGAGAAACACTTGGATCAAAACCTTTGAGGTCTTCATACTCCCATGAGAAAATGTCACTGTATTTTTGGCAGAGAGAGATGAAGGCCTATTTTTCCTCATGTGCACAAGTCCTGCTGAGCAATAGCTCATTTCTGTGCTCAATAGTAATGGGAGAGCAATCATGTGTGTGGCTTACATGTATCTTTCCTCACCCTTGAACTCATCATCAGAGCTAAACATTTTCTCTAAGGTGACCAACCCTTTAGGAAACTTATTTGTTAGTTGTATTACTTTGTCACCATAGCTTTCATACAAGTCAGCTTGCATACTTGATGAAAATTCAGCTTCATTCTAGATAAACTGGACAATCTATGCACGTCACTTTCAAACACTTTCTAGCTAGTGTTATTATCTGGAATGGATGGTCTGATTACCATCTTAATGTGTTGAGTGTTTCCTTTGACAAAGTCCTTAGTAGGAGAAAATTGTGAACCAAGCGCGGCCATTTGGTCAGCTTCTTCGTTCATTCTGTGTGGAACTACCTACAGATTAAGGGCATAAAATCTCTCAAGTAGGTCCCAAACTCTATGTTTATAAGATTTAAGAAGATTATTCTTTGTCTAGCATCTATTGGTGACCTAGTGGATGACCAATTCTATGTCCCCAAAGATCTGCAAAGCACTTTAATTTTCTTCTTTTCAGCAATAAGCAAACCATGCACTAGCGCTTCATATTCTGCCACATTGTTAGAACATGCAAACTACAGCCTATGCATGAAGAATAATTTTTCATCCTTAGGGGAAATGAGAACCACTCCTGCTCCCACATCATTTCTTCTTTTGGATCCATCAAAGTATAACTTCCATAGACTAGTTTGAATTTTCTCTCCTATAAGTGTGTGCGGAAGCGTAACGTCTTATTTTAAAATGTAATAAGTACCAAGCCCAGTTTCATAGGCTTCCAGTTCTTCAGTATAGGGATCAAATTTGTGATGCCTCTTTGCCCATTCATTAAGTACTAGGTCTGGAATAGAGGGTGGAAGAGACTGCTCTTCAGAACTAAAACTTGTTCTTCTTGGATAAGATAATTAACTTGGAGAGGGGATGGGACATATGGCTCTACATGATAAGAAAATATAGACTCACTTGTATGGTAAATTGGGTTCCATACCTTGTCTTGAGTAACATATGAGACCAATGAGAAGACAAGTAACCACCACTTTAGTAGTGAATTCTCTTAATAGACATAGGGAAAACAAAGGAGGCAGGTCAATAATTGACACATCTTGAGTAATTATCAGGATTGGACATGCATGGAGGGTTAACTCAAGATCCTTGATGACTCCTAAGGTGGTTACAATTGAGCCATCAAGTTGTAGGACCCTTTAGACAAAGGGCTATATTTTCAGACCTAAGACATCAACTATCTTCTTAGGCATAACAAAAGTACTAGTGCCTAAGTCAATCAAGCAGTTATGCACTAGGTGTTTACCTATAATCAAGGACATATAGAAGGGTGGGGTTTTAGAAATTTTACTTACTTGTTTCTCCTCTTCTTGGCAGATTTTGACAGAAGCACGTGGCTTTTGCATAACTAGGTTAGTGCGCGAAGTTGTGCCGAGCTTCATGCAACAGATCCCACTGAGATGGAATGGTCAGGGCATCCCACATTGTGACATTTATGTTTGTTTTCTTCATCTGGTCAACAATGTTGAATGAAATCCCTCCCACCTTGTGCATTTGGGGAACAACATCCCTTTTTGATAGTTTAGGCTGAAGCTTTGAATTTTAGCTGAGCAAGAGGCTTAGACTACTAAAGGATGGGCATGTGTTGCTTCGAGACAGAGCTTTACAGGACCTTCTGTATAGGGATTTAAACACTTTTTCTACAGGAGGTCTTGTATTATTATTTTTTCTTCTGAAGATCTACTTGTATTGTTGGGAATGTGACCTACGCGTTGACTCTAATATTCTTTTCTTAAATCTTGTGTTGTCCACAACTTGGGTGTGCGATCGGTTTGTATCTTCTACATCTTGGTTGATTGCATAGAAGTTATCTGCACCAAAGAACATAAAATTGGACTCTGGATGAAATTCTGTCCCTTTTGGATTATCTTCTTCATGGGTGCTTGTTGAGGGCTCACAGGATGAAGCATTCTGGATCATGAAGGCTTGGGCACATGCAACATTATCACAATCTTAGTGACTATGAGGCATTTTGCAAGGGAAACACCACTCTAATTCTTGTGCCAAGTTATTATGAAATGGAACAAGCAATCAGCTTATGCTTGGTGTTGGGAGAGAAGGCACGGGAGGGACAACATGCAAGGGAATATGTGCATTAGGCTGCCATCTATCATTTTGCTAGTTGGGTGTGTATCTTTGATTTCCGTATTGATTCCACCAAAGTTGATTCCCTTGGCCATGTGCCTGATTGGAATTACCTCTATACACTTGCGCTTGCTACTTTTCTAATGATATGACCTTGTTTGATAAATTTCTAATCAAGGCCTTCAATTATTCATCTTCCTTTTATTATGATGGAGAATAGGATGTTGAAGCAACCAGTTGCGCGCTTTTCTCATGAGTAGGAATAGAGGCTATAGAAAGCTGGGGTGCTTGCAAAATTTTTGGGAACTAGGGAATGGGAGGTCTAGGATCCAACTTTCCCACCTAAATGAGACTATTTTATGCCCTTACTATAATGTTATAAGCAGCTAGTAAAGTCCTACCTCCCATAGATTGGATCATAACTGAAATATCGTTGTTGAGCACCTTCAGATAATAAAGGAAAGCATGTTGGGCTATAGGTCTTACCACAAGAGGGATTCTATCCCAAGTCTTCTAAAATCTGATGTTGAAATTAGTCATCTGCTCATTGGGTGCCCTCCTTATTGTTTTTAGTTTCTCCACCAAAGATAGGTGATCTGATTTGTCTTCAAAATAACTGCATAGAGTTGTTCCCAGCTCATCCTGTGGTGATAGATCCAAGTCTCAAGCCTTAGTACCATTGAAGTTCTTTACCTTTGAAAGAGGATGTAAGCAGCCTGACTGCTACATCATTATGTGTGATTAGATAGAGTGAACACACATTTTCCACATCCTGGATATGCTCCTGAGGGGTGACTTGATTCTCACCAGTAAAGTAAGGGATACTCTTGAGCGTGCCATTTGGGATATCATGTTGCACGCTAACAGAGTAAGGGACTCCCTCCATCAAATTTTACAAATCTTCTTAATGGAGGAGGTGGCTAATGCGCCATTGCAGGGCACATAGGTTTTCTATTTTTAGGAGAGTTGAGTGGGCGTGGGCATTGGAGATAGAGATGCACACACAAGCTTTCTGGAATGAACTTTTCTTAGGGATAGATGGAGGTATTCAAAAGAGTCTTCAGTTGTTGCACTTCTTCTTGTGTGCACTCTTCTCATGAAAAGGTGCTCAGGACTGCCAAAACAGAGATCTTAAAATATTGGGAGTTGTTAGATGTGTTTGAAATGAGCCTCCAAAGGTTGAAACACTAAGTTCACACACTAGAACTTAGAGATATGAAGTTTGAGCTTTCAATGTTGGTCCCACTCAAGGCGTGCCAGAAACTATTGGTTTCTCAAATATGCACCCATGTCTCAAATCTCAAAAGGGATGAGGTGTTTAAGACCATAATGGAACCATCCCCAAGTTGTGGGACCTTGCACACTTGGGACAGATCTCCGGAGAAGGCCGGTTCCTCTATCTATTTCTACTACTACTTCTACTCCTAGTGCTAAAAGGGGAAACTAAGCTAAGAATGCCAAGGGAATAGGGAAAGAAGGATAACATGAATCAAACTACACTAAAAGGTGATAGCATAGAAAAGAGGGGTGAGCACTATCATTCGAGCAAGAATGATACAGATTTGTCAAAGGAGGCTAGGCACGAGTAAGCACACAGAAAACACACGTTCACAAAATTGTTCTCATGGAACATAACCAAATATGGAACTACATGGGACCTAAAGTAGCACAACAATACACAATGCAAGAGAAGAGGCAAGAAGAAGGAATGAAAACACGTTAGGATAGAGAATAATCACAAAATGATGCTTCTATTACTTCCAAGAATGCACAAAATTGTTACAATGATAAGGAGGCTGATATCCACATGCAAGAGCCAAACATGGAGGTCTACAACTCAAAATACATAAAATATGGAGTCCTTAGCAACATGCGTAAGGATCCAGAGTGTCCAACCATTACAATGAGCCCCAACCCTATCTTTATAGATTTAGCCTAGAGGAAAGAAGGAGAGAGAGAAGTGGGAAAATTAATTTGAAGCTCAACCACCATCATCAATTCCACCCCAAATATGTTGTGTCTGCATCAATTATTTGTTCAATACCTCGAAGGAGGAGGAATGACGGATCGAATCGTATGAGATCTGGTGGTTGAAGAAATTTGATTCTGTGTTAATGGCTTGATAGATGTTTTCCCATTTTCTCCCTACCTAACCTCTCCAAAATTAAAGTTTCAGATCTCTAAGGCATAGATGAGGCCGAGATCTTTCCAACGGTGCCAGATTTGTCAGATTTTGAGCACTGAGCCAAAAGATATGCTCATTTGAATATTTGGGCACGTAGGAGGAAGAGTTTTGTCCGTACCAAGTCCACGTGGTGGCCTTGCGCTTCTTAGATATTCAGCCCCATCTTTATGCTCTTGAAATCACGCTGGATTGACACTTGGTGGCCTTCGTGGGCTCCTTAGGCTCCTTTGTATTATTCTTAAGTCTCTTTACTTGGTAGGCCAAAATTCTAACCCTAGACACATGGCGACTTAACGCTTGTTTGGAAACCTGCCCCAAATTTTATCTTTAAAAAGCATACCGTGCTAACACTTGGCACTCTCTGCTGGCCTGCCTCTCATTTGACTATTCAACCCTTGAATCTATCCCTTTTTTGGACTAAGGACATGTGCAAGGCTTGCACTTCTTTGGGGACTACCTACAGAATTTCCTTTTGATATTGTGTTGTTGATCCATGTGGAGGCTTTCGTTGTTATCTATACTTAGTCATTTTTAGGCCCACTTTTGCTTTTGGATTTGACCTTTGTTGACCATTTGCTACGTGGAGGGCTAGTACAAGTTTGATTCTTTGGCCTAGATCCCACTTTTGAATGTGCGTCGTTAAGACACTTGGCACCCTCTCGCTAACTCGAAGACTTTTCAAAGGCCGGTGCATCTTTTAGGGCTCTGGACACATGGAAGTTTGGTGCTCTGTTTGAGCCCGCCCCCTAGGATTTAACTTTTGGAGATGCGCCAAGCTGACTAGAAAGAAGGTGAACACATGGAGTGTGGGCACAAAGGAGAAATGGAAGAAAGAGGCAAAATGGGGCACGTGCAATATGTGCAAGAGGAATGGCAGGGGACTTAGCTAATGGGAAGTTAAGTATGCAGAGAGGTGCGTGTAAGAAGTGCACGATAGGATAGGAGAGAAAGTGAATGTGTGGGAGGAAGGCGCACTAGCAAAAATGGAAGGAAATAGAATAATTAGAAGGAGCGAGATGTGTATGCAAGTTATCCAAATCGTTAGGAGAGCTATTTGGATAACACTTGACTGAAATTTTGACCTTGGTAACTCCTAGTGGAAGCCTATTGGGCGCAGCAGGATTACTCTTGGTTTCATTGTAAATGGGTTGAAGCTATGGCTGAGTTGTAGAGTGTATCTTATTTTTCCACCATTCAGTCTCGTGTAGGTTGTAAGCTCAACATTAATGTTCCTTTTCTTAGGAATTGGAAACTATCTTTAGTTGATGTAATAGAGTTCGATTTTGTCGAGCCTTCAGCTCAACCCAATTTTAAGGGATAAAAATATTTTCTATCATCTTAAATGGTTTTCTAAACTAGTTTGAATTAATACTAGTGAACAAAAAAAGAAATTAGGGCTTAGGTGTTGAAGGAATAAGTCTAACTTATCTTATATCGGGTATGGAAAACCATTTCTTCTTCCTTCAGGAAGCTATCCGGTTCAAATCTTATATATTTCTATAACCAGCTATAAACTTGAGAAAATCTCGGTTGGAGCTTGGGTCCTGAAGGATAATGATTGGGAAAAAAATGATTGTATCATCTTTATAAGGAAGGCTAAAAAGCTTTATTTTGAACCAAGGGGTCTTGGTTGGTTGACACCCTGGATATGTTTGTTAAGATATTATTTCTCCATTTTGAGGTGCAACAATGGAACAAAAACTTAGTTTTGTTTCCATAATTTTAAAAAAATGACTCTTAATGAATATTATTTTATTTATTATGTGGTTCTTATGTAACTAAATGAATCTCTATTGGATGATAAAATCAAGTATATTACTTCCTCATTATAGAGGAGTAGTACATACTAGTCATTATGAAAAACTTGGGAAGTTTAGACTTCTATACATAGGTCCATTTAAGCTCCGAAAGGGGATGTGTTTTAGATACTTATGGCGGGGAATTTAGTAAGATATAAACCGAGGTGTGGTGTTGTATTAATGAATACACAAGACTTTCGATTGAGGAATGGTGTCTATATTTAATTCCTATAAGTTATTATGTTATATAACTTTGAGATATATAATTCTCTTTCTATATTAGGATATTAAGGGTCAATATAGAATATGTTGTTTCAATAATTTATGACATGTAAACCTCATGGAATTAAAGAAATGAGAATGTTGTGTTTAGACCACACTCATTGACGGATATTTTGTACTTCTACGGAATCGGTTGGTTTCATGTGCATAACATGGATTACCTTGTGTGTGTGTGTGTGTGTGTGTGTGTGTGTGTGTGTGTGTGTGTGTTAATAGTTAATACTCATTTAATCATATGAGTAGCAACAATAGTTGCAAAAGCTTTTAGTTATGAATGAGATGATATAGATTCATACCATGATTTATAAGAGTTGATACTTCTATTTAAATTTTGTGGGATCTGGTTGTATTCTTAATAGCATGTGGTATTTATTAGTTGATGGACATTATTTTACATCAATATATTTATCTGGCATTGCTTCAATTTAATTATGTGAAGTGTTGATGAGACTCTGTCATTGAGGAATATTGAAAAAGGTAAAAAGAGTTGTACCTAATGGTTTCAAAGAAAGTTACTAAGGTATGATGTTTGATGTAACTCATGTCTAGTTGAAGTAATGAAAGTGTTATTGCAATATATATACATTCTAATAGTTAATGACATAAATTGATAAATTGGATAAAGCGGATTTTCTAGCTCGGTTTATTTGAACCGACCTTGCCAAACTATTACAAGGTTAGTGAGTGAAGATAATGAGCATAAAGTAAAGAAACACATCGGTTATCTAATTGAACCATATGCTTACTTTTAAAGGAATAAAGTTGCGATACTAAACTCATTGAATGAGATATTCTTATTTATGATAAAGAATTTATTTGTTTTCATTGAATAAGGGATTTCTTGTGAAAATCAACTGAGTACAATTATGATATATTGTAGCATGCTAAAGATTCCATATTTTTATTCAATAAAAACTTTCTACATATCGTTGAAGATTGTTGATGCCTCTCTACAATCTTTGTAAAAATTTCTAGTATGTTATAGTAATGTCAGTATAGATATGGCTATATGCCCGTGATATTCTATGAAAATTAGATCAATGGAAGATCACATCGAAGGGCTGTTATAACTCTATGTTCCAAAAATATAATAACTATCTTATGGACTAGATGAACCTAGTAATTTCAATGGTTGAACTGGAAAGTTATATTTTAGTAATATAATTGATAGGTTAATGGAATACATTTTGGAGCAGTGTTGAAGTATTCATTTTAATCTAAATCGCTTAACTTATGGGAAATTAATTACATTGTGTGTACATGTATTCTTTTTCCTAAGTTAGATTGAAATCAAGAACTACCACCTAAAATAGTTCCCAACCTAGCTAGAAACAAGAAAGAGTACCATCAAGATGAAGAAATGAACAAGGTCTACACTAGCATTATAACATTGAAATAGTGAAATCAAACATAATGCAAATTAAGAACTCTATTATTCTAAATTTCCTAATTAAATCAAATGGACCTATGTATTCCAAAGTGGAAATCAACAATATTTCTTGCTTTGATCCTTCAAGGATGCTTGGGTGTGAGGCTTAGCTCTTTAAGATGGATGATGGAGGACTTGAGAATGGCAAAAGGCTTTTAGTGCAAGACTATGTGCTTTCTTTTGCTTTCTCAAGGGAATTAGGTGTAGGTATAAAGGTAGAAGGAGGGCTCCTTATATATCCCAATGGATAAAGGAAACACTTCATCCCTTTACATGTGGGATAAAGGTAAAACATGATTAGGAATGGATAAGGTTGCTTTATTAAAGGTAACCTTACTTTAAAAGGGTTTAATTTATGCTTAGCAAGTCATGGGAGTTGGGGGTGTTTTAATTAATCAAAGGTGATTAACTAATAGGTAGATGTAAGCTTATAGAAGCTAATTAGAGAAATATTAGTATGATTTAGGCTATTAGAAGGGGATTAAATCAATTAAATATTGATTTATTAGTTAAATGAAGGGAAAGGCTAATCAATTAATAATAATTAATTAGTCTAGATAGAAGGGGTAAATAATTAACGGAAGGTCATTAATTAGGTTGTTAGTTGGATAGGTGACTTAATCAATTAGCGTATTGTAATTAATTAATGACAATAAGAGGAAATATGAGCGCTTTTGACGATATGTCGTCGATTTGCGAGAAAGGGGATAATTAGCACAATTTAAGTATTTAAATTGCTTGGGCGTAATTATAGGTGTCTACATTTCCCCTCTTTGGGGTGGTGTAAGTGACACCACTTCAAAGATAGTAGATGGAAGAAAATTTTGAAGGAATAGAAGAAAGATTAGTAGGAGGGAGAGATGCCCCCTCGAGTGTCGATGGGGTGATGAAAGAAGTCGATCGACGATCGAAAAAATGAGAGATAGGAAGAAGAATGGGAAGGGGCAGGATGCCCAAGTGAGAGAGAATATTAGGGGTGAGAAGAAGGTGATGCACAAGAAATATGGAAGAGGGGAGAGAAGAGCTTAGCTTCCAATTTTGTGTGTATTGATCCATTTCCTATCATCATATTACCATAGGAGCTATGTCATCAGTCCTTATGAAAAATATAAGCATACGAAAAAATGTAGAATGATATGAAAAGCCATACTACGAACAATTGCCCATTGCTGAAAATACCAACTCCACACAACATATAATAATGCAATGCAATACGAGAAGGAAACAAGCTCATCTAATAGGGAAAACAAGTACGAACGCACATACCCAACCCAACAACGGTCAAGATAGTTGTACAAATGTTTTGTTATCAGTGTTGAAGAGATCCACAAGTTCGTGATTAACGAAAAGGGTTAAAAATGATGCCCCGAGCAAGGATACATGCAAGGGGAAATGATAATGGACATGGGGTCCAAGAAAAGCATTTGTGTGCAACGAAACAAACACTAAGCAAAAATGTGCCCAGATTACGAGATGAAGAAAACGGCTAGCTTTGTGAATGGTTGTGAATCCAGTGATCCGCGAGTCATATTAATTGGGGAAGATGTGAGACAAACCAGCAGGATATGGAGAAAATACCATGTGTAAGACACAAGTTTCAGCTGTAATAAGCAAGTTATCATTTTTGTAGGTTTTTTTACTTTTTAGGATATAGTTTTTTTTTGCTTTTAGTGTCTTTGCTTTCCAAATTGTGGTGAACAGTAGAAGAAAATAGAAGAAGAAAACGAAGGGCCTAAGGGCAACAGAAAGTGCCCTAGGCGGAAGAAAGAAGAAATAATTGACAAATAATGTCCTTTTTTAGTGGAAAAATTAATAAAAATAATTATTTACGAGAGTGTGGAGAAGAATAAAAATCACCAGGGAGCAATAAAATTGTCCGAGGGAGAAGAAAGGGGTATCAAACAAAAAAAAATGCCCCAATACGGTGAAAAATAAGAGAAAAATAATTATTTAATAAAAATAATTATTCCACGATGAACAGAGGAGAAAATAGCGATCGAAACGGACCTCCAGGCCCTCCCGATGGTGAAAATCGGTTAATATACCCCACCTAGGGGGTAAAAACATCGCAACCAATTCATTTTAACCGAGTTATTTATATTTTTTTACCGTAAGGATTTGATCATCGACAAGAACCATGGTGATCACACGAGACCGATTGAGGTGTGCAGATGTAGTATGAGGCTACCAAGAAGCATGCAAGACGGGTGGCCCCTTTGTGAGTATTAAACCCTAGCTCATTAATTTCAGTCATTAATGCATTAAATTAGGCATTTAGCCCTAGGAATTCACATTAGTGCACTACGCTTGCGCAGTGCAAGTGTCGGATGGGGGCGCATGTGTCTCTTTGGGGGCGCATGCACTAAAGCACGAACACACACATACATGTAGGCATTAAATTCACACACCTACATGCATGCACTCACACAAACACATGTGCGTGCACATGCACACATGAGAAACAGGGCACACATGTCAAAAACGTGGTGCAGACATGAAAAGGTAGGCGCACACACCCAGGAGCATACGCACGCAAGCACAAGCACCAAATGTGTGGCACACATGCCAAAAAGGGTGCGCATGCACCTGAATGAGGGTGCAAGTGCCGAGAAGACCCACGCGTGCAAGCGCAAGCACCAAAAATGAGGCGCACACACCCAAAAGGGGGCGCAAGCACCCTATACAGGCGGAGAAAAGATAGGAAAGTGTCAAAATCATGACACTTAGAATAATTTGTAGGAGTTTTGGGTTAACCTAAAAGGGTAGATATATTTTTGAAGAAATATTAGTAATCGACTAGCGACTGTTATTTTCAGAGACGGTTACCAATGTTATAGATGTAGAAGTGCCACACCTGGATAGCAGAGCTAGAAGGGAGTATGCGTCGGCATGACCGGCGAGCCATGGCGATACTTCTCGAAGCGGTGGGGCTAGGCCCCGTGTCTCGGATGCCTTCTATCACAGTGGATCATGGCCTACTGACCGCGCTAGCCGAGAAATGGCATAGCAAGATTCAGTGCTTTAGACTGCCTACAAGAGGGATGATTATGACCATCGAGGATGTATGGCGGATTCTTTCTTGCTGATTATAGGCACCTTGATCAAGTACAATGCAGATGTAGGGCTGATTAGAGTAGCTTGCAGTGCCCTTTTTGATGTTGATGACATTCTCGCATAACGGGATGACCATAGCTTTACATGAGTGTATCTCCGACCCCACATTGCATCGGGGCCTCTCTACATCATGTCTCTTATCAGTGGGTTCTTACTCACTGATAAGACAAGGACCTCATTCTTGAGAGGACTATTGCCCCTTGTTCATGGCATCTTTAGCGGCGAGAGATACTGTTGGGGGCAGTGCATACTGACCCACCTATACTGGTATTTACATTTGATCACATACCACGGTCAGAAGACCGTGGGTCTAGCCTCTTTGTTACAGATATGGTCATGGGACCATATTGCGATTAGACACCCCATGGGTGCTTTACGTATCTAAGATCTTGAGGAGCCATCCTACATGGCATGGGTAGTAAATGGTGGGGATATACGCAGCCATCTTGGCAGCCTATTCAGATATAGGTGAGAGTTCAACGAGCTACCCGAGATAGATGTTATCTGGCGGCCATATAGGCATTTCCAGTGGCCAGAGGATGCCACAAAGCTCAGTGTGTGCTTGGTAGAGCACTTTATCATTGGCAGTCATAGTTACATTATTGATTTCAGTATCAAGTAGACAGATGCCGGTAGTATCTTGGGCAGGTACTGGGGGTCCCCTAACCAAATATTTGGCATGCACGCAGAGATGCAGAGAGGCAGACCATGGGGCCTCGCATACCAGTGGCCCAAGCTAGGGTGAGTTTCACGTAGGTGGTCCCACAGGTATGGGACCCAGTATGATAGTGCGAGATCTAGGGACCACAGCCAATTACGTAGCTTGGTATGCTACAGTGTTACCCCAACATCTCACCATTCTAGAGGAGGCCTGGGCAGCAGGCACTCACCCACCTATAGAGATATGGCATGGTTCAGAGCGCAGGGCGAGGGAAGTGGCACAGGGGCTAGACCCAGAGGATCCTTTTGATGGCACTCCACATGATGGGCGGTGAGTCACATAGGTATAGGGACCAAGGCCATAGGCCCACACGAGCATCGACAGCTTGCCTAGAGGTAGGGTCTTAGAGTAGGGATAATCATCCAGAGCACCTCGAGACCGAGGCCCTGAGGCACTGCATAGAAAGCACCGAAGCCATCCCACAATTAGCAGCTATAGCAGACCATAGCCAAGAGAAACGTGGCCAAAGTGGAGAGAGATGAGGCTTGAGGCTGGTGCATGACTACCACGTGGAGAGGCGTGATGAGGCCGTAGCTCAAATTGTGACTTTACTTTCGTAGCGAGATCGAGCTCAAGCACCGGGTTGGCCCGAGAGATGACAGAGTGGCATGGTGGAGCCATATTCAAGAGACAACGGCATAGGGGGCTCATATATTGAGCCTTCTTCATCATTCCCAGTCGCAGGTGTGGATGGTTGTTGTGCAGAGAAATCATGTATATACACGGTCACAGACCCTTCTTGCATAGAGGGATCGAGGCCCACACCGAAATGTAGACTAGCACACGAGAGAGAGACCAAGAGGCGACTCCTCTAGATAGGCCGAGGTTGACTTGGGTAGAGTGATAGGTGAGCATGATATTTCCCTTTAGGCAAAGACTCACCTCCGAAGATTTTGACTGATATATGATGCCACCAGGCTTGGTGGTGAGGCCTTATTTTATAGGAATGCCTATTACAAGGTAGTTCCTCCAGAGTAGTGAGTGGTACTACCGTGACATTCAAGGTTGAGCATAACATGCTCTCATTCACAGAGATTAGGTCAGTCCACGAGATCAGTGAGACAGCCCATACCAGAACAGCCAATTAGACTAGGGCCATCTTAGCCTTCAGTGTTCCGTCGGCCAGGTGACAGACCTAGGAGCCCTGGCGAGGGCGAGAGCTGCGGTTGAGTTCCACATTTTTGTTGTACAGATTATTTGTATTCATGCCTCTTATGAAGGCCAATTTTGATGTATAGCCTTGTATACTTGTATTTCGATGATGCCTCGTGATGAAGGCTTGATTCTTTCTGATACATGCCCCTTTTTATGGCACTTTGTATCTATGATGTATCATTTTGAGTACCAATCTAGACAGTTTATACTTGTATAGATATGTGGACATTTTTGATGTAGCATCTTTATACACCTCAGCTGAAGGCATTTTTGATATAGAGTACTGATATATATCCATTTTTGTTTATATAGATGTTTATGACACACATGTATATAGAGGATTATTTTTTGGGCTCAGATACACATGTTTATGAGATGATGCACTTTATTGTTTTTGTGTCCTGATGCATGTGACATGAGTGGGCATAATTCTATGATGTAAAGTACCCTTTTTCAAAAAATACTCTATGTCGAATATTATTGCATGGCGTGTTTTGATTCAGCACTTATGGATGTGTTATGATGTTGTCTGATTTTGTACTTGCATGTATGTTATCTTGATGTTTGATGTATACATGTGCTATGGATGTTAGATGATAGATCCTTAGATGATATCAAATGAATTTCTCATGTGTTATTATAGATGTATATGGATGGGATGATATGATGATATTGGTGTGGGGGGATAGATTTATTATCATGTGAAACCCCTCTTGCCCCCATTAATGATATGATATGTGATTATTAGCTTAGCATACATGCATGATGTAAAACTTAGCATTTTGTTTATATATGATGTATAGATGATGTTAGATGTGATGATAATGATGGTAATGTGATGTTGTGATAACAAAACTAGTGCACATGTAATAAACACAATCCAATGCTAACAAAGAACACAATGAAGTAACATAATAATGCACCAAGATTCACTAGCATGTAAAACACACTGCAAAAGCAAGAATAAATCTAATCTAAGCAATAAAATATGAATCCTAAAAAAGTACACCCAAGCAACAAACAACCCAAAAAGTAAAAACATAAAACAATTATACAAGCAACAAGCAAAGCAAGAAACAAGACAATGTAAGTAAATGTAAGTAAATGTTTTTGTAAGATTTGTTTTCATGTAACAAGTTTATATTGTTTTTGGTTGTTTTCAAACAATTTTATATTTTTAGGTTTATGTGAAACAATTCTCTATTGTTTTGGTTTTTGTGAAACAATTTTCTATTGTTTTGGTTTATGTGAAATAATTCTCTATTGTTTAGGTTTTGAAACAATTTTCCGAGTTATGTACAAGTAACCAAGAAAGCGTGGATGCCCCCAGCATTAGATGGGAAATAAATATACAAGGGCGAAGCCACGCACTTATGAACAAGAAGGTGAAGTTGTTGAATTTCCCCCAACGTAAGATGGGAAATAGCGAAAGACCATACTCCTCACAGATGAATAAAAGAAGGCAAAGCCGGATCAAGGCTAGATAGGATGGGGTTCACAGGGAATCTCGAAGGTAGAACTAGGGCTAGGCCAAGGAAAACCACCCTCCAGATGTAAGATGCTTGTGAACAATGAATCCTCCTAAGGTGCCGGAAACCGGTTTTCACCCAAGGACTTGTCCAAAGTGCCACAATTGCGTGGTTTTCACTAGTGGATGACCTATTTTCTCTTTTTCTTTTTCACTTTTTGCTTTTTTTGTATCTTTGATCATTTTACCATTTTTTTATTTTTTTAAATTTTTCCATGTCATGTTTAATCATAGAATGACTTAAGATGCATGGAGTTCATGGGCTCCCATAGCTCATCACCATTGGGGTGAGCCCATCTGTATGCCCCGTGTTGTACTTAGCGACTATAACATAAGGTCCCAACCAATGTGGTTCAAACTTCCCTTTCTTTTCTCATTCCACTCTGGTGTTGAATTGGTTCTCCTTTATGACTAAATCACCAACCTCAAACTGATGAGGGATGATTCTCTTGTTGTAGTTTATGGATAATCTATTTTGATACACTTTCAAGTAATTAAGAGTGTGAATGCGCCTCTCATCTAGGAGCTCCAATTCAGCCAGTCTTGTTACCCGGTAATCCTCATCCTTATCCAGATAGTCCCGAAGAGAAATTCTCAAGGACGGAAGTTTGATCTCTAAGGGGATGATAGATTCTATCCCAAACACTAGGGAATATGGTGTCGCACCCGTAGGAGTGTGAATGGATGTTCTGTAAGCCCAAAGGGTTGGGTGGATTTGTAAGTGCTAGTTGTGACCTATTTTGCTGACCATATTTTCCATTATCCTTACCAAAGTCTTGTTTGTGGCCTCAGCTTGTCCATTACCTTGAGGGTAATATGGCGTGGACCATTTTAACCTAATTTGAAATCATTTTCAAATACCTTTTACAATTTTTTTCTTAAATGACTTCCCATTATCTATAACGATGGGTCGTGGGAATACCATATCGACAAATGATGTGATTCATAATAAATTTAGAAATCTAGGCTCCGGTTACATAAGTTAAAGGGACAGCTTCCACCCATTTTATAAAGTATTCAGTGGCCGTGATGATGTGTGTATGACCATATGATGAAGTAGGAGTAAGTTTTCCTATCAATTCAAGCCCCCACTTGGAGAATGACCATGGGGTAGTGATAGGTTGCAATGGTTATGATGGAGCATGAATGAAGTTTCCATTCTTTTGGCAAAGTAAACATTTCCTGACATAATTACAGCAATTAGTTTCCATCATAGGCCAATAGTAGCCTACTCTTAACAATTTCTTAGCCAAGACCATTTTGTTTGTATGTGCTCCACACACCCCCTCATGTACTTCTTTGATTGCTTGGATAGACTCCGTCACATCCAGACAACGTAACTGATATCCATCATAGCCATGACAATAAAGTGTACCTCCTAAAAGGGTGTAATGGGATATTTGGTGAATCAAGCTTTGATTTTTCAGAATGGGAGATATCGGGAGGGAATGTGTTGTCCTTAAGATAGGTAAAGATGGCTTCGAACCATGGGGAATTGGGACCAACAACATCATAAGCCAAGAAAGATTTTGGCATGTCATACACAAAGGTTGGCATAGATTTTCAACAAAGAACGACATGTCATTATTCCCTGGTGGAATACGAAGCATAGAACCCACTTTCTCCATGGCATCTGCCAATCTGTACTGTGCTCTAGGGATTTGTTCAAATGTAATGTGCACAAAGTATTCTTTTAGAGTTTCCACTAGCTTTTTGTAAGGTATGAGCTTGTCATCCTTAACCTTATATTCAGCATTAACTGTTTGATAATTAACTTCGAATCACCCACAACCTTGACAAAATTAATATTCCACTTGATAGCTAGCTTCATTCCTGTAATAAGTGCCTCATACTCTACAATGTTGTTCGTGCAAGGGAATCTCAGGTGAAAATCCTGCAGTATAGGATCACCAGAAGGAGTAATAAGGACTACTCCTACACCTGAACCGTGAAACGTAAAGGATCCGTCAAAATGTATCTACCATATGACAAATTATTTAATGTAGAGCAAGGAGGCATATGGAAGATCTAGATTCAAAGGTTTTGTGCCTTGCAAAGGTGCTTCCACTAGCTGGTCAGCAAGTACTTGTCCTTTAACCGATTTCTGATGTACAAATTCTATGTCAAACTCACTAAGTAGAATGATCCAATTAGCCATTCTACCTGTGAGGGTGGGTTTAGATAGTAAATACTTGAGTGGGTCAACCTTGGATATTAGCTTGGTTTTAGTATTCAATAGGTAATGGTGAATTTTTTGAAAAGTAAAAACAATAGCCAAGCAAGATTTTTCAACTTGAAGATAATTGAGCTCATAGGCGATGAGGGTGCGACTCAAATAATACACTGATTTCTCCTTATGACCAACGTCATATTGGGAGAGAAGCACTCCAATAGAAAATTACGTAGCAAAAATATGAGCAAGAGCAGTTCTCTAAGAGTTGGTGTTATGAGGATAGGCGGATTAGCCAAGTATTGTTTAAGAGAGAAAAGGCTTGTTGTTGCTAGGTCCCCAGATGAAAGTGACATCCTTTTTAAGAAAGTGGGTGAATGAGTGATACTTATCTGCAAGCTAGGAGATGAAGTGGTGAATGGCTTGAATTTTCCCTGTAAGCTACGTAATTGCTTGATATTCTTATGTGGAGGCATTTTAGTAATAGAGACACTTTAGCAAGGTCTACCTCAATACCTCATCTTGATACAATGAAGCCTAATAGTTTGCCTGATAGCACACCGAAGACACACTTCTTTTGATTTAGCCTAACTTTTTATTCACGCAAGTGTTCAAAGATACGTTGCAAAATGACAAGGTGATCCTCCCTTGTTTTGGACTTTCCCAGGATGTCATCTACGTAGTCCTCCATGATATCATGAATCATATCATGAAAAATTACTGTCATGGCCCACTGATAAGTAGCGTCTACATTTTTGAGACCAAACGGCATCACTTGATAACAGAAGGTGCCTCAAGGAGTCGTAAAATCTATTTTGTGTTGGTCTTCTTCAGCTATCTTGATTTGGTTATATCCTAAAAAACCATCCATGAGTGATAGCATCTCGTACCTTGTTGTTGAGTCAACAATCATGTCAACATTTGGCAGTAGAAAATCATCTTTAGGAAAAGCCTTATTAATGTCCCAAAAATATGTGCAGATGTGGATACCGACAAGCTTTTTCTAGATAGGAATAATGTTTGATATCCATTCAGAATAATCAATAGGCCTGATGAATCTTGCCGCTAGCAATCTTTCCAACTCTTGCTTAACCAATAAGGACACTCTTGGAGTTTATGTTTAATCGGCTTAGTGTCTGCGTGCACAATGAGGTTGTGCACGAAAAATTCAGATCTAAGATGGGCATGTCTTTATAAGACCACGCAAACACATCTATAAACTCTCACAAAGAGTAGCATAGTGAATGTTTTTGTTCTCCTATCGAGAGTGATGCTCCCAATTTTACTACCTTGGGATCTTCTTTTGTACCAATATTCACATCAATGGTTTCTTCAACTAGTAGTTTTGATAATTCCTCCATATGCGTAGGATCGAGTTGTAGGTTAAGATCTTCATCCAAGGATATCTCCATGAGATTTTCATCCTTGGTGTGGTCACTTTGTTTGTCCTTTGATTTTTTTATTTGTTTGTCACTAGTGCCTCAAAGAGGTTTTAACTATGCAACTTGGACCTTGATTTTTTTTTAAGCTCTACGTTGGAACTTTTACCCTCGCTTTTCTTTAAGTTTTGCTGACCACAAAGTTTAGCCTCCTCACCGAAGTAGGCATAGGTATCCAAGTCAATAAAGAAACCCTTATTATGGTCTCCAATGGGAATTGTATCCCTTATGCCCATGAACTCTGAGATAACTTCATCATTCTCAAATAAATATAGCGACATCGATGTTGTTGGTCCCATTCAACAAGGGAAGGGTACACAAGGTTAAGGGTTGGTTCTGTGGGGGTTATGGTTAGGACAGCATTTTTCATAAAAAGGTTTGTGGAGGCCAGATCCTCATAGTGGCTACAATGGGAATCCATATCACTGTCTAGATAGTCAGATTTATCCTCACGTTCGGAACAAGTAGTATCTTGATCATTGGGGTGTGCTCCATAAGTATGAATCCCAATGCCATATCTTTCTATTTTGAAATGTGGCAGAGGCACTGGCTCCCTCTGTCCTTGTTCATTTCTTCCACATCCTAGGCCCTTGTAGCCCATGGAGTACATCATTTTACTAGATTTTTCATATTCGGGGTTTGATAACATGATGGTTGAGTATCCTCTGGGACCCAAGTTGTAGGTGGATCAAGCAATTTTTCCTTAGCTAACAAGCCTCCAAGTAAGAATGGCCCAATAGTGTGTTCCTTTCTAGGTCTTCGAAGTGGTATTTGGGTCGACCTCTAGTATTGGGTGACAATGAGAGGTCCAAAACCAAGAGCACTTTTTGTACATTATACTCCCCCATGACCCTATTCAAGGATTTTCATCTCACATGAATCAAACGGAGATTTTGAAGTAGATGCACCATGAGCACAAGAACTAAGAGAATCTGAATCCACTTGGGATTCCATGGCCTCAGATTGGAGAGGGACAGCTATATCTGTGGAGGGACATGCATATGTACCCTTTTGTGTAAAGCTATTAAGAGCTCTATAATGAGTGAAAGGCTCTGAATCTCCTTGTATTGTAATGGTATGTCCCTCATGCTTCAACTTAATGCATTGATGAAATGTCGATGGCACGGCTTGCATGGCATGAATCCATGGTCGGCCTAGAAGCATGTTATATAGAAGTTCCAAGTCCAGGACATGAAACTTTGTCTGATGGCAAGTGGGACCCACCTCCATGGGTAGTGTGATGGTGCCTGCTGACTCCCTTTCCATGTTGTCGTATGTGGTGATAGTGATGATATTGGACTCAAGATCTTCCTCAGTATGTCCTAACTGTTTAACCAACTTGAGTGTGTAAATATTCAACCTAGATCCATTATCCACAAGCACCCATTTGATCTTCCTACGGGTGACAACTACCTCAATATATAAGGGAAGATTATGTGTTGGATTCTCAGTAGGGATCTCCCTATGGTTGAAAGCAATATGTTCATTTGGTACAATGTTTGCCACCATGGCTTGAAGGTGTATAGGATCAACCTCTAAAGGAACTCCCGACCCCTAAAGAGTTTGGTATAGAATGTCTTTATGCACATTGGATATCTTGAGAAGATCTAAGATCAAAATCTTAGCAGACATCTTCTCAAGTTGCTCTAAAAGGTTATATTTACCGGTTTGTGGGGTCGACGGAGAAGGTTCGAAATCACGAGGTGGGCACGCCATGTTACCACAGCGCAGTCCTTTCCCTTGATTCGGATGGTATTTCCATGGTTAGCAAGAGAGTGAATACATCTAATAAGTGAATCATAATGATTGTTGTCTCTTTTGGTGTACAAGTAATTCACTATTTTATAAGTTTGGGATGACTCTCCCTGATCCGGCTTTGACTTTTCTAACTTATCATGATTGGGGAATGGTTCTTTATATATCCCCATTTTCTCGTTAGGTGTTTATGTTTTTCCTAGGTTATCCACCTCTGTCTCCCCATTTTCAATGAGGTCTTTAATATAATGACAAAGCTGTAAACATTTTTGTCTTATGTCCTTTCACAAGATGCATTTCGCAATATTCATGCTCTTTGTACCATGAAGGTTTTGGAGCGTTGTCATCAAATGGTTGCATTGTAGGATAGGTCATCATGTGGGCCACATCCAATTACTTTAGTATAAATGACAAAGGTTCATTAAGAGAGGTGAACGTTATTCTCTTTGGTGGTGGTTGAATTGGTCCCTTGGTCAGTTTAAAAGGTTGACTAGTTTGGACTATTTGAACACATTTGGAATCAGTGATTCCGTCTCCCACCACATTTTTGTTTTTGTTAAAGATCTTCAGCTTTTCCATGGGTTTGACATTTTGGTTATCTCTAGATTGGGTTTTGAGAGTGCCTTTGGAAATAAGATATTTTTCTATCTCGAACCCCTTTCTTGATAACCTCCTCAAAAGTATGAACACAATGCATTTGGAGGTGGAAAGCTATATCTAGGTTGAGGTTGGGAACAAAAATACTAACCAACTATTTTTTTAGAAAGCGCAAGTGAAGCGACTAGCTATCCCTCTCCACCATTGGAGGAAGCTGGAAAAATTCTCATTAGGGCGTTGCTTGGTGCCACATAAGTCTACCATGGTGACATCACTCTCTATGTTGTACGAGAAGTGACACATGAACATTTCTACCAATTTTGGCCAAGTGAAAATTGATCCCCGTGGTAAGCGTGTAAACCACTCCAAGGCTTGGCCTCCGAGACTCTTGGGGAAAATTCTGATGAGATAATTTTCACTATAAGACACCTCTTGACATGCCATATACAAATATTTAACATGATCCCGTGGATCTCCTTTCCCCTTATATTTTTCAAACTTTGGCATATTGAATTTCTTTGGAAAGGGTTGAAGGGTCATTGTCTTGTCAAAAGGATAGGGGCATAATTCTTCATATTGATATTTCCTAATACTCCCTATATTGTACTCTTGTAGGCTTGTGAGTGTCACTTTCATAGACTATACCTCTTGTGTGAGCAATTGTTCTCTAATGGGAGAAGCAGGGATGTATACGTGATCATACCCTGTGTCTTCTTCTCCTTGTTTTTCTCTATGGAGTTCATTGATCTTAACCTTAGGCTTCGACTTTTGAATGTTTTTGTTTGCTTCCTTTTGTACATGGGAAGTAAGCAAAGCTAGTTATTGGCTTAGGTTACTAATCTGTTGTTGAACTGTAGTCTCTTCTTCTAAAGGTTCTTCCTCCTCATATTATGGAGGTTCGTCACCCGTCCCATGTTCTATCTTGTTTCTACGTGGCACTTTTATAAAGGGTATTCTATGCCCCACCACTTTATCATTCCCTGCATTAGAGGTAGAAGCATGTCCATGCGTCATAATATCCTCCATATTGATAAGGGGGCATTCTTCCTCAGTAGCGTTATTCGTAGGTGGGATTGTTTCATTTTCAGTGGGCAGTTTGGCCCCAATTCTATGACCCGTGCTAACACTCTATCTTTGTTTCTGAAAAGAAACTCATCCAATAAAGTAGGGTCAAAATTGAATTCTTCACATGGGGATTCTAATTCATTTCCACTATGATCAACCATATCTTCTATCTCTTTTCCGTAGAAAATAGAGATCCTAGATCATGTCCAATGAAGGGGTTTGATCCTTGTCTATTAGAGGCTTCCCAAGCTTGTGATTTTTGTTCCTCGTTTGTCTATTTCTTGAGTCCTAATCACGTTTTAGGAGCCATGTTTTTGTGATAGTTTCACTAGGGTAAGTTGTAAATGTGTTCAAAACTTTATGACCACTCCTAAGTGAAATGTAAGATGTACCATTTAAGAATATGAGTGAATCAACAATGTGAGAATAACAATGTGATAGAGTGATAAATCACCAGTGACACAAGTGTTTGGTATCTAAACCTGTTAAATGAATTACCTCCTAGACTACGCTTCAAAAAGTAGTTTCGTGCCACAAGATGATTAACAAGATGTTTTCACTTATGCCAAGTTCAAGGGAATGAACAAAACGTAAGTAAATACAAGAAGTCAATGTGACTTCCTAACAAGATATACTAAGAGTGAGCTCAAACTTGATTAAGACATATATCTCAAAAAGTTCCAATTACAATTCGTGACTAACACAACAATATCAAGCAAGATATGTTAACCAACTTTGCAAAAAGTAAGGTATTGATATCAAGGTGCTATTGATATAACACACACAAATGGTAACACTCAACACTCTTCAAAATCGAGGTAATAATAGAACGAAACTAAAAATCTCAAAGTATAGCTAGGAATAGTTTAAAATGTGTGCAACGTAACCTTACAATATAAATATTTATGTCGAGTTTACAAGAAACAAGACGTAAATATCGAAATTGTAGTGATACAATACAAACAAGCTAACTCTTCTAAGGAAGTCCAAGATTATGAACCACGCCTAACGACAATGATGATATTAACATTGATATAAAGATCATAATGGCTACCAATGACATGAGCATGCCTCCACACACTTTAGATGTTTAACTTACCCAGCCACAAACATGGATGGGCGTAAATGGACATAAAAGTGACAGAAACAGTCGATCGGTAACACAAAGGTAGTCACCCTTCTTCTGATCAACAAAGTGTCAAAATAATGTGAAGGAAGCAAATCAAAAATGGGATGAAAATGTAGGCTTCACTTCGGAAAATTTTCACCTCACCCTAAGGCAAGTAAAAACTAAGTGAAAGTAATGCGTCACATGTTTCGCAATGAAAATATAGTTCACAACTCAACACTATTTTACAATAGTCAATAGTGGGCTCCTAGCCAAAGTATATCTTCCTAGGTGGTTCTCTCATCTTAGGTGTTACAAAGATTATCCACGAGTGGGATGATTTACCCAAATAGTCCCAACTATCTTGAGAGTATCTTGACTTTTCCCCCTCAAGCATAGTGGGCATTAAATGCATCCATCATGTACTTAAAAGAGTCGCATAGGGACAACTTGTAACTCTATCTCACAAAGGAATCACTAGTGAGATAGGTAGTGTGGAGCACTTCTGTTTCATCCACAAGGTTCCCACTTGTATGGACTACTTTAGGGTTTCTTGGAACCACCCCCATTGTTGTATCTTAAGGCATTATGCCAAAGGGATTATGTTCCAATTGAGAATAGAGGAATGTACCCTTTTCTAAAACCCCGTAATATAGTTTTTGAATATGTTGTTCGTTTTATCTTTTTAATTAGATGTGGCCTGCTTGAACACCATTTGGTAACCTGTATAACAACTATATTAGTAGTTTTCTAACTTTGTTTTGATTCATCCATTCTTTGGCAAGCGAGGGCATTTTGGTCCTGTATGACGATTTTTAGTAGTTTTCCATAAAAAGAGAAGGCACCATTTCTGATTCTCCAGATCATCCAAGGACGCAAGAGAAGAGCATACGTGATATCTTCAAAAATCCAAAAAGATATTAAAAAGGAAGAACACTTTAATTCAACTACGCCAAGTTAACCAATTCCCACTCAAATATTCCTAACAACCTCAAAACATAAAAAGGAATTAAGAATCATTTTTATTCCCAAGATCACCCCAAGGGACGCGAGGAAGAGCATAAGTGATTTTTTTCTAATAAGTGAACAATACAAAATATTAACTAATCAAGTACAAACATGTAAAAATAGCTTGCAAAGACAAATATATGATTAGATAAACCTGCAAGAATGTTAGAACCTCAACACACTAATTTCAAAAATATAAAAAAACACCTATGTCCCTTTTTTAGCACTGCGCGTGGGTTAGGGTGTATACGCCACTGCATTGTTTTGGATTACATTGCACCTACGCCACCCGAGAGGTGTGTGTGCCACAAAAATAGTGTATGCGCCACTCTATGGATTTTTACTTACCATGCACTGCGCCACTCAGAGAGGTGTGTGCGCCACAAAAATAGCGTATGTGCCACTCCCGAGAAAAATAAATAGGAAGACAGACAGTAACAATTGCGCCACGAGACCGTAAAAATGTGTGCGCCAGGAAAAGCATCTCGCGCTACACGGGAAAATATGTGCGCTAACACTTTTGAAACAACTCCAGCATTTCGATGTAATGTCCGCATCACCAAAAATGTGTTTGCGGCACTAAAATAGCATGTATGCTCTAGTTAGGGCATGTGCTCGATCCGATAAGTTTGGAATGTAGTAAAGGCGACAAGACGAAATGACTTCTACGCCCTGTGTTAGTGTATATGTGCGTTGGTTAGGTGTGTACGCTAGGGTTATGCACACACGTGAAGGTGCATGTGAGTAATAAGTTTTGACAGTGCACCTGCACCACCAGAGAGGTGTGTGCGCCACAAAAACAGCACTTACGCTCCTAAAAATGTGTCTGCCCCATACCTGCAACCAAAATATGGCAAAAAACACAAGAAAACTCACAATATCTCAAATTTTGACAAGTTAGCTTAAGAATGACAATAACCCATTAAAAGGATGGCTATGAATATGAAGTTACACATATCAAATTATCAAAAATTCTAAGAAAATGGACATTATTTACTACATGTGCATATCAAAAATTAGCCAAAACAATTAAACTTAAACTAAAATGCCATGGGACTAAGTGTCCCACCAGGCGTGCCAAATGTGTACATGTATTATTTTTCCTAAGTTAGATTGAAAGCAAGAACTACCACCTAAAATAGTTCCCTAACCTAGCTAGAAACAAGAAAGAGTACCATCAAGATGAAGAAATGAACAAGGCCTACACTAGCATTATAACTTTGAAATAGTGAAATCAAACATAATGCAAATTAAGAACTCTATTCTTCTAAATTTCCTAATTAAATCAAATGGACCTATGTAGTCCAATGGAAATCAACAATATTGCTTGCTTTGATCCTTCAAGGATGCTTGGGTGTGAGGCTTAGCTCTTCAAGATGGATGATGGAGGGCTTGAGAATGGCAAAAGGCTTTTAGTGCAAGACTATGTGCTTTCTTTTGCTTTCTCAAGGGAATTAGGTGTAGGTATAAAGGTAGAAGGAGGGATCCTTATATAGCCCAATGGATAAAGGAAACACTTCATCCCTTTACATGTGGGATAAAGGTAAAACATGATTAGGAATGGATAAGGTTGTTTTATTAAAGGTAACCTTACTTTAGAAGGGTTTAATTTATGCTTAGCAAGTCATGGGAGTTGGGGGTGTTTTAATTAATCAAAGGTGATTAACTAATAGGTAGATGTAAGCTTATAGAAGCTAATTAGAGAAATATTAGTACAATTTAGGCTATTAGAAGGGGATTAAATCAATTAAATATTGATTTATTAGTTAAATGAAGGGAAAGGCTAATCAATTAATAATAATTAATTAGTCTGGATAGAAGGGGTAAATAATTAACTAAGGTTATTAATTAGGTTGTTAGTTGGATAGGTGACTTAATCAATTAGCGTATTGTAATTAATTAATGATAATAAGAGGAAATATAAGCGCTATTGACGATATGTCATCGATTTACAAGAAAGGGGATAATTAGTGCAATTTAAGTATTTAAATTGTTTGGGCATAATTATAGGTGTCTACACATTATTAATAAGTTAATTATATTGTTAGTAAGAGGATTTAAGTCATCATAAGTCAAGTTAAAGAATAATGCTTAGTGGATGAGAAATCATCTAGCCATGAACCTTGATGTATATGCGTATGTATACACATTTTGGGAGCTTCTTATAGTAAAATTTTGAGTAACTATACGAGAGGAAAATAATATGATGTAACTTCTGAATGATAAGATAAAGTTTATCTTTTAAGGGTTAAGTCCTTTAAAATTAAGTGATATTCCTTTTGGGCAACACTCAAACCTCTAAAGGAATTAAGTTGAGATACTATGTGAAATTATTCCAATCATTGTAACATGATAGGAAGCTCAAAATAATACGACAAGGTGAAATACTAAATGAGATTAGAATACAGATGTTCTTTGACACTTAAGCGAACTAAATTTCCATAAATTGGGGAAATGAAGTGTAAGAACTATCAGATTACCATCATTTTAAGTATATGATGTGATGAAGATTAATGCTAAAGTTTACTCCAGCTAACAAGATGTAATGAAGACAATTCATTATTAATCAAGTTAAAATTAAATACTAGAAGGATCCTTAGGGATTGGGATAAAGTTGGTAAAGAACTTTATGGGAGACTACACTCCTAAACAGTAAACTTATATGAAACCTTGGGTATGGTGCTTAATGTAAATAATTAATTTTCTATTGGGAACATGCAGATTTGTGCTCACCTTGAGTACTTACTATTAGATCCATGGTGAAAGTTTGATATCTATGTTCCTAAAATTAATGAGTTGAAATCAACCATAATTAAGATATGATGGTGTAGTCATATAAAGGTTAATGATGATCTGATAGCTGGAATGCATAGAATGTATTTTGGATGCCAAGGAAATTGGTATAAGATTCAAGAAAATGAATATATTGCCAAGGTGTTAGTAACCATGCAAATAAACCTAAGTCAGGTTTGGGCATTGTTGTAGAATTCCTCAAGAGAATTGGGATTACTACTAAAACAAGAAACTTAAAATGAATAAGATTCATATATAGATAAATTAGACCTGGCTAATATAAATGCTAAAGTAAAACTGAATAACACGATTCTTATAAATGGTATAAGTATTATTGAAAGGAAGATAATGGGAATGACTCCGTATGTCCCTAATGATGAGTGGTTATGTAGCTTGCATGATTGCTTATAGGAGTAAGAATAACATTAATGGTTATTACTCCTTGATAATGTGAGGCATTATTTTATTCGATTAAATTTGAATCATTAATAACAACAAGATTGGGAATTTAGATCTAAAGAGTGATCTATCTTATATCTGGAACAAATAGGTAGAAATGAGTATTATCAAAACTACATTTGACCTATCATGATACTATGGGACAAGACTCTAGATACGCTTCACTAAGTGATGAAGACATGGGAACTAGAGCAATCTATCATGTTTAATTTATTAAGATACCATGTTTCATTTTAGGACTCTTGACAGGTCAACTCACTACCGCCATTACATGGTCATATCCATTTAATGACATTTGTCGTTATTTGAATACTACCACTTAATAGCTATACTGAGTTTCCTTTTCAAGACCTTAAAATGTGGCATGGTATTGCTTAAGTACAAGCTTGTTAAAGTTACAAGGGCAGATGGAACCCCATGGGTTGGTACCCGATGCCAACATATGATGGCTATGGGAAGGGAAGCAATCTAGTAATGATGTGAATCATTACAAAGACACTTTATTTCCCATAGGCATCATAGGATGACATCAAGGTACAATTTCATGTAGGTTAATCCAAACTTGTACCTTGTACAAGACTTGTAGCTGTTTACAACATCATTGATTACAAATCCATGTAACTAAACAAGTGATTAAGGTGAGATGACAAGATTCCAATGGCGAGTGTTCCGCCATGGAATCAAACATGGCATATATGACTCAGAAACCTTGTGCAAGGTACTATAACTATTGATTACACTATCGATATTTCACCATTATCTAAGTTGTGAGATGCCTGTGGATTTCATAGGTTGAACCCAGGTACACACTTAGGGATTATCACTTATATATCATATCCGTTAAAGGAAAACCAAAGGGATACATTTTATGTATGACTCGTAAAGAGCATTGAGTGAGAACAAGTAAAGTTCACTATTCTCTCATACAATTGCACATGGTTCATGATAGTTATCGGAAATGGATTGCATTAAGACTTATGTTGGATTTAAATATATGGGTATTTAAATCAGCTACATGAGGTAAGATAAAAAAAATCTCTAAGATTGAAGTGACAAAAGTGGATGTTACAAGAAGTCCCCTGGTAAAGGAGAAGACCTCGGAAGAAGAGGCGTCAAAGCAACCCCTCGCTAAGGAGAAGTCACTAGAGGAAGTAGAGAAGGATGGATCCCCTGTGGAAGATTCACCTCTTAGAAATAAGTAGAGGATAGAAGAGGAAGATGACTCAGAGGATACAAAGAGCTTGGAGAGATACATAGGTGAAAAGGATGATGATGATGAAGAAGATGATCCTAAAAGAGATCAAGATCCACCTGTCTTCAGCGTGCATGATTCAAAAGAAGAGGGCGGAGAAGAAGAACAAGAGTTCCTTTTTGTGCGGTGCAAGGGTAGCCAAGAGAGGGAAGGCACCCATGACATGGGAAGAAGTGAGGAGGTTGGTGCACGAAGTAGAAAGCTCCAAGCCTTATGCAAGAGCAAGTAAACGAGGTGGCAGAAAGAGAAGAAACGAAAATAATTGAGGCCTTGGTAGAATAGGAATTGGAGCGCAATGCATACATAGTGATGGAAGAGGGTAAGGAGGAAAGCATTGAGAAAGAACAAGTCAGTATGGGAGGAGGTCCCAGTCTAATGGTGAGTTTCCCCAAAGGTGCGCGCTCGGGAAGGAAGATCCTTGATACAGAATGAGGACAAGTCATGGGCTATGTTGATGACCAAAGGAAGGTATTATGTGCATGCTTCCAGAGCACTATACCTAAGGAATAACTTCTATATTCTGGCTATGGAGTCATTTGACGAAGAGGGTACATACCCCAAGATAAGGAAGATGCTCTCTTGGGCATTAGGGTCCCATATTGACAAGCCAGAGTTCAAAGTATACCAAGGGGCAATCATATTGATACCGAAGTCTAAGGGAACCAACCCCTTGGTAAATGCCTAGTAGCTCTTAGATGAGTAGTTATGTAATGCGTTGAATAAGGTCACAGTCAAGACTGAGAATAGGCTCTTCTTAAGAAATGATAGTAAGATTTCTAGAGGAAAAGATAGAAAATAAGGAAGAGGAGCTGACTGAGAAAACTAAGGGATTGAAACAAGAAGATTTGATCAGCGCTCAGTTGTAGCAGAGGAACTAAGGGATGAGAAGGAGAAGGTGCGTGAGGTATACAAAAAGATGGAGTCTATCACAAACACAATAATGTTGAATCATCCAAACCTAATGCCACCCACACAGAAGTACGGGTCCACTCTTGAATGCTTAGAAGATATGACACACATCCTCACCATGGAGAGACAACCGTTGGCTCTGGAGTCCGCAGAGGAAGTGGCGGACAATTGGAGATGGAGAACAAATTGAAAGTGGTACAAATCATTACTAAGTATAGCAAGGTACTTGCAGATGTCAAGATTGCTACCCAATCTACTAAGGCCGTGTACGATAATTACACAGATAGGGATAGAGTGGCGAGCATCTTGGTTACCACTCATGAAGCAGAGATGAAGGAGTTTTAAGAGAAGAATAAAGGAAATAGGGTGGAAATGGAAAAAATCCTTTCCGAGGTCAAAAAGAAATCCGAGGCCATTGAAACCTTAAGGGGTTCAATAAAAAACTAGTTGAAGTAACTATACCCACAGATTACTAGAAATATGGATGCACTTGAAGACATGAGCAAGGAGTTGGATAAAATTGTTTACACTATGAACGATCAAGGAGATGGAATAAGTTTTGGGGAGGTAATTACCCTAGTCGGTGACCTTTGGTAAAGAGCACATAATGAAGTTGATGCCTGGAACAAGTTGGAGGCCGACTTGTAAAAAGATTTTCCTAGCTTGTTGAAATAATGCCATCACTTCCCCATTCTTTCTTCTTTCCCAAATTCTTCATCCCCTTATTATTTTCCAAGATGAAAGTCTATTGTAATTCTTTATTCATTAGAGAAGTGTTCTGTGGACGAGAGAATAGGCGTAGTGTGGGGTGATGTTGGGACCCCAAAATATTGGCTAAGTACAAAAAGGCACATAGGCATGCAAGGCCTAGTTGAAGAAGGGCATGTAAGGAGAAGGTGTGTAGGATAGGTTTTAAGGAAGGGTTTAATAAAACCCATGGTGTGCACACAGACAAAGCTAAGGTTTTAAGACATAACCATATTGGGCATTTTGGGCAGGACACAAGAAAAGTGTGACATTGCGCATCTGAACTGGATTGTAGTGCCCACTTCCCTTTGACACCTTTTGATGCTTATGTTGATACTATTGATTTCATTATAGACATTACTATGTTTTGATTTAGTATGTTGTTAGACATTGGATTATGGATTATTGCAGATTTTGATTTGATTACGATGCATGATGATCACTAGAGACACCTTATATGAAGATGATGATATATTATTTGACATGGATGTTTTATGGATATTGCTTAGACATGTGATTTTGGATATTATGAATAGATCTAGAAAATGGATATTTTATGATACTGATATAGTTATGGATTAAAAATACAAATGATGTAGTTGTTACTTCGATATTGTTGTGATTCATTATATAGTTGATTTAGTGATTCTATTTGTATCATATTGGATGTTATGATATGGCCACGAGGCTGAAGGAGGTATTTTTATTTTGCAGGTTAAAAATATCACAACAAAACATTGGGGATCGGAGACCAACCAAAATAGAATTCTAGGTGAATTCGACAAGGTCACCATGGCAACTTGTTTTATTGTGTTGTGTGCTATTTTTTTAGAAATTCCCATTGGGGGAATCATCTTTATATGTGACCATGGGTTGTGTATTTTTTTTTATATGGTTAATGTTTAATTATTGTTGTATGTAATTTATTTATAATGTGTTCTCTTCTTTTAATTAATTAATTGTGATAGATTAATTTGAGGAGATCATATGTTAAAAATTTAAATAAATTAAATTGGGATATGGAAAGTAATTATTAGAGTTGTTGACTGTTGTAATTAATTTGTAAGGGATGTGTAAGATGTGTAAGAGCTTGTGTAAGTCATATTTTGGAGTAAGAAATACTCCACCTCCATGGAAATTCGAATTTGACCTTGGGGTTGTTTTGGAGGCTTGTGGGACAAGTAAAACTTGTCCCATGCCTCTAAATTTATGTTACCAACCATACTTATGGTTGGGGAAGTGATTTGTGACTTTTTATAATGCATTTTATTCATCTTGTGCATGTTTTTAATTGCACTTTCTTACATTTTAATTAATTGTTGTCCCTTGAGGTGTGGGCTCTTTTGAGTGTGCAAGTAACTTGTCATTTTTCACCCACCTCTTTATTGAGCCTTGGAGTTTGGAGTTTGTATTTTGTGTTTGATTGTGAGGATGTATGATGTGGCATCCTACATGGATCCACATCATCCTCTTCTTTCCCTCTTCTATATATTTCAAACTCTCTTCTTGTTTTGGGGTTGTTGAACCTTTTTGCATTCTTCCTTGGGGTGCATTTTCTTGTTGGAGCTCTTATTTTTGGAGGAAGTTTTGGAGAAATCTTTGCATGCTTGTGAGTTGCTATTTTGGACTGTGTTTTCTTGGCATTTGAAGCTTGTTGTTAGGAGAAAAAGTCACCATGGAGAGGTAGGAATTTACTCTCTTTTATTGCTGTTATTTTCTTGTGGTGTTGTGTGTATGGAAAATGTTTGATTTATTTGTTTGCTTGGTTGGGTAGACTGCCTTAGGGAAGGTGTAGGAGAAGGATATGGGGAATTCTTGTGGGGGCATAAGGAATGCCATTGGCATTAGAATTTTTGGAGGGAGTTTGGGTTTGGGATCCACCATGGAAAAGAAATAGCTTGCATTTCTTACTTTGTGGGGGGCATAAGGAAATCTGTGGGGGCATAAGGAGGGATTTTGTGGGGGCATAAGGAAATGTGTGTGATGAATTACTTGGTGGTCTATATTTGGTGGATGCCCAATTCCCAATTGGGAGGCATAAGTAGCTTCCCCCATAGGCCTTGCTCCTTTGGCTTGCAAGATCAAGCCTGAGTTCTGCTTTGAAATGTTTCTAAATGTAGTTGTGAACTGCTGTTTGTTTTGTGTTGCATTGTGTTTCAAAAAAAAATGTGTATGTGAAAGAATGTTGTGTTGTGGAAGCCAATTGTTGCCATGGTTGAATTGCATCTTTTATTGTATCTTGGTTGGGCGTGGGGACCAATGATGAAGGAAGGCTTCTCCTTTCATTGGATGTCTTGGTTGGGTGGAGAGCGTTGCCTTTCCCCCTCTTTTGTTGTGATCTATTTTGAAGAAGAAGAAAATGTGCATGTTGTTGTCCTAGAGCAAAAGACAAGTGCAGTTTGACAGTCCCTTGTGAAGACATATTTAATTGTAATCCTTTCCCACTTGTTGTGGATGATGTTGTAATATGTATTTAGTGAAGAAAGATGTATGTAAATTGATTATGGAATTAGATATTCAAATTGTAAAAGACATTTAAATTTTGATTTTGTTATTGGAAAGAAATGAAAATTCTGTCAATTGCATTCAAGGAATGAAAGAATGTAAAGATGTTTCCTTTGTTGAAGTCAATAAAGAATTGCAAGTTTCCTCTCATTGCATTGTGAGTTGAGTTGGAATGTTAAATTGCAAATGGAATCTCTGTTTAATTGCAAAGGAAAGAAAATACGCATGAGAGAATTATATTGCATTGTTTTTTTAAATATATGAAATTGAAATCAGAATTTCTTTGAGTATAGAATAGTGGATTCAAGTCATTTAAATGCCTCAGATTAGTTTAGAAACTATATACCACATTTAAATGATAAAATTGACATGCAGATTTAAAAGAAATAGATTTCTGTTACAAACTTAAAACGGCAATTAATTTTAATAAAAATGTACTAGTTCAGACCTGCACACATTAATCAACTTGGAGATGTTAAAATTTACTATGTTGTATCTTAAATGAACCCAAATTGACAAAGAAATCTCAAGAAAACAACTTAACCATTTCTAATTTGAAAACAATCCCTCTAACAGTCGTTTTTCTGTCTATTGTTGGAAAAATACAATTTTGAATCAATTAAACAAATTTAACTTCCTAAACCACTTTAAATCCTTCCTAGATCAATTATCCATGTCTATTTGACATGTTGAGTGAAGGAGGAGATCCAATTTAATCAAATTGAAAAGTTGGAAATTGTTAGTTTGCTAATTAAAATCCTACAGATTGTTTTTGTAAAATTTAACCCCTAAACATTATCGAAAAGTAAAATTTATGATTTTTGTGAAAACAGTGCATCGAGATCTTTCCAAAAAGTCCTTCTTTTCCAAAAACTGAGATTTCTACCTCAAGTTATGGCACTTTGAAGTTTTTGTGCCTTGGCGGGAAAATTTGGGAAAATTTTTCCTAACGAGCCCGCAACCCAAAAATTTCTCGTCGAATTGCCTTAGAAATATTTTTTGAAAAAAATATGACTCGAGGAAAAATTATCATCTTTTCCTCCACCAACCCTCGGCCAATCGAGGCTACCACGTGTCCTCACGGGGGGTAGAAGTGGAAGCGCAGCAATTTCATTTGCCTTAGCCTTTTTGAAAATTTTGGAAAAAAATTCATTTTAGCCCCGTCGGCCTGCGGCCAATCACAGGTTGCCACGTGGCAGCTCTGGGTGCTTGTGGAGGGGGTGGACCCTTTTTATTTTATTTTTGTTTTGGCATTTGGAATTTTTTTGAAAATTTCCCTGCAGCGAATCGGGGAGTGCCACGCGTCCCTCGACGGACCCTTGAGGCGTGCGAACACCATTTGTTTTTTTTTCTTTGGGCGAAACACCCCAAACACTTCCACCACTCTGCCCTCCCTTTCCTTTTTTGGCGATGTCTCGAGAGGCCAACACGTGTCTACTAGGAACCCATGGAGGCACGGGAGAAATTTTTCTTTTGTGCCTATGTAGGGAAAAATGCCAGAGCCACCCCGTGACCCACCAACCCGCCAAGGGGTTTTCACCCCGCTTGACACGTGTCCCCTATGGGAAAATTTGACCCAAAACTCCACCCGATCATATCTTGAGTTCTGAAGGAGTTAGGAGGAATTATTTATATCACCGGAAAGGTGAGAAAATTCTATCTAATGGGAATGATTTAGGGAAATTTTGGAAGCATTAAGTATGAGAAAAATATAGTTAAAACTCAGAGCCTACTAGAGAGTGGGTATGGGGGTAAATTACTCCCTGAACCTAACTAAAACATCTAACCCTAAAATTGGAACCTTGTGAACTTGATATTAGTTAATAAAGGAAACGTGTGTTTTGGTAAATTTAGTTTTGTTTGAAACCGCCATGTGCAAACGTAGTCTTGCAACTTGGTTATGGACACTTCTTATCAAAAAAATTATCCCATAATTTTCTAGCTAACCCTAGGTTGTTTCTTAGGTCTCAAGTGGTTGTTTAAACGGGCACTATAGTTTGGTATCAGAGTAGTGGTTCAAAGGCTTGGACCATTGGGCACACTAGAAAACTTGAGACATGAAAACTTAAACCTAGCACACTTTAAATCTAGAAAACAACTTAGCAAGAATTTGTATATTTTAGTAAACATGGAAGTTGTATAAACTTAGAAAAATGAACTAACTCTCACTTTGGTCTATGCAGGAGGCTCAGACGGAGTGAGAGGAACCTTCACAGAGACTCAGACTCACCACACCACCCGGATCAAGGTGTAGCATCCATTCTACCTCAGATTCTACAGACCCTTTAGGATGTCAATGCCACTCTACGTGGAGGATTAGGTGGAGGACATGCAGCTAGTCATGATAGAGCCCCTTCTATCGAGGGTCAGGTATCTCCTCAACTTAGTGAGGAGCATAGAGGAGAGAACTCCCATGTGGAGTCAGCCAGAGTAGAGTCACCACCTAGGAGATAGGGTGACAGAGTTCCAGAGCATAGAGAGAGAGGTATCGAGCCCTAAACTTAGGGGACGAGCATGATGAAAGACCAAGAGGCCGATGCAGGACCATAGTAGTGGATCACATCGGGAGATCCACGAAGCTTTAGCCCTCACATTACTTAGGTGACACAAGTGGATTTTAGGCAGAGGCCTGACTAGTGAGCTTGAGCGGTTGCTTCAAGCTTTTTCCTTATTCTAGCAACACGAAAGCTCATGTTGCGATCCATCTACTAAGGTATGGAGCAGGAGTGTGGTGGAGGATAGAGGAGCGAAGCTCCATGTAGATTCGAGAGACATTGACACAGGAGATATTTAAGGAGAGATTGAGGAGTAGGTATATATCATGGAGGTTCATCCAGAGAGGATCGACGAGTTCCATGACCTCCGACAGGCTTCTCTTTCTGTAGTAGAGTACGAGAGTAGATTTTTGGATCTACTCCAATATGTAGAGTATATGTAGGATGAGCAGGTGCGGATTCATAGGTTCATCTAGGGCCTGAATTTGGATATCGGAGGTACAGTGCGGATTCACTATCCACAGACATTAGCTAAGGCCATTGAGAAGGCCTATATTATAGAGGAGACTCGAGGTAAGACCCAGTAGGCTAGAGACCGAGTCTAGACCCGCATACAACAGATGCAGGATGGTAGATCGAGGGGTTCAATACCTCTTCCTCATGGTGGCAGGGTACAACATAGTCATCCTTTAGGCCATAGCGATGTAGTGATCCCACCCACCTCATGACCTCCTGAGAGAGTTAATGCAGAGAGGTTGGAGTATGGGGCCTCCTCCTAGGGGTCCCATTAGAACATGGGGTGGACCTAGAGCTCAGTCAGTAGGAGTTCTCCGGTAGAGGCCTGACAGACCGCGGCCGGATCATCACGATCCACACCATAGACTTCTAGGGCACCTCCGGAGGTGCTACACATTGGAGTGGATTAGGGGGATGTTTTGGTTGTGGAGTTACGCACACATTTGGAGAGATTTCCCACATAACCCTAACAACAAGGGTAAGGCACAAATGTTAGAGCCAACTATTGGTGACATGGGACGTAGCCACAGGATTTATGTAATGGTTAAAAATTTTAGGCAGAGCATTAGAGGATAGTCATTGAGACCACAGGTAGCATTGGTGGTATTCCTACCTCTGTTTTGTTTGATTATGGTTCTTGATCCTTTTATTACACCATCTTTAGTAGAGTGATGTAGGTTGGTGGCTATTAGGTAGGGTCATTGTTGAGACATTGAGATGGCTTCAAGAGCCAAGATCTCTGTAGACACCTTGGTTAAGGAGTGTGTTATCCAAAATGTGCCCCAGCTCATTTTTTGTGGCTAACTCCTTGTGTTCTTACCTCTCTTGTGCCTCAGTCCACAATTTTTTGATTTTAAGGCACTCAAGGCTTTCTGGAAATGGCACCATCAGATGGAGCTCTCTCTCATCTTTCCAGAAAGGTAAAGTTTGCCTCCTAACTCCTTATATTTTTCAAGTTATGGCTCGGCGGAGTTTTTGTGGAAAATTTTCCCATTTGAGGCCCACAGCCAATAGGAAGATGCCACGTGGCATCTGACCAGGGGAGCACGGGAATTTTTGAAAAAATTTCCAAAGACAAAAAAGAGGTAAAATTTGAAAAAATTTCCCGCCGATCCATTTTTGGGCCGTTTTTGCCCTAAATCTTCAAACGATCATATCTTTTGATCCAGAGCTCGTATTTTTGCATTCTTTATATCATTGGAAAGCTGTTAAAATTCTATACATGATTCCATGGTCAATTTCTAATTTTGGTTCAGTTTGGAGAGATAAAATTTAAAAACAGTTCTGGTACGTGTCCATGGCCAAAAATGACATTTCAACAACCAAATTTAATACAGAATGGGTCGCATTCTTCTCCAATATGGTCAAAAATGACAGGGTATGGGTTTGTAAGGTCCTCCATGCTGTTTTAATGCATTTTCCATCAATGAGGAATGGGCTCCCACATTTTTTACGTTTTCTCTCTCCTGGGCTCGACCCATGCATTGTAAAAGCCAGATTTGGCTCATTTCTTGAGGGTTGAACACTTTTTGGCATTGCAAACTTCTTCTTTCACCTCCAGCAAGTGATAGTTGTAAGAATCAGACCTTTTTCACAGTTTGTAACAGGTTTATACCTCTTTGATGGTGGAATGCAAGAGATTTTTACATGGAATTGACAGTGCAAACTCTGTGAATGCTTTCAGTCCTCTGTTTGTATTGTTTTTACTTCATTTTAAGACCTCTAATTACATCTATCAGCTTGTGTATGTTTTCCCTTGTTGCATTTCATGAATTTGTGTCTATTTACATGGCAAAAATGTTTCACCACTCCTTTTGGTGCATCACCATCTTTAGTTTAGTTTCATTTTTGCATTTTTATCCCTGTCTCCTTGTAATTTAGAGTAGGATTAGGATCTGAACCTCTGTAGTTGTGCAAAATATAGATCTAAATCAGAGGAGTTTGAGGAACCAACCTCTAATCTAGAGATTCCTCTCTCATTTTCACAAGTCCCACACTTGGAGAGAGGTTTCCATGTTGTGCAATCACACTGGATGCCTAAAACATCAATTCAGAACCTTGATTTGCATCCAGGGGTGTTGCTGATTTGCAACAATAGTTTTGGCACGCCTGGTGGGACCTTAGAGGTCTCATTTTTATTGCAACAAAGTTGATGTGCATCTGCTACAATTTTCTTGCTTGAAAAGAGCTATAATTTGCATATCTGGCGACTCCAAGGGGAAGAATCAACTGGTTTCAGCAGTGCAGGCCTGAAAACTCATGAGAAGAATCACCACAAGGTCAAGAGCTGGAGAAGAAGAGGTGTTGTTTGAATATCTGTAGTTATCTCCAAGAGTAAGGAAAAGTGGGAGGAGAATCCAAAGGTCTCCATCTCCACCAAACAAAACTCTCTCAACTCCTCCACCTGGTAGGCCTTTCATTCAATCAACAAGGGTTCTAAGACCAATTAGAATGGCACAAAACAACCCCTATGTCAACTTCACAGGCAGCAACCCACTTGCCCTCAATGCACAACATCCAATTCCAATTGCAGCCTTGAAGAACATTCCCTACTTCACTGGAGAAAATCAGACTACTCCAGGTGATCATGTTAAAGACATTGCCAATCTTTGTGTAATTCATGAAATCAATGAGATGTAAGTGGCTGTCAAATTGCTGGCATCTTCATTCAAGGGGAAAGCATTGCAATGGTTTAGAAGCCTTGGAGCTGGTTCTATCACAAATTGGAATCAGCTGTGTATAGCACTTCATGAGCAATTTGGAGAGAAGGGAGACAACTTGTCTCTTTTGGAGCAGCTGACAACCATCAAGAGAGCTCCCAATGAGTAGCTGACCGATTTCAACTTCAGATTTCAAAAGACTTGGGAGAGAATTCCAGTGGCAGTTAGGCCAACAGCAGAAGGTGCTTTTCTCTATTATCTCAAAGCTCTAAATTCTGATATTTCTATGTTGATTCAGTCCATGGGAGGCATAACTATCCCTATGGCTTATAGCATTTCCATTAGGGCTGAAAATTATTTGATCCAAGCTGGCAAACTAGCCCCTAGACCTCCCATGCCATTGTTTCCAAGTTTAGAGAGTCCAAATACCAATCAAGCACCTAATTTGGCTCCTTCTCCCACTCCTAGAAATTAGAGTTCAAATGAAGCTTCTACTTCATCTCCAAGTGCCCCAAATGAGCTTCAAGAAGTCATGAAGCAATTGCAAAACCTAGGCAATGAGCTGGTTACTCTCAAAAGGCAACAAGCCCAAGGTTTTAGACCTTCTTACCAGCCCCAAGCTCAGCCCAATAGGTAGCCATACCAACCACAAAGACCTCCTAATCCAGCTGCAAATATAAATCAAACAAGGCCTCCTGCCAATAGACCATTTCAGCCCTATAATCCAAATGCCATATCTGCCTCTAAGGCATTAGTGCCAACACAAAACAACATTGCTCAGGAGTATGATTGGTGTTTTCCATGTAATGAACCTCATAACCAATCCATGTGCTTCAATGGTGCTTTGAATCAAGCATTAATGGTGACAACTACTGGTGTGGAGGGTGAGGGCAGTCAAGGAAACAACCAACAACAAGAAACATTCCAACAGCAATCAGCTCCAAATGACACCACGTTGGTAAATTGGCAAGCAGAGGATTTTTGTGGCATGAATCAAACGGTCTCTCAAGGTGTGGCAGCCAACACAAGGTCAAAAAGAAGGAATTTGGGTGAAGAACAGCCATTAGCTCCAACTAATCTCCAACCCTCTATGGCTCCACAAATGGTTGGCAAACAAAATCCAGTTGTAAATGCACAAGGACAGCCAAGAACAGCTCCTAGGCCAACTCAAATACCAGTTGTTGCTACCCACGTGCAAGGAGTGAATGTGCAAACAAAGGGACAGCAAAGAGATCCTTCATCACCATTCAGTATCATTGATCAGATGAAGAAGACAAATGTTAATATATCAATGTGGGAATCCCTATCTATCCCAGGCCAAAGAGATTTGTTACAAGCTACCATGAAGGACTGGCCAACTTCGAATCAGCAAGTTCACATGCAAGAGAAAGTGCTCACAAATGTTGCCCAGCCTGAGGGAAATCATGGAGGACAACAAGGTAAAATGTTGAAGCCCCCTCCTTTCTATGTTTCATTAATCATTGGAAATCAGTTAGTGCACAATTGCATGATAGATTCGGGGCAAGTAGCTCAGTGATGCCTAAACAAATAGCTGATCAGCTAGGGCTCTAGTATGAAACCATATCCAAAGGGGTAGTGCAGCTAGATGGGACAGCAGTAACAACAATTGGGGTGATTAGAAACTTGAGTCTTACCTTGCATGCATGTCCAAATGTTGTTGTTTCACAAGATGTATCAGTCATAGACCTTCCACCACTCTTTGCCCTATGATTGTCAAGGGACTTCACAGCCAAGATTGGGGGATATTTGTTTGCTAATTGGTCACGCATCTTTGTTTAGAATGAGGTATGGAACTAAGGCTACAATCAGGTTTGAACCTATTACAAACTTCCACATTGAGCCTTACACTCCAAGTCAGATCAATGCCAATTGTTCAGCATTTGATCAAGAAGACCACCCAAGCACCGATGAAGCTGACACCAAGGTTGGGAGCATCCCAGATCTAACTCTTGATGAATGGGCAAACAAGGTACATGCTTTTGATCCTTATCAAGAAGTAGAAGAATCTGAGCTAGGGGTCTATTGTATACATGAAGAAAATCAGCCTATTCCTAACATCACCAAGCCAAACCACAAAGATGACAATGAGGTATGGCAGCTATTTTTTGATGGATCAAGGAGTAGACAAGGTGCAGGAGGTGGAGCCATGCTTGTTTCACCTCAAGGAGTAAAGTACTATTCAGCTTTTAGATTTCAGTTTGCATGCTCCAATAACACTACTGAATATGAAGCCTTGGTGCAAGGGATGCATTAGGCAATCAAGAAGAAAATAAAGAACTTGCAAGTCTTTGGTGACAGTGAATTAATTGTAAATCAAGTCAAGTGATGACAAACATCTTGCCAAGAATGATCTACTCAAGTGCTACAAGAACAGGGTGTGGGACCTCATGGAAGATTTTGAGGGTTTTGGCATCAAATCCATTCCTAGGAAAGAGAATCAAGCTGCTGACAGGCTTGCAGTAGTAGGGGCAGCCTTTGACATTGTGGAAAGCATTCAAAAAGATAAGGTACAGCCAAACATCCACGTGATTGTGAGGCCTTCAGTGCCAGATAACAATGTCAGTTGGCAAGTGTTTGAGAATGACCAGCAAATCATCCATTTCTTGCAAGAAGAAGCTGAGTTCTCAGCTAAGAATCAAGAAAAGTTGGAACAGCAGTATGGTGACCAAGTGGTACAACTGAGAACTAACAAGCTGCCCAAGGGACTTATCACTTTGGAGTCCATTTTTAATCCCAATGATCAGTTTAGAAAGGAGAAAGCAAACATTCAGGTCAAGAGAGAGGATTCAATATCCATCTTGGTAGAAGAGAACAAACCATTGCAAATTAGAAAGATGACAACTGAACAAGAAAGGTATGAATTCATGCAGCTGTGTCAAGAATTCCCAGATGTGTTTGCTTAGAGCTACGAAGATTTGAAAGGTTTCAATCCCAACTTAGCTCAGCATACCATTGAATTGGATCCAAATACTAAGCCTGTCAGGTAGAAACAAAGACCAGTCAATCCACACATGGAGCCTCTCATGAGGAAAGAATTGGACAAGCTGATTGAGTCAAGAATCATATTCCCAATCAAGCATTCTAGTTGGGTTGCCAACTTGGTTCTAGTCAGAAAGAAGAGTGGGGAGATCAGATTGTGTGTTGATTTCAGAGACTTAAATAGAGCATCTCTCAAGGACCATTACCCACTCCCTTCCATGGAGAAAATCTTGCAAGTTGTGGCTGGCTCCGAGAGGTTTTCACTACTTGATGGCTACTCAGGCTACAATCAGATTATGGTGAAGGAGGAAGACTAGTTCAAGATAACCTTCACAACCAAATGGGGAACTTTTGCATACAGGAAAATGCCATTTGGGTTGTCCAACGCTGGTGCTACCTTCCAAAGGGCAATGGACATGGCGTTCAAAGGTTTGATTAACAACGTGGTGCTGATTTACCTTGATGATATCACTATTTTTTCCAAAAATGCAGCAGACCACCTCTCTCATTTGAGACAAGTTTTCACGAGGTGCAAGAGATTTGGAGTGTCTTTAAATCCTAGAAAGTGTATCTTTCTTGCACATGAAGGAAATCTCCTTGGCCATATTGTCTCCAAAGAAGGATTAGCAATTGATCCAGAGAGGGTTGAAGCCATAAGAGCACTACCATTGCCAAGCCACAAGAAATCCCTTCAGAGTTTCTTGGGGAGGATAAACTTTGTTTGGAGGTTTGTCCCAGATTTTGCAGCCCTTGTCAAGCCCATCACCAAAATGTTAAAGAAGAGCATGGCTTTCAAGTGGACAGCAGAAGGAAAGGAGAGTTTTGAAGCAATCAAAGAAGCCATTTCTCAAGCACCAACTCTCATCAACCTGGACTTCTCCAAGGATTTCATCCTCTATGCATTTGGAGGTAATGACACTATTTCTGCCATTTTGGTACAAAGCAGAACAAGGATAATGATGAGCAGCCAATTGCCTTCTTCAGCCAGAGCCTAGATGACTATGAGGTGAAGTACTCTTTTATTGAGAAGCATGTCTTTGGTGAATCGAAGCTTGAAGAAATTCAAGCATTTAGTCTCGAACAACAAGGTCCAGTTGCTGGTCTCACATGCTGGGGTTAAGGACTTCCTCCTCAACAAAGATTTGAATGAGAAAAGGGCAGGTTGGATCACCCGTGTCATGGAGTATGACATTGAGATCAAAATCACCAAGCTGGTAAGAGGAAAAGGATTGTGTGAACAAATTTGGTTTTGGGAAGCAAAAAGAAGCATGCAATGAAGGAGAGGCTGTTTGTGATTCAAGACAGCCATGAGCCATGTGGCACTCAAGAAGAAAACAATGTTGCCCCCACTCCTTGCTGGACCCAAGGTATAATACACTTCCTAAGCACAAGCCTATGCCCTCGGAGATGAACAAGACCTAAAGAAGACACTTGATTGCGGGGTGTCCCATATGCCATTGTTGATGGAGTTTTGTTCAAGAAAGATGTGAATGGAGTCTTTCTTTGAGATGCATTAGCACAAATCAGATTCATAGGGTGTTGGAAGAGTTCCATGGTGGACCAGCCTGGTGGTCATTTTGCACCAAGAGTGACAGCTCTAAAAATCATGAAGGTTGGTTATTATTGGCCTAAAAATTTTAGTGATTGCTAGGCGTGGATTAAAAGGTGTAAGAATTGTGCATTCTTCACAGGAAAAGAGAGGCTTGCTGCCCTTCCATTGCATCCAATCTCAGTTGACCAGCCATTCATACAATGGGGTTTGGACTTCATTAGAGTCATCAATCTCAATTCAAGTCAAGGGCACAAATGGATTTTGACACCACGGACTACTTCACCAAGTGGATCAAGCAAAGAGCACTCAAAGAAGCAAATGAGTCTAGCATCTTAGACTTTTATGAGGGGATAACAACTAGATTTGGTATACCTGCTACAATAATCTCAGATAATGCATTGGCATTCATTGGATCCAAGGTGACTAAGTGGGCTGTCAAGAACGGGATCTACCTAAGCACTTCATCGAACTATTACCCTCAAGGTAATGGTCAGGTTGAGTCTACAAACAAGAACTTGTTGAGGATCATTAGGAGGACTCTTGATGAGAATCGAGGTCTTGGCATGCCAAATCGAAATCAGCCTTATAGGCTGATAGGATAACTCCCAAGAGATCCACAGGTAACTCTCCATTCAAACTTGTCTATGGAAGAGAGGAAATCTTGCCCATGTCACTTGAGTTGCCAACATTGGAACTCATGAAGCAATTAGAGTTGCTAGAGTTTGAGCCCATGGAGGTGAGATATGCAAAGTTGATGGAGCTGCAGGAGATCAAAATCAGGCATCCCAAGCAATGGAAAAGGATCAAGCTTTGATCAAAAAGACCTTTGATAGGAAGGCCAAGGATAGATATTTTTAGGTTGGAGATCTAGTGTTGAAATGGGATGTGGATAGAGCAAAACCGGGAAGGCATTCAAAATTTGATGCCATTTGGAGTGGCCCATACATGGTCATGAAGTGCAAGAACAAGCAATGCTTTCCAATTGGCCTCATTAGATGGTGAAGAACTGCAGATTCCAGTCAATGGAATCTATCTCAAGCATTGCTTCTAAAGGGAAATTTACCACCTTGTAAATATTAGATTAGATTTTCATTCCTCCAAGTGCTTTGCACATTGTTTCATTGTAGGTTAGTTTTGCTTTCCTAAGTGCTTTGGCACTTTGACTTTGCTGTCCCTAAAGATGTTTTGCAGTCCTTACTTCCATCATGTGATATTCCATCTTCCTCTTTGCACATTCTAAGTCAGTTGAGGTTCTAAACAGAATATTTGATGGCTCCATGCCCAATGGACTACTTCAGGCTACTGGTACTTTCATCTAGCAGGCAGATGACCCCTCTGAGTCGCCAAAATTGTTATCCAAAATGTGCCCCAGCTCATTTTTTGTGGCTAACTCCTTGTGTTCTTGCCTCTCTTGTGCCTCAGTCCACATTTTTGATTTTAAGGCACTCAAGGCTTTCTGGAAATGGCACCATCAGATAGAGCTCTCTCTCAGCTTTCCAGAAAGGTAAAGTTTGCCTCCTAACTCCTTATATTTTTCAAGTTATGGCTCGGCGGAGTTTTTGTGGAAAATTTTCCCATTTGAGGCCCACAGCCAATAGGAAGCTACCACATGGCAGAGGAGTTTGGGGCGCGGGGAATTTTGAAAAATTTCCAAAGACAAAAAAGAGGTAAAATTTGAAAAAAATCCCGCCGATCCGTTTTTGGGCCGTTTTTGCCCTAAATCTTCAAACGATCATATCTTTTGATCTAGAGCTCATATTTTTGCGTTCTTTATATCATTGGAAAGCTGTTAAAATTCTCTACATGATTCCATGGTCAATTTCTAATTTTAGTTCAGTTTGGAGAGAGAAAATTCAAAAACAGTTCTGGTACATGTCCATGGCCAGAAATGACATTTCAACAACCAAATTTAATACAAAATGGGTCGCATTCTTCTCCAATATGGTCAAAAATGACAGGGTATGGGTTTGTAAGGTCCTCCATGTTGTTTTAATGCATTTTTCATCAATGAGGAATGGGCTCCCACATTTTTTATGTTTTCTCTCTCCTGGGCTCAACCCATGCATTGTAAAAGCCAGATTTGGCTCATTTCTTGAGGGTTGAACACTTTTTGGCATTGCAAACTTCTTCTTTCACCTCCAAAGAAGTGATAGTTGTAAGAATCGAGACCTTTTTCACGCTTTTAATAGGTTTATACCTCTTTGATGGTGGAATGCAAGATATTTTTACATGTAATTGATAAAGGCAAATTCTCGTGAATGCTTTCAGTCCTCTGTTTGTATTGTTTTTACTTCATTTTAAGACCTCTAATTACATCTATCAGCTTGTGTATGTTTTCCCTTGTTGCATTTCATGAATTTGTGTCTATTTACATGGCAAAAAATGTTTCACCACTCCTTTTGGTGCATCACCATCTTTAGTTTAGTTTCATTTTTGCATTTTTATCCCTGTCTCCTTGCAATTTAGAGTAGATTAGGATCTCGAACCTCTCGTAGTTGTGCAAAATATAGATCTAAATCAGAGGAGTTTGAGGAACCAGCCTCTAATCTAGAGATTCCTCTCTCATTTTCACAAGTCCCACACTTGGAGAGAGGTTTCCATGTTGTGCAATCACACTGGATGCCTAAAACATCAATTCATAACCTTGATTTACATCCGGGGTGCTACTTGATTTGCACCAACAGAGTGTGTTGTAGATTTAGGACCTTTCACCACTACCTCAGATCTTTGTATTCTTCCTTTGGGCTCGTATGGATTCATTTTGGGTATGGATTGGTTATCTGCACACAAGGCTAGGATGGATTGTTATCACAAGACTATATCTTGTGTAGATGATTTTGGAGTTGATTCGGTGATCTCGGGGGTCAGGAGACCCATTTCTATTTGCAATATCTCCGCTATGCAGCTTAAGTGGTGTGTGCGATGGGGTTGTCGGATGTATCCAGCTACAGATCAATGACATATCGAAGATGGGTCTAGTGGACTATCGCTAGATGATCATCCCATTTTGAGAGTTTTTGATGTATTTTTGGGAGCTACCTGGGTTACCACCCCCACGTGAGATTGATTTTCATATAGACCTAGTTCCTGGAGTAGAGCCTATCTCATGAGCACCTTATCGGATGACCACCCCAAAGCTCTGTGAGCTCAAGTTGTAGCTTGAGGGCCTTTTGGAGAAGGGCCTTATCCATCCTAGTATATCCCCTTGGGGTGCACTAGTGATCTTTGTGAAAAAGGATGGATCCTTGCGGTTGTGTATTGATTACCTCTAGTTGAACAAGGTAACGATCAAGAATCATTATCCTCTTCCTCGTATCGATGAATTATTTGATCAGATAAAGGGAGCCAAATTTTTCTCTAAGATTGATCTCAATTTAGGGTACCATCAGTTGAGGATCTCAGAGGTAGACATTCATAAGACCACCTTCCATATGAGATATGGGCACTATGAGTTCACAGTGGTGCCTTTTGGTTTGACGAATGCCCCTGCAATGTTCATGAGTTTGATGAATGGGGTATTCAGGACCTTCTTAGACCGCTTTGTGCTCATCTTCCTAGATGAAATTTTGATATACTCATGTACACGTGAGGAGCATGAGGGGCACCTTCACCAAGTTCTTCAATGTCTTCGGGAGCAACAACTTTACAGAACTTGGAGAAGTGTGCTTTCTTTCAGATACATGTGCAATATTTGGGTCATATTATTTTTGGGCAAGGCATCACAGTTGATCCTTCCAATATTAGAGCCATTATGGATTGGCCAACACCCACTATAGTGACCGAGGTGTGTAACTTCATGGGATTAGCAGGTTACTACCAGAGATTTGTTCAGGACTTCTCTCGGATTACGCACCCTATCACTTCCCTTTAGAGGAAAGGGAAGAAGTTTTTTTGGTCGAACAGATGCGAGCAGGCCTTTAGGACACTGAAGGAATGCCTCACCACAACACCTATTCTTGCAGTTCCAGATCCACAGGTGCATTCTTTCTGTGCACGGAAGCTTCGTTAGTAGGGCTTGGAGGTGTGTTGATGCAAGATGGAAGAGTAGTAGCTTTTGAGTCTCACAAACTCAAAGATCATGAGCTTAATTATCCGACCCATGATCTTGAGCTTGCGGAAGTTGTGCATGCTTTGGTTAGATGGAGACATTTTCTTCTTGGATGGAGATTCACACTTAGGACTGATCATTTGAGTCTTCGCCACCTCTTCACGCAACCCAATCTCAATGCTCATCGGTATTGGATGGAGTTGTTTTGTGAGTATGACATGGAGATAGAGCATGTGAAGGGGAAGGAGAATGTGGTAGCAGATGCTCTCAGTAAATAGAGACATGTGGTTATGGCCACTATAGTGAGCACATTTACGGAGAAGGATTCTTTAGCATCTTCCTCTTGGCGGCCTTCTACATTGCAAAGACGAGCAGGATCGAGTCACAAAAACCCCTTGAGGAAGTTTGAAGGTTATTCCTTAGAGGAATATGGTCTTCTCGAGCACGAGTCCTGGATATATGTTCCCAAAGATGGAGGCTTGAGACGGGACATCCTAGTAGAGGCACATCGTGCACCCTATTCAGCCCATCCCAGGGTGAAGAAGATGCACATCACTTTGCGACAGTTGTATCATTAGAGAGGACTTCGTAGAGACGTGGCTAGGTTTTTGTCATGGTGTTTAGAGTGCCAGAGAGTTAAGGCCAAGCATCATCATTCAACAGGCCTTCTTTATCCTCATGCTATACTTGAAATGGAAGTGGGACACCATTTCCATGGATTTCATTGTTGGGCTACCGATGTCGAGATATCACCACGATGCCATCATGGTCACGGCTGATAAATTGAAAAAAGTGGCTCACTTTTCTCTGGTGAAGACCACTTATACCACTAGAGTAGTGGCACGAGTATATTTGGATGAGATTGTTAGGTTGCACAGGATTCCACAGAAGATCATTTGTGACCACGATCCTTTGTATACTTCACATTTTTGGACTACCATGTAGTATGTCATGATTGTTGATTGCCCCGCCAAATGGGGTATGTTATTATCAAGGAAATGGGCTGCATTGTTGGTGGGAGTGTCTAAATGCACATGTCTTATGCCACTATCCCCATTCAAGGAAACTTAGTAAAGTTATATGCAGAGAAAAAGATGATGTACCTTATTAAAGACCCAAACAATGCATCTTATGAAGTTTTGCAAGAAGATGCTAAGATCGATCACTTTGTGAGTTTTGTGGATTTTAGGGAGTACGAAGTTGTTGAAAACATATCTCCTAAGTACGTTGTTTTTCTAGAGATTTGGTCCATGATTCAGCCTTGAAAAATGTTAAAAGGTTTGACTTAAAACACGGTGGAGGAGCTTCAAAGAAACTGGATGTTTTACAAATTAAACAAAGAAGAAAAAGAGGTATATTTCCAATTGCTAAAAACATATCGAACCTCTTGGCATGGTCATATCCAGTATGAAGGACATTTGGGGTTTCCCCTTGATTTGTTTTCTTTGAATCAAGGTTTGCTTACCAATTTATACAATGTATAGTGTTTGGCTTTTGCTCTATTTTTGGTGTTTTGTCGGTTCATGGTTTGCCTTGGTGTGTGGCAGCCATTTTTGTCAATTTCTCAGCTGGTTTTTGGTGGCTTTGGCTCATGAATCTATTTTCCCAATGGATTATTTTGGCACTTGGTCTACTTTTGTTCTTGTGACACTCACTGGGAGTGCCCATCCCGAAAGCGAGGAGCCAATGTATGTCATTTTCAGTCTTAGTAGCATCAAAGATATGGCATGAAGCTTAAAGATAGATAGATCATGATGTATGTCATTTTGTAGTCGGGGATGTGATCTAACTAGCACTTAGATTTGTGAAGAGATGGATAGCACTCAAATAGGACTTGATCTTGTCCTAACTATTTTAGGTTGTGTCTTTCAACCAAGGTAAGAGGACCTATTTTGTAACCCTCGAATGGTGAAGGAGATGAAGATATCCATCAATTTGTGCAAATAGTATGAAGGGACCTTGGGAAAATCTGATCAACGCTCCAAATCTAACTTTCACAAGTTATCACTTCCAAATTATGGAGATAATTTCAATGCAAGCCAAGGGTTACTGAAGACATTTTAAAATCCTAATCTATTCTGCACACTTTAGCAAATGGATTTTGATCTTTTGTGGGTATACAGGTCAAAACAAGAGTAGTATGGGGTAGGATTAGTTGTTTAGAATGATTTTTGGTGGGATATTGACAAGACAAACTTGACTATGCCAGATCTTTGAAAACCTCTACAACATTTGAAGAACTATCAAATAAAATGCTTCAAAATAGTCAGGATGTTCTTTCAACTAGAAGACATACACAAATGGAGGCCCAAGTTTTCACTCTTCACACAATCTTTGAGACCCCAACACAAAATCTTGAGTTAAAAGACTCAATTAAACATCAAAATCTCTTATCAAATCATGCCTAAGGTACCCCCAAAGGCTTACAAGCAATCTCTTTCAACAAATGAAGGTGAAGTGATTTTAAACTACTTATTTTCAATGTCATATGAAAGCTCTTCTGACAAATGAAATTGCAAATGCCACTAAACTATCAACAAGGATGAGTTCTTTGTGACTCCTAAAGATTTCAATGCAAGATTGCAACAAGAACAAGGAAAATTGTTTACATACATTTAAACATGATAATGAGACATCATATTGCCCAAAATAATATAGATTAATTCAAAATATTGTTAGATGCATCGCCAGGGAGAGTTTCAGAAAAATCTCGAGCTATGTGATGGCTATACACTTGTAACCAACTCAACATGAATGAAGATCTAACACGAAGACGTTAACCTGGTTTTTTGGAGGGTTTCTCAGAAGATGAGATTCTCTCAAAAATTTCTCGTGATTTTCAATTTCCGACATTTTGCATGTCAAAAACATGCATTATATAACATTTGTTTACATCCAAGCCTTCTTTCCCAAGAAAAGAATATGCCAAGCATCAAGTTTGTTACAAAATTCCATCATGATTTGCAGATAGGGACGTTTAACATATTTATAAAAAAATTGCAGTGTTTCAAAAAAAGGTGAATCATTGAGGATTTTTGCATCATAGTTTCAACTAGGAGCACATTTTTCCTCCTTCTTTCATGCAAAGCATGCTCCTCTTTCATCATTTCACCTTTACACTTTCCAAATTTGCCTCTGCAACTTTTGGATATGATGTTTTAAATTTTTGCTCAATCCCAAACAAAATTTCATTTCAAAAGTACCTCAGATCTACAAATTGAATTTTCAAATTGATTACATTGATCCTTGAAGGCAAAAATGACATGAATTCACCAAAAATTTGGTGAAAATTGATGCAAAAATCGCATCTCCAAGCTTCCTGGAGCTCAAATGGTGGCCAAACTGAAAATGCACAATTACCATCAATTTTCCTTTCTCCCTTCAATCTGAGCCCTCCATGTGTCACAATGTGATTAGAAATGGGCTTGGGATCATTTTTTGACATTTTAACACTTTTTGAAAAATGTAAAAATTTGACATTTTTCTCCGCCCCTCCGCCCTTTGAAAATGAGCTTGACACATGTCCCAATGTGGGTCCCATCGAAATCACGGCTTGATTCTTCACATTTCTACCTTTTTAGAAAAAGGAAATTTTTCACAATCATCCCCATGGACCCGCACCTCTGCTTCTGTCCCTGACATGTAGTGATCATTGATTCGCTGCGGGGCCATAACTCCCTTTTTTGCTTCATACTTCCTTCACAAAATTTCAAAAAAATCAAAACTCACCAGTGGCCCGCACTCCCCTCTGCCATTTCTTTTGACATGTGTCTCCCTCTGATTCATTGCGAAGCCACACTTCACATTACCACTTTAACTCATTTTTGCCAAAAAGGCAACATTACCTTTTTTCCTCCAGGGCCCATCGACCCACGCAAACCTTTAATTTTCTTCTTTATCAAGGTCACACCTTCTTTTAAGACTTTAACCCTTTTTAGGAAAAAGGTTAAAAATCTCAAACTCTCCTGGATGTCTACCACTCCACTCTACCGGATCCTGCCACGTGTCCTCTCCTGATTGGCTCGACAGACCTGCGGCCTTTTTCACAACTTTTTCTCCCTTTCGCCAAAAAGCAAAATTTTCTAAGTCCTTCACCAACCTTCCATCCCACTTTTGATGAAAACATGACACGTGTCCACCTCTGGGGCCTGCGGAGCTGTGGGGGTAGCTTGCACTTTTTCCAAAACACAAAAAATGTTAAGTTTTTCGAGCAAACCCATTGAACCTTGTCTAATCACAAACGGCCACGTAGGAGAAGATTTTGAGCTAAAATTTGATGGGAAAAGGACACTCGTATGACCATCAAAAACATAGAAATTTCTAGTGATGCCCTAGAATGCCAAAGATGAATTTGATGGGCAAATGACAACCCGTTTGACTGTCAAAACACAGAAAATGCCAGGGATGCCCAAAATCAATTTTTCCTTCGTGGGTGAAAAAAAAATCGATCAAAGGACAAATGGAAAGTGATTCAAAGCAATTTACAACCATGGCAAGGGATTTTTGAGGGAAAATAAGTATAAAACAAACAATTTTGAGCTCCAAAGGCTAGGAAAACATGGGAAAAATGGTAGAGGCATTTGAACAGGCAAAATTAGGGCAAGGTAATGAGTTTGCAAACAATCCAATGCACAAGAATGGAGCTACAACTTCACATCATCGATTTCATGAGGAAAAAATGTTTCAGAGCACAAAGAGCAAAGGGGAAACATGGCAAAATGGCAGAGGATCAAAATGGGCACCAACACAGTACAGACTTGACAGACACCTCATCTCTCAAATCCAACTATAGCCTAGCCTGTTGTGATCAGATTTTCTTACTATACTTGAATGAAATACCTAAATCATATTAACTACAGTAGGACTTTACTTGTTTCTCACATTAATTTGTTTTAGACAGTGGATTGACAACCATCTATGGAGTATCACACTTCCTAGAACTAACTTACGCTAGGTAGTCAACTGTCATTTATCATTTAATGATCCTCTTGTGGTCTTGTTTTCTATTACAGGTAGTTTCTCCTAGCCAAAAAGAATCTCTCACATTCAACTATGGATCAAAAAGTTAGAACACGTGCAATAACCATCAATCGACCATCATGTAATAGGTATTCCTCCTTGTTTCTTACCCTTATTTGTTTTGTCATTTGAAAAGGTAAAAAAATGGTGAAACATTTTTGCACGCCCGTTGGGACCCATCATGGGGGTTTTCTTGCATTTATTCATTCCTAGGTGAAATTTGTGTGTTTGTTTACCTTCGAAAAGCTTACACATTAATTTTCTTCTTTGGAATCAGTCTCCTTCTTTCTATTGTCTAAAAATAATTGTATTTTTGGTGCTTTAAAAAGAACACATCTTCCTTTCTTTTGCATTGCATTAGTGAAAGAGCATCTGTCTTCTTATTCATCACTTGCTACATCAAATATCACACTTTGATTTTGGTTTAAAACACTTACATTGCATTCTGATTTGTTGCATTATTAGCTCACATTAAAACTGAGGGAAACCTATATGTTGGAATTCATGCCCAGCTGATGGTTGACACAAAGAATCATAGAAAGCACATTTTTCTCTCTCTCTGTGTCTTACCAAACTTGCACAAAATCAAAATATACACATCTTTCTTAAACAACATCTTACCCAGAACATATGTCAGTGATCACATGATTCGGTTGGCAAGGTGTATTCCCAGATCATTGCCTTTGTTGAGTCATCATCTCAAAAAGGACGGCCCGCCCCGCCATAACATACTTGAAACCTCTCCTTTTAGATATCCTTCTTTGTAGGACACCTTCCTAACCAAGAAATTATGTTCTAAATACACAATCAGTCCTAAATGGCATAATCTAAACAAACATAAGAAAATCAATGCTAGGATCATACTTTTTCTTAGCATTCTTCATGGCTTGTGTTTTGAGGTGTGAGACTACAAATATCCATTCTTCTTCTTCCTTGCACACTCCACCATCGTAGTTGGAGTATTCTAACTTTGTCTGAGTGTTCCAAGGCCCCATCTCCTCATTCTTAGATTTATGAGTTTGATTCTTCACTTAATTTAATTCACAAAACCAATTTTCTTCATTCCTTTCTAATTTCATAGTCATCGACATTGGTCCAACGACCATCGCTAGTTCACATCTGACCATCGTCGGTTAAACCATAACCGGTGTCGGCTTCTGGCTTTCTATTTACTTTACCTAGAATATCTTTCATCATTGTTTATGTTATGTTTTTGGCCCTTAGGGCATCATCATATTTCTCCCCTGTTGATACTTACTGTCATACACAATTTTCACAAGTACACATCCAACATTCTTATTTCATTCTTTGAGACTAGTTTATTCCGCATGATGATTGGGTATCAATTTAGAAACCATCATCGGTGTTCCTTTAACCGTCTTTGTTCATCCCGACCATCATCAATTTTCCTCAACCATCACCGGTCAACCTGATCATCATGGTTTCGTGTTTGATTTTCAAAATCTATACATTGACCAAATTCACCTCCTAGACCCCATTATTCTTTGTTTCTATTGTTTTCTGTGTCATCTATAGAATATAGTCTTACCAGGTTAGCACTTGTTCACATGGTGTTGACTCACAGCCAAACTAACACCCTCATATTCCATGTTAGTCGTCAACCACTCCCACCTAGTCCCTCACCGCCTTCTATCCTATCACCCATGGATCCAACCTTACCTACCACCATTGCTATAGCGACGAAGAGTTTTCACGAATCCTTGATCAGAATCCTATGGCCTTACAGTTCTACCTTTCCCACTCTTCCACCCGAGACTCCTCTAGTCAGTTGATATATGGCATGCATGTATCCATCTCTCCTACCCTTATTCTTGTTGCTGCATCAGCCCCTAATAATGTGGTGTTACCCTCACTTGCTTCACCCCTAGTAGTTTTGCAGCTAGGACCCATACCCACCATGATTGCATTGCATCTGCAATTTCACTCACACCTATCATATCTGTTGTCCCCTCATCGACCACCCAAACCATAGCACAGTCCACACCCATTGTCTCACAAATACCCATTGCAACACAACCTCCTATGGTGTCGGTGACCCCTACTCCATTCTAGAATCTCATCCTCTCCATCCCACAAACATTGCCCCTAATCACTATCGAGTCATGACAACCATCCCACCTACATACACCTACTATCAATAACCCCCTATCTTATCTGTCACCCATTCTGGATATGTTCCTTCTATGTCGGTCCTTATTCTCAACCTCCCTATCAGGTTCAGTATCTCACCTCCTTATGCCACAGGAGGTGTCCCTCCATCACAACCTACCAATGACCTCATCAAGTTGATGATGGAAAAGATGCAAACACTAGAAGCATTGGTTTCAGCTCACGTAATTCCCTCACCTATGATGAAATTTGTAATGATCTTATTCACCCGTCCATTCCTATTCAATCATACCCCATACATTGGGAAATTCCAAAATTCAACTAATTCAATAGCAAAGAAGATCCGCAACAACATTTGTGGTCCTTTAAACATGGGTGTTACCTAATTTCCCACGATGACGCTTTACTTTTGAGGACTTTCCCAATGTCCCTGACAAGACTGCATTGGACTGGTACAGTGGACTACCAAGACACTCCATTTACTCATTTAATCAAGTAGCCCAAGCCTTCCTAGATCACTTCTCCATCAACATTGTCAAGAAGGTTACCATGACTGATCTTTATTCCACACGACAGTATGACAATGATTCTATCGATGAACTTTTGTCACTCTTTCGGCGCAACCTCATTAACCAGCTCACATTCCAATTACCTCAAACCAATGAGCTTATAGAACTATTTACTTGGGCATGTGCTAGACACATCTCACCAACCCTACAGGTGTAAAATTTTTGCACTTTTGATGAGGCATTCACCATGGCATGGAAATTAGAAATTTGTGCTATCGAAGAAAAGAAGATTCAACTTGTAACAAGAACATCACGTTCAAATCAAATGATACTTCTTTGTCTTCAAAACCCCAAAATAACTATTCAAAGCCCAAAGGGTCTGCTAATGCCGTAGTTCTCAAAGTCGGTCCCCCTCATCAATCAAACCCAGCCAAACCCCTTCTAATCTCTCTCTTGTCCAAGCTTTTCAATTCAGACGAGAACAATGAAAGTACACTTCCATAGGAGAATCTTATTCTTCCATTTTTGGAAAATCTTGTTAAGGCTAGTGTCATTACCCTTCCACCTATAAAACCACATATTGGTTTTGATCCTGAGTGACCCATGCCTGCGTGGTATAAGGAACATGACTTTTGTAACTATCATCATGTCAAAGGTCACAAGTGATAATAACGCATCACCTTCAAGAATATCATCCAAGAAATGATAGACAATGGAGATCTAGTCTTGGATAGCCCGAATGCACCGCTAACCAAAACTTGCATATCTTCAAGAATCCATTCCCTAATCATGCCCCATCTTCCAACCAAGTGGGTGATACCTCAAACAATGATAGCAATGTCCACGAGGTCCATGCTATTTTCAATGACACACCAGTTGCTTCCCAATTGCCTCATGTTCCTTCCATAGATGAAATCTTAGCCGCGCTCCCCTACCTACACCAGAATCTATTTCATCTACTCCTCTACCCATAAAGGAACCCCCTTCATGTTCCCCTTCACCCATGGAAGAGCCTATAATCAGCATGCCACCTTTGACCCCTCAAATTCCGAGCAGTTATCAGTGGCACCTCTCCTACTCATAGAAGATGCAGGTCCACCGCTACACCAACACAAGGAGAGCCCACTTCAACTGGCCCATCCTCTCCTCTACCCATGGAGGATACTATAGAAGTACCATCTCCTGTAGATGACCATTCACCATCAGACCTTCAAGATCCGTTGATTTATTTTGGCTCTCTTACCCATAGAGTCCGAGGCTAGCCATTTCCTGTATCTCAAACACATTTTACGGGGATTTCCACTCGATCCACATCAGCCCCACCTACAACAGTACCATTCTCATGCTTGGTTCAATCTCCTAGACTATGTCGATAGAGCCTTACTTTGGGGGTGTCTTCTACTTCATGTTTCAACACAAATACATGTCACTCATTGACACCTCCACTATCTATCCAAAAGTGTTTCGAAGTGAACCAAACCAAACACAACCAAAACTATTGCAATACCTTCCACAACACCACTCATGGCCCAACTCACACCTCTTCCCATAGCCCAACATACATCTACACCCAAACCCATGCCTATATCATCTCCCTTACCTAAACCTATCACTACCTTAGGGGTCATACCAATAGCTAGCCTTACTCACCCACCCATCAAATTAGATTTAGCTACATCTTCCAAAACTAACACCAAACTTAACCCGGCCCCTAAAAAGAAGATCCAATCTCCTAGATCTCATACCCCAACCTCACCAACCATGCCCTTATCACCTTCACCCCTTCCATCCATCCTAGGACCTCACCCCTCGACCCTGGCCAAGAAACCCCATCCACCGGTAAACCAAGAACAACAACCCATTTCCCCATCACAGACCTCTAATATACCCAAGTGACCCACACAACCTCTCCCTCACCCGTAACCTTCTTACCACCCATACCTCCAATACCATCAATAACTTCTTCACTACCCATGACACTTCCTTCTCTTTCACTCACGCCTCCTACCCAACCCACACCACCTACCTCCATAACACCTCGGTTACCCCCATGGGTAACCCACCCTCTTCCACCATCTGCTTTTCCCTCCACATCTCATACGCCCATATCACCTTTACCCAAAAAGATGCTAACCTAAAGCTAAAAATCCACTACCCTCCAATAAGGTAGTTAAACCAACCAAACCTTCCATTTCCAGTTCATCTACCATGCCCCTACCCAAGCAGATACGACCAACACCTAAGACCACACCACACACCAAACTAGTAGCCCAACCTACTCCCCCTCTTGTAAAGACTCTTCCTACATAGTCAGCCACACCTGTACCCAAACCCACATTCACCTCCCATTGTGATCCATTAGTAGGGTCCTACGCCAAAATCCTAACCAACCTCCTCAAAACTTTTGTCATCACATTACCACCTCTTAGACCTTATGACCCACTCAAACCCAAACCAAAAGGGTTTGATGAAACCAAAATTTGCACCTACCATCATGTGTCCAGGACATGATGTAGAGAACTATAAGGCTTTAAAAACCACTCTTGTCCAATTGTGTCCTCTGAAGAAAATTTTGATGATGATGATCTTCTTGATGAGGACCCCATTTCACCTTCACCAATTTCCATAGATCTTCTCTCATTACCTACTCAACGACCAAGATCTCCACCCCCACAACTCTTTGATCCATCCCTGAGATTTGAAATTAACATGGTTCACATAAGAGAGTTGGCCAAACCACCACCCAAATGCCAATGCCCTACTCATCTCACAAGGCTTGTATCCACCACTAGGGTTTTGTCCCTCTTGCCACTATACCTTCCATGACACACCCTCTTCATCCACCTCCCCTCAGATTAACATGATCAACATTGCCACCCATGCTCAGAAAGACAAGGGCAAGGAGAAAGCAAGTGGCCCATCAACCAACCCTATACCCAATATACCATCCGCACCCACACCCAAAGTCATCATTCGAGGTCCTACATATCCCATTTCGATGGGGTCACACATCACACAATGCTAAAACAACTACACCAATCCCCCTCAAAATGTCTTTATATGACCTCATCCAAACCAGAGTCACATTGTCAAGCCCTCATGGAGGTCCTTCAATCTATCGAAGTCTTACCAAATGACCCCACACCCGTAGCCTCCATCATTACCCCTCACCACGTAGCCTCTCTCACTAGGTCTTCACCTTCCTCTACACCTCCACCCACTCACCAAGTGGCCGCCCTCTTAACTTTTTGCAGATGAAGAGATCACTCCCTTCCAGTCTGATGACCTCGACCCCACTCTTTTCATCTCATCTTTATCGATAATATACACATACGATGTGTTATGATCGATGGTGGTGCTAGTATTAACATCATCTCCTCCCATGCATATGACCAAATGCAAATACCTTCCCATTGCATGCATGGTAACCCCATTATGTTGTGTTCCTTCAATGACACCATGACCTCTACACTAGGTACCATTGTTCTCCATGTCCGTAGGTCCCCGCACCATCCCAAAACTTTTCTATGTCCTAGAAGGGGAGTTCAGTATAACTTGTTGCTTGGCTGACCTTGGATCCATGTTATGGGTTGTGTCCCTTCGACGTTACATCGATGCCTCAAATTTGAACATGAGGGACATAATTACACCATCCCTACCGACCCCTCACCTTTCAAGACCTGTAACATGCTATATCGACCCAATGATGTGCTTGTACCGGTCAAGGCATCGCCACCACAACCACTTCACCTCCACCCATGAGCCCATCCACCAAAATTTCCACTACTTTTGTTGCATCTAACCTCACTATCCCTACTACTGTAGTTGTAGCCTCTACCACTGGCGCCCCTATCTCCCCTTCATCTAGTGAGCCATCTATACCCACTACCCACATACCAACTACTGATCCCTTAGAAGGTGTTTTTCAATGCCTCACTCTGGGGGAATACCACCTATACAATATCGATACCTTCCTCACCCCACAAGAGTATGGGAATCTGTGTCAACACCCCAGTTATGACATTCACATCGGTGACATTTTCCCTTATGGCCCTCCCCACCTTCGCACTAATCTAATGTATGGGGGACTTGATATGGCCACCTATAAACCCGAACCTCCATCCCAAACCCAACCATTTTCATCGACCTACACTCCCTCACTAACCATCATTTTTCTCACACTTTCCTCCACCGGTGTGCATGGAAAGGATTTGGCTTTGATTTTTTATGAACAAGGCTGCCACACTTGTCATCTCTTGTACCTCTCGTAAACATAATGACCATAGTGGCATTGGTTTTGACACTCCATCCTCTAAGAAGGTTCGCATCGACCTTATCCAGGATGAGAAATATTCCCCCTCTCATTCACCCACATTACCATCCTCACCCATGGAGTCCATAGATCCTGAATCTATACCTCCTAATTTTTTTTTTTGTAAACACCATTTCCTGGGACCACTGACCTATCAAATGTGATGGTGAGGCTCCCTCTTCTCTCCCATTCCTGTATCCTAACATGATGATGATGATACACCTTAATTAACATTGTTCAATGTCAGGATGATGAGTCCATCCTCACCTACCTTGGTGTAGAAGACTCTTATATTCACCGGTCATTACCCTCTAAGACACAAACCATGTTGAATGAATCAACCATCAAAATCAACATTAATACTCAAGATGACCCGCACATTCTAAAGATCGGCCAATCCTTAGATGCTACTTGAACATGAAGCCTTCACCTCTTTCCTTGGGACCATAGCAACGCATTTGCTTGGTCCTATGCCGATATGCCCGATATCGACCCAAAAATCATGGTTCACAATATCATAACCATTCCTGATGCCAAACCCATCAAACAAAATTTACGGAAAATGCATCCTCACATTGCTCTTCTAGTCAAAGAAGAGCTTCAACACCTTCTCTCGGTTTCCTTCATTCTACCCATTGATTATCCCCAATGGATTTCTAACATCATTCTATCATGAAAGTGACAGAGGGGACTCCACATTTGCATGGATTTCCATGACCTCAACCTCGCATGTCCCAAAGATGATTTCCCACTACCAGGCATTGACCAATTAGTTGATCTCACTGTTGGCCATGAAATTTTATCACTCATGGATGGTTTCTCAAGCTACAATCAAATATTACTAGCTCCAGAGGATCAACACAAGACTTGCCTTCATCACCCCTTGGGGGACTTTTCTGCTATCGAGTCATGCCTTTGGCCTAAAAAAATTGGTGCTACATATCAACGAGCCATGACTTACATCTTCCATGACATCATGCATCACATATTGGAGGATTACGTAGATGATCTTCTTTCCAAATCCAAGCATCAAACCGAACACCTACCCATTCTTAAAGTCATCTTTGACCACCTCATCAAATATTGTGTTCATCTTTAACCAAAAAGTGTGTCTTTACGGTACTTTTCTGGGAAACTCCTAGGTTTCATCATTTCTTTGTGTGGCATAGAAGTCGATCCTACTAAAGTCAAGGCTATCCTTGAAATTCCACCACCCACTAATCTCCATCAACTTCACAACCTATAGGGAAAGTTATAATCAATTCATCATTTTATCTCCCAGCTTTCCGACCGTTATCAACCATTCCATCATCTTCTCAAGAAAGATGTTTCATTCAAATGGGATGATGAATGCCATAAAGCCTTGAAGCCTTGAAACAATACCTCCTTCAACCACCAGTGCTCATTCTCTCTAAGGATGACCAGCCCTTCTACCTATATATTTTCCACCATGACCATTCTCTAGGTGTCATGCTGCTCATCATCGATGACCAACACCGAGAGCAAGTGGTTTATTACATAAGTCATACCCTTCTTGACTATGAAACTAGATATACCACCATGAAAAACTTTTGCCTAGCCTTAGTTTTCATTTCCACCAAACTCCGCCATTACCTACTCAACCACAAAACCTTTGTCATTACTAATATTGACCCATTACACTACATGTATGCCAAACCTTATCAAAATCAATGTGCCGCACATTGGCTTATGCTTCTGGCCGACCTCGACCTCAAATTCATCCATCAAAATTCCATCAAGGGCCAAACTATCACCGACCAATTGGCTAATGCACCTATTTTCAGGATCAACCCTCTAACTTTGACTTTCTAGATGAGTCTATTGCTACCCTTTCCCTAGATGAACCCACTTACCAAATGACACTCTTCTTGATGGCTCCAAGTGTCAATGTGGGGTGGGGCTGGTGTTATCCTCATTCCACTTGATGGTGAACCTATGCCTTTGTCTTTCAAACTTGATTTTGATTGTACAAACAATATTGTTGAATATGAAGCACTTGTATTGGGTCTTCTAGGCTACTTATGCCTTAGATGTTAAGTCAATCAACATCTTTGGTGATTCTCAATTGGTCATAAACCAAGTCAATGGTATATACCAATGTCGTAATGAGATACTTCAAAAGTATAAGCATCACGTGGACATACTTTTGACCACCTTTGATTATTACACACTTCAAACCACCCCACATTCTACCAATAAATTTGTAGATACCATGGCCTGTTTGGCTTCTCAGATACCTGCTTCACCCACTGACTCTAAAATATTTGTCACCATACAAAGACTACAATCACCCTCTTATTTGCCTCGTGAATTCTACTCTATCGGAACCGCTTTGCTCTGACCCAAGTGACCTTTGGTATAAGCAATATACAAACTATCTTTCCTTTCCATTTTACCCACCAATCTCACTCGTAATGGACAATGTGCCTTTCTTAAAAGTGTCTCCGTTATGTCATCATGGGTGGTCTTCTTTACAAATGTGGTTTTGAAAACATTCTCTTGCGATGCCTTACAAGTTCTGAAATTCCTTACACCATTAAGGAAGTCCACATGATGGAATTTGTGGAGGCCACTTTAGTGGTCTCACTGTCACAAAATGCATTCTTCGCCTAGGCTATTATTGGCCAACCCTAAACTGTGACTGTTGTGATTATGTCAAATGCTGCATAAAATTCCAGCAACATGTTAATCTCCATCACACCCCTAGTCATGCCCCTTAGGTCACATGAGACCTTTGGCCTTTTCTCAATGGGGTTTGGATCTTGTTGGTGAGATCAACCCCCATTCTTCACAACGCCACCAATGGATCATAACCACTATTGAATATTACACTAAATGGGTAGAATCCATTCCCTCATTTCCACCAAAGCTGAGAAAATATGTGAATTCATCAACCATCACATCATCGTCATTGCTTTGGTGTCCCTCACCGCCATTATCATGGATAACAAAAAATAATTCAAAAATAAAACCCTATGCAAACTATGTGATGATTTTGGCATCTAACTCAGTTTCTCATCACCTTATTACCCACAAACCAATGGTCAAGTTGAATCAACCAATAAAACCTTGAACAAAATTCTTATGAAGGTAGTCAACGATATTGGGAAGGATTGGCATACACACATTCCTTTCGCCTTGTGGGCTTATCGCACTAGTATTCACACTTCAACTACTGCCACCCCCTTTTCTCTGGTCTATGGTACGAGGTTGTCTTACCTCTCAAAGTCTAGATTCCATCCTCTCCATCTCACTATAAGACATGCTCAATGATGATGACTTTCACTAGGATCATTTGGCGCAACTTGAATTATTAGATGAATGTCGTCTCAACGCTCTTGACCATCTCCAAATCTACCAAAAATGTATCAAATGTGCCTATGAAAAATGTGTTCATGAATGAACCTTCAAGTCGGTGACCTCATCCTAAAGGAAAATCAACATGTAACCAAAGAGGAGAAAAGTAAACGGGGAAAATTTTCTCCTAATTGGCTGGACCCTATATAGTCACCCATGCCTATGGATCAGGTGCTTATCATTTGTCTTCACTGAAGGTAAACCCGAACCTGAGCCCTTAATGCCTTGCATCTTGACCATTTTATTGTTGATATCAAGTCCTATATCACTTTCTATCAATTGATTGCTCATCCCTTGAGCATTGTTCACCTTCCATAATTACCCATTTTGAGGATCCATGACTAAACAAGAATCATGTGATTACCCATCACCTTTTAGCCTTGTCTTCAATATGAGTACCACGGCTCTGCTCATAGCATGATTCTCATGGATACTTTTCATCTTCTTCAAGATGGAATCCCATGGTCATTCATCACTCAAAACCACCTCTTTCATAGTTAATCTTTGTGTACTATGATCTTGTCTTCTAAACAAGAACCTAATCATCCTCTATAGTCTTGTCCATGACTTAAACATCTAAAAACAAAAAGGGATACAACTCCTTGAGTCAAACTTCCAACAAAAGATGACTCCCTCAAAAGGGACATCTCTTCTTTATATTCTACCACTATCAATAGACTACTCCCTTGAAGGACAACTATATACAGTCATTACAAAAATATAATAACTATTCAGAAGCTTCCGCATCGATCAGCTTCACGAAGACCTCAAGGAGATAATATACCCATCCCATATAGACTTCCCGCATCGATCAGTCTATTAAAAAAAAAAAAAAGAAAAAGATGAAATTTTTTCATGGACTTGCCTATTTTGGATTCTGGGTTTCTTGTTCGAAATACATGTCATCATACACTAAGTTATGTTAAACCTCCATTCTCACCTCCTTGCCTTTTTTTCACCTAAATTCCTCGTTACTCAAGGGACTTGCTGCACAAATGTGACATTTCATGATCATGTGACTTTTCTTCACCCTTAGAATAGTCCATTATGTAAGGCCTGTAGGGTCTTATGTTCATAAGCCCATCTGGGGTATGGTAGACTCATTAGGGTTCTTATCAATTAAGTAGCTCTTTTACCACCTCTTACCATTCACCTTCCTCATTACTTATTGATTATCCTATATAGGACCAAATCCTCAACACATGTATTTAAAATCACTCAACCATGCCTACAACCTAAACTCAATCATGCCTATGACCTACATCACCCATGCCTAGCACCTATTAGACCATTCTACTATTTCACCCTAATCTTCCCTAGCTTATGGGAGAACTACATCGGCTTGAGGTCCCTTTTCACTGGGACTATGTAGGCAAAGCACTCGAGGGCATGGGGCCCTTGGAGGTTAGCTCAGCCACTCTCTACCCTAACCAATTCCCTCTGCCCCTTTCCTATTCACATTCTACCCTAGTTAGTTTCCTTTTATATCAATCATTGGAAATTAAACCAAAAACAACAATTTCTTAACATCTTTACCATCATCACTCATACATTCATTTCATCTTGTCTACCATTTCTTTACCATTATCATACATTTTCCTACAAAACATCTTAACACGATCCACATCATCATTAATTACACAAATTAATGAATTAGAAACTCAACCATACCTAAACCAACCTAAACTCAATATGCCTAAACCAACCTAAACTCAATCATACCTAAACCAACCTAAACTCAACCATTCCTAAACCAACCTAAACTCAATCATGCCTAAGTCAACCTGACTCCATCCATGCCTAAGTCAACCTGACTCAATCCATGCCTATGACCTAACTCCATCATGCCTAAACCGACCTGACTCCACCATGCCTACATGACCTTGACTCTATCATGCCTGATCCACTTGATTTCCACACACACACACACACACACACACACACACATATATATATATAACAATGAAAATTAACACATGTATACCATTCATACTATAAACACCATCATCTATAAATTAGAAAGTCTGTATAAAAATACATGTGAACATATATCCCAATAATAATCACAATCATCTCAAATTGCTCAAATACATCCTCACCATCTTTGGCACGCAAGCATTATATCATCAAAATCTCAAAACTCTCATGTACATCCTCACTCTCTTCGGCACGCAGGCTCAGTATATATCAAAAATAAATAACTATACAAAACAGGAGGTACATATGGCTATCAGATATCACCCTGTTGGATATCCTCCATATCTGTCTCACCTATCTCCTCCTCCTCCTCTACCCCCGTACGACATCCAACTAGCATCTCACCACCCATCATCGGTCCTAGTCTAATCTCTATTGGTACCTCACCTGGGCTAGCCTTCATGAACTGGTGACCTCACCCTGACCCTATCTCGGGGCTCAATGGCCCCCTTTGCTCTCCACACTGTGGGTACATGACCTCGTCCTCTCACTTGAGGCCTGTTGTGCTCTATACTCCCATAGGATAAAAAATCTATCCCTGTGGCCATCAAAATATCCTGATAATACTGACCTTGCCTAAAGCATCTCTCAACCTGCCTATCAGTACTATCTGTGGTGGTGTCATCTACCTCGGCCCATGTACCTATCTTATGGGACCCTGTCTCCGCATTGGTACTATAAAGAGGGACCATGTCCCTATCTCGTGTGCTCGTACCTATCTTAAGGGACCTTGTCCCACTCCCGCCTCGTATCTGGGCTCCGGAGATTCACTACATGTGGTTGTGCAAAGGCTGGCTAGTTGACCCTTTAAACCTGTAATCTATGCTTGTAGGGCGTCCACCTGTGCCCCATCTCCATCTCCACCATGTGTGGATACCTATCCTTGCACTACCTGGTCATGTAAAGTGGCCACATGTGCCTACAAAATAACAACATGTGCCTCTAAGCCTATCAACTACCCCTGCACTATACCCAACTATGTAATCAAAGTCACCACCTGCCCCTATAGGGCATCCTCTACACTATGATGGTGGCTAAATCCAACAACCTCGGTGGTACCGCTCATAAGTGTGCAGCCCACCACTGTCTGTATCTATCTATAACCCCGGCATCATCAATCCACCGGTCTCTCACATGCTCCTCTTACCCTCGCTGGGCACTGGGCGGCATGGTAGAGGCAAAGGCCTCTCCACATCATCCTCTGTGCATCTTGTGGGAAAGGTGGCGGTATATCTTGAAGCAGCCTAAACTACCATCTAACCTTGTCCACAGGTATCATCTTGTGCTCTCCTACATAGCGCCCCTCTATCCATCTAAGTAGTTGTAATCCATCTAACTCATCGACCATCTGTCTGTATGAGGGAAAACCCACATACGTCTCTAAATGATGTCCACGCTAGACAACCCCTCTAATAAATACCTGTAGTAGGTGACATTATGCGTCGCCCTAGTCACTCAACACTCTCCAATAACATACACCCATCACCTGTAACATACCGAACCAAACCTGGCTTGAATGCATCATCCCGAGGCATACCAACTGGGTGCACACACATAATGTGCTCATATGCCCAACAATGAAGTAGGAAAGTGTAGCATAAGCTAAACCTCTATAGCCACCCATACGCCCATAACTCCTTGTATAGATACACCAGAATGCGGCACCCATGCAAAATAGGCTCTGTCCACCACCATATCATGCAGGACCCCCATCAATGATCATGGGAATCTCCCACCCTCTGCATCTGGCAGTGTAAAATAGCAGACTACCTCCATCAACAACACTACTAGCCTAGTCTCCTCTGGACGAGCCAAGTACATCTCTCCATAGCTCATGTTGGCACTGTGAAACCTCATCTCTACCAACCCCTCGCCAAATACTATCAACATCAACTCCTCAAACACCTCTAAGGAGATCGAATATACCTACATCCCCACTATCGGCAACCGCAGGATCCTGTACACATCCTCCAGGGTGACCATGATCTCACCCGTTGGTAGATGGAATGTGTTGGTCACCGAATCCCATCTATCGATGAGGGTGACCATCAAACTCGGCTTGTCGACTACATGTTGGTAGTGTCTGACCCCAATCAAGCCAACCTCGGCAATATACCGCTAATCCTCTATTGCCACACCTCCTCGAACCGTCACGAGCAGGGGGTGGCACCTATCTCACATCAAAGAATCGATATCTTGCCTACATCAAACAAAACATCACATTAATACACCTTGATCATACCCATAATCATTCTTGACACCTCACCTACACCTATTACTGTTGGTGCCCATTTTGATCCTCTGTTATATTGCCATCTTTCCCTTTGGTTTGCATGTTCTAAGAAAAATTTCTCTCAATTTTGGTGATCTACAAACTTTCCCTCCAGATTGGGTGATTTGAAAAGCACATAAACTTATTATTTTTCCCCAACTTGAAAGAAAAATACATGTATGCTCTGTTTTATGCCCTAGTTTTCCAAATCCACAGGCCTATATCATTTTTCCACTTTCCCCAGCCTTTGGAGCTCATGGTTGCTCGTTTCTTGCTTATTTTCCCTCAAAAATCTATTCTCATGGTCAAAAATTTCCTAAAATCACTTCCCAATTGTTTTTGACCAAAAAATCCTTCACCCACGAAGAAAAATCAAATTTGGGCATCTCTGGCAAATTTTGTGTTTTTAAGGTCATACGGGTGTCCTTTGCCTATCAAATTAAAGCTCAAACATCCCCTCATACGTGGCCGCTTGTGGTTGGACAAGGTTTAATGGGTTTCTTTGAAAACTTAACATTTTTTTGGTGTTTTGGAAAAAATCAAACTTTCCCCAACAACCCCGCAGGTCCCAAAGGAGGACACGTGTCACGCTCTTACTCAAAGGCGGGATGGAAGGTTGGCAGGGAACTTAGGAAATTTTTGCCTTTTGGTGAAAGGGAGAAAGGTTGAGGAAAGGGCCATGAGTCCGTAGTGGAGCAAAGGGAGACACATGGTGGGTTCAGAGTGTAGAGTGGCGTGTGCGGACCACCGAGAGGCAAAAGGGAATTTTTTCCCTTTTAGCAAAAATGAATTAGAGCAAAAATTAAGTCATGCGGGTCCACAATGAATCATGGGAAGACACTTGGTGGATGTACAAGGGAGTGCAAGCCAGCTGAAGGAAAAAGGGAAATTTTTCCCTTTTGGTAAAATAGACTTAGTGCGAGAATTTCAGGCATGGCTCCACAACGAAGTAAAAGGAGACACGTGGTAGGGAAGAAATTAGAGGCACGGGCCCGCGGAGGCAAAGAGAGAAATTTTCCTTGGTGAAAAGGGGAGTTAAAATGTGGAATAATCCTACGGATCCTCAACGATAGAGAAAGTGACACATGTCAAGTGTAGAGACAGAGGCACAGGCATGCGGGGAAAAAAGTGAAAATTTTCCAAATTTCCAAAAAAGGTGGAAATGTGCATAATTGAGCCGCGGTCTCAATGGGACCCACCATATGCCACGTGTCAGCACCAAATTTCAAGGGTGGAGGGGTGGAGAAAAAATTCAAAATTTTACATTTTTCCAAAGATGTTAAAAATTCAAAAAATGATCCCAAATCCATTCCCAATCATATTTTGACACGTGGAGGGCTCAGATTGAAGGGAAAAGGGAAAATCAACGGTAACTGTGCATTTTTCATTTTGGCCACCATTTTTGCTCTAGGAAGCTTGGAGATGTGAATTTTGCATCAATTTTCATCAAATTTTTGGTGAATTCATGTTATTTGTGCCTGCAAGGACCAATGCAAGTGGTTTTAGGGATCAATTTGTAGATTTGAGGTGTTTTCGAAATAATTTTTGCCCTATCCCGTCTAAAATGTGAAGTATCAAATCAAGAAGTTACATAATCAAATTTTGGAGGGATAAGGATGAAATAATGAGAGGAAGGTGGTCTGCATGCTTTGTGGATGAAATATGTGCCTCCATAATGGATAATGATGAAGGATTTGTAATGATTCAACTTTTTTGAAACACCTGGCAACTTTTGTTGTAAATATGTTAAATGTCCCTATCTACAAATCATGTTGGAATTTTGTAACAAACTTGATTCTTGGCATATTCTTTTCTTGGGAAAGAAGGATCAAATGTAATAGAATTTTATATAATGCATGTTTTTGACATGTAAAAGGTCAGAGAAACTTATAATTTCACGAGAAAATCTGGGAAGAAGCCCATTCTCTAAGAAACCACCTGAGAACCATTTCTAATTCCTTTTTGCATCAAATTTGTATCATGTTGAGTTGGTTTCAGTTGTAAATCCATCAACAAGATCTGAGATTGTTCTTATAGCATTCCCCTGTTGATAAATTTAGTCATTCGGATTATTTTGTGTTCTCTTGGCAAAATTTACATGCACTTATGTTTCAGAATGTTTTCAATTTGTGTTTCTTGCTCCTATTGCAGTCTTGTGTCTAAAATCTCTCTTGATCATACATGGTCTCATTTCTTGTTGATAGTTTAGTGGCATTTGCAATCTCACATTCAGAAGAGCTTTCATCTAATAAAGAGATAAACAGATTTAAAATCACTTTACCTTCCTTGAATTTAGAGATTGTTTGTAAAGCTTTGGGTGCACCTTAGGCCATGATAAAAAGAGATTTCTAGATACTCTGTTGGTTCATCTACTTCAAGCTTTTGTGGTAGGTTGTCAAATATCCTATCGAAGAGTGAATATCTCGAGCTTCCATTTATTGCACAAATCTTGGTTGAAGGAGTACCTTAACCCATTTGAAGCATCTTGATGTTTAGGTCTTACAAATTTCTTGCAAAGGTCCTCAAAGAATTTGGCAAATTTTGGTTAGTCTTGTCTAAAATCTCCCACCAAAAATTCATTCAGAATAACTAATCCTACCCCATACTACCCCTGCATTGCATTGTGTGTCAACAAAATAATTCAATCCATCTACAAAAATGCACAAAGCAAATCAGGATCATACAATGTCTTTAGTAACCCTTGCCTTGCATTGAAAATATCTCCATAATCTGGGAGTGACAACTTGTGAAAGTCAGATTTGGAGTGTTGATCATATTTTCCCAAGGCCCTTTCCATACTATTTGCACAAATTGAGGGATATATTCATCTCCTTCACCATTTGAGGGTTACAAAATAGGTCCTCTTACCTTGGTTGAAAGGCACAACCTAAAATAGTTAGGACAAGATCAAGTCCTATTTGAGTGCTATCCATCTCTCCACAAATCTAAGTGCCAGTTAGATCACATCCCCGGCTACAAAACGACACACATCATGATCTATCTAACTTCAAGCTTCATGCCATATCTCTGGATGCTACTCAGATGAAAAGGAGAACAAATTTGGGTACCAACACAAGTGGCATTGTTTCCAAGGACATTATTTAGTATTTCAATATTTCAAATCCCTAGTAATACTTCTTATGTGATTTATGTGCAATTACAAATCTTAGTATCATCTTCTGATCATATTTATAAGGCTGGAATGAAGGGTAGATTTCTAATTTTGATATTTTCTTAGTTCAATTTGATCCATGTGCATACATATTTGAGATATTTGAATGTATGTCAAACCCTGGTAATGTCCCATGCAAATTCTACATGCACATACATTGTTAAAGCATCATTTTTAATCAAATTTGTAAGGATGAAGTGAAGATATAAGTTCTGCCTACAATTTTATCAGTTTCCAGCAGTTGTTGCACTTCATTTGCATTTGTGATTGATAAATTCAAAGAAAGGAAGGTCTGATCTATAAAGTTTGGCAAGATTTTCAGTGCTGATAGGTATTTGAAAGAGTATTTTAGTGCATTTGCACAATTAGGGTGAAAATCCTTAGTGGGGACTCCATGTTGTTATGATCTTGATATATACCAGTGTCTTAAGCTTTCTGTCAATTATTTTTGTGTTGTTAATCTATGTAAAACTTGAAGGAAGAAGATCTCTCTTCATTAGAGACTCGCTAAGAAGTTATTTTCAGATTCAAGGAACTCGAGTTAGAAGGGAGAATATTTTGGAAGGTTGTTAAAGTTCAAACATCGGCAAAGGTATATCCATTGGTGAGAAAGATAAGCCTTTGGTAGAGGATTATCACTTGTCTTCCAAGAATTCTTATTCAATCAATCCTCTCATAAACTTATTTACTTCAACTAGTGAAGTTCCTTCGTTGTACTCCGGTGAGTTCCTTCTTCAATCTGCACCTCTGTGTTTTTAATTCAAATAAAACTTTCCAAGAAAATCAGCACTTAGAGAATACCAATCTTGTGAACCACATTCTTGAGCCCCAAAGACCTTGCACTCCTCATCAGCTTGTGTCACCCCCAAGATCACCTCCACCAAATAATATGGCTCAGCCTAGACCTCCATTTGTTGTTAACACCTTTGGTCCTATAGACTTTAGAGGAATGGATGGTTACCCAAATGTTGTCCCATAAGATATCGAAATAGATTGCCGAAATTCCAAGGTAACAATGTTATAGCGGTGATCAAAGCATCTCAAACTTTTTGTTAACATGATGGAGGATTTTGAAATAGAGTTTGAAGACGTGTATGTCAAATTGTTCATTTATACACTAGAAGAGGATGCTAGGGATTGGTACAAGGCTCTACATGATAATTCAATTGATTCTTGACCTGAGATGGAGAAGACCGATCCTAGATTTCTCTTGTCCGAATTTGAAAACATCAAGAAGAATCCCGGTGAATCGGTTCATGACTTCAACACAAGGTTTAACAAAACTTTGAGAAGGTTTGCCAGTTAATTTGAGGCCTTGTGATGAGTCTTGTTTAATCAAATATGCAGATGCATTTGATAAAAAGGTAGCCTACTACTTAAGAGACAAGAACCCTACCAATCTAAGGTAGGCTTTCACCATGGCACTTCAAATTGAAAACAATATCAAAGATATTGGGAAACCTCTCAAGAGAGATGGTGTAAAGTTGATAAACCCTGAAAAACCTCAAGCTAGAAAGGGTGCTGATTTGGAGGAGGTTGTGAAAACTTTGGCAGGGGTTGTCAAAGAAATATCATACAAGTTGGCAAGAGATGAGAAGGGAATTGGGTAGACTTCACAAGGTCAAAGAAAGAGCACAAAACCATGACAGATTTTCCAATCATTCTAGGGGTGATCAAAGGGAATATGATAGAGGGAAAGGACCCATGGGGTCTGCAAATAGACAATCTCAGGCCAAGGAAAATAAGGTAGTGCCTGATCCACTAACTGCTAGGGTGGATGTTGTTGATGATGAAATTAATGGACAAGATGAAGTACCAAATAGAGAATTGGAGAACATCCTTACAAAACTTGAAGTGGGAGAAAAGATTGTGTAAAGAAACTACCCAAGCTATCTGGGCTTATAATACAACTTGGAATACTACAACAGGGTTTTCACCATATGAATTAGTCTATGGGAAAAATCCCTTATTGCTTATAGAATTTGAACTTCAAACATTGAGGATAGCAGTGAAGGTGGGAATTGAGTTGAATGTAACTCAAAAAGAAAGAATCCTTCAACTCAATGAGTTGGATGAATTAAGGTTGGAAGCACTTCAACAGATAGAGATGATTCAAGAGCAAAGGAAGCAATGGCATGACATACATATCAAGAAAAGGAAATTCAAAGTAGGAGACTGGGCATTGTTGTTTGATTCTAAGTACCAACAGTTCAAGGGAAAATTGAGAACCAGATGGTTAGGACCCTATCAGATTGAACAGATATTTGACAATGGTTCTATTCAGTTACTTCCCATTGATGGCAGCAAGCAGAACACTCTTGGTCAATGGACATAGGCTGAAACTCTATAGGAAGCCTCCCACTAAGGATGAATTTTTTAGGAAGATTGAAGCAAACAAATAATTTGATCATATGGAAGAACCCAGTTCTTCCAAAATGATCAAATAACTAGATGATAGATCCAGAATAAAGGGAAGAAGATGAAAACCAACAAATGGCATTTTCTTCCCCAAAAAATAAAATAAAAATAAATTCTCTCAAAGGTCAATTGAAAACCAAAGAAATGGCGGTTGACCTCTTTTTGGCTAGTTCAAATAAAGGAATTCTTTTAAATTCTAGTTGTCTTATCTAATCATGTTTTGTTCCACTTGTAGGAATGACGAGTCATCATAGCAAAAGGATTACATCATCAAGGACGGTAATTATGTCTTTTAACTCATTTAGGGTTGATTAAATGTTTGCATGTGTGATGTGACTTAATTTAAAAGTAGGTATGATGAGTCATCTATTTATACATTATGATTACAAGTGTGTAATCATGAAATTTATTTGGATGGAATAAGTGGCGGCATGGTTATTATTGCAAAAATCAAGAGAAATAAGTTGCAAAGATATTTTGAGGAAGGAGCAGCGAATTGAGTTTGTATTCCACAGTAAAGAATAGAGAATTCAGAAGTAAGTTCTCAAGCGCTAAGAACCGAGGTTCTCGTGCAACTAAAAATAGAGGTTCTCAGAGCAAGTTATCGGGTTCCACAATGCTAAGAAAAAGGGCCTGCAACTAATTCACACAAAATCAAAAGAGATAGAACTCAAGCTGATATGGGGATTAAGAAGAAATCTAAACTAGAGGATGATTCCCAGCTACTCACAAATGAAGAAGTGGCATCCATCTTTGAGCATGCAGGATGGCTTGAATTCTGAAGAAATTTTCAAGGCATAATGATGAATTGGTAAGAGAATTCGTCATAAACCTAGAACAATCTAGAACAAAGGTGAGAAATGTCTTTATTCCTTTTTCTATGAATACTGTAAGTAATGTGTCTAGAGTGCCCATTGTGCATGTCCCACAACCTACCAAGGGGACTTTGAAAGAACTAGTTGAAGTCTTACTACAAGAAGAAGAAATTGAACCCTAGTACATCTATAATACAAAGAAAATCATAAAAGGGGTTAGAAGGGCTAGTTTTCCCAAACCCTTTGACAAGGTAGCATTTTGGATAGTAAAATATTTAACCTATGATGGTCAGTTTGGGTCTGTGGGAAAAGAAGTCTTAAAAATGCTCATATATCTGAAGTATGGAGCCACCAAACCTGAATACATAATAAACCTCCCAGGGTTTCTTTTTATTCCATTCAGACCATGGCTCAGAGGTATTCTTGGGGTGTTGGGACAATTAGGCATCATGGTCTAATTCATTTGATATGCCAGCACCATTTCCTATCAAAGAAGAATGGAGAAGAAATTTGGGACAAGTTTCTTGGCAAGTTCAAGAAAAACCCTAATATTATCAGAAGAAAATTCCAGCCCCATTCTCTCCTTCAGCTAATCTAGAAATTGATGCCCCTATAGAAGGACAGAGGGAAATGGAAAGAGAAAACATACCAAAAATAAGAAGGTCGGTGAGAAAGATAAAAATAGTAGAGCCTTCTATACCTATGAAGGAAATTCCTTCTTCTACAGCAGCTTTAGGGGAGCCAATATCTATCTCTGATGGTGATAGCTCACCCACACAAGAGCAAGAAAGAATAGTAAGAAGAATCTCTAGAAGGAAATTCACTACTGGGCATGTTGAACTTCCCCAGATAAGAAAAATTCATAAGAGGTCAAGGGAAACCCCAGAAGAAAGGAGTGAGCAGGAAAGGATGGAAGAAGAAGTTATTGACATTTTGGGTAGTATGGCCATGACTCCTCTTGAGCCAAGTCAAGCTGAAATGGACAGAGGAGAAGAGATATTTGAAGAGAAATATTTTTAGGAATTGGCTGAAGCATCAGTAGTGCCACATGAAGAAGAAGTGTTGGAATCCAGGATAAGAAAAGAAAATTTTCCTTTGATAGAGGAAGAATGCCCAACTCCTCAAATAATTTCAGAGGAAGAAAGGTAGCAAGTTAAAAGAGACTTTGTTCTTGTCTAGAGTAGAGCTCATTATCGAGAAAAAGATGAGGAATTGGATTTCCTCAAGCTCAAGTTAGAACAAAGGGAGATTCTCATTAGAGATCTAACAACTCACTTGCGAAGCCAAGATCGAGGAATTATCGGCAACCAAGGAACAATCGAGTAGGAAGAATTTCGGGCTTCAGGAAAATAGAGTGTTGTGTCCATAGTCTCTGCACAGACTGAGTTGACTCATTTTCCTCCCAATAGCTATGGAATGATACTTGCAGGGAGCTCAGAGAAGCCAAAACATTAAATGAAGAATTAAATATCAAGATGGAGGAAGAGATGAAGGCAAGAAAGGAATGGGAAGAAAATTTTTATGAGGAAGGAAATAAATATAAATTCCTTGCAAAAATTCATATGGTCTATATTATGAGTGAGAAATTACTTGCCTACAGGAGGCCCTCTCCTGCATATAGTGTGTTTTTAGAAGAGCAGTTCATTCAGCTGGCAGCTATCAAGGATTGCATGTGGGCTTCCACATGAACTCAAAGATGAATTTAAATTCATGGCAGCTTACTCTCTCTCCAACCCCGAGACAGAAAAATCTTCTGTGTGAATTTTATCTTTGTAATTTTATGCTAGAGAAAAACACAGGATTTATGATCAACTTGTATGTGGGGGAGAGCCACCAATGCATATCTCTCTGTTTTACAAAACCAAATTACATGGAAGGAAAGGGAATCTAAATTTTTATTGAAATCGACTCAATAGGTCTCTATATGAGATCTCATTATGGTAAACTCTCTGCCTTCCTCTCACATTTTAGAACTCATGCCTTTGATGAGAGATTCAATACACACTATCTTTCCATTCTACAAAAGAGTATGGATGCCTACACCTCCTATGAGGAGGAAATTTTTGAAGATATTTATGAAGTATGCTCAAAGAGGTGGGAACTCCTTATTGTTTCCTTGAGAAGAAGGGAAGTTATTTCCCAACAAATCTGATATGGAGTTTAGAAAGGGCAAAAACATTATGCATAATAATTCCCCAAGTCAATGAAACCTACAGCAAATATGGATGGGAATGTGAACAAGTCCCCTCTACTTCTCACCCCCATGTCTACTTTTCAAAATAGAGAACCTCAAGACCTTACTAAATTTGAACAGTGGGAGAGGAAAATAGAAGGAGCAGGGTACAATACATCTAAGTTTAAACATTGGAAAATCCAGTTTCAGCCATTTGATCTAAGCAATCAAATGGAATGCAGTAACTTATAACCCCACTTTTGAAGAGTGAATTTTGTAAAGGGACTTACAAATAAGTAAGTTTGGGGGAAATGATGAGGCTAGAATATGTCCGATTAATGTATAATATATGATCTCATCTTACTCTCCTTTTGATTAAGTTTGATTGCATTGTGTGACTTTTAGTTGATCTGATATGAGTTAGGATGTAATTGTCTGTCTTTTGATTGATTTTGATTCTAATGTTAAAAGCTCTAGAATTCCTAACAAGTGTGTGTTTGAATTCAGTTTTGTAATAAAGCAGGTCTAAATCAGTCGAGGAAATGAAGTAGGAAGCGTTCAGTATGTTTTTAGCAACATTTGTTCCCACATAACTTAGTTCTAGAACTTCCAAGCTAGTTCGGAACTCCATCACACAGTCATCATCTAGTTCCGAACTTTGGACTTAGTTCAAACTCCAGTATTTAGTTCGGAATTTTCAGACTTAGTTTTGAAACTCCTAGGGATAGCTCGGAACTCTCACAGTTTTGATCCTTAACAATTTCCTATGGTTCTGGAACTTCTCCGAAGTTTTGGAACCGATTGGAGTTATCTATTTTAAACCACATCCAGAGATTTTACATCTACGACCCTTTCAATCAGGAAGGATGAGAATATTTCTAAACGTAGATCCAGGAAGAGTTATCCTACAGCTATCTGATCAACCGCAATCTGGCTCAACATCTATTCTGGGCATGATTTGATTTCATCATAATCATTAAGATAGCTATGATTGTAAAATGTATATAAAATCAAACCTATAGTAGATAGAAGATATATAAAAATAGAATATATAGAAATAGAATAAATAGAACAAAGAAGAGAAATAGACTAAGTACTCAGATCCAATACGTTTGTAATTCTGAATGTTTTATCAATAAAATAGCCATTCCTATTTGAGATAATTCTGAGTTGTTAAATCTTGATTCAAGGAGGAGCAAGGGCCCACTCCCCAAGGACCGGGATATTCATTTATTTGGTATTTATATTTTTTTAGAAAATAGCTTAGATCTGTTAATTTCGTATTGTTTTAATCATTTCGCTTAAACTTTGTTGTATACTTGTTCTGCAGTGTTTAGATAGATTCTTATATTTCTTGCAATTATTTTCAAGCATTCTAAATTGAGTGTGTTTATTTCCAAAAGCAAGTGTGTTTACTTTCAGAAGCAAGTGTGTTTATTTTCCAGTAGCAAGTGTGTTTCCATTCTGCACAGTGTGTTTCCTTTCAGCAAAGCTTTCAGTGTGTTTACTTTCAGCAAGTTTTCATAGTTTGATTTAAATAAGGTTTTACCAAGAAGTCCTTAAGACATTAAAGAGATCCCCAGAAAATACAAAAATAAATACAGTCAACTACTAGATCGGTTAAAGTACTCTTGTTGCATATAGCTTTAGACACACCCCTAGTTTGATATGACATCAACAAGAAGTTGATTAAATGAAGGGAATGATGACACCCATCATCCAACAACTCGTTGTTTTCTCCAATGGTACAATACAACAATGATTCTCAGTAAAATATGGAATTTTTGTTTTATAAACTAACCCGACCGACCGACGTCGGTCCTATTTGTGCCCTAGCCAATTGACGTCGCTCACCCTATAAGCGGCATCCATCCACCCTTATAAGCTGTTTGGTCTTGGTAAGTGACCTTTTGCTGTAACCATTCATGCTAATGCACCTTTTTATCATTTCGGACACCCATTGAACCATACCTACAAACCCAACCTACCCTTACATTGCCTTTGTTGCATCTTAGGAGTTGTTATTTTACCTATACCTTGGCCTTACCTATGTCATTACCTATATACCTTGACCTAAACTACTTTTTGTGACCTTTGACCCTTTGTGCTCGTTGTACCTTGCGACATGTTTACCGTGTTGTTTGGCCTACCGACCTTACCTTACCTATTTTTGTGTTGTTTGTCCTTACCTGACCTTTGGTGTACCAGAACATACCTAAACGTTCTTGCACTTGACCTACGTTGTGTTTCCGTACCATATCCTATACCTTGGATACCGGAATCACTTCAACCCTGTTTGGATAGACCTATTAACCTTAAACGATGTAGAGTTTGAATGCTTTTCAACCTGGTACCATGCCATAATTTCCAATGTGTGTGTGCATTCAACTACCACTACCTTCGACCCTAGCCCATTTACATGTTTACCCAATTTTACCTTTACCCTTTACCCAATGCGCCCACTAACCTTCATTTTCCCACCTCCTCCTTTTATCAAACCACTCACTAATTTTGTCTTCCACCTCATCGGCTCCTAGTTTGAGGGGGTTACCTTCACCCACGCTTAGGGCAACACCACCCTCACTTACACTCGACATAACCATTTCCTATTTTTGTCAATTTCATTTACCAATACAAGCCATGTGACAAAAAGGGAAAAATATAGACACCAAAATTGGGTCACACTCCCCTTGGTCCTCTTTTGAATAACCAACTTAAACACATTCACCTAACCATGACCCTTACATCACACATTAATATTAATTTAATCACTTTAATTAAATTAATACCCATCCTCACCCCATTTATTAATTTAATTACTTTAATTAAATGGATACACACCTCACCTAGACACCTCACCATAGACCTATTCATAGCATGTTTCCATAAATGAATAAGACTTGGTTTAACCCTAAAAATCAAGGCCTATTATTCCTCTAACCACCTTCCTACTCAAAAAAATAGAACGTCCATTCGATCTCGTGAATAAATGGACAGACCTTTTTCCAAATGATGGCAAGATCTGTCATTTTTAAGAAACCTACAAAATCATGCCTTAACCGATGACGGTCATCCCTAAACCGTTGTCAATCAACCAAACCGCCGCCGTTACCATTTATTCACTTTGGTAACCTTGTTTGTGGGTTGGAACATTCTGGAATCAAGGAGAAGGGAAGAGAGTTGCATGCAAGTAGAACCAAAGCCTTTTTGTACCTCTACAGGACATCCATAGTCAACACCATGACAGATCTAAAGGTATTTCACTCATGGTAACATTCCGAAAGCACTGCCGCAGCACTCAAACATCATTCCTTTGATCAACCATTGTCACCATCCATCCATTTGAACCAGCATCATAGTAAGTATAATTTCAACCAACATCATATATTTCTACTTCAGTCTATTAAGTTCTTCTATTGTTGTTATTAATTTCCACTTGTACTCTCATTCCCCTATCATTTACCTACCTGTAAACTCAACCATTCCTCCACCCACACCATTAAATCACATATATCGATTGTTACACATCTCTAAGTATACCTAAGATTCCGGCTGACCTCTGCACCCCCTTTGTCTCTGTTTAACCTCGGATCAACCATCTACAATCGATCCTTTTGATTTTTATCAGCCCCACCTCTACCGATGCCAATTACCCATAACCATCATCGGTTACGCTTAACCGTGATCGTTCATACCCGACCGATGCCAATCTTTGTACCTATCAACACTATGTAAACCAATAACCAACCTACCTACCAAAACAATCCAAACATCTTACCCAACCTTGTTAATACTCTTGTCTATGACTGCAGACAACCTAAACAACATGTAACTCCGACCGAAGACCTTGACCCGCATAGTTTTTAGTATTTAATTAGATCGACGTTGATAGTGATCTGAGGTACCCAAATCAAAATACTAGCACTAGATTTGTTTATGTACGTATTTCAGTTATTTCATATTTGTTTTATAAAAATAGTGGGATGACAGCCTTCTAGGAAGTATCACACTTCCTGGATCTAGCATACTCTAAGCATTCCACTGTCATATATTATTTAACTCTTCTTTAGTGGTCTTGTTTCTATTTCAGGTAGTTCCTCCTAGCCAAAAGGAAGCTCTCACAGTTAACATCAAATCGAGAAGTTAGAACGTGTGCATCAACCTCCAACCGACCAACACAATAGGTATTCCTCCTCAGCCCATAACCCTATTTGTTTCGTCACATTCAAAATGTAAATAAAATGGTGAAACACCTATGTTGTCGACACCTAATCAACACTTGTTCTAGATCTCTTAAGTGGTATCCCTAAGTTTTGGAGAAGATTTTGAGGTCATCAAGGTAGATGACAATGCATTGTTTGAGGTCTTTGAAGACAAGATTTATTTCCCATTGAAAATTTTCTCCAGCATTGATAAGGAAAAATGACATCTTACTATAGGAAAATGTTTCCCATGGAGTTGTGAAAGTTGTTTTGTGTCTATCTTCTTTTACTACCTCAATTTGGTTATATCCAGAGATGCCATCAAGAGACAAAAGAATCTCATATCCTGTGACTACCTATAGGATGTGATCCATGATAGGCAGTGGGTAGTTATCTTTTAATGAATCTTGGTTCAAATTCTGGAAGTTGACACAAATCCTTACTTCATTGTTTTTATTCTTTATTAGAAAAATATTGGCCACCCATGTGGGGTGGTGAACAGGGAAAATTATTCTTACATTCATCATTTTCAATACCTCTTCCTTGATTATATTATCAATATTTGGGTTATACGGTCGTTTCTTCTGCCTAAAAGGCTTGGCTTTGGGCTTGAGTGGGATTGAGTGATGTATTTCTTTTGGCCTAAAAGACTTGAGATCATCATATGAATAAGCCAAAACATCATAGTACCTTCTCAAAAATGAGACAAAACTCCTTTTCTCCTCTGGTGAATAGCATTTTCTAATATTTACCATTCTCGGTTGTCTGGAGTACCAATGTTCTCTTTTTCAAATTCAGCAATGCACCAAGAGGACTCTTTTGCTTTTTTCTTGATAAACTTGTAATTTTTATCAAAAATTCTTCAAAAGACACAAGACCTTTTAGAATCTTATTTCCCTTAAGTTTGATGACTCCTTCTGAATCAACTTTGTCTATCTCTCCTTTATCTTCATCCACAACAGAATCTCGATTCAAAGTGTCACTTCCTTCATAGAAGAGATTGTTGAAGTTATCTCTTTGCTCCAAGAAAGAGAGAATATGATTGTCATCATTGAATACCTACCAATGATTGACATTATCTAGCACACTCGGCCTGAACACCATCTCAACAATCACTTTTTCCTTGTTGAAGGATGGGTGTGGAGTCATAAGAGAGGCTAAGACTGTAAGAGAATTAGATTTCTCATTTTTCTCATGGGGAATAGCTTGAATTGAGAAAGCATCAAAAGACTCAATGCATTCTCATACTCTATTCTAGTAATTCTTAATCATTTGGTTCTTGACTTGATACTAGTTTCTAAACCCGCTTGACAACCATTTCAACTTCTTGATACCCATAGATTTAGCTACATCCATCCATAGAATAAGGGATTCATACTCTTTAGTCCTTTTTATTTCCACTCAATCACCTAGGTGCGGTGGAACTTCATTCGAGATATATCCGAACGCTCACCCAAAGCATGCAAATCTACTATGTCCCTCCTTTGTGAAAGATTGTCAAGATGTTAGAATGCATGTTCATATTAACCATCAACAATTCATAATATCAAACGTAAATCATTACATTCATCATATGGAAACATGTGTAATAAGGAAACACAATAGATCAAACCATTACTAAAATCAGATTCACCATGAAAATACCATGATCAGATGCATCAATTACCAGAATCCATCCATAATTATCCATTGATACTCAAAAGGTTACATAACCGAAGTTGAATACATAATCACAGTCACTAGAGAGTCATGTACGCTAGAACATCATAGAGAGAACTCTATAATACATATGGATCACCAAAACAATACAAATCAACTAACATATATAGGGGTGGGGACTTTCCCTTCACCACCCACACATCTCAAAATAGACTGCATGCTCAAAATAGCCATGCACCAATAGCTGCATGCTTTTATAAGAAGGCTAATAATAGATTAATCTATAAATAAACTCTACTTTAATCCTATTATTAGCATGGTTCATGCATGACCTTTGATCTTCTACTTTGTTCCCAAAATAGCTCTTACTTAGCCATGAAGTCTTCTTGCTCTTATATTTACTTGGGCTGCACTCCAACTACTTTTCCTATTTTTATCTTATGCTATGCAAAATTGGCTAAGTCTTACAACTAATCTTCCTAGGATCACCTGGTGTAGCCTCATAAGACACTCATATATATCGTACACAACTAATCATAAGCTTACACTAACTCGCCTTAGGTAACTCCAATGGTCATTATAATTTGCTTCATACCCTTTGCAATAGTGACTCGGTCTCATTATAGATAGTTTATAACCTTTTTACCCTACTTCTATAACATTTTATAACCTCATTACTACAATCCATGTGCTCTCAAATTATAAAACTGTAACAGTTATCAAATTTTCCTTCTACAAGCTCCTTGACTCTAGCAAACAAATGGAAGTCTTTAGTCTTCAGTCATCCACCTATCACCTTGTACATTGGTGTCCTCATCAAACCATGTCGGGGCCTAAAATAGTTTCTTTCAACACCATTCTAACATAGGTTTTTATAAGATTAGCTCCTAAAATACATGTTATGTCAAAATTACAATACCCCCCAAATGACTAAGTTGGGAATGGGGCATTCGGTGTAATTTTCTAACATGGGACCATCTCTCAAGCTGTGGGACTTGCGAACTTGAGATGGTCCTCCAGAGAAGGTCGGCTTCCTCTTCCTAATCCTAATGCTAAACTAATCCTAATGTAAGAAAAAAAAACCTAACTACACTTATCCTAACAATTCCAAGGAGACAAGGAGAGAGAGAGTGCATAAAAAGGGAAATCCTACTCTAAAGGGGGTGATAACACCGTAAAGAGGGCTAGAGATATTTCGTTGAGGGAGAAAGAAGATGGAAAATAAAATTTGGGAGAGCTCGGGTGAATGTGACATAGGCCTGGATCCTTAGTCACCATCTATAGCCCATGAAACACAACTACTTGAACTGCAAGTGAAAAAGCATGCACTGAGAATGTGACAATAATAATGGAGAGGAAAGGAAATACAATAAAACATGATAAAGGGTTAAAAACACCACAAAAACATGAATTTATTGCTCTATAACATGCATAGACCATTTACATTGATGCACAGAGGCATAAATATGCTTGACAGTGCAGAGAAGACTTATAACTCATTGGAGTTGAGGAAAAAAATCTACCAAGGTTTCCCGGCTCCTGAATTTCTCCCTAAAAATAAGGGAGATGTTATAATATATAGGCAATTGTCTAACCTACCCTCATTAAAGAGGTATGGGCACCCATAAAAATTCTGAGGGTACTTCTGTCAGATGAAGACATGGGCACCATACTGCATTAATACCAATTGTTGAGTTGTCATTCACCCACCTACCTTCACCTTATCTCGGGACTCGTAAGCCATCTAACCATATGACATGTCCAACCTCTCTCCTGCATAAAGCCGAGGTTGTCCAACCACATGGCCCATCTAACCTTGTGTGTCACCTAACCTCAACCGTCCAACCTATAGGCCGTACATTTTGTGGTTGTCAACCAACTTGGTGGTCACCACCTTTTCACTATGGGCCATCCAACATGTGAGGTTAGGCGGTCATCCACCTCTTCTGTACACCGCGCCACCGACCAACCGGCCGAATAACCCTATGTCATCCATCCTACTAGGGTTGGACATCATCTAACCTATCATACGTCGTGCCACCGACCAACCCTCGTGTCATACATCTCATTTTCCATATGATGTGTCATTTGTCCAACCCAAGTATACAACTAGCCATCTAATCGGGGGTTGGATAGTCATCTCTCTTCCGTCTAACCCTATCATCTCGGCTCAATCCCATTGAGCCTTCATTGTCTAATTGTCATGGGCCATCCAACCTAGATATGTCGTCCACTGGGGTTTGGATGGATGACTGCCATCATCTGTCCATCTAAGGGGGTTATACGACCATCTAATACCCATCCAACCCTACATTGTTTAATCCTCCTCGACTCGGCACCGACTTGTCCATATGTTCTATAACTCGGCCATCATCCAGCTCGATTCTAACTCACTAGACAACCCAACTAGCTTAGTTTGCTTTGCGCAGCGATCTTGCTCGGTCGATTCATCCTAAGTTGTCTTTCTCTCGATCTCTTAGGATGAATTTGATGGTCATCGCATCTGAAAATTTGAATGGCTAAGTCCATTTATAATGAATTATCTAAATTAACCACTGGGGGTAAATTTGGGATAACAATGGCAACCTCTCGAGCACATTTTCCTACTAGATGAAGAGACCAGTAGCATTGAAGCATCTATTAGGCATAGAGTCAAGTCTATCCTTGAAGAAATTGATCTTTCTTTTAAAAACATGTCCCTTAGACTCATGTGAACTTAGCATCGAACCTAGGAAACTCCTAGGCCTATAATTAAAGTTGATTTTGGAATTTTTTGATTAACTTGTAACTGCTCCCAAAACTGAAAATTTGACCAAGGCAAAGGAACGAATAACTATGGACTGTAATTGATTAGTTCAAAGCTAAAAATATCCACTTTGAAAACTCCCAAAATATAATTTCCACTATTAACACTACCTTTTCGAAATGCATTGTGCAAGAGCAACAACGAAGCTAAAAACTATGTACAAGGAGAAAATCATACATACCCCAAGTGGAATATGTAGAGTGTGCATAAGCACTTGTTCTACTGAAAGTAAACCTACCTACTCTATTCTAACCGGAGGAATGGGAAACTTCACACGAACCCTAACACCGACAAGGTAAAATAGTTGCCATTCCTCAACATTTTAGACCATGCAACTGATTTGACAATGGGCATGGTCATGGATGAGAGACTGACATAGAGAAAATATTCCACCCAACCTGCCAAGGTATCAACAAATAAAGAAAATACCTCCTTTGGTTGATCTGTATTTGGTTAGAGGTGTTGTTGTTGACCCTTGGTGCTTTGAAAATCATCCTCATGCTCAAGTAAGAATGAGTGATGGCAACTCTAACCCCTGCTCCAGTGAAGCTAGGTATTTGATTGGGTAAGGCCCGATTCTTGTGATTTTCCTACTCATTTGTTGCTTGGCCCCACAACTAGGGATCTCATGCAGACCTTCTTCCTGGATATGGTTATTTGCAGGTTGATCTATAGTTTTTTGTGCCTCTACAAATAGCTTTATCTCCACCTTGATAGTTTTTGGTAATCTATGGGTCTTTCCACTCCCTACTCCATCATGATCTTCTGATAAAAGTGTTGCTAGTTCCAAAAAACCCGAACAATGAGGATCATTGCATTCTGTTGGAACATCATGTTCACCTTATGATTTCTCCTCCTCGAGGCCTTGGGTGTTAATAATGTTTAAAAACACTTTCTCCTCCCCAACCTTTCCAATCTGAGCTTCCTTCTCACCTGCCTACTTTGTTTGTTGGTTCAGCTCCTTCTTTGGGACATTTTGAATTTCCTCATCCTCCCAATCTGAATTGGACCAGTCACCTATTGATACAAAATTTTCATCTTCAGTGAGATTAGTTGTGGGAGAGGTGTAAGAAAGAAGTTTTTGTTTTGTTTCTTGTTCGGGAAGAGGTGTTTGATGCTCAAGGAATCTGATTTGATCATTTGGGAAACCAAATGACCCTCCAGAACACAACACCTATCCTCTTGATATGTTACCTCAAAAATGTTGCATGATTATGCCTGAAGAATTGTTGTTTAGGGCATTGTATGGGCATATCCCTCTCTCTAATAGCATAACATGTCTCTCTCTCTACCATCCTTATAGGGTATCTTGGTTTAGTGATAGTTGGGTAGAAGGTAGGGATAACATATGAAATACCACAACTCCTAGGGACATTGGTGTATGTCTTAGGGATGTTGGGTAGTGCCTTAGGTGGAGATGGGAGGGATCTTTGTGAAGCTTGGGGAATGCTCTGGGCATAACAAACTTATGGGGCATCAAATGAAGGATAAGGAAGTGAAGGGGCTTCCTTATTTTGGCAAGGAATGATGGATTTTTCTTTATTTACACATGGGGAAGGGAGAAACTGAGGTGGTGAGGGAGGGATTGTAGCAGCATGGATGGGATTTCTTTTGTTAGCCTAAATGAGTATCTTCTTAGCTTGGGATGCAATGGAAAAAGCTTGAGGAATACAGATTACCCCTAGAGATTGAATTAATACAACTAAGTCAAGCATCAAAGGACCTCAAATAGTACAAAAATGCCATATATTATGAGGCTCTATATTCCTATAGGATTCTATGTTAGGTCCTTGTGAATCTGAGATTGAAATCTGAAATGGATTCCGCTGAAGCCCATTGTATTTTGATGAGGTGTTCCATGAGGAAAATAATATCTACATCCTCTTTGAACCAGTTATACAATTGTTCTCCCAGTTGATTCCATGTGGAAATGGATTGTGGAGACAAATTATTGTACCAATATTTTATTTTTCCTTTGAGATATGTAACTAGAAATCTAAGGAAAACATTCTCCTCCATGATGATGTGAATGGCACAATGGTTAACAACATCCTGAATGTGATCAATCAGGGACTGATCTCCATTTCTGTATAAGAGGTAGATTTTTTAGGGCCACCTTGGTGATAACATCCCATTGCTACAAGTGAAGACAACTAGAACTAAAATGAGGGAATGGAAAATCTCCTTAGAGAGCCATGGTGGAGTAAAAACATTAAAAACAAGTCTGCAACCAGAGATAATGAGTTGCTTGAATCAGTGGAGTTTCTAGATATGCTTGGGAGTGCCTCAAACACCTGAAACCTTCACCAAGAGCACATCAAACTTGATGAAGTGAAGTGGTAAGGTGTTTTAAACTTGTCCCACGGGCATGCTAAAACTATTATGTCAAAATTACAATACCCCTCGAATGACCGAGTTAGGAATGGGGCATTCGATGTAATTTGTTAACATGGGACCATCTCTCAAGTTGTAGGACTTACAAACTTAAGATGTTCCTCTCGAAGAAGGTTGGCTTTTTTTCCTAATCCTAATGCTAAACTACTCCTAATGCAAGAAAAACACCTAACTACACCTATCCTAACAATTCTAAGGAGATCGGGGAGAGAGTGAGTGCATAAAAAGGGAAATCCTACACTAAGGGGGTGATAGTACCACAAAGAGGGGGCGAGATATTCTTGACAGATAAAGAAGAGGAAAAATAAGGTCACAGGAAAGGTCGGGAAAATGTGACACAGGCCCAAATCCTTAGTCACCATCTACACCCCATGAAACACAACTACTTGAACTCGCAAGTGAAAAAGCAAACACTTAATGCGACAATAATAATGGAGAGGAAAAGAGATACAATAAAACATGATAAAGGGGTTGAAAATGCCATAAAAGCATGAATTTATTGTTTTATAACATGCATAGACCATTTATGTTGATGCACGAGAGGCATAAATATGCTTGTCGGGTGCGGGGAGAAGGCTTACAACTCATTGGAGTTGAGGAAAAAAATCCACCAGGGTTTCCCAGCTTCCAGAATGTCTCCCTCAAAATGAGGTGGATTTTACAATATATAGGTAATTATCTAACCTACCCTCATTAAAGAGGTATGGGCACCCATACAAATTTGTTTCGAAGGTACTTCTATCGATTGAATACATGGGCACCATACCGCATTAATATCGGTTGTTGAGTTTTCATTCACCCACCTACCTTCACCTTGCTCAGGACTTATAAGTCATCCAACCGTGTGACCTATCCAACCTCATCGACAACAACCGGGTCATCCAACCGCATGGCATGTCTAACCTTTGTATTACCCGACCTCAACCATCTAGCCGTAGGCTATACATTATATGATCACCGACCAACTTGGTGGTCATTGCCTTTTCATTGTGGGTCATCCAACATGTGAGGTTGGGAAGTCATCCATCTCTATCGTACATTGCACCGCCGACCAACCTAGCTGACTAATAATGTACCATCCATCTAAGGGGGTTGGATGCCATCCAACCTATCCATACGTCACATTGTTGACCAACCCTTGTGCCTTGTATCATTTTCCTTACGATGCATCACCCATCCAACCCAACGGTTCAGCCCAACTACCCAATTTGGTCATCTAACTAGGGAGTTGGACAGTTGTCTCTCTTCTGTCTAACCCTATCATCTCCACCCGATCCCGCCGAGCTACCATCGTTTAATTATCGTGGGTCATCCAACTTGGCTCGTCGTCCCAAACCTGGGGGTTAGATAGCCGACTATCATCCATCCATGTAAGGGGGGTTGTATAGCCATCTAACACCATCTAACCCTGCACTATTTAATCCTCCCGAATCGACATTGACTCATCCATTTGTCCTACAACTCAGCCATCATCCATCTCGATTCCAACTCACTAGACAACTCAACCATCTCATTTCACCACGGTGAGCCAGCTCACCATGCATGAAGATTAACTCGGTCAAGTCATCTTGAGTTGTCTTTCTCTCTGATCTCTAGGGTTGAATTTTATGGTCGTCCACACATCCCATAATTTGAATGGCTAAGTTCATTTATAATGAATTATCCAAATTAACTCGGGGGTAGATTTGGGATAATACTACCCCAGGTCTTCTTTGTTGACCTCTAGACCAACATGCACTATTTTCTCTTTTATCCCACTTTAGTACTTTCTCCTCCCTTTTCACAATTCACACACCTAAAACAAACTTAGAGTCATCACAAAAATTGATTCAAAACAACTAGAATTGCAACACAATCCCCTTTATATAAAATTGTTCCTTTTTTCTTATGGCAATACATGCTTGGGTTATATGTAGGTTTAGAACTCTAGGGGTGTCTTTGAGATCAAATTATCTCCATTATCATCCTTTTTCCACCTTAGATGTATTCCTAAAATCTAGGGGTTCCACTCCATCCACAATTCTCTCTATTCTACTTTTTGTGTTTTGGCTTATAAACCCTCACTAGGTCTAGAGAATAGGATTGTCATGTATAAAATTTTATGTAGTCAATTTTAAGATGAAATAAGAATTAACTCAGGCACCCATTAAGCCATTAGCATATGTACCAAGTTTCACCCTTACATGTTATAGATATTTCCCACTTCTCTTGTAATGGAATCTCTCAAACTAGGTCTTCACTATAATCCTCACCGTGACAACATAGTGTCAGTCCTAACTCAAAATTCCACCATTGAAATACCAAAATTCCTTGTGAATCTCTAAATGGACATCCTAGTCATTAACTCTTCCGAATTTATAGACCAAATTCAAAGTATAAAGGCTCTAATCCAAAATCCCTAGTTGTCGAACTGTAACCAACCCGAGAAGGTAATTCTCCTATAAAATGAATAAATTTTATCTTCAATGCCTAGAATTTTGTGACAAGGTTTGTATTGGTGTCTTATTCAATAAATCTTGATCATTAGGGGTTAACAAAAACAAATTACTTCATTTCAACTAAGGGCATCTTATACATACATGTGGAACCATGGGTTTACAAACCTGTCACTCTTCGATTAAAGGCCTAAGATACTTTTCCATATAAAGATACCTTTCCCTTTTTATATCATAAAACACTTACCTTATTCTTGTGGTCTTTGTTAGTGCAAATCTACAGCACCCCCTAAATGACCTTCAAATCTATAGTCCAAAATTGGGTCATTTAGTGTGATTGCACAACATTGAGTTTTCTCCAAGGTGTGGGACCTTACAAGGTGAGAAAAATCTCCAGAGAAATTTGGTTCTTACCCCTCTGTTTAGGTGTATGCATGAAATTTTTGTAGAGGTTCGATTCAAAATTCCTACTCTAAAACTACCAAGGAGACAGGGTTGAGAGAAAACATGGAAATGGAAACAAAACTAAGCAAAAACAGAATAGTGATACACCAAAGGAGTGTTGGACTTCTTGCTTTGTAAATAGACATAGATCATAAGAATGCAACACTAGAAAATGCACAAATTTCCAAAATGTAATGAAGGATCAGAAGGAAACAATAAACATAAGAAAGGATTGAAAATTCATTCATAGAGCATGCTTTATCATTCCCATTTTTTATACGATGCATTATAATGGAAAGGACACAAAAATGTATTACGGCCCAATGGGAGGCCTAAAACTCCACGAATTCACGTGCCAAGGGGAAGAGGGAAGTCTGCAAGAACAAAAACATCCAACGTTTACAAAATGAGCTAAACCTGGCTTTTAATCGATGAAAACGCATAACTGAGGAGAGAAAATGCGCGAAATCTATTTTTGCACCCACCAACCGACAACATCCATTAAAATGGAAAGGGCACCCTCAAAAATATTTTTGAGGCATTTTGCATCTTTGAGAAGAAACGGATGCCATACTTCATCAATTTTGGTGGTTGGGGTTGGTCTTGCATTTTTTCCGTGCCAAAGACATTTCTTCAATTTTTCCCTCCAACTTTCTCCAAAACTCAAAATTGAATCTTCCATGGCATAGAGGGCATTGATAGCTTTCCAATGGTACCAAATTTGATGAATTTTGACCACTAGATCGAAAGATATGACCTTTTGAAATTATGTGGCCAAATTAGGGCAAAAAATGGTGAAAAACGGGTCTGCGGGCTCAACCTTTCCTTTTTTCCCCTTTTTGCAAAATTTACAAAAAGTCTCAAAAAACCAATGGCCCTACAGGGGCAAAGTGCCACATGGTGTTAAAGGGCTTTGCAAGTCCAAAGATCACTTTTACGCTAAAAGCACAAAAAAACGTTAAAGTTTAAAATACCTCCCGCAACCCGCAACCTCGCTTCCTACTTTGACTTTGACTTTTGGTCTCTGGCGGAAGTGCGGGTCACCTTGTGACTTTTTCCCTTTGGAATGAAAAAGGGTTAAGTTCCAAATTCCCTCCAATCCTCTGCCTTCTCACTTTGCTTAATATGCGGCCACGTGTCCTCCTCGGACCTTAGGAAAATTTTCTTCCTTTGCACCTTTGCGGGCTCACAGTGAAAATTACCTTTGTGCCCTCTTAGCCAAAAATACTAAGTATCAAAAGTCTTCCACTTTTTTACGACCCACAATCTCCTTTTGAAAGATTTTTTCCTCCGCTCCGTCGGCCCGAGACTCCCGGCAAATTTTCCTCCTTACCTCCGCGGTCCCACCCAAGGCAAATTTTCACTGTAAACTTTGTCGAGCCATAACTCAAAAAATACAAGTTAGGATTACTTCTTTACCTTTCGGAAAGGTGGAAAATTTCTCTATCTGATGAATCCATACCTAGAAAAATTTGAGTGCTCGAAGTGTGTAAAAAATCCATTTTAAGTACCAGCAAAGGAAAAGGAAGAGGAGTTAGCGAAATAAGCATGGGTTTATTTTGGATAACACTTTTGGCAACTCAGAGGGGTCATCTGCCTACTAGATGAAATGACCCGACTTGAAGAAATCCATTAGGCATGGAGTCATGAACTCAACTGCTTGTTACTCTCAATTCATTAGAAAATCTCTAAGATGAAGATTGTGAGAGTAGAAAATTACTTTGACCTGGAACATGATCTGCAAAAGATGCATCCTTGGGGCAACAAAACTTGTGCCAAAGCACTTAGGGAAATGTAAATCTAAGATAAAACAAAATAATGTGCATAAGCACTTGGAGGAAAGGAAAAATCTAAGCTAATATGTATAAGGTGAGAAGTTTCCCTTCTAGTAGCAATGCTTTAGATGGATTCCATTAACTGGAATCTGCAGTTCCTCACCATCCAATGTAGACAATTAGAAGGCATTTTTGTTTTTACATTTTTTAACCATGTAGGGACCACTCCAAATGGCATCAAATTTTGAATGCCTTCTGGCTTTACTCGGTCTGCATCCCATTTTAACACTAAATCTCCAACTTGGAAAGTTATAGCCTTAGCTTTCCTATCAAAGCTTCTCTTGATCAATGCTTGGTCCTTTTCTATTGTTTAGGCTACATGCTCTCTCGATTTCTTAAAGTTCCAGTCAGTCCGCATATCTAACCTCCATGGGCTCACACTCCAACAATTCCAATTACTTCATGAGTTCCAATCTTTGGCAACTCAAGTGATATAGGCAAGACCGCCTCCTTCCCATAAACAAGTCTCGAATGGAGAGTTACTGTGGATCTCTTGGGAGTTATCCTATCAGCCCATAGAGATGATTTGAGCTTAGTGTTCCAAGTCCTCGATTTTCATCAAAAATCCTCTTGATGATCCTTAATAGATTCTTGTTTGTGGACTCACTTGGCCATTACCTTGAGGGTAATAATTCGATGAAGTGCTCAAATAGATCCCATTTCTAACAATCCATTCGATTACCTTTGATCCTATGAATGCCAATGCATTATCTGATATTATAGTGGCAGGTATACCAAATCTAGTTGTTATCCCCTCATAGAAGTCTAGAATGCTAGATTCATTTACCTCTTTGAGTGCCACCACCTCAGTCCATTTGGTGAAGTAGTTTGTTGCTATTAGAATCCATTTGTGCCCTTGGTTTGAGTTTGGATTAATGACTCCAATGAAGTCCAAACCCCATTGCATGAATGGTTGGTCAACTAATATTGGATGCAATGGAAGTGTTGCTAACCTCTCTTTACCTGTGAAGAATGCACAATTCTTACACCTCTTGATCCATACATAACAATCACTAAACGCTTTAATAATAACCAGCCTTCATGATCTTGAGAGCTATCACTCTTGGAGAAAAATGACCCCCATCTGATCCATTATGGAACTCTTCTAACATTTTCTCAATCTGATTTGTCCCAATGCATCTCAGCAACACTCCATTAATATCCTTTTTGAATAAGACACCATCAACAAGTGCATACGGAATAGCCTGTGATCTGAAGTGTCTTCTTTTGTATTTGTTCATCTTTGGAGGGAATAGCCCTATTTATAAGAAGTGCACTATGTCTTGGGTCTAGCAAGGAGTGAGCACACCACCATTTTCTTCTTGAACATCTCTTTGTTTTTGGTTGTCTAGTAGCATCAAAACAGCATTCTTCTCTTTGCCTATTTCAATTGGTTAACTCAAGGCCAATTGCTCACACAATCCCTTTCCTCAGACCAACTTGGTGACTTTGATCTCAATGTCATACTCCATGACACGAGTAATCCACCCTGCACGTTTTCATTTAGATCTTTGTTGAGGAGGAAGTCTTTAACTCCCACATGAGAAACCAGCAGTTGAACCTTGTTGTTTGAAACTAGATGCTTAAATTTCTTCAAGCTCCTAATCACTGCAAGAACATGCTTCTCAATGAAGGAATACCTTACTTCATAGTCCTCCAAGCTTTGGCTAAAGAAGGCAATTGGTTTCTCTGCATTTTCTTCGTTCTGCTGTACTAAAATTGCAGAAATTGTATCATCACCGCCAAATGCATAAAGGATGAAGTCTTTGGAGAAATCTGGGTTAATGAGAGTTGGAGCCGTGAGATAGCTTCTTTGATTGCCTCAAAACTTGCCTTACCTTCAGTTGTCCATTTAAATGCCACAATTTTCTTCAACATCATAGTTATTGGCTTAACAAGGGCTGCAAAGTTTGGAACAAACCTTTGAACAAAATTGATTCTTCCCAAGAAACTTTGAAGAGCCTTCTTATGTCTTGGCAATGATAGTGCTCTTATTTCTTCAACCCTCTCTGGATCAATTTCTAACCCTTCTTTGGAAACAATGTGGCCTAGGAGCTTGCCTTCATGAGCTAGGAATATGCATTTTTTGGGATTCAAGGATACCCCAAATCTTCTACATCTTTGGAACACTTGTCTCAAATGAAAGAGATGGTCTACTACACTTTTAGAAAATACAGTAATATCATCTAGGTATATCAAAGCACTATTTTGTTGATCAATCCCTTGAATTCCATATCCATTGCCCTTTGGAAAGTAGCTCCAGCGTTAGACAGCCCAAATGGCATTTTTCTATATGCATAGGTTCCCCATTTGGTGGTGAAGGCTGTTTTGAACTGATCATCTTCCTTTACCATGATCTGATTATACCCTGAATAACCATCTAGCAATGAAAACCTCTCAGAGCTAGCAACAACTTGTAAAATCTACTCCATAGAAGGAAGTGGGTAGTGATCCTTGATGGATGCTCTGTTCAAATCTCTAAAGTCTACACACCTGATTTCTCCACTCTTCTTTCTAACTGGAACCAAATTTGTAACCCAGCTTGAATGCTTGATGGGGAATATGATACTTGCCTCTATTAACTTATTCAATTCCTTCTTCATGAGCAGCTCAACTGTGGATTGACCAGTCTCTTTTTTTTCCTAATGGGCTTAGCACTTAGATCTAGTTCAATTGTGTGTTGAGATAGCTTGGGATTGAAACCTCTCAAGTCTTCATAGCTCCAAGCAAATACATCCAGGGAACTCTTGGCAAAGTTGCATGAATTCATACCTTTCTTTCTCGGTTTCCACTTTACCAATTTGAAGTGACTTGCCTTCTCCAACTGAGATGGGCTCTGAATCCTCTCCCTTGACTTGGATGTTTTCTTTCTCCTTCCTAAATTGATCATTAGGATTGAAGATAGACTCTAAAGTCACAAGTCCTTTTGGCATTTTGTTGGTTCTCAGCTATACCACTTGATCACCGTACTATTGTTCCAACTTTTCCTGATTTTTGGCTGAGAACTTAGCTTCCTCTTGTAAGAAATTGATGATTTGTTGGTCACTCTCAAACACTTGCCAACTTGCATTATTGTCTAGCATTGATGGCCTCACAATCACATGGATGTTTGGCTACATTTTATCTCTTTTGATACTCTCCACAACATCAAAAGTTGCTCCAACTGCTGCAAGCCTATCAGCAGCTTGGTTCTCTTTCCTAGGGATGGAGTTGATGCCAAAGCCCTCAAAATCCTCAATGAGATCCCATACCCTATTCTTATAACTTTTGAGCAGGTCATTCTTGGCAGCATGTTGTCCTTTAACTTGATTAACAATCAGCTCACTATCACCAAAGACTTGTAAGTTTTTGATGCCTCTCTTCCTTGACCAATGCAATCCATGTATCAAAGCTTCATATTTAGTAGTGTTGTTAGAACATGCAAACTGAAATCTAAAAGCTGAATAATACTTAATGCCTTGAGGTGAAACAAGCATAGCTCCTCCTCCTGCACCTTGTCTACTTCTTGATCCATCAAAGAACAACTGTCATACCTCATTGTCATCTTTATGGTCTGGCTTGGTGATGCTAGGAAGAGGCTGATTTTCTTCATGCATGTAATAGACTCCTATTTTATATTCCTCTATTTCCTTGTAGGGATCAAAATCATGTACCTTTCTTGCCCATTCATCAAGAGTCAAATCTGGAATGCTTCCAACTTTGGTGTCAGCTTCATGTGTGCTTGGATAATCCTCTTGATCAAATGTTGAACAGTTAGCATTGATTGGGCTTGGAGTATGAGGCTCAATGTGAAAGTTTGCAATAGGTTCAGACCTGATTGTGGCCTTAGCTCCATACCTTGTCCTAAATAGCATGTGTGACCAATCAGCAGATAGGTAGCCTCCAATTTTAGTTGTGAAATCCCTTGACAAACATATGGCAAAGAGTGGTGGTAAATATATCACTGACACATCTTGCAAAATAGTGACATTGGGGCATGCATGTAAAGTAAGGCTCAAATATTTAATTACCCCAATTGTTGCTACTATTGTCCCATCTAATTGCACCACCCCTTGGATATGACTTCATATTGAAGGCCCAACTGATCAGCTATTTTCTTGGGCATCACGGAACTACTTGCCCTAGAATCAATCATACAATTATGTACTAGTTTATCCCCAATGATCAATGAAACATAGAATGGAGGGGGCTTCAAATTTTTACCTTGTTGTCCTCCATGATTTCCCTCAAGTTGAGTAGCATTTGTGAGTACCTTTTCTTGCATATGAGCTAGCTGATTTGAGGTTGACCAATTCTTCATGGCAGCTTGTAATAGATCCCTTTGTCTTAGGATGGATAGTGACTCCCACATAGATATGTTCACATTGGTCTTCTTCATTTGTTTAATGATGTTAAATGGGGATGAACCATCTCTTTGCTTCCCTTTAGTCTACACATTCTTTTCTTATACATGGGCTACAACAACTGGCATTTGAGCTGGTCTAGAAGGTGGTTTGGGCTGTCCTTGCACATTTGGAATTGCATTTTGCTTGCCAACACCTTGTGGAGTGATGGAAGGTTGTGAATCACTTGGATATAATGACTGCCCTTCACCAATATTCCTCTTCTTTGACCATGTGTTAGCTACTACACTCTAAGAAGGTGTTTGATTCATACCACAAAAATCTTCAGCCTACCAATTCACAAGTGTAGTCTCATTTGGAGTTGTATCTTGTTGAGATGTCCCTTGTTGTTGGTTTGTTTCTCGACTCGCTTCACTCTCTACACTAGTTGTTATCACCATCAAAGCTTGGTTCAAAGCACCATTGAAGCACATAGATTAGTTGTGAGGTTCACTGCATGGGAAACACCAGTCATACTCTTGAACTATATTATTTTGCATTGGCACTAAGGCTTTAGAGGTAGATACAACATTGGGGTTATAGGGCTGAAATGGTCTATTGATAGGAGGCCTTACTTGATTTTGATTTGTAGTTGGGTTGGGTGGCCTATTAGGCTGATATGGTTGTCTATTAGGCTGAGTTTGAGGCTGATAAGAAGGCCCAAAACTTTGAGCTTGTTATCTCTTGAGTGTAACCATCTCATTGCCCAAATTTTGCAATTGTTTCATAATTTCTTGAAGCTCATTTGAGGCACTAGAAGATGAAGTAGAAGTTTCATTTGAACTCTAATTTCTAGGAGTGGGAATAGGAGCTAAATTAGGTGCTTGACTAGTACTTGGGCTTCCCAACTCTGGATATAAGGGCATAGGAGGCCTAGGTGCAAGTTTACCAGCTTGGATCAAACAATTCTCAGCCCTAATGGTGATGTTATAAGCTGCAAGTATAGTTGCACCTCCCATGGATTGGATCAACATAGAAATGTCAAAATTTAAAGCCTTGAGAAAGTATAAGAAAGCACCTTGAGTTGTTGGCCTCACTGCCAATGGGATTTTATCCCATGTTCTTTGAAATCTAAAATTGAATTCTGTTAGCTGCTCATTGGGAGCTCTCTTGATAGTTGTCAATTGCTCCAATAGAGACAAGTTGTCCCCTTTCTCTCCAAATTGGTTATGGAGGGTTGTGCACAATTGGTTCCAATTTTGGATAGAGCCTGCCTCAAGGCTCCTGAACCATTGTAAGGCTTTCCCTTTGAATGAAGATGCCAGCAATTTGACAACAATTTCCATCTCAACAATCTCATGGATTGCACAAACATTAGCAATGTCTTTGACATGATCACCAGGAGTGGTCTGATTTTCTCCAGTAAAATATGGGATGTTTTTCAATGTTGTAATTAGAACTAGGTTTTGTGCATTGAGAGAAAGTGGGTTGTTGTCGAGTAAATTTGACATAAGGATTGGGTTGTGTCATTCGATTGGCTTGAGAACCCTTGTTGATTAGATGAAAGGTATACCAGGTGGAGGAGTTGATAAAGTTCTTTTTGGTGGAGATGGAGACCTTTGAATCCTTCTTCCTCTTTCTGGGAATAATTGTAGATAGTTAAACAATCCCTCTTCTCTGGTCCTTGACCTTTTTGGATTCTTCTCTTGAATCTTCAAGCTTGGACTGTTGAAACCAGTTGATTCTATCCTTTGGAGTCACCAGATGTGCAAATCAAGGCTCTTTCAAGCAAGAAACTTACAACAATTACACATCAACTTTGTTGTAATGAAGATGAAGACCTCTAAGGTCCCACCGGGTGTGCCAAAACTATTAGTACAAATCTACAACACCCCTAAATGACCTTCAGATCTGCAGTCCAAAATTGGGTCATTTAGTGTGATTGCACAACATTGAGTTTTCTCCAAGGTGTGGGACCTTGCAAGGTGAGAAAACTCTCCAAAGAAAGCTGGTTCTTACCCCTCTATTTAGGTGTATGCATGAAATTTTTGCAAAGGTTATGATTCAAAATTCCTACTCTAAAACTACCAATGAGACAAGGTTGAGAGAAAACATGGAAATGGAAACAAAACTAAGCAAAAATAGAATGGCGATACACCAAAGGAGTGCTAGACTTCTTGCATTACAATGGAAAGGAGGAAAAAAATGTATTACGGTTCCAATGGGAGGCCCAAAACTCCACGAATTCATGCGGGGAAGAGGGGATTCTGCAAGAACAAAAATGTCCAACGTTTACAAAATGAGCCAAAACTAGCTTTTAATTGATGAAAACGCAGAACAAAGGGGAGAGAACGCGGAAATCCATTTTTGCACCCATCAATCGACCTCATCCATTAAAATGGCAAGGGAACCCTCAAAAATCCATTTTTCGAGGCATTTGGCCATGCTGGAGAAGAAACAGATGCCATGCTTCATCAATTTTGGTGGTTGGGGGTCGGTCTGCATTTTTTCTCGTGCCAAATACATTTCTTCAATTTTCTCCCTCCAAATTTTCCCAAAACTCAAAATTGAAGCTTTCATGGCATAGAGGGCATTAATAGCTTTCCAATGGTACCAAATTTTATGAATTTCAACCACTGGATTGAAAGATATGACCTTTTGAAATTCTACGGCCAAATTAGGGCAAAAATGGTGAAAAACGGGTCTGCGGGCTCAACCTTTCCTTTTTCCCTTTTTTGCAAAATTTACAAAAAGTCTCAAAAAACCCATGGCCCCGTAGGGGAAAAGTGCCACGTGGTGTTAAAAGGGCTTCGTGGGTCCAAAGATCACTTTTGTGCTAAAAGCACAAAAAACGTTAAAGTTTAAAATACCTCCTGCAACCCCGCTTCCTACTTTGACTTTGACTTTTGGTCTGCGGAAGTGTGGGTCACCTTGTGACTTTTTCCCTTTGGAATGAAAAAGGGTTAAGTTCCAAATTCCCTCCAATCCTCTACCTTCTCACTTTGCTTAATATGCGGCCACGTGTCCTCCTCGGACCTTAGGCAAATTTTCTTCCTTTGCACCTTTGCGGGCTCATGGGCTGAAAATTACCTTTGTGCCCTCTTAGCCAAAAAGAATAAGTATCAAAAGTCTTCCACTTTTCATGGACCCATAATCTCCTTTTGAAAAATTTCTTCCTCCACTCCGTTGGCCCGAGACTCCCTAGCAAATTTTCCTCCTTACCTCCACAGGATTGCCCAGGGCAAATTTTCCTCCTTACCTCCGCAGGCCCGCCCAGGGCAAATTTTCACTATAAACTCTGTCGAGCCATAACTCAAAAAATACAAGAAGTTAGGATGACTTCTTTACCTTTCTGGAAAGGTGGAAAAATTCTCTATCTGATGAAGCCATACCCAGAAAATTTTGAGTTCTTGAAGCATGCAAAAATTCCATTTTAAGTACCAATAAAGGAAAAGGAAGATGAGTTAGCCAAAATAAGCATGGGCTTATTTTGGATAACGATCTTCACTCATTCTTTTACTCATCAAAAGATAAAGTATGTCCATGATTGGGCTATAATCCATAATGTACAATCATAGTCATAATAATTACTTAGTTAGGTTCTTAGTTAGGGAGAATACTCTTGAGAACAATCCTCTTATCCTTGGTTCAAATCTAATGGCTTCCATACAAGTACAAAAACACAAACCAGTTCTATCTCAAGTAGTTCCCCATCGTATTAGTCCATAGCCTCCTAGAGATGCATGCATGAAACACCAAATAACAACTTGTTCAACCTCAAATAAGGATGACAAAGATCAATACCTCAAATTTGTTAAAGAGAAGAGTCATACACATATTCACATTTCAAAATATATTCAAGAACCTTCAAAATGTGTATTTTCTATTCTACACAGTCTCATATATGAAATTGCATTGTTAAAACAAAGAACTTCTTAACCAAACTTCCCTTCATCCTTTCTACGAAACCTTAGTGGCTACACCATATACTTTTCTAATGGGACTTAACCTCACTAATTCTCTTGACTTGTACATGCAAAAGCTTGAATGATGCACAAATTAGCAAAAGGAGTCACCACGAGAAAACATACAAGGAGTCTATATTGTCCTTCCTCAAGTGTACTCATCTCTCATTCACACTGTGTAACTCTTCATTACTTATAGATACACAACCTAGAGTGGGTATTCTCATTCATAACCCATTCACTAATACAAAGCACAAGATCTAAGGATTCTGACCTTACAAAAATGCAATACATAGTCATTGAAGTTTACAAGCAAAACATACAAAACCTAATTTTCCTTCTCTATTTCCTTTCTTGAAACTTCACATTTTGTATTCATACCCAGGTAGAATAGAGATATTTATTCCTCTCAACCAATTATAACCGAATGAGTTCTTTATTCTCTTGGTCACATAAGTGACTTCTAGACTTAACACTAGGTTTCTTAGCTTAATAACTCAAGTCCTTAATTATTGACTCATATTATGACTTCTAAACCCCTAAGAAGACCTAAGACACTCATTTTGACCTCTTTCCATCCTTTTACAAGTTTACAAGCCCATGAATTCATGAAAACAACAATGGCAAGCCAAAAATGGCCTCCACATTCAAATTTTACATTTTGGAGGAAATGCTTCAGTTGAATTCAGAAGAACCAAAACACTAACTATCACCTCAAAATGACTTAAATGGACCTCTAGGACTTGCAACCACACCTACAAGTTAAAATAGATGTCACCTTGATCTATTTATAAAGATTAAGTTTATGGTCTGCATCAAGCACCCCACTTCAACCGACACGTGCACATGCATATGCACCCTTTCGTGCCCTCTTTATACTTAAGAAATCTTGTCAACTCAACATTACCCCACATTAATGTCATTTCCACCCTCAAAAATGGGATTTCTCAACTTATCTCTCCATATAATAAAAAAAAAGAATGAATAAGAAAGAATGAAAAGAATGTGAGAATAACCGAGTCACTCACTCAAACTACTGATAGAAGTTCATGGTAGTCCTTATTGATATCAGCTTCTAATTCATTCCATTCTCCTAGCCCCTTCAGGATTTATCAGGAACATCTCCAAAAACTATATTCATCTCTTCCAGGGTCATATCTTCACCCTTGTGCTTCATTTCCCTTATCACTCCAACCAACCCTGAAATCATGCTCTTCATAAAATCCATCTTTTGCACAACTAACTTCCCTAGCTCCTTTATTCTTTCTTTGTGAGGGGTCTCTGGCTAACTTTAGTGCATCATGATTCTTTACCTTGTAGCCAATTTCTCCTCTCAGCCCAGTGTTTCATTCTTCTTAGTTGCAAGGACTTCATTCTCTTCCTGCAATGTCCTTGTCTTGAGGATATGTCCCTTGTTTTCCTTGGTGCAAGTGGTTTTAATCACTCGCCTTGCTCCTTCTTATGTGAGACTCCCAGTCTAACTCCATAATCATGCCTTTAGCATATTGCATTTCATAAAATAGGATTTCAAGAGCATCTTCAACTTCTACCTCCACTTCATTATTCTTCTTTCCTCGAGTAGATGCTCCAGGTGCTCTCTTGGGTGCCATTGTGATTTTAAAATGCTTTCTTTCCCTTTTTCAACCTCTGTAACTCCAAATCTACATGCCCTAGTGTGCCCTAGTTCTAATTTTGTTCTCTTTAAACCCTAGCACCATGAAATTTCCTTTTGCACGCCTTCTACTAGCTCAAACACCCTTTTAATGGAAATCTATTACGACCTATCCAAATATCAACCGGTTCACTGCTTTATACAATCGTTCTCACACTTTGCACTTCGTTGCACTTCAAATCATTCTTCACATCGTGAAAACTTAAAACATACAAGGTAAGAATGAACTCGTATACAACCCTTTTATAGATTTTTCTAACTTTTTCACATTAATTACTCCTCACCTACCACTGTACTCAAATTTAATTACACTTTTCTACTTTTTCCGTGCTTTTCATTACTTTTTCTTACACCCCAGTCGTAACCTTTTGGTGCACCTACTACTTCTCAGCCACATACCTCCTTACGTGTGCCTCCATGCACCAAAGTAAATAAACCTTTGTGCCTAATACTAATTAGTTTCCCATGTTTCTACCTACCCCGTGTTACACTGTGCAACCATCCTTCTACACGTGATCTTGAACCGAGAATTTTTTTAAAAACACCTTTCAATACGAGCACTGTAACATCTTTTTCTTCCATGCGCACTAGTATTTTAGAGGATGTTCATGTTCCAACCCATACATGTGCTGTATGACCACCTACACTTTGAATCTTATTTGAGATAAATCCATTTTGCTTATCCCCACACTAAAAATTATGTGTGGTCCTTTGTGCACAAACATGCTTATTACAATAAAACTTTGGACTAAATTGAAAAATTACAACAATGATGGAAGGAAACACATAAAAGATAAATCTAATCTATGTGGAAATACTACCTTATTACAAACACCAATAAGCCTTATTTATAATAGGGATTCATCCTACTCCCATTAAATTAACTAGGCAATAAGGTTCCATCAATACCGTCAGAATCGACAAGTGCTCGATTCACGTATATTTATACTTATAAAAATTCCCAACCAATGCACTTTTAATTTCCCTAGGTGGCGTAGAAAGTTAGAATCATACAAAAGAACCATCTTTCCCACCTCAAATTATTTTTCCTTATGTTATTATCATGTCATGCCTTCTATATCATATTTTTTGTCTTCTCGGCTCTAACGAGCAATAGTGTGCCTCTCATCTAATTGCATCAATTTTTCAATGTGCTCCTCAATAGATTTCTCATCATCTAGTCCTTGCACGCAATACATATGGATGGAAACATAAATTCAATAGGAAATACAGCCTTCATGCCAAACACCAACTGAAAGGGTGTGGCCTTATTCAACCTTTTATATGTTGTCCTATATGCCCAAAGTACAACAGATACTTTATCATCCGAGTCTTTCCTTCCAACATCACAAAAAAATTTAGTGTTTGTCCTAGAATCTTGTTAATGACTTGAAGTACCATTGGCTTAAGGATGATAGGGATTTGTTCTATGGTGTGCTACCATGAACTCGGTAATAAAATCCTAATAATGTAAGCCTTCACATGGGCCTTGTAAATGATTTTATACCTATATTCTACAGATGTAATATACTATGTATATTTCATTGAGCAATAAAATTGTGTATTGTGGAATTCTTTCAACCCTTTCTCATTTTTCTTGCATTCTCTTGCCTCTTAATTATCATTTGTTCTATTTTGTGCATGTTTCTCTCATTTACGAGGTTATTGTTGTTGTGTTTCATGGAGATTTGATGGTGAATGGAACCTTGGTTTGTGTCACTATTGTTTTGATCTTTCCTAACTCCATTTTCCTTCTCTACTCTCCCTCAAAAAGATATCTCGATCCCTTTTCTTGGTGTTATCACCTCGTAGTATAGGATTTATTCATTTTCATGTTTTTTCCTTCTCCCTAGTCCCTTGGAAATCATAGGATGGGATTAGATAGTGTATTTCTAACATTAGGAGTAATTATATCATTAGATTAGGAAGAGGAACCAGCCTTCTCTGGAGTTCCATCTCAAGTAGCAAGTCCCACAACTTGAGAGATGGTCCCATGTTACCCAGTTACATTGATATCTCATGCACACACACATGACAAATCAGAGGTGTTGTAATTTGGTGATAACACTAAGCTTATACATCGTCTCTTACATGTGTTTGTATCTTTTTTACACTAACACTTATTTTCCTAACCACTTTTTTTGTGTGTGCCTTGTTTTCTACCAAGCACACTCCTTCCCCCTATAGGGCATCAGTTCAGCACAACGGTCGGTCCTCTTTTGGGCCACATACTCCTCAACAACGTCACATGCACCCCAAATGAGGGGGCATCATTTGGGTGAATTAGTCACCCCCACTGTGATTCAAAGTCATCACACATCATAGTTTAGTACCGATACAACATAGTCATCAATCAAAGTAATGACCCAAATCCTGACTTGGGTCCTTACCACAAACATAAACCCCAATGCCTAGACTAGGAAAGTAGCACTTGGGTACCCCCGACCCTTCCTAGATGCCTATGACCATAGGGAAATTACACATCATTTTTAGTTTAGAAGATTTTACAACACTTCCCATAGTGGATTTTTGCAAGGCACTGCATGATCCCGAACACTTGACATGCATGCACTACACAACATTTTCCACTTTTTATTTAGATCAAAACGATTCAAAATGGATCATATTTTTACATGCCATTTACGAGTGGTGTTCACATTCGGGAGTCGAGTTAAAGGTTGGAGGATGACACCAAAATTTTATCCCTACATGTCTTCCATGTCTTGGTGTGAGATCTCCCAAAAAAACTCTCACGCAATGTAATTGGTGTAAGATCACCCAAAAAACTCGTTCTTCTACATCATCTACAAGATCCTTTCTACACTTTTTACTCATCACAAATCAGGTGCACATGTTCCTTTTTGCATTTTCACATATTTCTTTATATACTTTTATTTTGTTTTGATCATATACTCATGTATTTGAATATTTGATCATTCTTCTCTTTTGTAGGTATGTCCTTATGAGAAGCAATAGTCACATCAATCAACAACATCATTCACATCAGCATCGACATCAACAAAAAAATATACATGCAACATCTACATATGTGCTCTCATCCTAGGTCGTCATCATCATTTTTTTGCACTTCCTCTTCTTTAGTTTCCATGCTTCACATTTTTATCACTCCATGCTTTTCCTTGTCTCTCAACACACTTTTCTCCATAAATCTACATGGTTATTAGGTACACATCTTCTATCTACTTTATGTTATCAATATTTTCTCAACAACATAAAGTGGGGAAAATGTAGACACTAAATCATGCACTTTAGGTATCTATCTAGTCCTGATCACATACTACTATTCATATGATTCCTAAGTAAGAAAATTACTAATTAACCCATGTCTTTGGCCATCTTTGCTTGTTTTTATTATATTGTTGATCTTACACTCTTTCTAGCCCATTCTGTCTTTTCATACTTTGACATTTCTCCTCCACGGACACCGATGCCTAGCTTGAGGACACCAACGTCAGCACCCCTAACCTCTGTGTACTTTGTTCACATCTTTTGGGTCCTTTCTAACCATTTTGGCATCTTATATTTTTGGTAGTTGACCTTTTTAGGGTTAATTACAAAATTCAAGCAAGAGAATTATATAAATATAAAGTTATGTGATCATAATAAAGGACCAAGCACTAAACATTAGTTATCACCACCTAAGGTTACATTCAAAGGCCATTATCAAGAGCATTCAAGCATCCATCTAGTATTAAAACACAAGGTCAAGGGACTAATTCTTCTACATACATGCATAAGAGGGGAATTTCATTCTTTCATACACACATCTTTTTACATTTATTACATCTATATACTTGTTCACTATCAAGTTTGACACACATAAGAGCCACCTAGGGTGCAATTCCACGCATGCACACACATATAACTACATTGGGTCTGAAATATAGTACAACGCTCAGTCGTAAGATCACTCACTTGACAGGTTGAGAAAAGTTTAAACCCTCATTTATATTATTTTATTTTTAGGATTTGATACGCTTTTAAGGATTTTCGGGTCATTTCTTCATCTGCAACTTCAGATGACATCCACGGGCTTGGTGTGACATACTAGCGATAAGAAACAAAGGACAACAAACATCTCACAACCCAACGAAACTAGTTTTTAGAGCTTTCTATGATCCACGGGTACCCAAATTAGGTTTATAGTACCCCAGGTGCCCCTAACCCTCTGTAGGCACCCCAGTCCAGCATATTCCAACACCTATGCATTTTTTTGTTTATTCCCAAAGTCTACACTTTGAAATTTCCATTTTATAGTTCTACACACATTCAGGATCTCTGCAAATCAGTTAAGTCATTTTATCTTCTCATTTGCACTTAGGGTTTAAAATCTTAATTACTTATTTGTTTGGGCCTATTCTATACTTGATTGCTTATTCATTTACTGCTACATTGCAATCATATTTAGGCATCTATAAATTCTATATTTTCTTAATCAAGTATGAGATAATCATCCATGAAGAATATACTCTCGGGGGATCTGTGTGGATAATCATTCATCTTCATGTATCCTTTATTATTGTTGTTAAAGTCAAGAAGAGCAAGTACGGTCAAGGGGAGTCATGTGATCATGTAAGTTGAATACATTATTGACATTATGTCTTCAGTTTTCATTTTCATGTTAATTTGTCTTGATCCTTTTTCATAGATGTCAAATGGGGAGAGTAGCATCAGAAACATGAAAAAGAGGTCTTGTAGGTGTTTGGTCTTGTTGGTTTCCATCAATGTTTATGAAGGTGGTTACCATCAATGACAAAGGGGGATTGTTGGCCATTGTGTCTTAGGTTGTCATTGATGTCAAAATTAATTAATTGAAGAGGGTGTTTAGGAGTCATATGGGTCTCCATGAGGTGTTATCAAGGTCAAATATGAAGGTTGATTGGTAGTTTCTTGGTTTGGTGAAATTGTCATGGTGTCTTGGCACATGGTATAACATGCATGGTCATGGTATGAGCTCTCTAGTGGATTTTGAAGGTTTTCATGAGGTCAAAAAAAGGTTGGTATGATATTTAAAAGGTGTCCTTGAGTCTATAAGTGGTCTCCATGATCAATTCATGTGATGGCATGTGTGTTGTAGCAATCATTCTAGACCTATTTTCAATCCTAGAGCATGGGGTTTGGTATGGAAGCATGAAAAATAGATCATGTCAGTATTGTTGAAGCATGGATATAGAATTATGATGTTGTATAGCATATGTATGAGGAGTTTCGTGCGGTACTTAGTTGTTTCATGCATGTTTATGGTCCTTATGGAGCAAGAAGGTGAAGACTAGTCAAGAAAGCACATGTAAGTCTTAGTGGATGGAAATTTTCAGATGTTTTTGAGTATGTATGAGTGTTGTAATGCATAGAGGAGGTATTTATGGTGCTTTAGGCAAAATTTCAGGTCAAAATGTTGAAAGAAAAGTAAGTTATGATGTTTTTGCCAAAACGAGTTCTAGAGAAGCAAAATCCAACTCAATATGGGAACTTCAGATGCTCACCCACTCACAAAAAAATTTCATGGGAAATTTTATCTTTGGGGGATGATTTTTCATTGAGATACGATTTTTTTTTAAATTCGAGGTGATTTGATCTTCAGACATTTATGAACAATTGTTAAGAAGTCAAGTTGGTTTGAAACCCTAGTAAAACCCTCATAGCAGAGTGACTTGGAAGATTTTCTTGTTATGGTCTCAAAATTATTTATAAATTATAATGTAATGATTTGGGCTTGTAGATAATCTATCAATTCTCATTTTGGTGGTGGTTTGGTGTTCCACCTATTTCAGGAACGCATAGAAAAACTCTTGTTTTGAGTAAATTTGTAGTTTTAGAGCTAAAATGGAAGTTCCAGGATGAAAAGTAAACTATTCCAGAATCCTTGGGAGGTATGATACATGGCCATTAAAATTTTAAATAAGGTATAGTGGAGAAATTTTAAGATACAAGTCATCATAGTAACACTACCGATTTTGGCCTTAAGGGCTAAAAGCTAGTCATTTTGGTTTGAAGTGAATTTGATTATTTTACATCATGGAACAACATTTTATGAGCATGGATAGTTAATAGATGTCGAATATGATGTTTTTGAGTGTTTGGTTAGATCTAAAGAGGTGGTTTCATGTTGAAACCCTAATGACCTAATTGGTCCTCTTAGGTCTCTTAAGAGGGTGTGAAGAAACAGGTGTGAAGACATGTTTTTCTCCAAATGGAATATGTTTCTTAGTGCTTGAACATGTTGGTATAAGTTCACTTGAAGTGTTCTAGGTGGTGGTTGATCTTGGAAGTGGTTTTGAATGTGATAGAGCATGTTTCACTCAAGATCGGTGCTTGAGTCCAATTTGGCAATTTGGACCTATTTTTAGAGATTGAGTTATTTAAAGGCCTTGTACTATGTGTTGGAGCTTGAAGTGAGTTGTTACAGTAAGTAGATTCAAAGAGATTTCCATTATTATACTACTTAATACTTTATGATGAGTTTTATTATGTGAACGCATTTGATTTACGGGACTAAATTATGGGTGCTTGAAGACCTAGTTGTGCATGTTTGCTTCTTAGTGAGATTCATGGTGGATATATAGGGTTGTAAAGCTTCCTGAGCTGGTTGGTGATGTTGAAAGGTTGTTCCTAACTTTTGTGGATCTTTTTGTGTCTTGACAAATCTGGAGTATGCCCTTGGATCTCATGATGCATTTGTTGGAGTGGGAGTGCCTGTTTTGGCCTATTAAAGTGTCTTGATGCTTGTTCTTGGTGTCTTTACCCTTGCTTTAGCCTATATGGGTCTCTTGAGTTGATTTATATGATGTTGTTGATAAAATTTTGAGTTAAAATGACTGACCTATATGGTCATGTCCGACCTAGAGGTGTTTTCAGCTAGTGTCATGTATATAAAGTACTATGTTTGGTTATTTGTGACTTGTTGTGAAAATGGGGATGTGAGCGAGCTAGAGGAGGATGAAGAGGAGCTTACATGGGTCAAGGATAGAGTTGAGGAGAGGTGTAATGAGGTAAGAAGAGTTGAGGATCAGATATATAATTAAAATTGACCTAATCATTCAATGAAGAAGGAGGATTGAGCGAGTTAGGAGAGAGCTTGTTTTGAGAAGGGTTTGGTGTGTTTGGAGATAATTTGAATCACCATCAGTTGTTGTAGCAACATATCTTTAGTTATCATAAATTTTAGGTGGTTGAGTTAGTGTTTGATCACCTTAGGGGTTTTAGCCTCCTTGTAGGGTTAGTGCCCTACTAAACTAAGGGTTAGTGCTCCTTGTGGGGTTGGTGCCTCACTAAAGAAATCTTGTGTGATGTGTAATATTCACATGATTCATTTGTTATGAGTAATATTAGAAGAGGTTTTAGTGGGTTTTCTTCCCCTTGAGGGTTTCCCACTTACATCTTGTATTCATGTGTCTTCTTCTTTGTTTCATGCACTTGTGAATGTTAATACACACCTAATCAACTCACATGGTTTATGTGATGAATGTATGTAATGGTAATTAAAGTAAAAAAATTGTATGACTGATTCACCACCCCTCTTAGTCATTCTACTTCTAACACCTAACCACACATGTCCAAATGCCTCTACCAACCACCGATGAAGTCAATGATGACCTTTTTGTGTTGAAGTGATCCAAAAGCACAACTAAAATTAGTAGCAAAAAAATAAATACATGAGAGGTACTTTGTTTAACCAATTTTATTAGAAGAAAACATAATTATGAGGTGGTGCAAGAAATCTTACAATATGATAAGAAGGAAACCATGGGCGAGAAAAGTAATTAGACAACAAGAACAAGTAAAGTCTCTCATAGTATTCCTCTTTCCAAAGGATAATGCATGTTTTATGGAGATTTCCAACGATCTTATAACTAGAATGAAAATCACTATCATTGGCATTTGATGGGTGAAAAACAAATCCAACCATTATTAGCTAGCTAGTTAACGAGGTTGGCAAAGATTCCCAACTTGATGACTTTGGTTGTGGCCCCATATTATGAGATCTCACTAAACATTAGAAGACTTTTATTAAGTAGTTGGTTGTGTTTTGGCTCTATGGCCATGGGAATTTTTAGTAAAAAAACTAAAATACAACTCTTGTCACTCAACACAAGTGTAAATTGTGATATAAATCAAAGGAAACTCAAAAAGCTTAGAATTTGTTTCTAGTTTGTTTCTTTAGAGTTTTCAACTTTTTTTGTTTTTCTCTATGTCAATTTTATACATCTCTAGTGGGGATGAAAAAGACACTCTCACTTTGTTAGGTACTTTTACGATTACATATATTCTTCAATTCCATTGGCCATTATTAGTCATTAGTGTACATTAATATTTAAATTAGATACAAAAAGATTAAATTATATGTGCTAATTTTGCATGCACAAAATTCTTATAGGCATTCCATTTTTTGAGCCCTATGCCCAAACCTAACCTATATTTCTACATTCTGAGATGATTTCACTTTTTGGAAAAGTGAATCTCACCCTTTTTAATTTGAGACTATTATAAATAACATACATAAAAATGATGAATATTGTTATAGGTGGATATTCGGATTTAATTAACTTCCAAAATTAATTACACAAATAAAAATAATGTTTTTCAAAGTGTTGGTCCGAAAATCTATCACTTGGGCAGATCTATGGATAAACGAGCCAACAGTGTGCAGGGCATAGCCCCTCTTTGAGTCAAAGTGAAACTGGTTTATTGCTATTCTACCAAAGCAAGAATCATGCAACTCTCACAATATTTACGCCTTCGGGGTTTGGGATCTCATCCCAGTAGGGGTGTTTCCGACTGCGAAAAGAAAGGAAAGGAAGAGAGGATGAAGAAAGAACAGTCCGAAGGAAGAAAAGAAATGAATTCCAAAGCAGAAAGGTCAGAAGGTTTATGTTTTGGGATTGGTAGTAAACAGAGCCAAACCTACTTGCATAAACGAGCAAAGCAATGATGAATAAATGACAATAAAATGCCAGATCCAATAGAATAAACACATAGATCTAGACATAAGAAAGATCTAATGCACATAACACATGTATTCAGCACAAAGTCTAAATATTGTATTAATATTTCCTTCTGTTACAAAAAGCTCAAAGTCTTTTCTCCTTACTTCTATTTTTCATCTGAAAGATATTCACTCCTGAATACAACAAGTATTCAAGTATTTATAGAAGAAGAGAAGAAAAGAAGGTAAAAACAAACCAACCACTTACAAAATATCTAAAAAGTCAATAGTTGACTTGGGCAAATTTTTGGATGGCAACATCCCATGGTGCAACATGGATGAAGTCATCGTGTATGCCAACATGCTTTTTAAATATCTTACAAAAATGATCAAAGGATCCCAAGAAGAAACCACTCTTTAGTGTAAAAGGGCGCACTTTTCATCGTGTCAGCAGGAACTTATCAGTGCCTCGGCGCACCTATCAGCATGTCGACACCACATTGTCAGCGCCTTTGGAAATGGGTGCACTTATCAGCATGTCGACAGGAACTTATCAGCGCCCTTTGGCGCACCTTTCATCATGTCGGCATGAACTTATCAGCACCCTTTGGCGCACTTATCAGCATGTCGACACCACATTATCAGCGCCTTTGGCATAACTTTTTGGATGTCAAAGCACGACAATGTCAGCGCCTTTGGAAATGGCCAAAAATGGCTAAGTCTTGAAACGACTTGATTTTTGAAAGGGAGTTTTGGGCTATTGCGAACATTATCAGAGTTCTTCAGGGGACCAAAATAAATTTTTGGGTATGGTTACCTGCAAATTGCCCTTGACAATTTTGCAGGATAACAAACCTGGCTCTTTCTGGGGACTATCTTTGAGCAAACTTCGGGGTAGAGAATCCCGGATCTCATGTGCCTATCCATTGGGTCGAGAGAGTCAAAACAAGGGCGACCGAAGGGAGAACAAAGGAAACACACAACAAACGGAAAGCAAACACACGACGAAAACAAACACACAACTAAAGCAAAGCGCATACAAAGAAGAGAGCAAGCTCTACTTCCCGAAAATTTTCGATGCTTACCCAGTATATAGGAAGCGGGAGCTCGGTTCCATCCAGATATGAGAGATAGAAACTATTCTCTCCGTTGAGCCGCTTGATCTTGAAAGGTCCTCTCCATAGGGAATCAAACTTTCCGTGCATGCCTTTTGGCTCTCTTCACTTGTCCCAGAAGGACAAGATCTCCCACTAGGAAACCCCTCTCGCTTAGCCTTTTTATCGAACAACCTATTGACTTGATTTTGATGTTCGGTGATCATGTTGACCACCTTTACTCTCTTTTCTTCAAGTTCGTTAGATACATGATCCTCTTTTCAAGAGAATTTAGAAAGTTTCATCTTCGATCGCTCGTGCAAGCAGCATAGAGCAGGAGTTACTGGGAGATAGGGATCTCAGCGTCAATTCCATATAACACTTGAAAAGGTGACATACCGAGAGACCTCTTTGGAGTAATGTGGTTTGCCCACAAAGCGTCATATAATGACTTGTGCGGGACCTGGCATTGATTCTCATTGACTAGCTTCCGTATGATGGTCACTAAGTTTTTATTGTTGGATTCTGCCTGACCATTTCCTTGAGGGTAATAATCTGAGGCGTGAGCCAAAGTTATCCCGTATTCATAGCAAAAACTAATAATTTCTCGTGAGGAGAAGTTAGAAGCATTATCAGCAATAATTTTGTTTGGGACGCCAAACCTGACAATGATGTTTTCTTTGATGAAACTGCAAACAACCTCAGAAGTGGCATGTTTGACAGGTATGGCTTCCACCCACTTGGTGAAGTAATCCGTTGCTGTAAGGACATAACTATGTCTGGCACTCGATTGGGGATTGAGTGCACCGATAAAATCAATTCCCCACTGCCTGAATGGTTCGTTGACAATGACCGGCCTGAGGGGAAAAGCAGCCAACTTGGGCTTGCCGACGAACTGCTGGCAAGGTTCACATTTTGCTACCCAGGTAGCTGTATCTTGGAAAAGCATCGGCCAATAGTACCTGGCTCGGATGATCTTGTGTGCCATCACGGAGGAGGAGAAATGGCCCCCACAGGCTGAATTATGAAAACTTTCAAGCAACTTCACCTGTTGTGGCTTATCGACACATCGCAAGAAGACACCATCTATCCCGCGTTTGTATAAACCGTCATCCCAGATGACATATTTCGCTGCTCTGAGCTTTATAGTGTGCTTCTCCTTTGCAGTTAGGTGAGCTGGACATTCGCCGTAGGTGAGGAAGAAAGCAATATCGAGAATACCATTCATCACTAGTCGCAACAAATAGGACCAGAGGCAGAGAATGGGCTGTCTCCAGATGGCTTTGTGTTTCGTTGGCACAATCATCCTTTTCCTCGGGACTTTCTGAATCTTTGTTTTCAGCCATAAGCTGACATAGGCCCTTGCCTCTTACCAGCTTGGTTGGTTTTATATCCAGGTCGTACTCCTGGACCTTTGCAATCCAATTTCCTCGCAAGCTTCCTAACTCCTGTTGAGTTAGAATTGATTTGACTGCCGTGTCAGGAACCAACACCACCGTATGAGAGTTTAAAATGTAATACCTGAAGTTTTTGACTGCTTTGACAACGGTGAAGGCATGTTTTTCCAATTGAGACATTTTTAGTTCGTGAGGCTTGAGGGGAGAGCTCATGAACGCAATCGGAGATTCAACATCCTCCGAATTCTTTTGCATCAAGATGGCAGACACAGTATGCTCAGATGCATAACTATACATGATAAAGTCCTTGGAGAAATCGGGACATACCAAGACTGGTGCGTGAGCAACGGAAGCTTTTATTTCTTCAAACGACCTTTTCCTTCCTCGCTCCATCGGAAAGTTGGTGACCCCTTCATCATGTCCAATATATGACGAGTTTTCTCAAAGAAAGTTAGGAACAAAACACCGAGAAAATTCACCTTTCGAAGAAAGAATGAACGCTGAGTCTTACTTGAAAGGCAGTAAGGCTCTGAATAGCCTTGACTCTTTCGGCATCTATCTTCGTTCCTTCTTTGCTAACAACATGTCCTAACAACTTTCCTTCCGTGACTCCAAAAACAGACTTTTTCGGGTTCAGGGAAATCCCATGTTCTCGGCATCTGGCCAATACTTGCTCTAGGTGATCACAATGATTACTTCGTTGTTTAGAGAACACAGTCAAATCATCCAGATAAACGACAATGACCTTCCCCATCATACCTTTGAATGCCAGGTCCATGGCCCGCTGAAAAGTGGCGCCAGCATTGGTTAGGCCAAAAGGCATCCTGTTGTAGGCAAATGTACCCCAAGGAGTAGTGAATGTTGTTTTAAATTGATCTTCAGGTGAAACTTCAATCTGATTCAGACTGAAAAACCATCAAGCATGGACGGCATCTCCGATCCGATTCGCTTGCGAGAACTTGATCCATTATAGGAAGTGGGTAGTTGTCTTTCAAAGAAGCCTGATTCAAATTTGAAAATCTACGCATATGCGTATTTCCCGTTCTTCTTAAGCGTCAGACCGGCACAATGTTTGCTACCCAAGTACTGTGATGGATAGGAAAGATGATTCTCGCATCCAGCATTTTCTGAATTTCAGCCTGGATGGTGCCTGAGATCTTAGGATTATAATGCCTCTGCTTCTGGTGAAAGGCTTTGACATCTTCTTTCAACGGGATGTCATGCTGGACGTCCTTTGGCTTAAAAGACTTTAGATCGGCGTAGGACCATGCCAATACATCCATGTATTTCTTCAGCAGTTTGACAAATTTCCACTTCTCTTTAGGCGTGCAACATTTTCCAATGTTCACAAACTGCGGGTGTTCTACCGAACCTAAATTGACCAGTTCGGTTTCTGGGGATGAGTCAGGATCATCTCGCCTCTTCTTTTTCACAAAACAATCATGCCTGTCGAACAACCGCTCCAGAGAAACTAGGCCCCTTGGAGATTTTATTTCCTTTGAGCTGACATATGCCGTCGTTCCCTCCGGATTCATCCTCTTGATCGGTGACCGATTCGCGGCACATAGAAGTGGATCCTTCAAAATGCAATTCTTTGAAATTTTCCGCCTTCTCCAGAAAGGCAATGAGTTGATTGTCATCGTTGAATACTTGCCAATGCTGAGAATTGTCTGGCACGCTTGGGCGGAAAACCACCTCAATGGTGTATTTGTTTGTTTTCAAACTCGGGTGAGGAGCATGAGGGATCTTTGAAATGACCAATGAATCGGCCATGTCATTTTGAGTTCTTGGAATGGATTCAATTGAAAAAGCATCAAACTCTTCAATGTTGTCCCATACTGCATTACGGTAATGCCTGAGCCTTTCATTCTTCACTTGGTAAATCCTTTTAACTTGATTCACAACTAGCTCCGCATCACCTTGCACTTTTAGATTTTTGATCCCTCTTTCCTTTGCGGCTTGCATGCCAAGTAGCAAAGATTCATACTCAGCAGTGTTATTCGTATTAAAAAACTGCAACTTGAAAGAGAGAGGAATAATCTCCTCTTCGGGAGATATTAGCACGGCTCCGGCGCCACATCCACTGGTTGCGCAGCTGCCATCAAACTGCAAAGTCCAGATCTTATTAAGATCTTCTTCTTGAATGAGAACAACCATTTTGTCAGACTCGGTAGACAAGAAATAGTTCCCCATCCCTGATGATTCAAAAAGGATTTGAGCTTTGGGGTCCTCAGAGTTAGTGACCAAGTACTTCTTTTGTGATTCTGGCTCCAAGGTCTGCATTACACCTTTGACGGGATTCTAGCCTTAGACCAGTCCATATGAATCTCTCCACCAACTTCACTGCAAAAGCTTCTCCCAGCAAAATTCCGTAGGCTGCTGGAATGTCAGCAACGAGGATGGTCATCTTTACTCTTTTCTCTGGGAATGCCACAAATGCAAATTGTGCGTCTTTGATTTGACCAATCAACGGAACCTGCTTGGTTTCCAAGGAATAACATCTGCCAAAAGGCTTGGTAAGGGTGAGGCCCAAAGCATGGGTGACTTTGTCGGCATGACGTTATCAGAAGCTCGAATCAATTATACAGTTACTCAACTTGTGGCCATTGATTAGGAGGGAGAGATAGAAAGGTTCTATCTTGCCTGATGTAGATGTTGAAGCAACATTTATGTGGGATTCAGGAGGAGTGGAAAGGATTCCTTTTGGGGAAACCTGATTAGATATAACAGCTTGACTTTGAATATACTTGGTCAATCTTACAAGCTGTTCGGGATTTGACTGAAGGTACTCGGCTTCAGACATTTGGATCTTGGTCTTTTTTGCATGGTCTATGATGTCAAATGCGGCCAAGGGTTGGGCTGGTGAAGGAATGAGTCCCTCACTTCGTGATGGTGGAGTAGGATTACTGGTCTTGATAGGAATATGAGAGGGCTGATTTGGAGGAGAGATGGGGGGAAAAGATTTCCTTGTAAAAGACTTAACAGGGAGCTGAGTAGGAAGAGGATTACCTCTTTTAGCAATGGTTGGAGGTGCGTTTGACACGACCTTCTCCCTCTACACATGGGCAGCGACCTCTGCTTCTTTTCCTTACGAGCGGGTAAAAACAACATATGATTGTCCACTCGCATAGCCCTGGGTACCCTCTTCTTCATCAGATTCCTCCTCATCAAATTCCATATACCTGATAGTAGAGTCGTCAGTCGGCTCACCGACGTCTTGATCATCTTCACCCTGAGACGAAGGTTCTTCATAATCTGCTCTTCTTCTTGATTTCGGCTAGAGCATTAACCGGAGGAGCCTCAAGCGCCAACCGTGGAGCGATTGCGGGTAAGCGCGGCCTTTGAGGAACATTGTTGGAAATGAAGTTCCTCCGTGGAATATCCGGTATGAGGCTGGGAGAAGCTTGGGCAACCGCTTCTTTAATGCAAGCAAGTCGTTCGCCATCTTTTGAAAGGCCGAATCGGACGAAGTATTTGGCGAAGGGCCCAAGATTTAGGCTTAGAGGATTCCCTTTTCAACTCGCTAGATATTATCAAATTATCTTTAATTCGGATGGCAGTGGCCTGGGTGAGAATTAAGGTAGCCACTTGTTCTTGCAGGAGCAAGAAACTTACTTTCGAGCTCATAGCGTTCACGAAGAAACACTTCTGATTTTCTGGTGTTGGAAGCATGGCGACAGGAACCCGATTGATTAATGCATTGAACCTGGCGATAAAATCACGCATGGTCTCGTTGGCCTCCTTCTTCAGGTGAGTGATCTGTGATAACAAGGAAAATGCATCTTCTAAAGGTTTGTACCTGTCTCAAAAGCATCCCGCAAGGTGGCCCAACTGGTAATAGATCCGGCCGGTAAATGCTGAAACCATTCAGCTGCAGGTCCTTGTAGAGTTTCCAGAAAAAGGTGAACCGACACATCCTCATGAGTTACATCCAAGATACTGCACGACATGATGAATGCAGATATGTGTGAATCCATGCTTTGGTTTCCACTCCCGTCGAATTTGGGAAAATTCTTTCGGTTTCGTGAGGGAGCGCGTGAACAGGATGTGGTAATGCGAGAGGACCCATAGCATTTCCCCATGGCACCGCCATCTGGACAGCTGGAAAAAGAACGCGGGCTGGGAGTGCGGTTCCACTGAGCAATAAAGCACTGCAAAGGGATGTAGAGGCTCCTTGTGAAAACCGGCTCTTCCGTGGGGGTGAGGCGCTTCTGGTTGACCGATCAGCTGAACTTAGTGATGAAAAGCGTCGCCGGTGCTACACTGAAATTGTGCCTTCAAGCCGATCAAAAGTAGGATCGACTTCTCCATGAGCTCACCTGCCACGCGTAAATGGCTCACCTGCCAGCGTAACTTCCAGATCTGGAACGCTGTGGTGCAGATTTAAAATTTATTTTTGGGTGTACTTGCTGATTTTCTGGCTTTTCTGACAAAAACCAGCATGTACTTTTTTAAATATTTAAAAACTATCCTCTTCTAAAAACCGATTGCGGTTAATGACAAATAACAGCGAGGATAAAATGACAGTGAAGATTAGCAAGCTGATTTTCGGATCTAAATTTGACTTTTTCAAAGGGTTTCAAAACTTTTGGTAAACAGTCAAAAACTCAGATCTACGGCAAAATACGGACTTTTATAAAAACTCAGCGAACTAAAGATCTCCAACTAGGCCAGATCTATGGATCTCAGAAGAAATTTTTGATTTGGATCACTTTCGCAAAAATTTTGGATTTTTAACAAAAAGTGCAGATTTGCAAACAGGCAGCGATTTTTCTGATTTTTCCAGATTTTCTTTCCTTCCACTATCATAGATCTGATAGATCTGTTTGATCCCAGTGGAGTCGCCAAAAACTGTTGGTCCGAAAATCTGTCGCTTGGGCAGATCTATGGATAAACGAGCCAACAGTGTGCAGGGCATAGCCCCTCTTTGAGTCGCAAAGTGAAACTAGTTTATTGCTATTCTACCAAAGCAAGAATCATGCAAGTCTCACAATATTCTACGCCTCGGGGGTTTGGGATCTCATCCCAAGTAGGGGTGTTTTCGATTGCGAAAAGAAAGGAAAGGAAGAGAGGATGAAGAAAGAACAGTCCGAAGGAAGAAAAGAAATGAATTCCAAAGCGAGAAAGGTCGGAAGGTTTATGTTTTGGGATTGGTAAAACAGAGCCAAACCTACTTGCATAAACGAGCAAAGAAATATCGATGAATAAATGACAATAAAATGAAGCAGATCAATAAAATAAACACAGAGATCGACATAAGAAAGATCTAATGCACATAACACATGTATTCAAAGACAAAGTCTAAATATTGTATTAATATTTTCTTCTCACTAAAAAGCTCAAAGTCTTTTCTCCTTACTTCTATTTTTCATCGAAAGATATTCACTCCTAAATACAACAAGTATTCAAGTATTTATAGAAGAAGAGAAGAAAAGAAGGTAAAAACAAACCAACCACTTACAAAATATCTAAAAAGTCAATAGTTGACTTGGGCAAATTTTGGATGGCAACATCCCATGGTGCAACATGGATGAAGTCATCGTGTATGCCAACATGCTTTTTAAATATCTTACAAAAATGATCAATGGATCCCAAGAAGAAACCACTCTTTAGTGTAAAAGGGCGCACTTTTCATCGTGTCAGCAGGAACTTATCAGCGCCTTGGCGCACCTATCAGCATGTCGACACCACATTGTCAGCACCTTTGGAAATGGGCGCACTTATCAGCATGTCGATAGGAACTTATCAGCGCCCTTTGGCACACCTTTCATCATGTCAGCATGAACTTATCAGCGCCCTTTGGCGCACTTATCAGCATGTCGACACCACATTGTCAGCGCCTTTGGCATAACTTTTTGGATGTCAAAGACGACAATGTCGGGCCTTTGGAAATGGCCAAAAATGGCTAAGTCTTGAAATAACTTGATTTTTCGAAAGGGAGTTTTGGGCCATTGCGAACGTTATCAGAGTTCTTTAGGGGACCAAAATAATTTTTTGGGTATGGTTACCTGCAAATTGCCCTTGACAATTTTGCGGGATAACACAAAGTGATTATTGATTTAGAAAATTCAAAAACAAGAGGGAAAGAGTGCACTTAGCTGAGTCATGTGGATCTAGAATAGTCTGGGTGGTCTAAGTGTAGGAGCAGAAAAATATGGGCTGGAAATTCTTCATTGTTGAAGCGTAACTTGAAACTAAGCCTAGTCAAAATTCTACAACTTAGTCCAAAGTGTTTGTATGGTCCTGACCCTTATGTACAGTATTGGACCTACTTGGAATTTTGGTATACAACTTCCCGAGTGCTTTTCTTTCCTAGAAATGTGTGTTGTTGTGCATCGGTCTTATCTATTTTCCTTCAGAACAACTTTGTAAACTCATCTCAAACCCTAAAAATATTTTATTACAAGAAGGAATTCGTGTAAAACAAACTTAGGTGGGTACCCCTCTACACTATCGATGTTATCACTTTTCTGAAGAGGGCTCAAAACGCACGTCTTTCTCTTGGCATGTGACATCTATCGTAAACAATCAGACTTGACAATCGTGCTTTGATAATGCTTCACTTGAGTTTCACACTTGCTCAACTACTTGGGAAGGGTCACTTTTGCTTTTAGGATGAAGGTGGATACTCCTATACCTAGGAGGAGGCTTCAAACTAGTAGAGGGTGTTACTTAATGGATGTGCATGAGGTATTTCATAGTTTAGGGAGTTTTGAGTGCATTTAGTGCTTGCTTTTGGATGAGCGAGTTCATTAAGTGCCATGTCCATAAATTAGGTATGATTTGTTTGCTTATATATGCTTATGAAGGTTGTTGTATCATGAAAGGCCAACCAAGGGGGTATATTTGTTTATAAGAATGTCATAGAATTGAAATAATTAACTAAAAACATGTCGGTCCAAAGCTGCATAATAGGCTCAGGATATAATTGTACATCCCAACCCAAACCAACATTGTTGGAATGGAGGAGAAAAGTGTGTTTTGACTTCATAGGCATAAATCATGAGTGTTTCTAGTTGTATTTTATGCAGTTAAACTTTAAATACTAATGAAAAAATTGGTGTGCTAAGTAAGAGTGAGGAGAGTGTATTTGTCCATGCAAGTGTGCAATCAAGATCAATAGTGTCAAAGGATAGATTGCCAAATTTGAGTGTCTACAATAGATTGATATAGGTCATTTCACATCTGTACATTCTCCCACCTCATGGATCATTGATATTGTTTCACCAAATGCAACCAATGCATGTCCTATATGATCATTTACCTTTGTTAACATGATTGTAACTTGTGCCAAAATAGGAGTTTTGAAACAAGGTGCAGACATTTGCTGACATGCCGAGTAGGGAAGACATGACACATGGTAGAGATTGTTATTTGCACAAAAATCTTTATAAAAATAGGTTTTATTTGGATTAATTGTGGCTAACTTAAACTATAGGAAATTCAATTTGTCATATTTAAATTGCATGGACTATGCCACCATTAAATGGTTGACCAAAAACTACAGTGAAATCGACCGCATCCACTATACGAAATGCATCTCGGTGTAATTATAACAAAAGACTTAATTATTCCTTTAAATGAATCCTTTTAATTTAAACTTTAACACGTTCAAAAGTTACAAAATTTATTATCCACTCTAGAGAGTAAATCTCAATTGAGAGGTTTGGATTGCTCACATACTTCTATGAGGTTAAAATTCAAGGATAAATTTATTAAATCACATATAAAATAAGTGTCTTTGAAATATTCTTACATTTATTATTAAAAATAGATTATAGGACTTTTAGTTCTTAAACATATGGTATAGTTTATAAAATTTGTTTATATATAAATTTAAGTGACTTTTTAAATTAAATTCTATAAATAAGGCGTGTTAAGTTTTTTTAAAGGTGTTATCGAAATTTATTTTTATAAATTTATAATCATTTTTAATATTCAATTATTTATTTAAATTTGTTAAATAATGTTAAGTATAAGATAGATTAAATATTAATAATATATAAATTAATAACACTCATAAATATTAAAGTATACAAATTGACTTCTTTAATCACACACACACACTTAAGGTAATTATGGATTGACCCTAGACAACAAAAAAAAAAGATGATAAATAACGGTTTAGGGAATGCCCACAATGGGTTTGAAAGTGCAGGATATGAAGTATCAAATATAATAGAGAAGAAACATAGTGAACAAGAGTTTAATTTTGATAATGAAATAAATTTGAATCAAGACTCCATCATCTATACCCACCAAATCCCAAGAAGGTAGAACAATCATAGCCTTGCCCCATGACCCATAAATCCTTAGAATTTACATTAGATTCGCCAAAACATGAGAAAAATTATCCTCAACATTAGAGAAACATGGTTTAGGTATATAGACATCCCCTATTATTCACTTAAGATCAACGCATGTAGCCTTATCTTCCTAGCTATGATGCACAAAGACTCACCGAACTCCATCTTAACATTCGCCAATCCATCCATTTTCAACACTTTTCACAAAAAAAGTTGTTGTGAAGAGATAATCAAAACACTTATATTACATTTGGGGGCATGAAATGAAGCATGTATGAGAGTACCATATCTTATGATTGCAAGTTCGGACAAGGCATTTCATAAGGTGTCATTTGATAAACGACGTGAAATCGGTCATTCCATATCATGATTGACACAAAGGATGCCTACAATCTTCAAATGTTTGTCTCCATTTGCAAGAGCTTGGATGAAAAAAGTTAAATTGGATGCATATTAAAAATAATAGAGCTTGTAGCTCATTAGGGAAGGGATTCCTCCATATTGACTACAAAGAATTTGTAAAGGCCCTTAAATCCGCCCTTTGTTGTCGACCCAATCAACAATATTGTTTCCATCGCACTTAGTGTGTTGGAAGATAATATGCTCGAAATGTTATCTTATTTTACTAACCTCTTCCATGTCAATTTTAATTTTCCAAGGAAAATAGACCCTCCATTCACAAAATTGATAATAATCTTCAAGTCCCCTTCAACAATAATATTTTCCAACCCTCTATCTCCGGGTAATGAAGCCTTGCCTTCAACGATATTATTAGTATCAAGCTAATATTCATAGAGAAAATTAAAATAGGTTGCCCACTTCCATTTATGAAAACACCATCACACCCAGAGGGACCAGGAGCTATAGTATTTGTTTTCACTAGAACACTATGTGTGCTAAAGACCTCATCCGATCTAGTTGAATGCTCACCCGAAGCGCGCATAGCTACTAGGTCCCTCCTTTGTATTTGTTTGTCAAGATGTTAGCATACATATTCGTAATGACATTCAATCAAACATCCATTCAACCTATTAAACCATTACACACACTTACTTAGAAACACATGTAATAAGGAAACAATGATTATAGATAAACCATAACTAAGATCGAGGCATCTCTATACTCATTTACATCAATGATCATAATCCAACCACAATTATCCACTAGTTCTCATAAACATCTACATAGTAATAAGTTGATACATAACATCCAGTACATGTGAACACAGAGCCATGTGTGCATCTATAATAGAGCAACATCACACTAACACAATGGTGATGACAATAATGATACGCATAACAAGTCCTAACCAAGTATTTATAGGGGTGGGAAATTTCCCTTCACCTCCCATGCACCTCTTAATAATAGGCATGCTCAAAATAGCCATGTGTACAATAAATTGTCTAATAGTATCCTGCTTTAATCCTATTAATAGTTAAACTCGTGCATGTGCTTTAGCTTCAGTTTATATGTGTTTTCTCCAAAAATAGTCAATCCTTTCTTGCCAAGGTAACCTTTGCATGATGAGCACTCCAAGTCTATATTTATCCTGCTTCCCAAAAAATGGCTAAGTCCTTAATCTTCCTATATGCATCATCCCATGCGCCACATTTCTCAACCTTTGTGCTACCTCTACTTTTGTGTGCATGCACATTCTGCTGTTTTCACACTTAGTCATTTTATCATCCCAACATTACCCCACACTAGGTATGTTTATCTGTCTTGACAACACTAGATATTTTCACATAAAATAATAGTAAGACATCCTCTTTGGATTAAAGAATGAAGAATAAATAATATGGTTTTGCTAAAGAATCAATTTTTCTTAGGGGAAGGAGTACAAGAAATTCCTTGATCAATATTTTCTCTAGCTCCTTCCACCCCTCCAATTCCTTACTTATCTATAATGGTGTGTTATCAACAATTCTTGGGACCTTTGTAGGAGTCAAGTCATCAATCTTTCCCTTCAATTATTCAATCAAAACTTCCAGTTATTTTTCCGTGTCATCCAATGCATCCATCTTGCATGTGATCGTGGGAAGAGTTCCTTTATTTTGTCCTTGAGTGAGGTCTTCAACATGTTTATTATTTCCCTCTTCTGTTCCACCTCGACCAATACCTTTTCTCATTCCACCCTATTATTCTTGTTCTTGGCTTAGAACTCCTTCAAATCCACTTCATCTCTAACAAGCAAACCCACAACATGATCAAAGTCTGAAAGTTATCAAACACAAACTCTACCACTTGCTCAACCTCTTTAGCCTCCACTACCAAAGCATCATACTACACGAGGTGTTCTTTGATCTATTACATGGCACTCTCTTCTTTGTTGAGCAGTACTTCTTCCGTGGATTCTATGGTGAGATTTTTCTTCTCGAGCATAATCATGCACACCAAGTCCTCTAGACAATGTAATTTTGATTCATATGAAGGTTGGACTTGATCAACCAGAGTTCGGGCACGCGATTGTAATTACATCTACAAATCATTCCACCTTTTTATATGACGTGCACATCCATCCCTTCTCTTCATGTACTTCTTGATTTAGTTGCATGATGATCTTATCTTTCTCCTTGATCTCTTTATCCCTCTCTCTTATTTCCTTATCCTTCTCTTCTATCTCCTTGCATATTCCTTATGTGGCAGTCCTTATCAAAAATTCTCACCCCTACGTCCACTGATAGTTTGTTAAGCACATTACATGCTTGTTCATCCTGTTAGCATCTATGCATTGAATATCGATAAGCCTATCTTAGTGTAGACTTAAGTCAGGTCTTAGGTATCGATTGTACGCTAACCTCGAAATCTAACTCTTCCATGTGTGACTAAAATGCTTAGTAAGGATTCTTCCTTCCTAAAGAATTACCAACATAAGAGATCTTCTTTAGACATCGTACTTTTGGTATCTTGCCCACAACACTTTGTGAGGAACATCATCATATTACATCATAGGGCCCTAGGGTGTGTTCCTTGGTTTCATGTTATTCCCACATGGTCACTCTCGGAAAGATCAATGCAAGGGTGTTCTCTATGCCACTTGATACTTCTTCACCCATCTTATTTTCTTCCTCTTCCCCACGCTCCACTTCATACTCACCACACACTCTATAATGCACTCTACCTCATGCTTAAACCGATGCTCAACTTCTAGCTCAATAGTGTGCTCAAATCCATGCCCCTTAGTAGGATCCTACCTCTAATACAAAAACTCGGTATAAGGTAGTTCATGGCCTCCTACCTCTATTTCCATGACTGGGGTCTCCTCATGATGCACGCCATGTGCTTCTTATATTTGACTCCTCAACATCATGAACAAGGGATCATTTTACAAAACTTTCTCTTCTTCATTCCTTCCAGTCTCCTCCTCATGTCTCCCACTCTCCTCTTCATCTCCCTCGGCCTCTTCGGTGTCTTTTCTAGACACTACTTTTAGCTTCTTCTTGATTGGAAACTTCTTCCTTGTTGATGGATACTTTGTGCTCACACTCGATTCCGAATCCTTGTGCGTTAGTGTCTTATTTATAGTTACACTATGAATAGGAGGAGTATCTTTGCTTCTCTCTTCCTCCTCACTGACAGGAGGAGTATCCTTGTGCATTCTTTTATGTCCAACGGTCTTCTTCCCTATAGTTGGGATTGTTAAGTCATCTTCCACATACTTTCCATCAACTTTTCTAGGCTTTAGATAGATATAAATCTTTGTTGTCACCACATTAGCAATTTCCAAAGTAATAGACTTGGACATATTGATATCATATGATATCAATGTCTCTTCATACACACTCTTCTTGGGATAGACATATGTCTTGCACAAGGTGTGATAATCATAGTCTATCTTATCAAGATCAAACCTCAGTTTGCGCACCTCTGAAAACCTATTTACTATAGTTTGAAAGTATTGTTCTATAAAGGCAAACAAAAATTTTCACCAAGGACTCTTTTTCCCATCCTTTGAATAAAAATAACCAATGGTCTTCTTCCCTATAGGATCTTTTGGGATTTTTAAGTCATCTTCCACATACTTTCCATCAAGTCTTCTAGGCTTTAGATAGATATAAATCTTTGTTGCCACCACATTAACAATTTCTAAAGTAATAGACTTGGACATATTGATATCATCTGATATCAATGTCTCTTCATACACACTCTTCTTGGGATAGACATATGTCTTGCACAAGGTGTGATACTCATAGTCTATCTTATCAAGGTCAAACCTTAGTTTGCGCACCTCTGAAAACCTATTTACTACAGTTTGAAAGTAGTGTGTGATAAAGGTAAACAAAATTTTGCACCAAGGACTCTTTGTCCCATCCTTTAAATAAAAACAACCAATGCGAAGTGTCGATAGACAACAAAATCAACCTAGACTTATACCATCTATTATACCATCTATAATACCATCTATTATACCATCTATAATACCATCTTTTATACCATCTATCCTCCCTAGACTTATATACATTTCTGATGGTATCACAAGTATAGTCAACAAATATTTTTACAGGGATGTTTTTTCCTTGGGAACGCCCATATGTTGTCATTAGGCCCATCGGTACCCCCTAGCTCACGAGAAAACAATCAATAGCAAAACATTACCAAAATTAATCTTGTCCCCTGTACGCACCTCCTCAATGATCTCTTTGGTGAAGAGCCCAACAAGGTTATACACAGTGCCTTTACAAATTTTCTTTACGATATGGAGCCATCACTTGTTTACCTATCCCCACCTTTCTGTATGTTCAACTTTGTCAAGAATCGAGCAGCCATTCGATCATAGGATCATTAAGCTTAGTGATATCCATTGTGTGCCTTTCCCATTGATAGTTCATTGCTTTGGAAGTCTTCTTCAATCCATCATCATCTTGAGGTCTACCGGAAGTTGTCCATGTGCTTCAAAGGACATAGAATTTGCCAATTAATGGTGTGGTAAGGTACATCCTTCTTCCAATGAAATAGAAGAAGTATTCATGCACACACAACATCAATTGAATTGATATAGCCACTCGAGTTTTCCAAAGTACAAAATTTCATGTAACTAAAGAACTTCCACATTCTACAAAATGTGATGCCCGTTGTCATCATAGATTGTCTTATTATCTGATCCTTTCCTTTATCCTACGAGATAAGCTCAACCTCTATCTCGCATGCATTCGAGTATAAACGATGGTTGTAATCATTATATGTCATTTGTGCATATGAAAAACCCAATCTTTCCCCATAAGCACTCCATATGAGTACTGCGGTTCAAAGTACCATTTTTCCTGTATATCCTCAATCAGGCAGTCTTCTCCTTGCCCTTACATTTCCCTTCTCCCTTTGGTGATACAGATCACTACCTTTCTAGGTGCCCTATCATGCGTAAATCCAAAATTTAAGGATATTATTTTGTTGTGCCTTTAGTGCCTTGAACTTCCTACTCTAATCGCCCATGCGAAGTATTATTTTCACCTTATTTTCCTCACCCAATTTAGTGCCCTAGAGTGCAAACCCTAACCAAAAACACTTCAAACCCTTATCCAACTACAAATAAACTTCCACATCACCCCAAGCCTCAAACTTCCTTTTGAAGGAGCTAAACTACTCGATTGTGTCCTTATTTCAATTTGGTTTAGTCAATTTTCTAGCTCTGTACTCTATTTCGCAAGAAATTGCACGAATTTGCTCTTGAAAATGGACAAGTTCTTCACAAGGTAAGGTAAAAATGAATTTACCTTGACGCATTTTTATAGATTTTTAAATTTTTACCACATTTAATGCTTGCCACCAACCACCGTGATAATAACTTCAAATATGTTTTTTCTACTTTTTCAAACTTTTCCCACTGCTTCCTTCTATGTGTTGTAGACGTAACGTTATGGAGTGCTTACGACATCCTAGGTCACATACCTCCTCGCACGTGCTCCCATGCATCATGGTACATAATCATTTGTGTTTTATTCAAATTAGTTCATCATATCATTGCCTACCTCCCTGTTGGGCCCCTAAAATATTGGCTAAGTGCAAAAAGGTGGGTAGGCGCGCAAGGCCTAGTTGAAGAAAGGCGTGCAAGGAGAAGGTGCACAAGGAAGGGTTTAAAGAAGGGTTTAAGGAAAACCATGGTGCACACACGGATAGAGCCAAGGTTTTAGGACTTAGCCATATTGGACATTTTGGGAAGGACACGAGAAAATCGTGACCCATGCGTGCATGCGGAATGGATAAGGTGTCAACCTGATGACAAGTTGGACAAGGAAGGAATATGCCCTACATTAGAAGCTTCTAGAAGGACATCATGGAAAGGAGTGGTGAGATCAGGCCTAGAGGAGCATGTGCTCATGGAGGACCACATTCGAGACATAGTGTGACAAATATGAGGTTGCGAGAAGAATGAGTTGGCTGTTCAAAAAGGCTATATATACAAGTGCCTATAGAAGTAAGAGATATAGATAGAGGGTAGAGTTCTACAGAAATACTGCAAGGACTCTGTTAGCTTGGGTAAATAAGGGTAGGAAAGGATGTATCAAGGGTATGGGAGTTATAAATTTTCTTTTGAGGGCCTAGTTATATGAATATAGTTATAATGCATGACTATGGTCTGCCTTTCTGTGACATTTTGTAATGGGCCTAATGAATGTAATGAGGTTACCAATTTATGTGAATATGAGCATTAATGGTTCTAATGCATACATCCTTCTTCATAGCTCTTTTTCATTTATGTTTATGAACTAAGTATGAATGTTTGTATGACTTCCTTTCTATTTTGGTGTAAGTTCTATAATCTGTTAAGCACTTTATGTCTAGAATGACTGCAAGGATCTAGAAGCCGTTCTGAGCTCTATGGTGCTTGTATGTCTTATTTCCTTTCAAATCTCTTAAACTCGGATCATAGATGATGTTTCCCACTAAACTCACATAAAAGAGAGACTCGGTGCCGTGCGTGCCTCGGGTGAGCACCAGTGCCCCTATTGGGTGATAGGTTGGCATGCATGGGATTTCTTTCCTTTGTGATGGGGTAAAAATGACTACATCTTGGTTCCATTGCTAGGACCTCTTTTCAAAGTTATAGTGGGAAATGGCATACATCATGATCTGGGTAATGAGTAATGACAGAATGTTTAACTTTGGAAAGTGTTGAATCATGGTTCAAGAGCACGGAGGATGAATTTTCTCAGAGATTTAGCATTGGACCTGAGTTTGATGCATGTAGGTGGGTAGAAGAGAACCTCTACCATGATTTATATGAAACATTTTTTTGTTGCTTCCCAGTAGAACTGTATGAATGGCTCTCAGCATATGCATCTAGATCAAGCTGGTATTATAGATCATGTGCGTGGACCCAAGAAGAATACCAAGGTTGCAGGATGAAATCGATCACGTGGACTCATGTTGTGGATCATTGGTGGAAAGGTGTGTTGGCTAGCTACACTCTGGAGTATGCTATTTCTACATATTCTTGTCTGAAATTTGTTGAGTTTGAATTTCTATGGGAGCCCAGAGGATCATTTCTATGTGTGTTATCCCTCTGGAAATGAAGATCTTGATTGTTACTTTGAGTTTAGAGGCATTTCCAATGGCCGGCTAAACCATTCTGAGCGTTGGGTGAGGAAGCTAGGGTGGAGGAAGATGGTAGATATTATGATGGAGAAAGAAAGGGAGGAGAGATGACTCAAGTATAGTGAAGCACGTGAAAGGGAGATTGCTAGACAACACGTGAGGTTGCAAGTGTGATGGATCTATGGAGGCAGATGTTGTGGGAAGGAGTTGAGGTTCACATGGAGGACGTGGAACTTTGAGGAGCCTATCTTTACCCCATCTTGGAAAGTGCATAAGAGAGACCCTTTGGCTTCGATGAGAGTTCGTCACATGGAGAGAGAAGAGTCATTGGCATGTATCTGAACCCACCTAGTGACCAAACCCTGGCGCTTGGTTTTCTAGATCAAGGAAGGAGTATTGTTGACCCAGTTGGTATCAGTGGAAGTGACAAATTTGCGCCTAGGAGATATAATTTTTCAATTCCCACTTCTATGGCTACACATATTCCAGTATTCGGAGGAATATTTGGACAAGGAGCAAGTACACAAGCCTTGGTCTCACATTTGGGAGTGGTGTGGGGTACATTAGTGGTAGTGGGGCATTATCACAGACCATCGATGTGTAGTTCAAGTGGAACCTTGGGGACACTTGGCATAACCACTACAGGACCTGGTGGTTCTGGTGGATCTAGTGGGTCAGGAGGAACAAGACCAGTGGACAGTGGATACAGTAGCTCAAGAGGCATAGGACTTGGTGGACCTAGTGGATCTGGAGGAGGAAACATTGGAGGGAACCAAGGCTCTGGCTCAGGAGGACAAGGGCCCCAGCCACCCCCTCAAGTCTTCTTTGAGATGTCTTTACATTTTCCAGATTACAGAGGTATTGAAGATGTTACAGAACATGTTCACAAGTGTGAGCTACTATGGCACGCAAAGGGGATCACAACCCCGGAGCGGAAGGCTAGTCAGTTTGTAATGACGTTGCAAGGGCGCGCACATAGCTGGTATAGGAAATATGACCCTCATCAAATGGTGGTGGATTATATTGCTTTAAAGAATGCCTTCTTGGTAGAATTCCACATCCCTGAGTTTGAATAGAAGAGCATCAGTGCCCTAAAGGAGATTCAACAGGGAATGGCGGAGAGTGTGTAGGAGTATGATGTGCACTTTAAAACTCTCTTGTCTAAGTTATCATATGATATTCACCCTTCACAGCATGCTTAGTGGTTTGTTGGAGGGTTGATCACACCTTTTAGAAGGGCCTTATCTCATAAAACTTTCATAGACCCACGTGAGGCGTTAGAAGCTGCTCTACGCGTGCCGAGGCTGTTAGAAGTGTTGATACTAGTATTAGCCTATTTTTGGAGGCTCAGATTGTTGTTATGGCTAAGTAGCTAGAAAATTTGTCTGCAAACTCAGCCCATGAGACTCACAGTGGTTTATGGTGTATAGATTATGAAGTAGAGGGGCATGTCAAGGATAGTTTCCCTCGGAGGATATGCACCGTGATCAGTAGATTGTGAGATTTGTCATGGGGACCATGATGCAAGTAGATGCCCCTTGTTACAGTGTGTAATTCGGAAGAATGTGTCTTGCTACTATAAGATTTACACCTCTACAACCCATGATACTAAGGATTGTAGGCTTATTGACTAGATCCATGAGGCCATTGATCATGGGGTGCACCAGACCAACATTACCAGTAGTTCTAAAGGTGATGATCGTTGTTATGAGGAGCACGCGAGATGGAGGCGCGCATGGAAGGGGATTTCGTAGAGGATTCATGGTCATGGTAACCGTGGAGGAGGAAGAAGTGAGTTCCCACGTGGAACTTGTTTTAATTGTGGGTCTACAGAGCATTACAAATGAGAGTGCCCAGACCTATTACAGTGCTCATGGTGTGGGAAGAAACACAAGTATGAGGAGTGCCTAAGTTGTTTGAGCACATGAATCAAACAATGGAAAGATAAGGGTACTGCAATGGTAAGCATTAAGAAGATGGACACACAATGGATGCCACGGGTAACACATGATGTAGGATTAGAACCTATTTTAGTAACAACAAGAGTAGAGGCCTGCACGTGTAAAGGAAATACCAAGGCAGAGGACTCTGGTTTCAAGAGAAGAAGTGGTGCATGGAAAGTACCCAGATCCTGCTCATCAGAAGGAGGTATATCAAGATACCATGGATGTCATTCAAATTTTACAAGGAGAAATCCAAAGTGTCTAAAGGAGAAGTCTAGGAGGGAGAGCAAAGGAGGAAGGTCGAGGTGCAAGAGATGACCTGGATGAGGTCAGGGAAGTATGTAAAATTCTAAGGCAAGAGAATGTTATTCCCTTGCTAGGAGCATGGTTGAGGGAGAAGGTACCATGCACTGAGAAGAGCGCGAGAGGCGTAGGTCCTGCATGCAAACCTTCCCCCTCACAGCCTTGACTATGATAGGAGATCACGTTAAATGTAGTGGTGGATGGATGGCTGTTGAGTAATATCCTCATTGACATAGGTGCGGAGGTCAATGTTCTCACATTGGATGCATGGCATTAGATGGGAAGGCTGCATTACTGACCATCTTCAAATGTGTTGTATATGAAAAACAAAACAAAGGAAATGCCCATTGGTGTCTTAAAGGATGTAGTTATCACCATTCAAGGAGCTAAGTTTATTGGGGACTTGAAGTCTTGGCACTGTCGAGGCAAACAATTTCCCAGCACTACTTGGGTGCCCATGGTGTTACAAGAATAATGTGGATCTTCGGTTCAACAAAGGGTACATCAACTTTGAAAATGAGGAGGAACGAGTCATCATACCCCTGGCTGATGGGAAGTCAACACCCTATACTAAACCCTTGGGAGAAGAGGTCCTGGATAGAATATATGTGCACTTAATCAGGGATCTAAGAGATAATCCATCCTACCGATGGAGTTATCTAGTTTGAAGATGCTCAGTCGGTAAGTGACACCACTAGTCTAGCATGTGATAATTGGGCACATGGGACCTATGAATTGATCGAGACAACATTTAAGAGGATCGGTGACAAAGGTGATAAAGGCATGCATAGTCGGTGCACCTAGGAGGAAAAGAGCTACCTAAGTACTCAAGAGGAGCCTCCCTTGAGGTCTTTTTATAGAAAATGGAAGCTCAGTGGAAGGAGGAAAATGAAATAAGGGGGATATTAAGTTATTTCCTATTAGGAAGGAATTGTTACACGCTAGTGGAAACACATCGGGATAATCTCTTGGAATGGAGCAAAGTGAGAATTGCCTTCTCTATTCATTTCTCTAGAAGTAATGTGCCCACCACCATCAAGGACTACCATGGTAAGGAGCCCGCCTCTTTCCACGTCAAAGCCTGTGAGAGAACCTGGAGGGAAGGTGCGGAAGCTTTACCACCATCCCTCTGGGTGCACAAACTATATTCTACACTACAGGGTTACGCGCGTGCATGGTACATACATTACGAGACGCCGCCACCATAGGGGAATTAGCAAGAACTAGCGGTGACCTAGTTCAAACATTCGAGTATCAAAGTACCAAGCCATCAGTTGATAAGGCATTGTAGGTTATCAAGCACCTTACCATGGGGGATAGTGCCATGGCTAGAAGATAGGTTGTTGGACTTGCTTGGTGAACTAGGTTTGGGGAGCACTTTGAAGAAGAGGAAACAGAGGAGGATCAGTTTGAGCGCGTGTGTGTGAAAAAGGAGAAAGGAAAGCTTGTATATGTGATTAATGGGGAGGAAGTAGAAATCTTGGATGTTAACCATTCTGTAGGGATGCACGAGGTAGTGGATAGTGTTGATACTCACATGTGCACACACCTACCATGAACCTTTAAAAACTAAAAAGGTTAACATCAGCTCAGGAGAAGAACCTAAGGAAGTTATCATTAGAGATTACTGGTTGGAGAAGGAAGTCTCTAAGATCATTGATATTTTGTGTGAGTTTGAGATTTATTTCCATGTGGTACCATGAGCTCAAAGGCGTCCACCATTCCTTGGGGGAAATGAGGATAAAACTAAAGGATGGTGTGTGCCCGGTCAGGAAGAGACCCTACCGGATGAATCCCAATTTACGCATGAAGGTAAAGGAAGAGATAGACAAAATGATAGCATCTGGGATCATTGAAGTTGTTGAAGAATCGGAATGGATAAGTCAATGGTAATCAACATCAAGAAGGATGGGTGGATTAGGATCTGTGTGGATTATAGGGAGACTGAATGTAGTTTGTGTCATCGATCCTTTTCCAACCCCCTTCACTGAAGAAATTTTGGAGGGAGTCACTGGGCGTGAAATCTATTCCTTTACGGATGGATTTTGAGGTACCACCAAGTCCAGATTACAAAGGAAGACCAGAGAGAAGACAACTTTCACCATTGAATGGGGAATTTTTGCATACATGGTCATGCCCTTTGGGTTGAAGAATGCACTGTTGTTTTCTCATGCATAGTGGTATAGGCATTCCAGGACTTCATCCATAAATTTCTTCAGGTCTATCTGGATGATTGGATGGTGTATGGGCTAGTAAAATACCATTGTGATAATTTGAGGCTGATGTTTGAGAGGTGTCTGGTAGTTGAGGATATCCCTCAACATTAAGAAGTGTGTCTTTTGTTACCCCCTTTGGAACGTTATTGGGGCATATCATATGTAAGGAGGGCTTGCTAGTAGATCCTACCAAGGTTGTAGTGATTGTGGGATTGGGGGAGCCTACTAGCCAAAGTGCACATGGGTTTCTTGGACACACATGAGCTACTATCGGAAGTTCATCAAGGGGTATGCCAAGATCACACACCTTTAGAATAATTTCTCAGACATAAAAGTGCCTTCCATTGGGGAAAGGCGTAGTAGAAGGTGTTTGACACATTGAAGGATAGGCTTGTCACCACGCCTATATTACGTTTTCCCTCTTAGGATAAGCCCTTCCATGTTCATGTAGATGCCTCTGGAACGACCATTGGGGCAGTGCTTGCACAACCTAGTGAGGGAATTGTTGATCATCCCCTATGCTTTGCAAGTAGGAAGTTGACACCAGCAGAGTAGAATTATACTACGACCACGAGCACGAAGCATTGTCAATGATCTACATGCTTCACAAGTTTAGAACAGTATATGTTGGTAACTCCCTTTATATTTTACACTGACCACATGGCGTTAAAGTACTTGGTGAATAAGCCCATTCTACAAGGGCACATATGTCGGTGGGTGTTATTATTTCAAGAGTTTGAGTTCACGGTAGTTGTGAAGCCTGGAAAGAGTAATTGTGGACCTGATCATTTGTCAAGGATTGATTCAGGGGAGGATGTGTAGAGCATTGAAGAGACAATGCCAAACACGTAATTTTTTAGGTTGCGGTACGTGCCCTTGGATTTGGAGGAAATTAGTATTTCTAAAGGAAGGTGTGGCGCCAGAAGGGATGAAGACATTAGAGAAAAAATAACTAGCCATACACGTCGCGCCCTACATGTTGATCAGTGGGGACTTATATAAATTAGGGCATGATGAAGTTTTGTGCAAGTGTGTACTAGAGCATGAGCACCCCGCCATCATAGAGGAAGCACACGGAGGAAGTGTGCAGGTGGACATTATACAGGTGATGTCACCGAGCGTAAAATATTAATGGCAGGATTGTGGTGGGAAACTCTATATAAGGATTGTAAGGACTATTGTAAAGCATGTGACCATTGTCAGTCCATTGGCACGTCAGGAAGAAGAGATGAAATTTCTTTGTGCCCTATCCCTAGCGTTGAACCTTTTGAGAAATGGGCAATAGACTTTGTAGGCCCTATTGCACCAGTAAGTGCATGTAGGACTAGATCACGCTATGTAATCACTTGCATGGACTATTTGACAAGGTGGGAAGAGGTAGCCCCAACTAAAGATTGCACAACAGCTATAAGCAACAAGATTTTTGTGGGAAAACATTATCACAAGGTATGGATGCCCTTTAAGTTTAACCAGTGATAGGGGTACACATTTCTTGAATGAGACCATGAGGATCCTATTAGCAGAGTTCATGGTGGCTCATCACAAGACTACACCTTATCACCCACAAGAAAATGGAACCGTAGAAGCATTTAACAAAATACTAAGTCATACCCTAACAAAAATTTGTGATGTCGGAAGACAAGATTGGGATGACAAGGTATCATCATATTATGGGCTTATAAGATAACTTATAAAATTTTGAACAAAGCCACACCATTTCAATTGGTGTTTGGCATGGAAGTTGTTCTATCAGTTGAGTTCATGATACCTTCTCTGCGAATAGCGCAGCAGGAGGGTTGGCTGATGAGCAAGCGCTGGAAGAGAGAATTGATGAATTGATGAAGCTGGATGAAAGATGATCACTTGCTAGGTGGAGCCAAACAACAGAAAAATCAAAGCAAAAATCATGGCATGATCGCCACATTAGGAACAAGAAATTTGAGGTTGGGTAGATGGTCTTACTATATGATTCTAAGTTTTTATGCCATCTGGGAAGTTGAAAGTCCATTGGTTGGGTACCTACACAATCTCGTAACATCCTTGCTTCAGGTGCATGTCGATTATAAACACTTTGGATGGAATGAAATTTCTAGACACTTCAATGGGAGTAGGTTGAAGCCCTACTATAAATAAGGCTTCTTGGTGTTTGTAAATAAGGTAGTTTTGCCAGATAATTTAGAATTTCCTTTATGCATTTCCTTTCTTGTGTTTCCCTTTCGCGTTGTTGTTTTGTTTTGCACCTTGGGTGCTAGTAACCTTGTTACTTTTTAGGGTTTTGAATGTGCAGAGGGTCATGCATCATTTAAGTGTGGGGTGGAGTGATGTGAAGGAAAGCATGGGTAAAGTGCAAGGAGGATTCTGTTGGAAAGCTCGGTTGAATGGCCCTATTGAAAGAGATTCATGAAAGAAAAGGTGGAAAAGGATGGTTGGTGTCAAGATAAGGCTACTTTCAGATCCCACATACAGAGAAGGAAGAAGTGCATAAACAACACGAGGTAGGTGAGAGCAAAAATCATGACAGAAGAAGTGCCTTCGGTGCTGGTGATGACGCATGTGCAAGAGTCTCCTGTCGAGATGGATTGATTGTGTGCGGAAGGTTGGAGATTATCCATGTAGGTTGGGCACGTGAGTTAGGGCGCAGAAGTCAAGATTTGTTTGAAAAATCTGCTTTAAATGTTAAAAGTATGGTGGTAGGTGAAGTAGCATTTAATGCTTAAAAATAGGAAAAACTATAAATAGAGGTTCGGGCATTTCATTATTCACTTTACGTATAAGGAGAAAGAAGCGCTTTTGCATCTTTACAAACTAGGGCTTCCAAAACTGATCCGTGTGAAGAAAAATTTGAAGAGTTTGAGCGTGAGTAACTAGTTTGGATTTGTAAACTAGAAGGAAGGGATTTCATGGGCGTAAGAGAAATTGTGAGAAGGCGTCATCTTGTGAAGGAACTATCCCAGTTAGGGTTTGAAGAACTAGGGCATGGGTTTAAGGGGTTTTCTTCACAAGTTTGAGATCTAAGGTTGGAGGGAGTGGAAGAACAGAGTAACAAGAAGTGATTGAAGTGATAAGAGGACGTAGATAATGGCACCCAAGAAACAGTTGGCACATGTAAGAAGGAAAGGCAAGGGCAAGAGGCAAGCAAGGAAAGCAATAAGAAATTGTCACACATACAAATGAAGAGTGGTACGTAGAAATGCAGTACCAGATGGAGTGTTGCTGGGGAAGGAGTGGGAGTCCCATTTAAGAAATATGTCAGTAAATGATTACAATCATCACTCGAGCACAATCGAGAAGGAAATGGTGTTGGAGTTAGTGTGCCCAACAAATAAAAGGACACCAAAGGGTTTTCCCATCTATAACGATGATGTAAAATTCAAGTTGGAGAAGTCAGGATTATTGCAACTCTTTGAGTTGCCCTACTTGAGAAGCCTGAGTGCCTATATCAATGGTTGATGTCGCATGTGCATGAATATTACTTTCACTTCGCAGGGCACAAGATGCACATTACCCCTCAGCTTGTTTCACATTTCACAGGCCTCATCTGTGAAGGAGAGAGTTTGGAGGACGACCTAAGTGATAAGGAGGCAATTAAGGAAACTATCGTTGCTTATGCATACAAAAAGGGGTCAAGGTACTTTGATATCACAAACATCAAGGACCGGTGATGAAGATGGTCACGCACCTTGTGACAAAGTTAAATGGCAGGAGATATGGACCTAGGTAAACAAGGCCTGGTTGAATGTTTGCAGGAGAATTTCAGAGGGCACCATCTATAACTTGTTTGCATTCATCACGGATGAGATTATCAACAACGCAGAAGGAAGGTGATAAAATATTTTTGGTAATTTCTTATTAACCATTGTGTTCTTAGAGATTGGAGTATCGGATGCAGTAGAAAAATTTGTGTGGGAGTACCCTATTGAGGACCCTTCGCCTACGAAGAGATTTGAGAAGTACACTTGTGATAGTATGATGGCCGTGCACAAGGCGCGCTTGGAGAAGTGGTATACACACTGAGGAATGCGTTCGGGGTGGAATGGAGGATCCCTGAACAACTACCAGTGACCACCAAGGGAGAAGTTGAGTTTTTATGTACCAACATTTCTACCTTGGTAGATTTAAACTAATAGATGAGACATGGAGCCCATGGTGCAAGCTCCCTTTTCCTTCACATCTCTACACTTCCAAGTGGGAGTGAACAGTTTCAAAGAATCCAAGAAGTTGAAGTTGGACCTTGGTAATCTAGACTGGGACCACAGAGAAATGCGCAAAGGGTTGGTATACCCCAAAAAGCGTGCATATGTGGAGAGGTATGTGTCACATGAGGTCTAAATGGTGAGATCCATGACTTTGCTCATTGCGGGAGCATCATGGACACAAGTATACCTCCACATAAGACCAAAATTTGAGAAGGGAGCGTATCTGGAGAATGAGATTTCCATACCTAAGGACCCAACTGGCAGGAAAAGACCTACACCCAGATGGGAGGAAAAAGAACCAAAGAAGAAAAGTACCAAGTGTAGTGGATACACAAGCAATAGGTACCCCTAGGACAAGCACCAAAACAAGTATGTATTCACGTAAGAAAAAGTCCATAGTCAAAGAGAAGACTTTTGGAGCCAGAGAATTCATTAGACAAGGAGTCATCATGGAAGAAGAGACAGAGTCACCTACATTGGAATCCCGGTTAGGAAGAAGTAGAGGATAGAAGAGGAGACCGCCTCGGAAGAAATTGAGAGTTTGGAGAGATACATAGGTGAAAAGGATGATGACGATGAAGAAGATGACAGTGAAGAAGATGATCCTGAAAGAGATCAAGAGCCACCTATCTTCAACGTGCATGATTCAGAAGAAGAGGGTAGAGAAGAAGAACAAGGGTTCCTTTTCATGCGGCACAAGGGTAGTTAGGAGGGGTTGGCGTGCAGAAGTAGAAGGCTCTAATACTTACGCAGGAACAGATAAACAAGGCGGCAAAAAGAGAAGCAATGAAGATCATTGAGACCTTGGTGGAAGAGGGGTTGGAACACAGAGTTGAGCTGGTTATGAATAAGGATAAGGAAGAGAGCACAAAAAAGGACCACGGCAGCACTGGAGGCCCCACTTTAGCTTGTAGTTATTCCTAAGGGCACGCACATGGGAGGAAAGCGCGTGGAGGAGGAGAGGCCAGGGATGGGTTATATTAATGACCCCAACAAAGTGTTACGCACATGGTTCCAAAGCACAATTCCAACAGAGGAGCTCATGGAAATGTCATCTTTTGATAAGGAGGTTGCATACCCATGGACAAGGAAGATGCTCTCATGGGCATTTGAGTCCCATCTTGATGAGCCAGAATTTGAAGTAAGCCATGGGGCAATAATAACATTTCCAGAATCAAAAGGAGACAACCCATTGGTGAATGCTCAAAGAACTCTCAGATGAACAACTATGTAATGCGCTCAATAAGGTCTCCGTTGAGGTCAAAGCTAGACTCTTTGGGCGGAATGATAGAATCAAAGATCTGGAGGATGAACTAAAGAAGAAAGAGGAAGAGCTAGCTGCGAGGACAAAGGAGCTAAGTCAAGAAAATATTATCAGCACCCAGTGTGACAATGTGAGTTAAGGGATGAGAAGGCTAGAGTATGTAAAGTATACAAAAAGGTGGAGTCCATTACAAGATGCCATAGTGTTGAAGCATCCGGACCTAGCACCTCCCACGCGGAAGTATGCATCTGCCCTGGAATTCTGGAGGACTTAACAAGAACCCTCACCATGGAGAGGTAGTCACTAGCTTTGGATTTTACAGAAGAAGTGGCACGTGCTTAGAAAAGAAGGATAAATTGAAAGTTGTGGTGCTCATAGCTAAATACAGACAAGGTCCTTGCTGATGTAAAGATTGCCTCTGGAATGTTGAGGCCACATATGAAAACTGCGCAGATAGAGACAAAGTGGAAAGCATCTTTGGTCACCAATGATGAAGTGGAACTTAAATATTTCCAAGAGAAAAATAAGGGAAACAGTGGAGCGAGAAAATATCCTAGCCAAGGTCGAAAAGAAATCTGAGGCCATTGAAACCTTAAGGGGTTCAATAAAAAAACCTAGTTGAAGGAACTATACCCACAGATTACACGAAGGATGGATGCAGTTGGAGGATATAGGCAAGGAGTTAGAAAATATTGTTGACACCATGAGTGCACTGAGGGGATGGGTTGTGTTTTGATCAGGTGTGCACCTTAGTATGCGATCTTTTCAAAGAGCACAAAAGCGAATTCGATGCCACGGAAAAAGTTGGAGGCCGACTTGTAAAAAGATTTTCCTAGCTTATTGTAGTAATGCTATCACTATCCCATTCTTTCTTCTTTCCCAAATTCTTCATCCCCTTATTCTTTTTCCAAGGTGTAAGTCTACTATGATTCCTTATCCATTTAATAAGTGTTCCTGCAGACAGAGAACAGGCGTAGTGTGGGGTGATGTTAGGCCCTTGAAATATTGGCTAAGTGCAAAAGGCGCGTAGGTGCACAAGGCCTAGTTGAAGAAAGGTGCAAGGAGAAGGTGCGTACGGAAGGGTTTAAGGAAACTCGTGGTGCGCACACAGACAAAGCCAAGGTTTCAGGACTTAGCCATATTGGGCATTTTGGGAAGGAAACAAGAAAATCGTGACCCGATTATGCATGCAGAGTGGATAAGGTGCCAACCTGGCGACAGGTTGGCCTAGGAAGGAATATGCCCTGCGTTAGAAGCTTCTAGAAGGACATCATGGCAAGGAGTGGTGAGCTCAGGCCTGGAGGAGCATGCGCTCATGGAGGACCACATTCAGACACTTGGCGACAAATTTGAGGCCGTGAAAAGAATGAGTTGGTAGTTCAAAAAGGCTATATATACAAGTGCCTACAGAAGTAAGAGATATAGATAGAGGGCAGAGCTCTACAAAAATACTACAAGGACTCTATTAGCTTGGGTAAATAAGGGTAGGAAAGGATGTATCAAGGGTTTGGGAGTTATAAATTTTATTTTGAGGGCCTAGTTATATAAATCTAGTTATAATGCATGACTACGATCTGCCTTTCTATGACATTTTATAACGGGCCTAATGAATGTAATGAGGTTACCAGTTTATGTGAATATGAGCCTTAATGGTTATGATGCATACATCCTTCTTCATAGCTCTTTTTCATTTATGTTTATGAACTAAGTATGAATGTTTGTATGATTTCCTTTCTGTTTTGGTGTAAGATGATGTTTTCCACTAAACTCACATAGAAGAGAAACTTCGGCCCACGCGTACCTCGGGTGAGCACCCAAACCCAACTTGGGTGATAGCCGGCATGCATGGGATTTCTTTCCTTTGTGATGGGGAAAATTGACTACACTCCCATTACACTGTGTGCGTCTCCTTCTTCTCTTTGGTCTTCAATCCGAGAATTTTCGTACTATCACTATCCTTCTCATTTCTTATGACACTTTTTTCCTCTTTTCTGTGTGCACACCCTGAAATAGGCACCTCATACTTTTATTATCACATGCATATGCACCTATCTCACCCCACACTAAATTTATGTGCGGTCCTCTACGCATAAACACAAGATATAGTAATCAACTTCTTACATGTAAGCGCACTTATTACATCAAAACAAGGAAATAGAAAAACAAAGCAATAACAACCTGGAAAGAAACACATGGAAGAGAAACCTAGTCTAAGTGACAATATTGCCTTATTACAAACACCAAAAATATTTATTTATAATAGGGCTTTATCTTACTCCCATGAAGTAATCGGGCAACATAGTGCCATCCAATACTGATTCAAGTATCTTGGTTACTACAAATGGTCTCAACTAATACACCTTCAACTTTCCTGGGTGGTGTGCAAACTTGGAGTCATAGAGAAGGACCATCTTGCAAACTACAAATGTTTGTTCTTAATGTGCCTATCATGTTAGGCCTTTCTGTCATGCCTATTTAGTCTTTTGGTTCACACTACACTATGCGCACTGACCATCCAATTGCATTAGTTTTTCAACGCACTCTTCAACAACCTTCTCATCATCTAGTCCACCTATGCGCACAATACGTAGGAATGGTAACATGAATTCAACAGGTAGTACATCTTTCATGATAAACACCAATTGGAAAGATGTGGGCTTATTCAACCTCTTATAGGTGGTCTTATAAACCCAAAGTACAAATGATACTTTATCATCCCAATATTTTCTTCCAACATCAATTTTTTTGTCAATGTCTGTCCCAAGATCTTGTTAAAATCCTCTGCATTGCCATTATCTTGACGATGATAAGGATTTATTTTATGGTGTGCCACCATAAACTCTACTAATAGGATTCTTATTGTCTCATTCAAAAAATGAGTCCCTCTATCACTTGTCAAGCTTAATGGGAAACCATACCTGCTAATAATGTTTTTCTATAAAATTATTGTTGATGTGGCTTCATACAATCCTTTGTAGGTGTTGCTTATGTCGATCTTGTCAAATAGTACTCAGTGCAAGTGATAATGTATCATGCTTCAATCATGCACGCAGGTGGTGTAATAGGTCCTACAAAGTCACCATAGAGATCATGATAAATATTATCTTCCACCCATTGACATGCATTAAAATCGAGTCCGAGTGTTATACCTCTGCGCAAACTTATCTTGTTCGTCTTCTACCCATGACTTTCAATGTTTTCCAAAGTTAATCGACACGTCATTTATATGAAACATCCTAACAAATAGTTGGAAAAGAGGTTTCAGTAACAAAACCAAAATATAGTCTTTTTTTCAATAGAATGTTATGCACGATGGCACCTCATCCAGTCTAGTTGAATGCACAACCGAAGTGTGTGTAGCTACCGAGTTCCTCCTTTATGTTTGTGATTAACTAAAATTCGTTAAACTAATGTAGTAAAGTATAGTTAATCTAATCTAGGAGGACATATAAATGCAACAAATAAGTGTACTAAGATAACATGTAAATGAGATAAGTAAATAAACTAATGAAATTAAAAACCTTAATATGCAATAAGGGAAAGGAAAGCACTCGGTTAATAAGCGATGTCTATCGACTATGTCGCAGTGATGTACAAAAATCGTAAAGCAAGAACGACTATGTAGGGGTGTCAAAAAGGACATATTTGGATGTCATGCCCGGAATGGGGTGCTGGAAGAGGACTGAGGGCACCCAGCTGGGGTATGGTAAGGAATCCGGGCACCCTGGTCTAGGAAAAATGTCTGGAACTAATGCTCGCGGGGTTGTAAGGTAATCGAAACCCTAAATGGTTGTCACATTAATTTTTTTATACTGCGTCAAATGCTCTAAATATTCCAAGAGGGAGAAATATCCTACAAAATGCCAAAAGGAAGTATCAAAACAAAGATGCGAAAATGAATGGGTCAAAAGCGACCTCGGTTGCCACAACAGTGGGCTTACTAATTGAGCGTTGCACTACATTTCAAACCCAAATGTAGTTCGGTGTGTGTATGCATATCATGCCCTAGTGCTCTTGTGTCACCACACTTTGTGAAATAACGAGTAATAGCAAAATGTAGGAAATGTAACAAAGATATGTGTGCATGGAATATAATAGCATCCCTCCCCCTATGAAGTGTGATGAAAATTTCTTAGCTTGTGCCTTAATGATGGAGCTATGTGGATGCCAATGCAATAGATGGATGCAACTCTAGATGGAGTGATAGTAGTATATGATGCTAGGTCCCTCATTATGGTCTCATAACTTTATATTTATAGGGTTCTCTTGCTCTAATTTCGTAATTAACCCGAAAAGTCGACCACAAGAAATATAAAGATGAAAAATGGCTAGAAGAGGCCCAAAAAGTGGCAAGAAAGTGCTAGAAGGATCAGGGCACCCCAGGTGGGACCAGGGTGCCCATGGGCACCCCAGTACTAAATCTGGGCACCCCCAAGTGAGGCTAAAATAACATGGGATGTCCGGAAATGGCTAGGCATATGGGTGCAATAGGTCACAAATTACGAAATAAAATAAACAAGATGACCAAAAGGATGGGGGTTAATTAGTACTTTCTTCACTCAAGAACCTTCTAAATAGTAGTATGAGACCGGGATAAATAAATGTCTAAAGTGCATGATTTTGTGACTATATTTTTCCCCCACTTTATGTTGGTGAGAAGAAAGCTCGGTAACATAAAATAGATAGAGATGTGTACCTGATGTCCATGAAGAGTGTAGTAGAAGCATGCCAAAGGACTAGACAAAAGCATGGAATGATAAAAAGATGGAGGAGTGTGGAAACTATAAATGAAAAATGCACAAAGAAAAAGTGATGAGAGTGAACCTAGGGTGGAACACATGTGTGTAGCTACCGCAGTGTGTAGTGTACCTGCATGGTTAGTAAAGCATGTGTGCTACCCCATAATGTTGTTGTTGTTACCCCATTTGACTGCTTGTTTCTCATATGATCAAACTTGCAAGGAGAAAACGATCAAGTAGTCAAATATGTATGTATGTAAGTGTAAAAATGCTATGTAAAAGATGCATGTGTATGTAAAATACGCAAATGTAAATGGAAAATGTAAATGTAAAGGTAAATGGAACATGTGCACTGATCCATGTCGAGAGAGAAAGTGTAGAAGAATATTATGTACTAGATAAACGTATTGTTTCATGACTAGAATATTGTGAACCTTATATCCAAAGCATATATCACGACTAGATGAACGTATTGTTTCACCAATAAGTTGTGTACGTATGAGAAAAATAGATAAGGTAAAGGTGAGGAGGAATACCTGTGAAATGAAGGTGGAAGGTAGATTACACTCGTTATGATTTCCCAATCCAATGTTTATTACAAGAACTTTCTTTTTGCTAGGAGGAACTACCTGTGAATGCAAAACAAGACCACAAGGAGAATATTAAACAATATATGTCAGTGGACTACCTAGCGTATGCTAGATTTTGGAAGTGTGATAATTCCTAGATGGTTGTCAATCCACTGTTTATCAAATAAAGGAATAGAAATACAAGAGATAGAGGTCCTATTGCTAACAAGTTGATTTCATTATCTCAAGTTATTAACAATATATTAGATTAAGTCGAATATTGCAATACAAAATTATATATAACTAAGGTTGGGTTATGTTTCAGGTTGGGTAGATAACCAAGGTGATTAGAACATGCCAGGATCAAGTTTTGGGTGATTTTGGGTTATTTGAGTGAAGGTTATTAGGTCACTATTATAGGAAAGATTACTACTTACAAAGACCGACATCGTGCAGTATGACCGATGACGGTTTAGAGAGGAAACCGGACGATGGTCAAGGTGACTAGATGTCGAGTAGAGGTGGAATGGTAGAAATTTAATAAAAGTTGGTTTTGGAGGTTCTCTGTGATTTCACAAAGAATGGAAGAAGGATGACTAGGTTGGTAAAGATGTTGAGAATGCTCAGAGATGTATGGGGTTGAATATGGGGAGCCAAAAGGTTATGGGTGGTTAGATGGGTGGATTGACAGGAAGGTGAGGATGATAAGATGTAAAAGAGAATAGGATTTAACAAAGAAAGCTAAAGAAATGATGATTTAAGTATAGAATGATGCAGATCAAAACACATTTACTTGTATTTGCATGCCGGTGGTTGGATGATGGCGATGGTTGATATGTGAAACTAGTGGTCAGTGTCACGATAGTGCTTCCTAGAATGCTACCGTGAATGCCAATGCCTTTAGATCAGTCTTGGTGTCGGCTAGGGTGTGTCTAGATGCACGAGAGGGCTCTGGTTTGTGCTTGCATATAGGTCTCTCTCTCTCTCTCTCCAAACTCGAATATTTTTTCCAACCTCTGAAACAAGGTTGCCAAAATGAATATATGGTAACCGACGATGGTTAGGGTGACCGGCGTTGGTTTAGGGTAAACCGATGTCGATTACGGCGGAAATCTTAGGTTTGCCAAAATGAAAGATCTTGGAAATCTTTTTGGCGAGTTCTACCCATTGGTCTAGGTCTAAAATGGTATTTTCTACTTAAGTAAGTGGGCATGTTGTTAGAGAAAGAATAGGCATCTAATGTTAGGGTTAAACTAAGTCTTAGTTAGTTTAGGTAAGTAGAGATTGAGTTTTAGTTAAAATGAACATGCTAAGAATAGGTTCATGATGAGGTGTCTAGGTGATGTGGTTGGGTGAGGTGGTCAAGTGAGGATGTTAATTAAATTAATTAAAGTAATTAATTTAATTAATCATGTGCACTATGGGATATGAATATGTAAGGTATGGTTAATTTAATTAACGGGGTTATAAGGGTGGTATGACCTAATTTTGGTGTCTACATTTTACCCCTTTTTGTCACATAGCTTGTATTGGTAAGCGTCTTGCCGACAAAAATAGGAAGTGAGTGTCCCATGTGAGGGTGAAAGTGGGGTTATCCCAAGTGTGGGTGAAGGTGATCCCCCTCAAACCAGGAACTGATGAGGTGTTATACGAAATCGGTGAGTGGTTTGATAAATGTGTAGTTGGTGTGAGTTAAGGTAGGTGGGGAAGAGTATGGGTGTTTTGGGAAAGGGTAATGGTCAACTTAGGTAATAGGTAATAGGTCGGGGTCAAATTGGGTAATGGGTAATGATAATCGAATGCATGCACATGTATAGACTACGAAGCGGTACGTACAGGTTGAAGAGCTTGTAAACTCTACATCGTCTAAGGTCGATAGGTTTATCCCAACAAGGTTGAAGTGATTTAGGTATCCAAGGTATAGGATATGGTCTAGAAACACAACGTAGGTCAGGTGTAGGAATGTTTAGGTATGTTCTAGTACACCAAAGGTTGGGTTGGGATAAACAACACAACAATAGGCTAGGTAAGGTCATCGGTGCCAAACGACATTATAAGGTCTAGCAGTACACAAGGTCAATGGTCACACCAAGTAGGTCGAGGTCCAAGTAAATAGGTCATGGCATGGGCAAGGGCAAGGTATGGTGTTTAGGCTAAAACAACATAGGTAACGACATCGCAAGGTATAACGAGTACACAAGGTCAATGGTCACACAAAGTAGGTCAGGTCTAGGTAAATAGGTCATGGCATGGTAAGGTCAAGGTATAGGTAAAATAACAAATCCCTAGACGTAATTAAGGAAATGTAGGGGTAGTTTGGGCTTGTAGGTAGGTTGTAATAAGTGTGGGTAAGGTCAAAGGGTATCTAGCAATAATGAGTTGAGGTCAAAATGGGCAAAATGGGGTGAAAATGGTAATGGTAGGTGACCGATGCTAGTTATAAAGTAACCGACATCGGTTTGGTATGACTGACATCGGTCATTTCAATTAGGGTTAAAAAAGGAAAATTCCACTTTTTTAAATGATCATTTGTCATTTGCTATTTGTAGAAAATGACAGAGGAGCAGTGCCTTCGTGAAAAAGCGATAGGATGAGTAGAGAGGAGAGTTATTGGTAGGGTGCCAAATAGGTCGAGACAAGGAGACAAGATGAGACATGGATGGATATCAGGTGGGGTGACGATTAGTCACCATATATGCTCATGCATCGGTTTTGAATATACCATCCTAATGTACGATGATAGCGAGGATGTATTTGAGATACTTGTATTGATTTTGTACCTATGTACATATGTATGGATACACAGACTTTTCCAGTTATATAGATGCTTTATTGGATGGATGATATATCTATGTTTTTAATTTCCATTGTTATTGTGTATGTGATGGAAACTAGGTAATTTAGGCATGATGGAGTCGAGGTTATGTAGGCATGATTGAGTTAGGTTGGTTTAGGCATGATTGAGTTTAGGTCATTTAGGCATGGTTGAGTTTAGGTCATTTAGGCATGGTTGAGTCGTATAGGTATGGTGGAGTCTTGGTCATTTAAGCATGGTTTGGTCATGGTGTTGCGTTTGATTTAATTTCCAAGTTTTTGTTTTTATGGAAAATAAATGATGATGTATGGTATGGTGATGTTATAAAATGGTAGGTATGTATGTTTTTATGATTGTTTAATTTCCAAGCTTTGTGTAAAATGGAAACTAACTAAGGTAGAATGTGAATAGAAAAATGGGGGAAAGTTGGTTAGGGTAAAGAGTGGTCGAGCTAACCTCTCAAGGGCCCCATGGCCTCGAAGTGCTTCCTACATAGCCCCAATGAAAAGGGGCCTCGGGCCGATGTAGTTCTCCCATAAGCTAGGGAAGAATATGATGAGGTAAAGGAATGGGTTGGTAGGTTTTAGGGATGATTGAGTCTAGGTCAGTTAGGCATGGTTGAGTCTAGGTCAGTTAGGCATGGTTAATTCTAGGTCATTTTAGGTATGGTTGAGTCTAGGTCATTTAGGCATGGTTGAGTCTAGGTAATTTTAGGTATGGTTGGGTTTAGGTCAATTAGGCATGGGGACGTTGGTGAAAGAGGAATTCTTAAAGTGTAGGTGTCGATGGTCTAGTCCTATATAGGAAAATCAACAAGTGATGAAGAAGGTAAATGGTAAGAGGTGATGAAAGGAACACCTACTTAATAAGAACCATAAAGAGTCTATCATACCAAATATGGGCTTATGAACATAAGACCCTAAAGGTATTACTTGATTGACTATTCAAAGGGTGAAGAAAGTCACATGATAACAAAATGTCATTTTTGCAACAAGTCCCTTAAGAAGGTAGGAAATTAGGGAGAAAAGACAATGAGGTGAAAATGGTTGGTTTTAGCATAACTTGGTGCGAGACAACATGCCTACTTAGCAAGAGACCTAAGATCAAAATAGGAAAGTCCATGACAAAAAGGTTATCATTTTATCTTTTTGCTTTTGTTTTTGATAAACTGATCGATGTGGGAAGTCTATGTGGGATGAGTATATTATCTCCTTAAGGTCTTCGTGAAGTTGATCGATGTGGGAAGCTTCTGAATATTTTATTTTATTTTTGTAAGGATAGTCCCCTTTTATGATAGACTATGTACAAGTATGGCTAGCTTTGTATAGTTGTCCTTCGAGGGAGCAGTCTATTTATAGCGGTGAGATAGAGAGAAGAGATGTCCCTTTTGAGGGATTCATCTCTTTCTGGAAGTTTGACTTGAGTTGAATCCCATTTTGCTTTTGAAATTATTTTTCTTTTTTGACATTTAAGTCATGGAAAAGACTATAAAGGAAGATTAGGCTCTTGTTTAGAAGACAAAAACCATAACACGCAGAGGGTAACTATGAAATAGATGGTTTCAAGTGATGAATGACCATGGGATTCCATCTTGAAAAAGACAAAAAGTATCTATGAAAATCATGCCATGAGTAGAGTCGTGGTACTCATATTGAAGATAAGGCTGAAAGGTGATGGGTAATCACATGATTTTTATTTAATCATTGACTTGTAAGAATAGGTAATATGCAAGGTGAAGGGTGCTCAAGGACAAGCTTGAAATAAATGAGAAGGTGATATCGGACTTAATTCAACAATAGAATGGTCGAAGATGCAAGGCATTGAGGGGTTCAGGTTTGGGCTTACCTTCGAGTGAAGACAAATGATAAGCATCGATCCATAGGTATGAGTTACGATATAGGGTCCAAGCCAATTAGGAGCAAATTTTCCTCGTTTACTTTTTTCTTCTTTGGTTATATGTTGATTTTCCTTCGAGGATGAGGTCATCAACCTGGAAGGTTCACTCATGGAAACATCTTTTATAGGCACATTTGATATGTTTTTGGTAGATTTGGAGATGATCAAGAGCATTAAGACAAGATTCATTCAATAACTCAAGTTATGTCAAACGGTCTGCAAAAGTCATCATCGTTGAGCATGTCTTGGAGTGAGATGTGGAGAGATGGAATCGGACTTCTACGGGAAAGATAACCTCGGTACCATAGACCAGAGAGAAAAGTGTGGCGGTTGTCAAAGCGCGAATACTAGTACACGGTAAGCCCACAAGGTGAAAGGAATGTGCGTATGCCAATCCTTTCTAGTATCATCAACTACTTTCATAAGAATTTTGTTTGAGTTTTGTTGGTTGATTCTACTTGGCCATTTGTTTGAGGGTAGTAAGGTGAAGAAAAACTAAGTTGAATGTCGAAGGCATTACAAACTTTGCCTAAGGTTTTGTTTTTGAACTGTTTTTTCCATTATCAGTGATGAGACGGTGAGGAACACCAAAGTGAAAAATAATGTGATGGTTGATGAATTCACAAATTTTCTCAACTTTTGTAGAGATGAGGGGGATGGATTCTACCCATTTAGTGTAGTATTTAGTAGTGGTTATAATCCATTGATGGTGTTGTGAAGAATGAGGATTGATCTCTTCGACAAGATCCAAACCCCATTAAGAGAAAGGTTAAAGGTCTCGTGCGTGACCTGTAAGGCATGACTAGGTGTGTGATGAAGATTAACATGTTGTTGGCATTTCACACAATGTTTGACATAGTCACAACAAATCATGGTTGAGGGTGGGCCAATAATATCCCAGGTGAAGGATGCATTTAGTGATAGCTAGGCCACTAAAGTGACCTCCACAAATTTCGTCGTGAACTTCCTTGATGGTATAGGAATTTCAGAACTTGTAAGGCATCATAAGAGAATATCGTCGAAGTCACATTTATAAAGAAGACCACCCAAGATGACATAGTGAGAAACACCTTTAATAAAGGTGCATTGTCCATTACGAGTAAGGTTGGGAGGTAGAATCAAAAGGGAAAGGTAGTCCGTAAAACTGCTTATACCAAAGGTCATGTAGGTCAAGTTTAACGGTTCCAACGAGGTTGATGTTTCAAAATAAATAAGAAGGTGATTGCAACCTTTGTATTGTGACAAAGATTTTCAAGTCAGAGGGTGAAGTAGGTATTTGAGAAGCCAAACAAGCCATGGTATTAACAAATTTATTAGTAGAAGGTGGGGTGGTTTGAAGTTCAGAATAATCGAGTAAAGGTAGTCAAAAGTATGTCAACATGGTGTTTATACTTTTGAAGTATTTCATTATGACATTGGTATATACCATTGACTTGGTTTATGACTAGTTGAGAGTCGCCAAAGATATTAATTGATTTAACATCTAATGTGATGGAGGCTTGGAGGCCTAATACGAGTGCTTCATATTCGGTGATGTTGTTAGTGCAATCAAAATCTAGTTTGAAAGATAACAACATAGGTTCACTATCAAGAGAAATGAGGATAACTCTGGTGGTACCCCCACGCTAACATTTTGAACCATCTAAGAATAAGGTCATCTGGTAAACAGTATCATCCAAAGAGAGGGTAGCAATGGATTCATCCAGAAAATCGAAGTTAGAGGGTTGATTTCTAGAGAGGGGTGCATTTGTAAGTTGGTCAACGATGGTTTGGCCTTTGATAGATTTTTGATGAATGAATTTGAGGTCGAGGTCTATGAGAAGCATGAGCCAATGTGCAGCACGTTGATGTTGGTAGGGTTTGGCATACATGTAATGTATGTGGTCAGTGTTAGTGACGAAAAAGTTTGTGGTTGAGTAGATAATGACGAATTTTAATGGCGACAAAAACTAAGGCTAAGAAGAGTTTTTGGTATGGGGTATTTGCTTTCGTAGTCCAAAAGGGTACGGATTATGTAATAAATTGCTTTCTCCCTATGTTGCTTGTAGCGATGAGCGAGCATGGCACTCAAGGAATGATCGTAGCGGAAATATACAGGTAAAAGGGTTGGTCATCCTTAGGAGGAATGAGCATTGGTGGTTGGAAAAGGTATTATTTTAAGGCATTAAAAGCTTTGTGGCATTCATCATCCCATTTGAAGGAGACATCCTTTTTGAGGAGATGATAAAATGGTTGGCATCGGTCGAGAAAGTTGTGAAATAAACCGACGAATAGATTGTAACTTACCTTGCAAACTTGAAGTTGGCGTAGCTTAATAAAGCGGAGGCATTTCGAGAATAGTCTTTACTTTAGCAAGATCAACTTCTATGCCACACAAAGAAATGATGAAACCAAGGAGTTTGCCTGAGAGAACAATGAAGACACACTTCTTGGGCTTGTTGTCACCCTTAAAATCCCCCTCATTTTTTAAGTCAAGTTTCAAAATTTTTGAGTTGGTGCCTTTGAGAGATGTTTGAGCAAAGTGAGAAGTTTGGAGAGATAGAAAAATTATTTCCTCCATTCGAGTGAAACTATCAAATCCTTTTTCTATGACCGTGGATCCCATCAAGCCTAGTATTGTTTACTGATTCTTCTTTCTCGGAGGAGCAATTTGTTTTTCGAGCCTAAAGGGTGGAGTTTTTCCCGCTCCTCTCGTATTTTTCTACGATCGTGAATGACAGACATATCTTCCTATCAATTTCTTTTCCAAACATCTGCAGAATACGTGGACATTTCTAATTGGATGTGGGAAGGTGGGTCGTCAGAGAACTTTTGGAATTTTGGTTTTGTTGGGGCGGTGTTCAAACGAGGCTCAAAGGTGGCTAAGTATAGAAGGACCGTGGAAGGTGCCACGTCTCTTCGGCGTACTTTTGGTATGGTGCACAAAAGTGGGGACCCCAAACTCCATGTGCCTTATCTCCAGACAACTTCGAAGTGAGACCCAAAAGATAGACCCCAAATGAGTGCCACCCTCCACGTGGTCGAGGCTCAAAAGCTAAATCAGTCGTTGAAAAGTCTAAGGCCAACGGAAAGAACCACGTGTCAGCTCGGTGTAACTTCAAAGGCAAAATCTAGAGGCAGGTCCCAAATATGCGTTGAGCCTCCATGTGTCCAGGGTCAGACATATGGCCCCACAAAACAATAGGTACTTAGCCAAAACACAAAGAAACAGAGCAAAGCCACGAAAGAAGCCATGTGTCTCTTCAGCACACCTTCAGGGGTCAAAGCCAAAGGTGGTCCCCCAAACAAGTGCCAGCTTTCCACGTGTCTTATGTCCAAAAGAAAAAGCCACCATTACATTGGCTAAGTACAAAGCACTGGCAAAAGCCTCCACGCGTCCCAACGGTGCACCTCCAAAGGCCAAATTCAAAAAGGATCATAAGTGAGCACAAACTCACCAAGTGTCTAATCGGTGTAACTTCAAAGGTGCGGCCCAAAGAGAGACCTTGAACTAGCACTAGCCCTCCACGTGTCCCAGGTCCGAAAAGGGGACACCAACTATTGAAAATTCAAAGTGGGGAGGTGGGTCATCGGAGCATTTTGGGAATTTTGGCTTTATTGCCGAAAGGAGCAAAGTTACAAATGAGCCGCAACCCCGCTGAAGCTAGGTAATGAATATACGTTGAAAAGTCAAAGCAGGGAGGTAGATCACCAGAGAACTTTGGAATTTTGGCTTTATTTCGTAAAAGGAATAAAGTGTAAAAGTAAAGTGCGACCGTTGGGTGCACTTGGGAAAAAGTCAAATATCGAACCCGCATCGAAATCAAAGTGGAGAGGCGGGTTGTCGGGACACTTTGAGATTTCGAGCCTTGTTTCCATAAAAGGCATAAAGTGATAAAGTGAACCGTTGTCCCACTCATGCTAAGGGAAAAAAGTCAAATATTGAGCCTGCGTTGAAAAGTCAAAAAGGGGAAGTGGGTCGTGCAAAGAACTTTGAGATTTTGAGTCTGTTGGTTGGATATTTTGTCAAACCAAAATATGAGGTTCAACCACAGTACATGGGATTAAATCCTCCTCAAAGACAGTGAGGCTGCCCTGTTTATTGCTAATCTAAAACACATAAATAATATATGCAATATTCACACTAATCTAACCATTGGGGGATATTTTGTCAAACCAAAATATGAGGTTCAACCACAAGACATGGGATTAAATCCCTCCTCAAAGACAGTGAGGTGAAATCTGCTTATTGCTAATCTAAAACACAAGTAAATAATATATACAATATTCACACTAATCTAACCATTGGGGGTTGGGATGAAATCCGAAATCCACATTCACACGATTCAAGGATATTGCTTTCGTAAGTGAAATAGGTTAGAAACTATTACAGTGAAAGAAGCACGGTAGAAAAGAAATGGGAGAAACGTATTTTCTTTCGAGTAAACACAGAGCACGAAATAATCATACGAGTTTTAGATCACAGATATAGTGTCCGAGATAATTAGAAACACTGAGATTCTATGCAAAGAATAGCTTTAAGATCATGAACATAAGAACACTGTCTTAAATAAGATATATTTCACAACACAAAGTCTGCAAAACAATATCAACTTCTATTCTTCAAAATGATTGAAAGAAAACACAAAGTTTTTCTCCTTTCCAATAGCCTCTTAATGCTTCAAAAATTCTCGACCCTTTAGAATGCACAAGCATCCCTTATTTATAACAAAAGAAGCTAGAGATAAAACAGGACAGATCCTGAAAAGTAGCATGCTAACTAGAGTTCAGCTTTGCATGATTCTCACGCAGGAGATCAAGTCAAAGTATGAATTAAAAATAATGACAAAATGGAAATAAAAGATATGTCATTCTAAAAATAGAAATGTCATGGGACGTTGGAACTTAATCCGAGTCATCATCTTTTGATTCTTCTTCTTTCTCTTCCTCCAGCTGAGACTGTTTGTTCCGGAACTCCTGGAACTTCCGAATAATGCCTTGCATTTCATTTTCCTCAGGTGCAGTGGAATGATCATTCCACATTTTTGAGTCTCATGGATATCACCGGCACAGGAAGCTTTTTCAACCTTTTCTTTGAGCTTTCTTAAGGCCTCCAACGTATGTTCAATCCTCACAAACCGACCCAATGACTTCAAGGTCGAATCCATCTGAGTTCATCTTTGAGCGAGTCTCTTGAACTTGTTTGAAGAGATCATCTGCTGATAGGGCACTTGAGTTCCCAACTGACACCTTTGGACAAATCTTTAGCAATTCTTCTTCCAGATCACTTTTCCCATCGATCAATTTATCCCTTGATTCTCTCAACTTCACTGCTGAGCAGCTTCGTTGAGAATCTTTACTCGAACTTGATGGCCTTGATCGGTGAAAGTGTTTATCTCGTATGTGGAAGAACGCCTTCTTCTACCAAGAGATGTGCTGGTATTTGCTTTAGCACTTGGAGAGCTTCACAAGTCAAATCAAGCTGTCCAAGTTCTTCAGTGAATTCCTCATCCATCTTCTCTCCTTCCTTCTGAATCTCTGCCAAGGACTGATGAACTTTCACCACGTCTAGAATTACTTCCTTCCCTTGTTGGAGCAACTTTTGGATCCATTCATCAACCACTCTTCCTTTTTTGGCAATCTTCTCAATCGTAGGCACCGATGAGAAATCAAATCCGGCAGAAGCAGAAGCAGAAGAAGGTGGTATGGATTCAAGGGGTTTTGAGAGTTTGATCAAAACCTCTGTCAACTGCTCCACTTTTTCCTTAAGCTCATCTCTGCTGACCTTTGTTTCTTTCAACTTTTGGCACAGCACGTCTATGGAAGCCCGTGCATCTTGTTGCGCTCCTTCTGCTGTTACTTTCCCTAGAGACACCCTGGTTACCTGGTAATCAGCAGCTGTTACATCATCTCTAGTTTTGTCAGCTGAGGGAGTGGCAATCTCTGCGAACTTATCTCCTGAAGCATCCACCAAAACCCTTGAAACTGTTTTGGGTTTCTTGGCTGATCTCGCAGTAGAAGCCTTGAGTGAGCTGAAATCAAAGGCTGGTAGGGGTACAATCACTTTCCTCTTCCTCGGAGTTTGCTCGAGTAGCCATTGTGGAGTATCAGAGGAAATTGCCAATGTTGTAGTAACTGGTATTCTACTCTCAAGGGGAGCAGATTCTACTATTGGAGGGGGAACAGTAGTCAACGTGGTAGTAGGTGCAATGAATAGAGGCACAGGTTGTGGGGGAGTGTTGGTGATCACTTGGGTTCCAGCAGAGAGGGGTGAGAGCCCGGAGAAAATATTGGCCATACTTGAAGAAGTGGATGGGGAATGAGGAGGCGGAGTGGTTGTTGAGGGGGAGGCACAGATTCAGTTTCCAAAGCCTGAGATGCAAGAGACAAAGTTTCTTCAATTTGATAATCAACAAATGATGAAGTCAAGAGCTGGCTTCCTCCTTCTTCCAAATTAATTTCTCCTATTTCTGGTGGTGTTGGTGATTCTGGCACAACCACCGTTTGAGCTGGAGAGATAATTGAAGAGATTTGTCTTTCTTTCCTCTTCTTGGGAATCTTGATTTTTATAGACCCCCCAGTAGATTCCTTGTCCTTCTTCTTTTTGGAGGGCCCCGCCTCAGAAGCAGCCAATTTTGGAAACTTGTCATCCTTAAAATTCATCCCCCAAGAGGAGAGCCATTTCTTTGTACGAGCCAGAATTAGGGCTGACCTATCGGTGATAGAGGCTTTTTCGCTGGCCGACCAATCAATAGGCGGGAAAACGTATCGATCTTCATTAAGCCCATCATAGGACATATCCAACACACTTTCATTGTCAGTTGTGCCATCTGGCAAATCAGAAAGCTCTAGCGTCTGAATCTCATTAATAGTTAACCTACTATTATCTTTTCTGCGAACTGCAACTTCGTTACGCAGATCCACCCAGATATCCTCAATGTCGGGCCTGTGCAGATGTAGGGCTCCATAGGTTCTAAGTACTCCTCGGATGTCAAAACCATCCCGAGACTTCATATGCTTCTTTAATTTCTCCTGGAGTTCACATTCAACATTTTTGGCCTTTGCCACTGTTGAGCAAGTATATCTCCCAATAGAAATTGGGAAGGATACTGCTGCCTTATGCTTGCTCTGTTGGAATTTGTGAAAATCCAATAGCTGTCTGACCAATTCTAGCAATATCAATCTATCCCCTGGATAGCGAGGCAGACGGAAAGGCTCTCCCGAGTACATGACCGTTCGAAGGTAGGTAAACTTCTTGAACTGTAAGAAGATACATCCCCATTTAGATACCTCAGTCCAAGCTTCGTCTTGATACCCTTGTCTTTCTTAGCCACAGGTTGGTGGCGAGATGTTCTCGTAGAAAAAGGCGTCATTTACCCTCCTAAAATGATCCTTGGACCCCTTCTTTGTTATTTGAGGATAATACTTATAGACTGGGTTTGTCGTTCTGCTTCCTTTAGTATCCAGTCCAGGATAGCTCCTCATTCCGCTGCTGTTGCATAGGCCACATATGAGAACATATAAAACTTTCCGGTCGATAAGACCGTCGTCATCTGAGAGTCAATCTCATTACTGATAAGGGTTCCCCAGTCAATCCCTTGCTGGTTCTTCTTGATGGTGACCATAAACTGATACATCCATCCATGAAATAAATTTGATTCCGGCAAGCCAAAAACCCGGCTCAGCAGGGTGATAATGTCATTGATTTCTTGTATGAAATCACATCTAGGGATAGTTCTTGGAAATCTAGATATTACTGGTTTTGCCTTGACCAAGAACTTCTTATTGACATCCCTAATGCAATTTTCCTGGTTACTGTCCCAGGCCTTCTGAGCCGACTTGATGTCTAGGGCCCCATACTCTTCAAAATTTGGTAGTTTCAGGAGATCATCAAAATAAGCTCCATCTAGTTTGATAACTACTTCACCAGCCTGATTCCTTACGGAACGAGAAGCTGAGTCGTAGCTGGATGCACACGCCAAAACAAACTCTGGACATTGGGCAGACATGGGGAAGCCTGCTGCAAGGGGCAAGCCACTGTTAGCTAAAGCCACCATCCATGGGGTTTGAGAAGAACTCTTCACCCTATTCCAAAAGTCGTCCATATCTATGTTGCCCATTTCAGTATCCCTGATATCATAATTACAGTCGATATATGACGGGGATTCTGGTTTCTTAAATTTGTATTTCATCCTGCTAGATTTTTCGGCCTTCTCCTGTGATGAACCAGGATCCGACATGAAGAATATTGGAAGGAGAAAGGCTCGGAACTCCGGAGATGCTGTGCACACTGAAAAACCTGATTGACTGAATGCGTCGGAAGAAGAGAAGAACCCGACAGGTCTGATATGTCGGAATCTTGGCGAAACCCGACACTTGCTTTCAATGGCGGAAACGAGAGAAAACTGGCACCCACTTTCGATGACGGAACTTAGGAGATGCCCGGCACTTAGTGTTGAGGTCGGAATGTTGAGAAACCCCGTCACTTCGAGCTTCCAATGTTCTTCGGACTTTTGAATCTGCAACACAACCTTCAAAATCCGGGAAACAAAAACAGAGTCTTTCCTTTGAATTTCTACATACACAACTTCCTTTCTTTTTTGTTATTCATATTCCATACATCATGCAAGTAATTGAAATTTGGAAGGAACAACACCAATTGATAGTCTCAAAAAGAAAATAAACCCTAAAAACCTAAAACCCTTTCCAAAGCAACACAGAAAGAAGAAGGAAAGAAAACCTTCAACACCCGGCAAGAAATTGGGAATAAAATACGCTCAATCGATCCATAAAAACCAAGAATAAAGAAGGGAAAGAAAAATACCTTCAATTCGAGATGTAAGATCGAAAACAAACAATCCAATCTGGTAACGCGAGTTTCGGGTTTTGGGAGCGGAAGAGCATGCGAAAAATCCACGAATTAAAAATACGAATGGTAAGAATGACGTGGAAATCCGCGTATTTATAAGAAAAATGGTAATTAATACACTTCATCTCAAGACGTGCCAACTCACCGACCACTCGGCATGAATGCCATGTCAGCATGTTGGAGGAGTCCGGAAACCCGACACGAGGAGATTTAGTGCATTTCGGGTTTCGGGCTTCGGAAAACATGGAGCACAAAACATGTTTTGAATCATGAATGTTCCGATGCATTGAACTTCCGAAAACCCGATTACAAAGGATTGAGCGGACTTCGGGAATCGGAGAACATGGCGCATAAAACATGTTTTGGAACATGAATGTCCCGATGCTTTAGAGTTCCGAAAACCCGAATACAAAGGATTGTCTTAACACAAGGCGGGTCTCGGGTTTCGGAAGTCACGCGACACAAAGCATGTTTTAACTCAAGTATGTTCCGATGAGTTGAATTTCCGAAAACCCGATTACAAAGGATTTTCTCATTGCAAGGCGGGTTTCGGGTTTCGGAGGTCATAAGACATAAAGCATGTTAAAACTTATGTCAAGCTGTTAGTAACACCCGAAAACCCGATTTTCTCTAAAAGAGGTCATAATGCAAAATCACTTCGAAAATTTTGTAGGGGTTATCCGATCGTTTCGTTGTGAACTCAAAACGGGGATAACAGCTGGCTCCAGTTGGGGACTTTCTTTGTAATACCAAAGGAAGAGAACTCAGAGTCTCTGGTCTCGCTCATTGGGCTACGGGGTCAAGGAGAAAACCAAAACAAAACAAAACGAAGAAAGAAAGAAAGAAAACCAAAAGCAAACACACAACAAAAGCAAAATATGTACAATGCAAGAGAGCATCTTGCATTAATGGTGGAACAGCTTTAGATGTTGTCCACTGAAAGGCAAAGGGAGTAACCCTCCATCCAGATATGATAGAAGGAAACTATTTTCACCATTCAACTCGTGGATCTTGAAAGGTCCTTTCCATAAAGAATCAAACTTTCCATGCATTCCTTTCTGTTCTCTTCTTTTATCCCAAAGCAACACCAGGTCTCCAATCTGGAAGTCACGTTGCTTTGATTTTTTATCAAAAATCTTCTTCACCCTGCTCTGATGATCTGCTATACGATCAACCACCTTAATTCGCTCTTCTTCTAGCCTGGTTAGGTACATAACCCTCTTTTCGATAGAATTCTGAAAAGCTACATCTTCAACCGCTTTTGCCAACTGCAAGGCTGGCAATTCTACTGAGATAGGAATTTCAGCATCAATCCCATATAGCAACTGAAAAGGGGACATCCCTATGGCTCGCTTTGGAGTGATCCGATCAGCCCACAACGCATCATACAATGCTTTGTGCCAATTCCTCTGATTTTCGTCTACTAATTTCCTGATTATAGTAACCAGATTCTTATTGCTGGACTCAGCTTGCCCATTGCCCTGGGGATAATAGTCAGATGAGTGAGCCAAAGTAATGCCGAATCCATAGCAGAATTCTGTCAACTCATGTGACGAGAAGTTAGACGCATTATCCGCTACAATCTTATGAGGAATACCGAATCTGACGATTATGTTTTCTTTCAGGAACTTGCAAACAGCTTCAGAAGTTGCTTGCTTGATTGGTACAGCCTCTACCCACTTGGTAAAATAATCTGTAGCAGTTAGCACATAGTTGTGTCCAGCACTGGAAGCAGGATTCAATGTTCCGATAAAATCAATCCCCCATTGGCGAAAAGGTTCTTCAATCACCACAGGCTTCAGAGGAAGAGCTGCTAACTTGGGACGACCAACAAAATGTTGACAAGCTTCACATTTAGACACCCATTCTGCTGAGTCCCGGAAAAGAGTAGGCCAATAATACCTAGCCCGTAAGATCTTATATGCTGTTACAGAGGATGAAAAATGTCCTCCGCATGCTAGGCTATGAAAGGATTCTAATAACTTTTCCTGTTGCGATTTATCAACACAACGCAAGAAGACACCATCGATACCTTTCTTGTATATTGCATTATTCCACAAAAGGTATTTCGCAGATCTCAACTTGACGGTCCTCTTCTCTTTTTGATTTAAATGCGGAGGGCATTCACCATAAGTTAAGAAGAAAGCAATGTCCGTGTACCATTCATCGGTCGTACTCACAAAAAGCACCATAGGCAGCTCGGAAGAAGTATCTTGATTCTTCTCACACTCTGCTTCAGCATGATTCTCTGCAATCAATTGACACAGGCCTCTTCCTCGTACCAACTTGGTAGGTTTGATGTCCAAGTCATACTCCTGAACCTTAGCAATCCAAGTACCTCGTTGGCTTCCCAGCTCTTGTTGAGTTAGAATGGATTTAACAGCAGTATCAGGAACGAGAACACGAGTATGAGAATTCAGCACATAGTACCTGAAATGCTTCACCGCTCGCACCACCGCATAAGCATGTTTTTCAATCTGCGACATCTTCAATTCATGCTCTTTCAACGGACAGCTCATGAATGCGATAGGAGCTTCAATGCCTTCTCCATTTTCCTGCATCAGGATCGCTGACACTGTGTGGGCAGAAGCATAGCTATACATGATGAAATCTTTCTTGAAGTCTGGACATACTAAGACAGGAGCACAAGCAACTGCCTTTTTGATTTCTTCAAATGCCAGCTTCCCTTCTGTACTCCATCGAAATGGAATTTTACCTTTCATCATTCCAAGGATATCCTTGGTTTTGTCAGCGAAATCAGGTACAAATCTTCTCAAGAAATTAACCTTTCCGAAGAAAGAATGAACTCCTGTTTTACTTGTGGGCAAGGTAAGGCTCTGAATAGCCTTTACCCTTTCTGGGTCAATTTTAGTTCCTTCTCTGGTCACAATATGACCCAGCAGCTTTCCTTCTGTAACCCCGAACATGGACTTCTTAGGATTCAACGAAATCCCGTGACGTCTGCATCTTAAAAGTACTTGTTCTAAATGACCATAATGATCACTCCGCTTTTTAGAAAAAACGGTCAAGTCATCCAAATACACGACTATGACCTTGCCCATCAGATCTCTGAATGCTAGATCCATAGCCCTCTGAAAAGTAGCTCCGGCGTTGATCAGGCCGAATGGCATCCTTCTGTAAGCAAAGGTACCCCATGGGGTCGTGAAAGCTGTCTTGTGTTGATCCTCTGTGGTTACCTCGACTTGATTATATCCCGAAAACCCGTCGAGCATGGATAACATTTCCGATCCAGTAACAGTTTGCAATACCTGATCCATGATCGGCAAGGGATAATTATCCTTCAACGAGGACTGATTCAAGTTTCGGAAGTCAACACAAATCCGGATCTCGCCATTCTTCTTCCTGACAGGAACAATGTTAGCAATCCAAGTGGAGTGATGGATTGGGAAAATAATTCTAGCATCTAACATCTTCTGAATTTCTGCCAGGATTGTCCCTGAAATCTTCGGATTATAATGTCTTTGCTTCTGTCTATACGGCTTGACATCAGGCTTCAAAGGGATACTGTGCTGTACATCTTTAGGCTTGAAGGATTTCAAATCTGCATAAGACCAGGCCAACACATCGATGTATTTCTTCAAAAGCGAAATGAATCTTACCTTCTCTTCAGGAGAACAACATTTACCGATATTCACCATCCGAGGTTGATCAGATGAACCTAGATTGATTTGATCTACTTCAGAGGAAGAAGCTCCTTCAACTTGCCTTTTGTTTTGGATAAAGCGATCATGTTTGTCAAACAGACCCTCCAGGGAAACCAGACCTTTTGGTATCTTGTTGCCTTTCAGCTGGATAAATTCACCATCAACCTCTTGATATGGATCTGAAATAGTTTCACGAAAGGCTGATTAGAACCTTCAAAATATAGCTCATCGATATTGTGACCTTTTCTAGAAAAGCCAACACCTGTTGATCATCATTGAACACCTGCCAGTGAGTTGCATTATCTGGGATACTAGGACGATATACAATCTCAATAGAGTATGTATCTTGCTTGAACTGAGGATGAGGAAGAAGAAGAGATGCAGATACGGCCAAAGAATCAGCCTTGTCATTATAATCTCTTAAAACTGCCTTAATAGAAAATGCATCAAAGCATTCTATACTATCCCAAACTTTGTTCCTGTAATGCCTCAACCGATCATTTTTCACCTGATATATACCCCTGACCTGATTAACAATCAGCTCCGCATCCCCCTGAACCTTGAGATTCCTGATTCCCTTCTGTCTGGCCAATTCTAATCCTAATAACAGGGCTTCATATTCGGCCGTGTTGTTAGTATTATCAAATTGCAACTTATAAGCTGATGGGAAAATCTCGGAGCTAGGAGATATGAGAACAACACCAGCGCCTGATCCAGAGGTTGAGCAGCTACCATCAAATTCGAGCGTCCAAATAGCATTGGGATCTTCCTCTTCAACATCTACAATGGGTATCTCTGAAGCCATGAAATAATTCCCGAAGCTAGCATCTTCGAAAAGAATCTGAGCCTTAGGATCATCTGATTTGGTCACCAAATACTTTGCCTGCGGTTCAGGATGAAGAACCTGTTGAACCCCTTTGACTGGGATCTTGGCTTTGGTCCAATCCATACTAATCTCTCCTCCGACATCTTTACAAAATCCTCTACCCAAGAGAATACCATAAGCCGCAGGGATATCAGCAACCAGAATAGTCATTTTTACTCTCTTCTCAGGGAAGGCAACAAATGCAAACTGTGCGTCCTTGATTTGACCAATCAGAGGGACTTGTTTAGTTTCCATGGAATAGCACCGTCCATATGACTTAGTCAAAGTAAGCCCAAGGGCATGGGCCACTTTTGCGGGCATAACATTATCAGAGGCCCCTGAGTCAATAATGCAATTCTTTGAGTTTAAACCCATTTATAAGTAGAGACAAATAAAATGGTTCAATCTTTCCGAGGAAGAAGCGAGTCAGATTATTACGAGGTGTGGGTTGAGTAGGATTTGAAAGGAGACCTTTAGCAGTGACTGGAGCACCGCTTTACTTCTGATGAACTTGGCCAGCTTTTCAAATTGTTCGGGATTCGACTGAAGGTATTCTGCTTCTGACATTTGAATTTTGGTTCTCTTTGCATGATCAATAATATTGAAAGCAGTGTAAGAAGGAATGATAGTAGGCTCAGTTCTAATTATATGAGCTTGTGCTGGGGCACTGACCTTAGGAGAAGGAGAATAAGGAGCAGCTATCTTTTTAGTAACCTCTCTTTCAGTTTGCGCCGAAATAGGGGTACCCCTTTTGACTATGGATACAGGAGGTTCCTTATTCTTCTCCTTAGTATTTTCCAGAGGCTTTCTGGGAACCTGAGATTGGGACCGAGTGAACACAGCAAATGATTGACCATCTGGCTCACATTCATCTTCATCATATTCCAAATAACCAATGCTGGAGTCGCCAGCTGACTCATCATAAGACTCATCAGCATATCCTGAAGCTTCGAAATCCTCACGGGAATCTTGCTCTTCTGGTTCGTCATCTTCTTCAATCAGTTCCACTGCTGCATTGACGGGCGGAGCTTCAATTGCTAATCTCGGTTGAGCAGGAGCTAACCGTGGCCTATCTCTGGCAGGTACACCATTGTTATTAAAATTACGCTTAGGATATCCCGATGCGGAACATTGCTCACTGGCTTTGAGACACTTGCTTCTTTAAAGCAATCAAATCATTAGCCATTTTTGAAACATAGGTCGAGATTACCTTGAGAAGAACCTTGATTTTTGAGTTTGGGTATATCTTTCTTGATCCTTAGGCTAAGATGAGATCATCCTCTATTTCGATGAGCGTTGGTGACCGAGCAAAGAGCAGATCTGGGATAACCGACCTTCGTAATAAAAAGCTTATATCAGGAGGTTGAGCATTGATGAAGAAGCACTTTTGGTTTTCCAAAGTTGGTACAGCTATAACTGGAATTTTCCGGATCAGCTTATTGAACTTAGCCACGAATTCCCGCATAGGTTCATGCGATTCCTTCTTCATATGAGTAAGCTGAGCTAACAATGCATGAGAATCTTCGGCTGGTTTGAAACGTGCCTCAAACTTGGTCCGCATGGTAGCCCAATCTGGAATGCATGCATTCGGGAGGTGATAAAACCATTCAGCTGCTACTCCCTGCAATGTTTCAACGAAGAGTCGAACAGAGACATCTTCGTGGGCTACTCCGAGGACACCGCATGCAACAAAGAAAGACGCAATATGCTCATCAGGATGCTGCTTCCCATCCCCATTGAACTTGGGAATGTTTTTACGTGATCCACGTGGTAACTCATGCAATGGAGGAGTCAAAGTAAGAGGACAATGGCGCACCCCAAGGCACATGGGTTGAACCGCCATCCTTATGAAAAGAGTGCGCATGAGGATCGGGTATCGACAAGAGTAGTGCACGACAAGTTGCGAGATGCTTCCCATTCTTGAGGATCCGATTTCTCCGACAGTGAAGAACTTAAGCTCGGTTAGAGACAACGCTGTTGGGAGAAAGGCTGAAATTATGCTGTTGCAGTAACTCGAAGAGTGGATCAATTTCACCTTGAGCTCGGCGAGACCGAGTGAAGATCCTCCTGGCCAGCTTGAACTGAAAGGAGATCTTATTAAAAATAAGGCAAATATGGAGTCATGGACACCGAGAGGATAAGCTTTATACTATTGATCCGTATTTCCCAAGCGGAGTCGCCAAAAACTGTTGGTTGGATATTTTGTCAAACCAAAATATGAGGTTCAACCACAGTACATGGGATTAAATCCCTCCTCAAAGATGTGTGAGGTGCACTGTTTATTGCTAATCTAAAACACAAGTAAATAATATATATAATATTCACACTAATCTAACCATTGGGGTTGGGATGAAATCCCGAAATCCACATTCACACGATTCAAGTATATTGCTTTCGTAAGTGAAATAGGTTAGAAAGCTCATTACTGATGAAAGAAGCACGGTAGAAAAGAAATGGGAGAAACGTATTTTCTTTCGAGTAAACACAGAGCACGAAATAATCATACGAGTTTTAGATCACGAGATATAGTGTCAGAGATAATTAGAAACACCGAGATTCTATGCAAAGAATAGCTTTAAGATCATGAACATAAGAACACATTTGTCTTAAAGAAGAGATATTTCACAACACAAAGTCTGTGAAAACAATATCAACTTCTATTCTTCAAAATGATTGAAAGAAAACACAAAGTTTTTCTCCTTTCCAATAGCCTCTTAATGCGTCAAAAATTCTCCACCCTTTAGAATGCACAAGCATCCCTTATTTATAACAAAAGAAGCTAGAGATAAAACAGACAGATCCTGAAAAGTAGCATGTCTTGAGTACATGACCGTTCGAAGGTAGGTAAACTTCTTGAACTGTAAGAAGATACATCCCCATTTAGATACCTCAGTCCAAGCTTCGTCTGATACCCTTGTCTTTCTTAGCCCTGGGTTGGTGGCGAGATGTTCTCGTAGAAAAAGGCGTCATTTACCCTCCTAAAATGATCCTTGGACCCCTTCTTCGTTATTTGAGGATAATACTTATAGATCGGGTTTGTCGTTCGCTTCCTTTAGTATCAAATCAGGATAGCTCCTCATTCCAGCTGCTGCATAGGCCACATATGAGAACATATAAAACTTTCCGGTCGATAAGACCATCGTCATCTGAGAGTCAATCTCATTACTGATAAGGGTTCCCCAGTCAATCCCTTGCTGGTTCTTCTTGATGGTGACCATAAACTGATACATCCATCCATGAAATAAATTTGATTCCTATGAAGCCAAAACCCGGCTCAAGAGGTGATAATGTCATTGATTTCTTGTATGAAATCCGATCTAGGGATAGTTCTTGGAAATCTAGATATTCTTGGTTTGCCTTGACCAAGAACTTCTTATTGACATCCCTAATGCAATTTTCCTGGTTACTATCCCAGGCCTTCTGAGCCGACTTGATGTCTAGGGCCCCATACTCTTCAAAATTTGGTAGTTTCAGGAGATCATCAAAATAAGCTCCATCTAGTTTGATAACTACTTCACGGCACTGATTCCTTACGGAGCGAGAAGGTGAGTCGTATGGATGCACACGCCAAAACAAACTCTGGACATTGGGCGGACATGGGAAGCTCTTTGCGAGGGGCAAGCCACCTTTGTTAGCTAAAGCCACCATCCATGGGGTTTGAGAAGAACTCTTCACCCTATTCCAAAAGTCGTCCATATCTATGTTGCCCATTTCAGTATCCCTGATATCATAATTACAGTCGATATATGACGGGGATTCTGGTTTCTTAAATTTGTATTTCATCTTGCTAGATTTTTCGGCCTTCTCCCGTGATGAACCAGATCGACATGAAGAATATTGGAAGGAGAAAGGCTGGAACTCCGGAGATGCTGTGCACACTGAAAAACCTGATTGACTGAATGCGTCGGAAGAAGAGAAGAACCCGACAGGTCTGATATGTCGGAATCTTGGCGAAACCCGACACTTGCTTTCAATGGCGGAAACAGGAGAAAACCCCAGCACCCACTTTCGATGACGGAACTTAGGAGATGCCCGCACTTAGTGTTGAGATCGGAATGTTGAGAAACCCCGTCACTTGAGCTTCCAATGTTCTTCGGACTTTTGAATCTGCAACACAACCTTCAAAATCCGGGAAACAAAAACAGAGTCTTTCCTTTGAATTTCTACATACACAACTTCCTTTCTTTTTTGTTATTCATATTCCATACATCATGCAAGTAATTGAAATTTGGAAGGAACAGCACCAATTGATAGTCTCAAAAAGAAAATAAACCCTAAAAACCCAAAACCCTTTCCAAAACAACACAGAAAGAAGAAGGAAGAAAAACCCTCAACAACTGGCAAGAAATTGGAAAGAAAATACACGCAATCGATCCAGAAAAATCAAGAATAAAGAAGGAACGAAAAATACCTTCAATTCGAGACAGGTAAAATCGAAAACAAACGATCCAGTCTGGTAACGCGAGTTTGCGGGTTTTGGGAGCGGAAGAGCATGCGAAAAATCCACGAATTAAAAATATGAACGGTAAGAATGACGTGGAAATCCGCGTATTTATAAGAAAATCAGTAATAAATACACTTCAACTCGGCACGTGCCAACTCACCGACCACTCGGCATGAATGCCACGTCAGCATGTTGGAGGAGTCCGAAAACCCGACACGAGGAGATTTAGTGCATTTCGGGTTTCGGGCTTCGGAAAACATGGAGCACAAAACATGTTTTGAATCATGAATGTTCCGATGCATTGAACTTCCGAAAACCCGATTACAAAGGATTGAGCGGACTTCGGGAATCGGAGAACATGGCGCATAAAACATGTTTTGGAACATGAATGTCCCGATGCTTTAGAGTTCCGAAAACCCGAATACAAAGGATTGTCTTAACACAAGGCGGGTCTCGGGTTTCGGAAGTCACGCGACACAAAGCATGTTTTAACTCAAGTATGTTCCGATGAGTTGAATTTCCGAAAACCCGATTACAAAGGATTTTCTCATTGCAAGGTGGGTTTCGGGTTTCGGAGGTCATAAGACATAAAGCATGTTAAAACTTATGTCAAGCTGTTAGTAACACCCGAAAACCCGATTTTCTCTAAAAGAGGTCATAATGCAAAATCACTTCAAAAATTTTGTAGGGGTTATCCGATCGTTTCGTTGTGAACTCAAAATGGGGATAACAGAGCCTTGTTTCCAAAAGAAGTAAAATTATAAAGTGAGTCGCGACTCCATCACCACTCAGGTAAAGACACGTGTCAGACCTTATCAAAAGTGAAGTTGCGGGCTTACGAGGCTACGTGGAACATTTGCACTTTGCATCTTTTGCACTGAAGGTGCAATTTCAATTTCGGGCCTGTGGATCCATTTTGTGAAAATTACATTTTCGCCATTTTTGTACGAATTCGATTCAAATATTCAAATGAGCATAACTTTCACCCAAAGTGCTCGAAATTGAAAAAAATATCTGTTGGAAAGATCTTGGTCTCCTCTACACCATAAAAGCATAAAGTATTGTTTTTAGCAGGAATTGATGGTTGTGAATCTAGAAAACGTATTTCAAGCCATTAATACAGGATCTAATTGCTTTAACTACCCAGATCTGATCCGATCTTCCATACTTCCTTCTCCAACATGCCAAACAAACATGAAGAACTCGACTAGATATCTTGATTTGGGTGAAAATATAGAAAACATCTTTCGTGCCATTAATATGTGATGGACTTCTTGAACTAGATCAAATTTGATATGATCTTCCATCCTTCCTTCTTCAGCATGCCAAAGACATGCAGAACCAGATTTGATAGATTGTAGGTGGATTTACAGAGGGCATTGATGGTTGGTGGTTGAGCTTCTAAATCAGATTTTTTTCCTTCTCTTCTTCTCCTCTCTTCACTTCATCTATAAATGTAAGAGCTTGGCTCATTACAAATGTTGGACTCTGATACTTTTGAAGTGTAATTATAGTCGAAAGTAAATCAATACAGAAGGATTTTCCCCTTTTCTCTATCTTCCTCCATTGTCCCTTCTTGCTTACCTGAAATTTGTGGATCATTTATCTTCTGTGATAAGAAACTTTGTGTTCTTATTGATATGATTTCTAGAACTTTGTGTCTATGGAATGATATCTTATGTTGTGAATGTGAATGATTTTGTTTTGTATCACTCTTGCTCAGTACGTATAGGGTTATACTCTACTATCTATATTTCTTGAAAGTACTGTTATATTCTACTCTTTCCTTTCTTCAGTTCTTCCATTCGTTTGTATTGATAATCTATTTTGGTATAAAAGCATTTCAAGATGTCAGAGGTCCAACCTTAAGATGAAAGTTGTACATTTGTATATAAGCTTTGTTGTTTTCTTTCAATAAGGGAACCTCTCCCATAAAGAGGAGGGACTTGATGTCCCCTGATTGTGGTTTTATCAAAGTACCATTTTAAAACCCAACAGGGCTGAAGGCGAACATAATACTTGATGAGACGATCAAATATGACCTTCAAGACTCGTGAGATTTTGACCCGACGTTTAGATTTGGTGAGAAGGTCATCTACATAATCTTCTAATATACTATGCATGATGTCATGAAAGATATAGGTTATAATTAACGATATGTAACACCAACATTTTTAGGCAAAGGGAATAACACGATAGCAGAAGGTCCCCTAAGGAGTGATGAAGGTGGTTTTGTGTTGATCTTTAGGTGCGTAATATTTGGTTATAACCCGAGAAACCATCCATGAGTGAGAGCATCTCATGGTCGGCAATTAGATCAACTAGTTGGTCAATACCTGGTAGAGGAAAATAGTCATTGGAGCAAGCTAGGTTGAGGTCACGAAATCGTGCAAATGTGGAGTCCCCCTGTTACTTTTGTGAAAAGAATGATGTTGGAAATCCATGGGGATAGTCAATGGGTAGGATGAAGGAAACCAAGAGAAGGCATTGGAGTTCTTCTTTAACAAGAAGAGCAATGCGACGATGCATTTTCCACAAGATTTGTTTTACAAGTTTGGCTTCAGGAATGGTTATGATATTATGGACCACAATGTTTGGGTCAATACCAGGCATATCAACATATGACCAAACAAAAGCATTACTATGATAATCTGGGAGGAAAGAAGTAAAAGCTTCTTGTTTCAAAGAACATCTAAAGATTGGCCTATCTTTAGAATGTGTGGGTCATCCTGAGTGTTAATATTGACTTTGATGGTCAATTCATTTAACATGGTGTGTGTCTTAGAATGAAATGGTGAATTTAAGAATCTTCCGTACAAGGTAAGCCGAGGATAGACTCATCATCCTAACATTGAATGAGATTAATGAATGGTGTATCGTCATCGATCATGTCAGGATATAGGAATAGAAGAGAAGAGGGAGCCTTGCCGTCACGTTGATAAGTCAAAGGTCCCAAGGAAATGGTGTTCATGATTTTTTTTAGGAGGAATGGATTCTGAATCCATAGACTCCATGGGTGAGGGTGGTGATGTTGATGAACAGGGTGGAGAAGGTTTATCGTCCTGAATGAGTTCAACACGGGCCTTCTTGGAGGATAGTTCATTGGCAAAGCCGATACCACCGCGGTCTTTGTATTTATGGGTGGTAAACGGGATGATGGTATGACAACCTTATTCATAAAACCAAAGCGAGCCTTTCCATACGACGCGGTGAAGGAAAGGGTGGGCGAAGTGACAATTGGTGAGAAATTTTAGGTTAGATGAAAATGGTCATGTTTGGGATGGCGGTTTGGGTGAATAGGTGGAAGTATCAATTCCCCCATACGTTAAGTTGGTGCGAAGGTAGGGATGACCATAAAAGAAGAGCTCTCTTATGTGATAGTCATAACGAGGATGTTGGTGTAGGTTACCATACTCTTGCAGAGTAAGGAATGTGTTGATATTGTAGAGGCAGTACTCCCCCAAAGTGAGGCATTGAAAAACATCCTCTAAGGGGTTGGTAGTAGATATGTTAGGTTAGTTGAGAAGTAGATGGGTGGGTTTAGAGGCTACAATGGTAGTAGGAATAGAAGAGTTAGGTGTGGGAGAGGTAGCAATGCAACATTTTTGGATGGGGTTGTGGGTGAAGGAGAAGTGGGGGTAGTGGTAGATGCCTTAACTGGTACAAGGACATCGTTAGGTTGGTACAACATGTTACAGGTTTTGAATGGTGACGGTCAGCTGGGATGGTATAGTTATGTCCTTCATGTTCAAATTTTAAATAGTGGTGTAAAGTTGAAGGAACACAACCCATGACGTGAATCCAAGGTCAACTAAGCAACAAGTTATACTAGAACTCCCCCTCTAAGACATAGAATAATTAGTGGACAGTGTGAGGGCCCACACAAATGTGAAGAATAATGGTGCCAAGGGTGGAAGTGATGGCATCATTGAATGAGCACAACATAACTGGGTTATTATGCATGTAATTTGAAGGGATGCACATTTGATTGTATACGTGGGAGGAGATGATGTTGATGTTAGCACCACCATCGATCATAATACGTCATACACATATATTATCGATATAGATGGAGATGAAAAGGGCGGGATCAAGGTCATCTGATTGGAGACGTACGATCTCCTCGTTAGAAAAAGTGAGGCGATTACTTGATGAGTGGGTGTGGGGGTAGAAGAAGGAGATGATTTGGTAAGAGAGGCCACGTGGTGAGGGGTGATAATGGAGGCTACTGGTGTGGGGTCGTTAGGTAAAACCTTGATGGATTACAAAACCTCCATGAGGGCTTGTCGATGAGATTCAAAGGTTTGGACGAGATCGTACAAAGACATTTTTAGAGGGGATTGATGTAATTGTTTTATCATTGTATGATGGGTGAACCCGTCAGAAATAGGGTATGTGGGTCCTCAAATGGTGATTTTGGGTGCGGGTGCAGATGGTATATTGGGCACAAGATTAGTTGATGGGCTAGTTGCTTTTTTCCTTTGTCCTTTTGGGTACGAGTGGCAACTTGGATCATGTTAATATGAGGGAAAGAGGTAGATGGAGAAGGTATGTCATGAGTATTATAATGACATGATGGACAAAAACCTAATGTGGGGTAAGAACCTTGCGAAATGAGTAGGGAACACTGGCATTTAGGCGGTGGTTTAGCCAACTCTCTGATATAGACCATGTTGATCTCAAATTTTGGAGGTGGATAAAAGGGTTGTGGAGGTGGTGATGTAGGTCATTGAATAGGTAGTGGGCAAGGATGTATGGTGATAGGTGAAGATGGAACAAGGTCCTCATCAAGAAGATCATCGTCGTCAAAATTTTCTTCAAGAGGACATAATTGGAGGAGAATGGTTTTGAGAGCCTTACAACCTTCTACATCATGTCTGGCACACAATGGTAGGCACAAATTTTAGTTTCATCAAACCCTTTTGGTTTGGGTTTGAGGGGGTCGTAAGTTCTAAGTAGAGGTAATGTGAATCCCGAGGTCTCTAAGAGGTTGGCTAAGTTTTTGGCGTAGGACCTTGCCAATGGATCATAGTGGGAAGTGAGTGTGGGTTTAGGTAAAGGTGTGGATGATTATGGTGGAAGAGGTGCTATAGGAGGTGGAATAGGTTTGACCACCTGGTTTGGTAGGTGGTATTGTCTTAGGTTTTGATGGTATCTGCTTGAGTAAAGGTGTGGTAGAAGAACTAGCAATGGAAGGTGTTGTTGGTTTAACTACCCTATTGGAGGGTAGTGGGTTCTTGTCTTTGGATTGCACCTTCTTGGGTAAAGGTGAGGTGGGAGTACGTGATGCAGAAGGGAAAGCAGATGGTCGAAGAGGATGGGTTACCCATGGGGAAAATAAAGTTGTGGTGTAAGTGGTTGGTGGAGGCTGGGTGGAATGTATGGGTTGAAGTCGCATAGGTAATGTTGGGGTTATGGTAGCTGGTAGAGGTATAGGTGGTAAGAAATGTACGGGTGAGGGCGAGGGTGTTTGTTGTGCAGGTAAATTAGATGTAACAAAGGATCGTGATGAAGAAGTAGGTTGCTTAGATTTTGATTTTCCTTAGGTAGGGGTTGTTTGGCCAAGGTTGATGGGTGAGGTCCTAGGATGGACGGAAGGGGTGAAGGTGAAAAAGGTGTAGTGGCTAAGACTGGTGTATGTGGCCTAGAAGGTTCGGTCTTCCTTTTAAGTAGAGGAATAATTTTGGTGTTGGTTTGGGAAGACATGGATAAATCCAATTTGACAAGTGGATGGGCAAGTCTTGACGTTGACATGACACCCAAGGTAGTGATGGGTCTAGATATGGACAAACATGTAGGTGTGGGTAGTTTTTTAGGCATAGGAATGGTTTTAGTTGTGGGTAAAGGTTCAGATGTAGGTAAAGGTGATGAATAAGAAGTTGTTTTGACAAGGATGGTTAGGGTCGATCTGGTTGTTGGAAATACCTTTCGATAGATCGTGGAGGTATCTATAGGCAACATTTGCATTTGAGTCGAAAAGGAGATCCGAAGACATCTCCAAAGCATGGAGTTATCAACGTAATCCAAGCAATCGATTAGTCCTGAAAACTACACTACTATAAGAGGAGATGTAGTTGGTTTAGTGGAAATCCCTATAAAATATGTTTGTGACACAGGGAATTGGTTAGCCTCGGACTATGTGGGTAAAAAAGCATAGACTGATCAACAGATCTGGAATACTAATGGGGAATTATCCCCAATAGGTAGTGGCGTGTCTCAGAGGATTTCCCACGAGGTAGGCAAGATGGTAGGTGGGATGAGATATATTCCTCTTTCGGTGGAGGAGAGAGTGATGATGATTCTCCCGCAGTAGGAGAGTTAATACCATTGATTGTTTGATAGGTTGTGAGGTAGATGGTCAAACAAAATTAGCGAAATTGTGGACTCCTTCGTGGGTGAAGGGGAAGATGAAAAAGATTCCTCATGGGTGAAGGAGTGGATGAGGTATGCTCCTTCGTGGGTAGAGGAGCTCGTGCAAAATTTCCTCGATTGATGGAACAGTGGAAATTAAGGAATGGTTGATACAATATCGAAAACAACGTGGACTTCACGGACATTGTTGTCATTGGTTAAAATTTCACCATTTTGATTAGATGTTGGTGTATGGTTGGGGAACGACTTCTCAAAGATATGAAAGTTTTGATTTGTCGGTGCGTTCGGGTTGTCCAGGATGAGATCTCCATTATCTAACATTTCCTGGATAATGTTCTTAAAAGTTATGCAATTACCATCACTATGGCCTTTGACGTGATGATAATTACAATAGTCATGTTCCTTATACCATGTGGGCATAGGACGAGCGGGATCGAAACTAGTATGAGGTTTTATGGGGGGTAGTGTAATGGCTCTGACTTTAAGAAGATTTTCCAAGACTAAAGAATAGGGCTCTCTAATCGGAGTGTATTTTCGTTGTTCTGTTGAAACCGAAAAGTCCGAGCGGGAGAAAGATGGAGGTAGGTTTGGCTTGATTAGATATATGGGACGGGCCTGCTTTGAGAACTACCGCATTGGCAGATCCTTTGGCTTTTGAATAATTATTTTGGGGCTTTGAAGATGAAGAGGTGTCATTTGATTTGAAGTCACCGTTTTTGTTTCGCAATTGGATTTTCTTTTCTTCAATGGCACAAATCTCTAACTTTCGTGCCATGGTAATTACTTCATCGAAGGTATTGAAGGTTTTTACCTGCAGAGTTGTTGAGATGTGTCTGGCACAAGATCTAGTGAACAACTTTATAAGCTCAACTTGAGGTAACTGGAATGTTAATTAGTTGATAAGACTTCACCAATGAGCAATGAAATTTGTGATAGATTCGTCATCATCTTTGTCATGTCGAGTATAGGTCATTCATGGTGAATTTTTTTACGATATTGATTGAGAAGTGGTCCAAGAATGCTTGAGCCACTTGGTTAAAGGAGTAGATGGAATGTCTGGGTAAACCACTATACCAATCTAAGGTGGGTCCTGTCAAGGACATGGGGAATGTCCGTAGGAGTAAATCATTGTTATGGGTAATTAGATAGCACCCATTTTTGAATGACCGTAAGTGTTGTTGCGGGTCTTCTTTACTGTTGAAACAATTGAACTTGGGAGTTTCCCAATGTACAAGGTATGGGTGAATGGGGATAGATGGATGAATAGGCTCATTAAAATTTTTGTCATAAGTTAAGGAGTTGCGAGAGCTAGAACCGATGTTTCTAATGTTTCGCATCTTTTCCATCATCATCCTAGTGAGGTCATTAGTGGGTTATGAGGAATGGCGCCTCCCGCATTAAAGGGAGGTTGATGACGGTGTGTATGATGTGGATGAAATCCCGGTATGTGGGGGTGTCGAATATGAAAGCGTAAAGGGGAATAGATATGGGCGGAAGATATCTTGAATAAGTGATAGATGAGATTTGGGGTTACTGGTGATGCGTGTAAACAGGTGGGGTAGTCGTAACGACTCTCGTAGTAATTTGGGGTAGAGACTATGGGATGGAAAGGACGAGGTTTTGGAATGGGGTGTGGGTTGCCGACACCATGGGTGGTTATGATGCAATTGGTACATATGAGGTAGCGGGTGCAGACGAGGGCTATGCTCAAGGTGGTGGTGAAGGGACAACAGTTACACAAAGTGCGATAGATGTTGTAGATGTAATAATTATAGCGGATGTGGGGTCCAGTTGAGATACCATAGGGGTAAGGTGGATGAAGGCAATGCTGAGCTAGTGGTAGCTAATGCGGAAGTGGGGGTGAGGGCATGAGGGATAGATACTGAGCATGTCGTATACTAAGCGTGTTGAGGATTCTTGGGTAGATGAGTGGAAAAGATAGTATTATA